>OX454525.1:210299137-210899137 GCA_949715645.1 Portevinia maculata | reverse complement strand
CTTAAAAAACCGTTTTATTGAAGAAATCATTCGCCAAGTATGTAGCTAAAGTCGTTTTGAACAGGTCCTTCATTTAAAATTTTCTGCCATGCGCACTTTAAGGAACGTTTTTCACCAAAATTTTATTTCTTTGAACAAAACATGAAAATCCTTCTGAACAATTCTGCCACACTTAGATTTTTTTTCACGCCTACTCAATGAGAAATAGGAATAGGGTATCCAACAGTTCGCCCAATCGGGCTGTAGCCTTTCCCTTTGTTTTCAATGAAATTAGTTGAAAATTCATTTTTTAAAGTGGGCTGAGGATTTAATTAATCTTCCCAATTGTTATACTTGTGTGGCCTTAGAAAGCATACATGGTGTTATGTATTTGCTTCAAATTATAATCCCGGCTTGATTCTAAGATATATTTTAAAAAGTATGTTACCATATCTATCCATGACGTGAATTTGTTGCCATATTCTTGTCGTTCATGTTCCGCTTATCCTAGTTGAAAATATTATTTAATTATTAAGATTGATAGAGAAACATTTTTCTTAAGTAAAAGAAAAATTAATTTTAAGCGAACAAATCAAACAACAATATTGAGTTTAATGAGCCAGAACTTTTTTTTGGATACATGCAAAAAAACATGGGGTTCTCCTTTGTTTGAGTGTTCCCAAAAACAGTGCTTGTCTTAAAAGGCGACTAAAGGAACAAATCACATCTAGGTAATTTGTTAATTTAGGTGAACCTATCGACACATTGAACATCTTGAAAATCTCTGTAAAAAGTGTGCATGCAAATCCGTGGATTGACACGTATGAAGGTCACCGATGAAAGGATGATCAAACAACAATCTATGGCAGAGCATGCAGGTGTCAAAATCGAAAAAAATGATTAGGCCTGCTTCCACTCCTGGAAGCCACATATGTAATAGCGCCAGTATTTGTTATTGTTGGGCCTGCCGGTGATTATTGAAGTTAAACCAGCGTTCCAGTAAAGAGTCAGAAAAGTGGAAGGGCTGCGAATTTCTTAATTCAGATTATACTCTAGCCGTCAAAGAAGAAAATCGATCATAGAAACGTTTTTTATTGAATTATGAACGCTATTCAAAAATTAATGTTTGAAACTTTAAGCCAAATATCGGTTGTCATTTAATAATTATCGCTTTTCGATACTGAATGAACGATAAATTGAGCGAACAAACGGCTTCCATTGAATAATGAAAGATGTTCAAAACTTTATGAAGGATACACTGGGCCAACGAACAGTTCTGATTGAATAATGAACGCAACTCGTAGCTTAATGTATGATACACTGAGACAACGAACAGTTTTTATTGAAAAACTATATATTGAAATTTAATGTATCCTAAATAAGTAAGTTAAGGAAGAACACGGCCATTCTTAAAGTAAAATTCGACGAAAAACGACCTTAACCAAGAAAAATGGAAAACAAAACAATTAAAATAAAAAAAATTAAGTTTTAAATTAAATGGATTTCTTATCGCAATGTATTTTAACAGAATAAGGGTTTTGTATCTTGACGGTAAGTGCCGTTGCTGAAGGAACATCAAATTATAAACAAGTAATTCATATATATGGATCTGCAAGTCTCCAAGCAGACTCACTTGGAATAATTAGGAACAAGTTTTCAACTCTTGACACTTGGCGGCATTTGGGAAGAACATTAAATTGAAAAAAAAACTGAACTTGAAACAAGATCTCTTGCTAAAAGACGATTTATTTATTTGTAATCAGTAAGTAGCTTATTTGATTTAAATAAACTTTAAGTAAAATACATTTTTGTTTTAAGGAAGAATTATTAATCGGCAATTCATTAGACAAGGAATGTCTTTTATGAGAAATCATGAAAAAATCTAAAGTAAAGGCGAATGTGCCATTATAAACCTCTCCGCGTCAGGAGCTTAAACAACAAATTGAAGGTGTTTAACCCCTTAGTCTTTATTTGGTTACATTTTATACAGAGTGATTGCATAGACTTAGACTATATCATATTACAATCAAAGTATTGCTTAATTTTAATTTTAACTTTCAGGTGAGCATATAATCCCCCGCACACGAAAATAAGAAGAAAAAGTGCATGCTAATATAAATACTAAAATAATAGGTATAGTTCTTAAGACGTAACTTTCAATGTATTTTATTTGGTTTTGTTGTGCATGTAATTATTCAAAACAAAGAAAATAATAGAATTTTTTTAACATTTCAGATACATCTACTCAGCATTAGAGGTAGGTTGGTAGGTAGAAGTGGCGGTTCGGTTTTAACCCAATTAGCACTTATTGTGCCTTTTTGTTACCACGGCTCGTGTGACCTATGTTGTAGTGGTTGTGAGAGATTTGGTGTGTGTCTATATCCAACCTTGTATCCCTTTGCTCGATATAGCGCTAAGGTCGTCGAAGAATGGTTGATTCAGTGCCCGCAGTCTAGCTCTTGCTAGTGCCGGACATTCGCAGAGGAAGTGGAAGAGAGTTTCTCTTTCGTTTACATTGCCGCAGCTTCGGCAGTGGGTGTTAAATGGGATACCCAGTTTGGCCGCATGGTCTCCAATTGGCCAGTGCCCGGTGATTATCGCCGTGATTCTGGAGACTTCGGGGCGGGTTCTGTTTAGAAGATCCCCTGTTCTCCCTTTGTCATAAGTAGGCCATATCTTCCTCGATATGATGCAGTTAGTTAACCTTCTCCATTGAAGATTGGCTTTCTGCAGGAATTGTGAGTGTATTTGTGTCTTGACCGCACCTAGCGGAATGTGAACCCTTGCAGCGAGGGAGTCGTCCAGAGCTGAGCCCTGCCTGGCCAGCTCATCTGCACGCTCGTTTCCTGTTATGTTACTATGCCCTGGAACCCAGAGTAGTGTAACACTGAAACGTTCGCCCAGTCGCGCAAGCTCGTTCCGGCACTCCTGCACCAGTTTGGAGGATATGGTAGCCGAGTCAATAGCTTTGATTGCGGCTTGGCTATCTATGAGGATAGCAATGTTTTGTTTGTACGCTGTGTCACGCCCTAGTTGCGTGCAGGCCTCTCGGATAGCCAGTAGTTCCGCCTGGAAAACGCTGGCAAAATCCGGCAGGCGAAGGGATATTGATGTTTTAGTGATTCCGAGTAGACACCGGCCCCCACACCACAGTTCATCTTAGAACCGTCGGTGTATATGACCGTGTCGAAATCTTTCACTACTTCAGCCCTCTTCCAACAAGCTCTGGAAGGGAAGCTTACTTGGAAGCCTTTTGTGAAGTTTAGTTTGGGTGTGATGTAGTCGGTTGGAAACGTGGCCATGCCTTCTGGTAGCGAGTCCAGAATGCTGCTGTGGCCGTATGGCCTTGCAGTCCAGCACCCCGATTCCCTGAGTCTTACCGCACTACATAGTGCGGTATCTTTTGCGTGTAGGTCAAGAGGCAAAAGGTGCAAAAGCACAGTGTCCGTTGGGACTGACCTCAGTGCACCCGTGGTGCCTATAGAGGCTGTCTTTTGCAATCTTTGCAGTTTTGTGAGATTGTAACTTTTACTCAACGCGGGCCACCATACTAGTGATCCATAGGTGAGGATTGGACGCACTACTGCTGTGTACATCCACAAGGTCATCTTTGGTTGAAGTCCCCACTTCTTTCCAAAGGTTCTGCTACAGGCATAGAAGGCAATACACGCCTTCCTCACTCAGTGTTCAATGTTATGTTTCCAGCTAAGTTTAGGATCGAGCGCGATACCCAGACACTTAGCGCTGGAGGATAGTGTAAGTGGCTGACCGTTTAGGCGGGGTAGGGTAAAATCGGGTATTTTGGTTTTGGTGGTGAACAGCATCAGTTCGGTTTTGCTCGGGTTAACGCCGAGGCCACACCTTGTAGCCCAGGTGCTTACCTTGTCTAGAGCATTCCCCATGATATCACTTATCACGGAGGGAAACTTCCCTGACACTAGTATCACTACGTCATCCGCATACGCGACAGCTTTGACCCTTTCCCTGTCTAGTTTTACTTGAATTTTGTTCATGACCATTAGCCATAGTAGCGGAGAAATCACACCACCCTGTGGCGTTCCTCTATTGGCAAATTTGGTTAAGTGGCTGTTGCCTAGTGTTGCCTGAATGACTCTTGTTCCGAGCATAGAAGCTATCCATTTCCTAATAGATTCCTCTATGCCCAATTCGACCAGTGATTCAAGAATAGCTTCCGTGTGTACGTTGTTGAAGGCTCCCTCTATATCCAAGAAGGAGGCTAGGGTGTATTCTTTGTAGTGTATGGATTTTTCGATAGTTCGCACTACCTCGTGGAGAGCCGTTTCCGTGGATCGGCCTTTGAGGTAGGCGTGCTGTGATTTGGAGAGCGATGTTTCTGGCAGAAAATTTCGCATATGGATGTTGTTGTGATCCGCACAACCCACCCTACTCATCACCTTCTGATATCTTCCCAATCAATAGAAATCCATATACCAAATACACTACCAGCGCGCACGGCTATTAATAGGTCATTCGCTTTGTCTTTCGTTTACTAAAATGCCACCCAAGCGCAATAAGTCAAGTTCATCTACCCAAAACGATACACACGTAACCCAATTCCAATTTCCCAGCGGCACGACAATATACATATGGCAAAACTGCTATGGTTGCATATCAGAGGTCCAATACGTTGTGTTATGGGGACATAAAATAACAATTTATGAATGGATGACACCGGACACTGGTTGCATATCGGACATCAGCGTAAGGCAAATGACACCCAAGATGTCATTTGGGCACTTTTAATGGGAACGAAAAACAATTAGGCAATAATTAAAAATAGCGCTTAGTTGCAGCCCAGCTAAAGACAGCGGACCTATCGTTTAAAAGTAAATAATTAATACAAATAAAATACACAGAGTCGCAGCCCAGCACTAGACAGCGGGCTCTGTATAAAAAAATAAAACTTGTTTTTTTCATTTTTTGGCTCTCCGCTCAGTACTCTTCCCTCGAAACTCGAGGAAGCACGGGCTGAGGCGTAACATTGGTGGCAGCGGTGGGATACCCTAATAAGGTCCCAACTACCAAACAAAAAAAAAACACAAGACAAAGATCTTGAGGCGTCTCTGGAGCTATATACCAGAGAAGTAGAGTGTTAAAGTGCGCATTAAAGTGTAAAAAAGTGTTAGAAGTCCCAAAAACATAAGTCCTTGCCAGCTTTAGAGCTAAGGTATTTGGCCAACCTTGGGCAGTGAAAAGACCAGGCTGTAACTGCATCTTTAGGGCGTGAAGCCTGCCTGGCGTCAAGCAAACCAACAGCATCTGCAGCAGCAATAACACCAACAGCAGCAGCAGCAATAACACCAACAGCTTCAGCAGCAACAATAATAACACCAACAGTAGCAGCAGCATAAAATTAACTAAGGTATTTTCGATAAGATATTATTTTTTTTTACACTCAAAATAAATTTATAATATATAATTTACAATTACACTAAAACCCAATTCCCTCATTACCATTTCGTGCTAAGTTCGGTATTCTTTTATGAACAATTTTTAAATTTTTTGGCCAAAATTCTTACGCGTCGAAATAAACGAGTAGCGGAATTATTTGAATTCCTTCCTCTATATTCCGTAGAAAAACCTAAGATGCAATTCAAAGTTAGCATAAACGATATATTTAATATCGTGCCAAAATTCGACGGAAGTCCAGGCGATCTTAACAAATTTATCGCTTGCGGTAATATATTGTTTTCCTCTGTTGATACTGACAACCACGGCACCTTCCTTGAAATCGTTAAGACCAGGCTACAGGGGGCGGCTTTTGAACTGATTCAGTTCAACTCTTTTAACACATGGAACGAACTCGTAAAAGAGCTCGAAAGCCAATTTAAGCAAGAGAAGTCGCGCTCTTCCACCCAAAATGAACTAGTGACCGCCAAACAAGGAGCCAAAGAAAGCGTCAAAGAATTCGGTGATCGGCTTATACAATTACTCTCCGCTTTAGATTCTGCTACGTTAGGTACTGTTAGTGAAAAGCCAGTCAGAGATTTCTTGACGAAAGAGAATGGCAAATTGGCGCTACAAACATTCGAAGATAACATCAGGAATCACACCCTGAAAATTTTGGTTAAAGCTCATATGGCGGATAACCTTAAAAGCGCAGTAGCCTACGCAGTTGAACAGTCGTTTCGATTGGACCAATCTCCTTCCCACTTTTCTTCTTCCACTGGTAGTACAGCAAACACAACCAGTCCCATTTGCCTAACATGTAACAGGGTAGGGCATTCGTCTGAAACATGCTACCGAAATACGAACAGACTTCCACAATTTCCTAATTCGGTAAAAAGAGAAGTACAATTCCTCACATGTACATTTTGCCAAAAACCTCACCATTCATTCCAGAATTGTAGGACTCGTCTAGCGCAAGCTCAACAAAATGTTCTACACGAACGAAACAGAGGTGATAGAAACAACTACCAAAATCCGAATAATCATAATCAAAATCAAAATCGCAATTAAAATACTTACCAAAACCACCGAACTAACAATAATCGGCAAATCAATTACCACCACATGCCGGATCATCAAAATCCGAGCGCTCAAAACAACACAACAGAATCTCAGGGAAACGGACTGTCTCGGGAAGAGGGTCCCGGCGATCTTTCCCTAGTAAACATTCAAGCCGAGGTGCACCAAGCGAGGAACTAAACTCGATCTTGATCCAAATTTCACTTATTCCTCAAGACAACTTAAGTATGATCCGTATCCCATTCGAAAATGGTATACACAAAACCCTTCTGATAGATACCGGAGCAGAAATTAGCGTAATAAAAAATTATACTAACCTTAAACCAATGAACGATAACGAAATGATTATAACCTCCATAGCAGGTAAAAGCATCATTAGTCCATTCACCGCAACAGAAACGTTAGTCTTCCAATCGGGTGAAGAAAAAATTAAATTAAAACATATATTTCACGTGGTAAAAAAATAACTACATTCCGAAATTTGACGGAATCATTGGTAATGATTTTTTGCAAAAATACTCTTGTTACATTTGTCATAAAACTAGCACTTTAGGAATTCGTCCATACGTTTCGTGAAATTCTACAGATTTAACGTACACAATTGGGGAAGATAAACTTCCATATCCAAAGTACACCAATGTAGAAACGAAGCAGGAAGAAAACGATGAATCAATCGCTGAAGTAGATACCTCCGGGGGAAGTACTATGCTACACATCCACATCCCGAGGACTGCCATAATACAGATATGCCGCGAGTTTAATGATCTATTCTTTTTACCGGGCGATAAATTGTCTTTTACTAAAGCAAGTACCCACAAAATAATAACGGAAGTAGGAAAACCACCCATATACGTAAGACCTTATAGGCTGCCTGAAACTAGTAGAAACGAAGTATACAAACAAGTAAACGAGATGCTAGACACCAATATAATCAGTCCAAGTTACAGTCCATGGAACTCGCCCTTGCTGCTCGTCCCCAAGAAACCAGACGCGCAAGGTAATAAAAAATGGCGGGTAGTAGTCGATTACAGGCGCCTGAACGATGTTACTGTAGGTGATGCATTTCCTATCCCAAATATAACTGACATATTAGATCAGTTAGGCAAAGCCAAATATTTCAGCACACTCGACCTGGCGAACGGTTTTCACCAAATATTGGTAGAAAAAGAAGATCGAGAAAAAACTGCGTTCAGCACTGCTTGTGGTCACTATGAATATAACAGGATGCCATATGGACTTAAAAACGCTCCAGCTATATTCCAACGGACAATGAACAATGTTCTTATGGGAATGATTGGCATTGAGTGCTTCGTATATGTCGACGACATCGTTATATATGGTACCAACCTAGCAGACCACAATGAGAAATTGCGAAACGTATTGGCAAGACTACGAGAACACAATTTAAAATTACAACCAGATAAATGTCACCTTATCAGAAAAGAACTTATGTACCTCGGGCATGTCATAAGTGACGAAGGTATAAAACCAAGATAGAAGTAGTAAAAACATATCCGAGACCAAAAAAAGCTAAAGATATAAAAGCATTCCTAGGTTTCGTTGGCTATTAACGTCGGTTTATCCCTAATTTCGCTCTTATAGCCAAACCTCTAACGAATCTTTTAAAAAAGGGTATAAATTTCAACTGGGATGCATTCTGCGAAGAAGCTTTTACAAAACTTAAAGAAAAATTAATCACTTCCCCTATATTGCTATATCCTGATTTTAAGGAAAATTTTCTAATAACCACAGATGCAAGCGATTTTGCAATCGGAGGCGTTTTGTCTCAAGGGAAGATAGGTGAAGACAAGCCTGTTTATTACATTAGTCGTAATTTAAATTCAGCCGAAACTAAATATACAACTACCGAAAAGGAACTACTTGCAATAATATTTGCAGTACGGCAATTTCGTCCTTACATTTATGGCAGAAAATTCACAATTCTAACCGATCACAGACCGCTACAATGGCTATTGAATCTGAAAGATCCCTCTTCTAGATTGGCACGTTGGCGAATAGATCTAGAAGAATACGAGTACGAAATCCAGTACAAACCTGGTAAGATCAACTCCAATGCAGACGCTCTTAGTCGTATTCCTGCAAATGTCAATTGTCAAGAGAAAGAAAGAAAAGTATTAGTCATCACTAGAAGTAAAGCGAAAAGTCAAGATGTTGATGAAATAGTTGTGGTAGGTAGCGAGGAAATTTCCATTCCACCAGTAGAATGTAAGATAATCGACACTTTTAAGCCAATAACGTTTGCTAAACAATGCTCACCCATCCAAATTTTTATCCTATCACAAGAAAAACGTCGAGAAGAAGAATTACTCAAAAATATAACTAACTACACTCGTCCAAATTCTAACGAAATGAAAACATACCCAAATGCAACAAAATCCTCTGCATATATTGTCACTACTCTACCATTGGACATGGAAGACACATCTGTTTTGGAGAAAATCCTCATTAAAATTCAAAACTACTGCTTAAAAGAAGATATAAAACAAATAGACATTTCTATCCCATCAGGCGAACCAATAAATTGCCATCTCAAAAACCTCATATTTCGAACATTTTTCCAAACACAGACCACACTGTTTGTCTACTCTGATAATCGGATCAATCTAGAGGATCCACAAGAAATCAATAAGGTTCTATGTGATTACCACAATTCAGCTCTCGGAGGCCATAAAGGTATCTCCCGAACGATTAAAAGACTCAGAATAAAGTACTTCTGGCCAACTGTCGTAAAAGATACAAAGGAATTTATTCGCAAATGCGAATCTTGTCAAAGAAACAAACTAAGACAGAATCCGAGAATTCCTATGAAAATTACTACGGCAAGCACAAGTCCCTTCGAGCGAATAGCTCTTAACATTGTCGGACCCCTTCCGACCACTTACGAAAATAATAAATATATCTTAACTTTTCAAGATGATTTAAGCAAGTTCACAGAGGCAATACCACTACCTAATGCGGAAGCATCTACAGTAGCCCGAAATTATGTGGAAAAAATTATTTGTCGATTCGGTTTACCCGAAGCGATACTAACAGACCAAGGTACAAACTTCCTGAGTAACCTTTTCAAAGAAATATGCAAAATATTAAAAATTAAAAAGATACAAACAACACCGTATCACCCCCAAACGAACGGAGCATTGGAGCGTAGCAATCGAACGCTAGCCGAATATCTAAGGCATTACGTTAACAACGACCAGTTATCATGGGATACTTGGCTACCATACGCAATGTTTGTTTATAATACAACACCCCATAACAGCACTTCGTTTTGTCCATTCGAATTAATTTATGGTTTTCCTGCACGGATACCTAATTCCATTAGCAGAAATCCCCAAACAATGTACAATTATGATAACTACGCCAGCGAGCTTAAATCCCGCTTACAGCATGGTTATCAGACCGCTAAGAAAATACTGCAAAACAAAAAGCAAAAATCCAATCTGCATTATGACAAGGGCTCATCCAATAAAACATTTAACGTGGGTGACAAAGTGTTAATTAGGAATCATACTCGGAATAACAAACTCTCGTCACTATGGGAAGGACCCTATGACGTAACGAACATAATTTCTTCAGAAAATACTGAAATTCGTGTTCGGAACAAGATAAAAATAGTCCATAACAATGACCTTAAATCCTTCACGGAATAATAAAAACAATAAAAACACTTGTCATAAAAGAAAAGTACTATTACACTCCCATAAACACTATTAAACATCAACTCGAAGTTATTCGCAATCGACAAACCGAATCCACTGGCATTTATAAAATTCTCTAGCCAAGATGGATTTAAACTCATTTCGAAACAAATCAGAAATCTCAAATCTAAAGAAAATATGCCCATTCAGTCACTAAACTCCCATGACATTCATCACTATATCTCGACCTATGTTATACTAGCGGCAATAGTAGCTATCTTTTTATACATCTTTAGAAGAAATTTAAAAACACTAGTAACAAAAGATACCAACGAATTAACAGCACAATTATCCCATCCTATCCCAGCCAAACGTAAAGATCCTCCAACCCAACATATACCAGAAATAAGTAATAATAATATTGAACCACCATCTCCTAAACCAACATTTGTATTAACTACAGGAATAAAAAAAAAAAAAAAAAAAAAAAATACTATTTTTTATAAATATCGTTTTACCAATTCAAACATTTTTTGTAAGTTTAGTAGATATTTAAGAAATTAGATAAATAAGAAAATAGAAAAAAAATTGTAAGAGAATTTTTAATGCACAGACAATTTTAAATCCTCTCTTTTAAAATATCTGGCCACTGGAACTGTCACAATCATATAATCTTAAATGCCCGTAAACTCTTTTAACCTTTTTTTTTCTTTAACTCAGTTTTTATTAATTATGTTATAATGTCCTTCTTTTTTTTCTCTATTTTTGCCTACTTGTATAATTTTTGTTTGCACATGTACTTAAATTAACACTAAAGGCTTGCAAATCTTAAAAGATGCTTGTTATCTTAAATTGTAAGCGATATTATTCCAAATAAATTGAATTGAATAAATAACTTTAAGTCACAAATTTTTATAACACCTATATCATAATTATTTAAGCACATGTACTATAAGTATAACATATCCATTTTTTCATCATTTTGTAAGACCTTTCTTGTTCACATCCGAGCCTACTTGCAGAAAATTCCAACCCTTCAGGTAAGAATTTTCTTTTTCTAAGGGGGGTGGGATGTTGTGATCCGCACAACCCACCCTACTCATCACCTTCTGATATCTTCCCAATCAATAGAAATCCATATACCAAATACACTACCAGCGCGCACGGCTATTAATAGGTCATTCGCTTTGTCTTTCGTTTACTAAAATGCCACCCAAGCGCAATAGGTCAAGTTCATCTACCCAAAACGATACACACGTAACCCAATTCCGATTTCCCAGCGGCACGCCAATATACTCGTACATATGGCAAAACTGCTATGGTTGCATATCAGAGGTCCAATACGTTGTGTTATCGGGGACATAAAATAACAATTTATGAATGGATGACACCGGACACTGGTTGCATATCAGAGGTCCAATACATTGTGTTATCGGGGACATAAAATAACAATTTATGAATGGATGACACCGGACACTGGTTGCATATCGGACATCAGCGTAAGGCAAATGACACCCAAGATGTCATTTGGGCACTTTTAATGGGAACGAAAAACAATTAGGCAATAATTAAAAATAGCGCTTAGCTATGCACATATGGAATCGATTAAAGTAGACTGGGAAGATAGGACGAGGGTCATGAAAATAAAACTGTATAAAAGGCTAAGGTTGTGGGTAGGAAAAGCGAGAGCTAATTAAATATCGAAACGTAAAGGTTGCAGCCCAGCTAAAGACAGCGGACCTATCGTTTAAAAGTAAATAATTAATACAAATAAAATACACAGAGTCGCAGCCCAGCACTAGACATCGGGCTCTGTATAAAAAAATAAAACTTGTTTTTTTCATTTTTTGGCTCTCCGCTCAGTACTCTTCCCTCGAAACTCGAGGAACACGGGCTGAGGCGTAACAATGTCTAGGACACGCTCCAGGGTTTTGAGTATAAAGGAGGTTAGACTGATAGGTCTGAAGTCCTTTGCGGACACGTGCCCGCGTTTACCCACCTTCGGTATAAACACCACCCTGGCGCGTCTCCAGGAGTGTGGTACGTGGTTTAGCAATAAACAGCTTCGGAAGATCGACACTAACCAAGGTATTGATAGGTTTTGCGTTTTCTGTAACATGACAGGCATAATGCCGTCAGGCCCCGGAGACTTATATGGGGAGAAGCTGTTAATAGCCCAGGAAATCTTTTCCTCGGAAATTATTAGGTGATGTTGTTGTTGGGAGCAGGTTGTACTTGCCGAGCCCTCTCGGGTTGCGTACTAATATCACTGCATCCGGGAAAGTAAGTGTTTATAAGGAGTTCCAGGGTCTCCGCTGGAGATTCTGTCCATCCTCCGTCTGGTCTTTTCAGAAAAGAAGGGTTGGAGTGTTCCTTGGACAAAATTTTTCTTAGCCTAGCGGAGTCCTTAAGGGTTTCTATCGAGTGACAGTACTCCATCCAGGCCTCCTTTTTGGATGCCTTTATGGCTTTCTTATACAGACTTAGACAGTCCTTATAAGACCGCCAAAAATTGTGTTTGTGGCAGATGTTGAAAATCGCTCTAGTCATCTGTCTGAGACTGGAGAGATCTTCGTTCCACCATGGGGGAAGCGTTTTTTTACTGCGTTTAACTGGGCACGAGACTTTGTATGCTATATCCATAGCCTTCTCAAAAGTCTTTACCTGTACCTCCAGTTCTTTAATTGCAGCTGTGTTTGTTTCAGGTATATTTTTGAGTTTTGTCCGAAGGACTTGGCCAAACTTGGTCCAATTAACTCTTTTGGGGTTTCTATAAGGTTTTGTGGTCTCGACCTCGAGACTCATGTCGTAGAGGATCCATCTGTGGTCTGAGAGTGACTCCAGATTGGGAACTCTCCAGTTGTCGACCTTAAAGTTATTATTGTTAGTTTTTAATGTAACATCTAGTACCTCTTCCCACCCCCTGTACGTTTCCGTACTCGGAAAGACAAAAGTTGGGGTCGTACCCTTGTTGCAGACTGATAGGTTAGTGGTTAACAGAAAATCAAAAAGTGACTCACCTCTTTCATTATCTTCTGAGCTGCCCCAGATAGAATGCCTGGCGTTGGCGTCGCAGCCCATCAGTAGGTTGTCCTTCACTGTTGTTGAGGCTATGAGCAGCTCCACCTCCTCTGGCGGTACAGGTCTCCCATGAGCCATGTATGCTGAAGCCAGGTATGTTGTTTGGTTCGCACACTCCAGTTTAATCACTGTCATATGAGCTAAGATTGGGACATAAAAAACCTTTTAGATGTTTCTTAGCTAGTATGCACGTTCTATTACCTGTTACCTACTTACCTGTGGCCTGGTGTTTGTAAAACAGGTCGTATTGTGTGTCTTGGAGCCCCTTTACGGATGAGTCTCTCACCCATGGCTCCTGGATAATGCCGATGTCAATGTTCTTCTCCCTTAGAAAAACTATTAGATTATCGGAGGCACACCTTGAGTGCCTCAGGTTAATCTGTATGACTTTCAGCATTATGTGGTTGAAGGGGTTTCGTCGGCGATCATCAGGTCCTCCAAAAACTTGTCGGTATCGACGATGTCCACATCGTCCTCAGGACCTGAGGAAAGGAAGACTTTGAGCTTGGCATGCCTTATGCCAAACCTAAGTTTGTGGTCAGTTTTCTCGAGAGCACCCAGGCACTCGTTGTTTATGTGTAGGAGGAAGGACAAGGTATTTTTATAGGGTTACTCCGCCTTGATGACTGACCAGTCATCCATCGGAACCGTCGGGTTGTGGAGTTTGAGACATTGGAGGAGCCTTCCCCCTTCTATCTTCATATTGGGCAACCAAATGCGGGCCCTATGTCTCCTCGGGATGTCCTTAGCTGGGATAAGCTTGAGCTTCAAACCATCCCAGGCGTCGCTAACCTTAGCAACGCATCCACTAAGGAAGTCTTTGGAGAATTGGTCGGCGCACTTGATTACCCGATATCCCCTCACCACCTCGGCGGAATCAAAGTCGGGAAGTGGTTCCCCTTGGTTGTTGACGATGTGGTCTATCACCATTTCGGAGAGTTTGGCCTCAATGCTTCCCCACGCATTGGCTATGGATTTCCCGTTTGTCGAGAGATCATCCACTAGTGCGACCTGAAGGTGATCCCTAACCACCTCGGTAAAGGGACGCTTCTGGGCCGCACCGGCCGCCGACGTGCTTGGCTTGGCTGTTGCTGCTGAACCTTCAACAACCTTGGTTTTTTTTGGGGCTGGGCGGTGGGAGATCTCTTCTTGAGACCTGTCACGCTTTGCTCCCTGCCGGCTTTTGTTTTTCAGGCTCTCGTGGAATTCGTCAACGATTGCCTGGTATTTGATCCTATCCGCCTGATCCTTTTCGTGGACCTTTCCGGCAGCCTCATTTTTCGCTATCTTACCTAAGATATGGAGGGCCATCTGGTACTTGCTCTTATTAGCTTTCCCTGCGGGTTTGGGTTTGTTTCGGGTATGTCTGTTTGTTAATTGGTTTGCGGTCGAGGTGCTAGCCTTAGCACTCTCGCCGCTTTGTGACGGGACGATTGTCTCCTGACTGGAGGCCAGCAATTCGTCCTCTGATAAGGTACCAGCCTCTGGCACCCTCATCTGCTGGTCTTTTTGTGTTTCGTCTTCTTTTCTATCCATTTTTTTTTTTTTTAGATTTTGTTCCCACGAGTAGGATCGGAAAGGGTGGTCCATCCTGGCAGAGCCGTCTTACCAGGACAAGGCACTTATACAACCGACCTTGCCTGGGCATCGGAGGGGGCCGTTAACGATCAGTTGGTTTATCCACTTACTGACCATGCATCCATCGGCACGGGTACCTCTACCTTGGCTTAAAAGTGGGATTTTTAAATTGGGTTTACTCCCGAAAAACTCTCGAATACGCGGGGTTATCTCCCCGGTGATTACCGGAGAGTAGGAGGGGGGTTGAATGAGGGAATATATAAGGGTGAGAGCGGACGTAAAGTCCTGGTCAGTTCTTAGTTGACGCTCATCAGACGGCCTGTCTCTCAACAGATGCCCGATGACTCTGCGCCGTAAGCCTCCGCACCGGCACCATCGAAATTGTTTGCGGTGATGGTACACACGTCAAGGTGACTGACCCCGCAGGAGGACTCAGCATTAGAACTGCGGCGCTTTTTTTTATTTCAGTGTGAGAAAAATATATTGATTCAATGTACAACATAGATTCAATAAACAAAATTCATTGACCTTTGGACAAATTTCATGGATCCAATGAACAAAATACGTTAACCTATGAACTTGGACAACGATCGTTGATCGAACGAACAGAATACGTTGAAAAACGTACCAAATAATTTGATTCAACGAACCAACTACGTTGTTCTACGAACAAGGTTCGTTGACTCAGTGAACCACACACGTTACATTGATTCAACGAAGAAAATACAGGGTGGCGCACTAATTGAGCTTCAAATTACGTCTTTTTTTAATTAATGTCTTTAATTTTTTTTTATTGTATAGAATTTTTTTTTTATATAACTAATTGTTTTTAAAGATGATAGGCCGTAAATGACCTCCATGCTCATCCACGACACCTTATCAGAAAATTATTCAGTGTGGCCTCAAGGGTTAAAGTCGGGATCGCCTCAATTATTGTTTTAATGGACTGCTTCAATTCAGGCAAATTCCTTGGTTTCGTTCTGTACACCACTTGCTTGGCATAACTCTATAAAAGAAAGTCTGGTGCAGTCAGGTCAGGTGACCTTGGGGGCCAGCGGAAAGTGGAGTTTCTGGATATTAATTTGTTCGGGAATTTTCGTTGGAGCTCCGACATAACCGGTCTGGCTATGTGTGCAGCTGCTCCATCTTGCTGGAACCAAATGCTGTTGAAACGTATACTTCTTCGGCGCAGTTCTGGGTAAAAAAAAACTCCTTCAACATCTTTAAATATCGGTCACCATTGACAGTTACTGTTACACCGTTTTCTTCAAAGAGGTATGGCCCCACAATGCACCTTGATGAAACTGCGCACCAGACAGTGGCTCGCTCTGGGTGCAGTACCGTCTCAGGGAGTATTTCTGGATTTGATTCACTTCATATACGACAATTTTGCTTATTTACATTGCCGTTTAGATCAAAATGGGCCTCATCGGACACAAACTAGCAATTTATCCTGTTGTCTTCTTCGGTCATTTCAATCATATTTTGGCAAAATTCGAGGCGAATAGGCAATTCCAGAGGGTTTAACTTGGTTGCAATTTGGACTTTGTATGGAAACAAATTGCCTGCTAACTCCAATTTTCGACGATAAGTTTCGAGTCGAAACGCTTGGATTTGCCTGGATTGACGATGCTCCAGCCCCGACTGTGTCTTGAACTCGAACATAGGGATCTCGATGGCACGGTCTTCGTGCGATGCTTCCAGATTTCGGCAAACATGTTTACCAGCCTCATAATGGTCCATCTACTCGTGGGAGTGTCGCCAAACTCCCGCCTAAATTTTAATAAATCTAAATAGTAGCCTGCCAAATAAAAAAATAATAAGCCGATTACTCATGCAGAAAAAAAGTTATTACCTTCTGTTTTTGTAGCACGATTCGTGCACCACCCTGTATATCAATGTATGGACGAAGTTCACGAAATACGCCAACTTATGAAAAAAGTTCGTTGATTCAGTGAAACAAATACTACGTTAACCCATGGACAAAGTTTATTGACTCAATATACAGAATACGTTAATCAAAAAACAATACATTTTTTGATGAAAAATATACATTCAATCAACGAATTAATTACGTTATTTAATAAACAGCTTCTTTGATTGGTGACCGATTCTTCATTGTTATCATCTATTATGTATGTACAATGAACTTTTTCATTGTTTTTACGTACGTTTTTCGTTCAGTGAACTTTTCAGTTACACTATTCATAAAGTTTTTAGTGACAAACTGTTATATATCTCTATATGTACATGTATTTTGTATAACATATTTCAACCAACATTTTATCTGTTGGTACGGTAGCACCAAATAGATAAAATTGGTGGATTGGCTTAGAACAGAAAAAAATGGTCCTTAAAACTAAAAAATATTTCTTTTCATTCTAGCTTTTTTCAGATAGTCAACATTACTTCACCTACAGCACTGATGTTATTGTGTCTAAAAACAAGGCTCAGGTTTCCATTATGAACAGTAAGCAAATTCATTTTTTTTATTTTTTTTTATTTAAATTGACTTATTCTAAGATGTACTGTAAAAGAATTTTTCTGAGGAAACTTCTTTTTCTATTTTTTTTTTATTTTTAAAGTTTTCAATTTTCACTGAAATGTGCACCTACAAACTGCACAAATGGACGCGTTCACTTTGCATTTGGTGTGGAGAGGGTCTGGGTGGGGTGGTGAATGCAGTGAATGTTGGAAAATATTATAGGTATTGCCATATGTCAAAAAGTTGAAACAATTTAAGTTAATTTGTCTTTTTTTTTTTGGCTGAAAATATACTGGTAAATACCCCAAAGTAAGTATATACGAGGGCGGGTCAATAAGTCCGTGACTTTTTGAATTTCTGACCTCTTTACTGAAACGGCAACACTGCTCCTGTCAACAGGCATCTGTCAGTTGACTCCTGTCAAAATTTAAACTTGCTGCGTCAGTTAGTTTGTGTTTGACAGCTATTTTTATCAGACTACTCACTAATTTGAGGAGAAAATGGAAAAAAGTGAATTTCGTGTGCTTAGTAAGCATTATTTCTTGGGAAAAAAAACCATTACCGAGACCAAGGCTAAGCTTGAAAAATACTATGGGGACTCTGCACCATCGATTTCAATGGTAAAAAAGTGGTTTACTCAATTTCGTTGTGGCCGTACAAGCACTGAAGATGCCGAACGTCCTGGACGCCCAGTTGAGGTCTCTACACCCGAAACAATCGAAAAAATTCACGATATGGTGTTGGCCGACCGAAGATTGAAAGTGCGAGAGATTGTGGAAGCCGTAGGGATCTCGAATGGCTCGGTGGTTTCAATTTTGAATGATCACTTGGGCATGAGAAATCTTTCCGCAAGATGGGTGCCGCGCTTGCTCACAGTCGACCACAAACGCAATCGTGTAACAACTTCACAGGAAGGTTTGGCGTTGTTTAATTGCAATATGGAGGAGTTTTTGCGCCGTTTTGTAACCGTGGACCAAACATGGATCCATCACAACACACCAGAGACCAAACAACAGTCAAAACAGTGGGTTTCTAAGGGTGAATCGGCGCCAAAGAAGGCCAAGGTGGGTTTGTCAGCCAATAAAGTTATGGCGACTGTTTTTTGGGATGCACGCGGGATAATCCACATTGACTACCTTCAAAAGGGAAGAACAATCAATGGGGAATATTATGCCAACTTATTGGACCGATTCAATGACGATTTGAAAAAAAACCGACCTCATTTGGCCAAGAAAAAAGTTATTTTCCACCAAGACAATGCAAGGGTGCACACATGTGCAGTTGCCATGGCAAAAAACCATGAATTGGGCTATGAATTGCTCCCTCATCCACCCTATTCTCCAGATTTGGCTCCGAGCGACTACTTCTTGTTCCCAAACCTAAAGAAATGGCTTGGTGGAAAAAGATTTGACTCCAATGATGAAGTCATCTCGCAAATAAAGGCCTATTTTGAGGACCTAGACAAATCATTTTTTTTTTTGGAAGGGATAAAAAAATTGGAGAAGCGTTGGACAAAGCTTATAGAGCTCAAGGGAGACTACGTTGAAAAATAAAATTATTTTTTTATCAAAAAATCTGTGTTTTATTCCAAAAGTCACGGACTTATTGACCCGCCCTCGTATAAACGTTTCAGGCGCCTGCCTGACAATTGTTGACATACCCTTAGCGGAGCGACGAAGTCGCGTGAGCGGCTAAACCCTGCGAAAGAAAGGGTTAAAATCCTGTTAGCGAGCGAAGCGAGCCACCCACTCCATACTTTAAATACACCATACTTTCATAAAAAAAAATTTCATTTCCCCAAAAAAAAAATATTATATTTATCTTTTTTAGGCCATTTTAAGCCAGAAAAAAAATTCCTTGGTGTTCATAATGGAATATCCGGGACGGAACGGGCTAAGAAAATCACTGCAGCTCAAACCCAAAAAAAAAAAATAGTTTGTGTACCGAAGTATGTATGTGCGTTAGAAGTTTTACGTCTTTGGCATGATTATGATAAATTTACATTTCCCGTATGGATGCGTAGGTATTTGTTGGAAATGTATACCAACAGAATAAAAGGATGTGTAGAGAGATTGAAAATATAACTGCTAAAATTTAAAAAAAAACACACATTTTCGGTTTAATGGCCTTTTTTGTCGTTCCAGGGTCCTCTTAGAAAAATAACATTGAACACCGTGCGTTTTCTAATGACGTTAAAGAAATATATCTTTTTTCAGATTCCAATGACCTTTTTGGGGGTTTCAAGGACCTCTTGGTAAAATAACCCAATGTCAAATAAAAGCGACATTTTTAAATCTGCCATCGGTAACCAAGGTACAAATCAAAATTGTTCCTCCAACCTTTAACTGATGTACAAC
This sequence comes from Portevinia maculata, assembly GCA_949715645.1. NCBI lineage: Eukaryota > Metazoa > Arthropoda > Insecta > Diptera > Syrphidae > Portevinia > Portevinia maculata. The sequence goes on along the minus strand of OX454525.1, from coordinate 210,879,509 downwards.
AAAATTCAAGCTATACAACCTCAATTATTTGATACTTATCGACGGCAAACCTACTTCCACACAATTTCCCCGTGTTTCGAAGGACATAATAACCTCGAAAATTAAACATAATTAAAACTGGGAAATGTCTATTGAAATGAAAGAATTACTCCTGGAAGTCTTTTTTAATGACTTTTTTGAAAATATTTAGTGTAAATTAGTTGTGTTTATTCGATAGCTAAAAGGCTAAAACTAAAGCTTATTGTTGTTAGTTACCCTCAGGCAACTATTTTTTTACAACAAGACACATTTAGCTACTCTTTGCAACTTATAACTAATAAAGTTGCAAAATTTGTTGGAACTAAAATTCTAAGGTGCGCGGTAGAGCATTTGGTCAAAATGAGATGATTACGCCATTCGATTGGAATTGCCTCAGTATGTAATACTGTATGGGACATAATTGGACGAGGAATTTTAAGGTATAAGGTGGCAATGGTGCGATGGAAGTGTATTCACTAAGTGATTGGCAGGTCGTGCGTTCGAATCCTGACCAGGGCCATGATTTTTATAAATTAAATACACACAACAAAAACAGATCTGCCTAAAGCAATTTAGGCGCCACCTGTTGAGAAAAAAAATCCCATCGCACCAAACTTCTTTCCTATACCTCTATTCTTTCATACAATAAGTACCACCCAGAAATATGCAATGAATCATTTGCTGGGAGCTACTTACAGCAACAAAACAAAATGCCTACAGAAAAAAGAAATCCCTTTAGAGCACGCTGTTACAAACTATGCGTCAACATTATACCTTTAGAATAAGGTATAAACAGTTTTACGCAGGATCTTCTGCTTCTCCCTTCTCCTGGCTTGATACTCCACCCTCGCAGCCCAAATATGCATATTCTGTCACCTTCTGGTAAACGAATGCATCATCATACCACGGTATTTTTCTCTGGGGTGGCTGGAAACCTACGCTAGTCTCAGCTTCCTTCTTGATGATGTTGCAATATCTTTTCCATATATTGTTTGCATTCATGGGTTGTGACTGCACAGAGAAGTCGTTCGCTCAACCGCTCTCTGTATCGACTCTGACTAATCCAGGTGTGCTTAGGCATCCAAAGTCAAATTGTTTCCTCTTTGTAGTGCGCTGCTCTAAACTTCGCGGCAGCGAGAAAATGGTCCGAGTTGACATGACGTTCATACGAATGAACGTGAACGTCTAAATGGCGAACCTCCACAGGCGAACCCGCAGGGATGCAGTGAGTGGGAGGGATGTAATCCTTCCGGTTCAGTTCATGACCTCGATGTTAAAGAGAAAGAATGCTGCCAGATTGACTCTATCCCACATGCGTATTTGATCCATGACGACACACTAATATATTATGCCACGCCAGAACTTTGCTTTGTTTGATCTTATATTCGGTGTTTGGCAACTAGTGGTTAATTTTTAAATGAGATTTCAATTTCAAGAAATGCACCGTTTTATAAGAATTATAGACGAATGTAGAGCTAAATTGACAACATTTATTAACTATCTAGGAAAATAACAAATTTGTAAAACGCACAATACATTTCAAAACATTTTTATTTGACCAAATCAACATTAACATTAGTGCTTATAAAATACGCAATTGAAAACTAGATTTTTTTAATACAATCTTTAGTATATGTACATCAATATCTGTAAATTGCATGTGCATTTAAATCGATAAACACAACATATACATAATACATAGTCAGTTACAAGGCGGCACATTAACTCACATAAGCTTGATATGAAGCTATAAAAAAAGAAATAAGTGAACAAAACTTTACTTCTTCTTTTTTTCAATCGTGATGAAAAATGAACAGCAACAACAAATGACATAAAAAGAAGAAAAACACAAGATAAATAATACAACTAACTGTGGCCGCATATCAAGTGCCACAATTCTTTGGGCATTTTTTTTTGTAAAGATAAGTCGAAAAACTTAAGAGTACGGCGTTCTTGGGTTGACGTTTATCATTTCCGTGGTACTGAAATTAAATTAAATACATATAAATGAATACATTACGACAGTAATTGTGGCTACAATAACCACAAGAGCCATATTTCAATTATCTGAAAAAAACAAACCTTTTGCTGCATTTAATATGAATTAACAGAAGTACGATTCCTGCAACCAGGCATATGGAGCCAACTACAATGTATGCGATCCCTAAGAAGGGATTTTTCCCGCCCATCAGGGATGTTGTCGATAAAATCATCTTTTTGGTGCCGCTAAATGCAGTAACCGGGTATTCTAGGAAAAATAATCATTCAAATATATGAACATATGTTGAGCTATGGCATATTTACGATAAGTGACTTTGAGTGTATAGTTGCCCCGTCTGAGACCATCAGTGAAATATTTTGCTGTGTGATCAACGCGTCGGTACAATTTTCGGAAGCTGGGAAGAGCTGCAGTTCGCATCCAGACAATAAAGTCTTCATTCTGAAAAATTAAAGAAACATAAGGAGCGATAGGGGTTAAATTGATGGCTCAGTAACAAACAAAAACTATCACATGAAGCTTCTTAAAAATGTGCCTTGCATTCCAATAAATGGGCTGAGTTCCAGAAGGTTTCGATAAAAAATAAACAGTTGCGTAACGCATCTTGCTTGCATATTATGTGCATCACTCAAGCAAACATCGCATTGATAATTTGTTGGATGATTTTTTTCTTTTTTATACATATAAAGGGATAAATACTCTTATAATGTAATAGCTACACAGCGCGTGCGTTAAGGAAATTAGGATTACAAGATAGGGAGAGATGCCTATGCACGTTGGTTTTAGATAATAATGAGCCTTATTGCGAAGATCAATCGACAGTTGATAATTGACTATTTTCAATGTGTGCTATTGTGAACGTACGATTCTAAAGGATTTTTTCAATCGCAGTCAATTAAAAAAATTCGATTGACAAAAATACCAAATGAATCGTTCGTTCACAATAGCACACATTGAAAATAGTCAATTATCAATTGTCGATTGATCTTCGCAATAAGGCTGAATGTGAAGGAAAAATGGAGCGGGGAAGAGCGTTCCACATTTGTGTTGTACGGCTAGGGAAAGATTCTTTATATTTTACTATACGTCCGAAAACAGGCTTTAGGGTGAACTAATGCGCATTCCTTGCACACAGGTTAAAATGTTCTAGGGGTGGGATGCAACTCTTTCGTTTGAGCACTTATGGGGAAAATAACATAAAATATCCCTGAGACAATGACTAAGAGAGTCAAGCGATCTCGCGATTTGCCAATGAGTTTTATCGCGTGTTTTTAGATCGTTTCAAGTAGCTCCAAATAAGTTATTGGTGCCCCAGACCAGATATGCGCATTATACTAAAGTTTCGGGTGGATAAACGCGTTATAATTCGGAGCCAGACCAAAAGTGGTGAAATATTTTTTGCATCGCTTAAGGAAGCTTAGGCATTTCGCATGTGGTCATTTCAACGAAAGTTGTCATTGACGCACATACTTAGAATGGAAAGCGTTTCAGCGATGCAAGTGCCATTCATGGACAATGGCAGGGTGTTTGGGTTTAGCGTTAGTGACAGAAGACAGCATTGCATTTTGTAGCATTAAATTCCACTCTTTTAGTTACACCCTACTGAGTTATGCTGTCGAGGTCCGAATTTAGTGAGCTTAACGTTGCCTTTTCAGTTCCACACCCGAAGATGAGGGGCCGTGAACCAAGAAATATATATAAGCTGAGGGTACTGTCATCAGCGAAAGAGTGGATTGGATTAGAGGTAACAAACAGGAGATCATTTATAAAAATTAGAAAGGGAGTCGGAGTCAAAACAGAGCTTTGGGGAACTCCAGCATTTATTTGGTAAGTTGCAGACTTGAAACCATCCAAAACAACTTGAATTAAACGGTGCGAAAGAAAATTTCTAATCCATTGAAGAAAAGTCGCATCGATTACAAATGCACGCATTTTCGACAAGGGAGCTTGGTGCCAAATTCTGTCAAATGCCTTAGAAATATCAAGCGCAACCATCATACATACTTTCACCCAACTGGTGAAGAGATTGGGCATAATTCCTTACATTGAGGGAATATTTTCTCACTTTACTAAGATTATTTTACCACCAAGTCTTTGGAATTCTAAAAAAGGATATTTTTCCATAATGTACTCATAAACCGCATAGTTTCTCTGTGGTAAAGGTTATTTTACCGAGAGGCCCTTAAAACCCGAAAAAGGAATATTTTTCCGAAATATGCTTAGAAACCGCACAGTATTGCTGTGTTACTTTACCAAGAGGTTCTTGGAACAACAAAAGGTTATTCAAGCCCGAAAAATTATATGTTTCCAAAATATCCCTAGAAACCGCTCAGTTTTTATGTGTTTAATGTTATTTTACCGAAAGGTCCTTCAAACGTGCTTAAAACCCGCGCAGTGTTTCTGTGTTTAAGGTTATTTTACCAAGAGGCCCTTGGAACAACAAAAAATATCCTTGAAGAGTGGATCAGAGAACTTGCAGTACGAGTATTCTGTTTTTTGGACTTTTTCGATGCCCATTCCCCTCCAAAATGTCCACCCATACATAACGTGACCATATATTTTTATGTCAAAGCGGGACGCTTGTGGAATTAAGTAAAATAATTGTTTTTTGTTTCCATTGCAGTAACATAGAGATCACATTTACTCATTTAGTCTGTTGCGCACAATTTAAGTTTTCTTAAATCCTTTCTCTGAGCAGGCGACCTTTGTTTTGAGATCGGCTATACACATGCACAATAGGTTTTCCACCACATCCACATTCAACTTCAATCGTAAGATACAAAGTTTTTTTCATAATGATTTTATAAAGGAGTCCGGACTTGAACAGAAGTTTGTATAATTTTGTTGTAATGCTGATTAACTTTGTGTGACCAGCTTTGCTTTTTCGTGATAATGACTTACTTTGTTAGGTTTGATTCCATTTTTAATGAAGCCATCGTATTGCGACTTTGATGAAATATGTAGGTAAGTCGAGGTTCGTCTCTAATAACATATTTTGGTCTATTTGGTAAAGCTGTACATTTTGGCACGCGCTGGAGACAGCGGGACAGACTGCTTAAAAGCGGGACGTATGGTCAGTTTACCCATACATCAAGTGCTCGTTGCGCGGACATTTGATCCTCGTTAATGATGGCTCCATCGTCAGCAAAAAAACATAGGGACGGGCTACAGTCCGCTTGGGCGAACTGTTGGATACCCTATTCATATTCCTCATAAGTGGGCGTGACAAAAGTCTAAGTATGGTTGAATTGTTAAGAACGCTCTAGATATTTTGTTATATATATATTTAAAGGATTTTATCAAAAAAAGAAGCTTTTGTAAAAAAAGCGCTACCTAGCTCAGACTTTCGTTTTTCAATAAAATTATTTTATTTAATTGTGGGCTTGTCAGTAGGCGGATTTTGAAAATATTTACACATGAGCATAAAGGACCCCCTAGAGAGTATATATTATAAATTTCAGCTTCCTAGCTCAAATTTTGGTTTTTTAATAAAATTGTTTTATTTAATTGTGGGCGTGTCAGTGGGCGGATTTTGAAAATGTTATCTCCCGAGCAGTTTTAGGAGTCATAGATCATATAAAAAAAAATCAGATTTCTAGCTCAAAATTCGATTTTTCCGAAAAATTTTTTGTGGGCGGATTTCAAAAATTCCTAAATTTGATTAATTCAGGACCCTAGAGAGTATATGGTTAAAATTTCAGCTCTCTAGGCCCAGTTTAAAGGCCTAATTTTTGCCGACAGACGGACGGACGGACGGACGAACACGGCTAGATCGACATTACTATCGATGCTGATCATAAATATAGTAACTTTAAGGGGTCTACGGGCAATATTAAGGTATGTTGCAAACTATGCGTCAAAATTAATATACCCTTAGAATAGGGTATAATAACTAATGCACATTGGGGTCCGCAACTTTTCCTTCAAGTTGACAATCAAGGACTGTTATAATTATCAAGGGACTTAAGACGCTTCCATGGTGTACACCGACTTTAATTGCAAGTTCCTCGGTGATGCCAACGGGGACATCCTGGTTTCTATCAGCAGCCGAAGAAGAAATTTCTTCTAACTCCCGATACAGATCCTCCGCACACTTTGCTTGAATTTGAGCGCACTTTCTCTTTGCCTCTTGCAAAGTCTGTATTTCAATTCAAGGCGAGCTTTTTCGTCCCCATTATTAGTCTAGCACTTTGACCAAGCTTTGAATGCTGCTTTCTTGTCACTTAACACTGCTTTAGCTTCATCTGTCCAACAATGTTTCTTTGTGGTGTTCATTCTTCATTCGCTAGTCCGCACTATCGAAAAATCGCTGCATCACAAAGAATACTCGATGGTATCCTTTCTGGATATAGAAGAGGCTTTCAACAATGTCAATACAGAAGCCGACACGAACGCACTGCTCAGACTAAACGTGGACAACTGCCTCTGCACCTGGATAAAGAACATGCTAGACAGCAGGCTGATCCAGGCGGAGGTCCGCAGCTGTCTGACCAGGAGGTCACACCACAAGGAGGAGTGCTCTCACCGCTACTATGGATCTTAGTAGTCAACGAGATCATCTCCAACCTAGAGGAGGATGGATGCAAAGTGACGGCCTACGCGGACGACATTGCCATTGCCATAACGGGGAAATTCCCCCACACGATCAGAGACCTAATGGAATCGGCTCTCAGGAAACTATCCTCCTGGTCCATTAAGGTCGGGCTCAATGTTAACCCATCCAAAACCAAACTGGTTTTATTTACAAGGAAAATTAAGGTTCAGGAGATAACGCCACCTACGCTCAACAACGAACCACTCAAATTTTCCACTCAAAGCTAAATATCTGTAAACGATCCTAGATAGCAAACTCAGTTGGAAACCTAACATGCAAGACCGCATAAGGAAGGCTACGATTGCCATTTACACCTGTAAAAAGGCCTTAGGCTCCAGATGGGGTCTACAGCCTAAGATAACACACTGGCTGTACACGGCGGTCGTCAGGCCTATCCTCACTTACGGTATCATAGCATGGTGGCCTGCAATTTCTAAGCAATGCCACGCCACACCAACGGCAGCCTTAACGATTTTTTAAAACCTCCTCCCCATTGATATCTAAGGGAAGCTGGTGGCCACTAAGGCGGCCCTGAGATTAAGAGAATCCAATTCGTGGCAAAGCTCACACATTGGGCACAGCAACATCCTAACTGCCCACAAGATTCCCACTAGATTTCAGTAATAAATACAAGACGGCCGTCGTAGACCGAGCCAGCTGGGAAGGCGGTCGTATTGTAAACAATGACGCCATAGAAATATACACCGACGGGTCAAAGACAGCCGACGGTATGGGGGCGGGCGTGTTTTCAGACAACCCTGGGCTCAATGTCGTACTACGACTGCCTGACCACTGCAGTGTATTTCAGGCAGAAGTCACGGCTATCCGCGAAGCAGCACGCAGACTCTCTATGAGCCCGATAGATGGAAAAACTATCATGATCTACATAGACAGTCAGGCAGCGATTAAAGGCTTAGAATCACCAACAATAAGATCCAAGTTGGTGAAACAATGCCGCGAGTCTCTTAACGAGATCGCGGTCAGATGTAACACTTCCCTGTGTTAGGTACCCGGTCACAGTGATATTCCAGGCAACTGCAAGGCGGACGAGTTAGCCAGACGGGGTTAAGCACAAGAACTCTCTGACAACAGAGAGACACCGGCGGTACCCATTCAGACACTGAAACTCAAACTTCTAGATAACGCGTTAATAGAAGCAAACAATAGGTGGAATAGCATCAGTACATGTGTGTCCTCAAAGCAAATTTGGACCAAATACGATGCAAAGAGAACATCCAAACTTCTCTCCATCAGCAGGAAAAATATCAACTCTGTAATCAGAGCAAGCACTGGCCACTGCCTTTTAGGCAGCCCTGCCGCCAGATTGGCAGCTATCTCAAACGACTTCTGCAGAAGCTGCAGAGACGTCGAAGAGGAAGAAACCACCACACATCTTCTGTGCAACTGCCCCGCACTAGCCAACTCAAGGAAACAAATCCTTGGCAATTATTTCCTCGATGATCTAAGCGATCTCAGTGACATATATTGGCTGTATCAGCAAATTCGTCACTAGGTCCAAATGGTTAAAATAAACTAGAGGACGGATTGGACGATGACTTGAGCCCCTCCCGCTCCCTTCCCGCAGATCACCCCAAACCAGTTCCCCTGCAAAGGATGATTGTATCAGTCACTTCAGTCAGCACACCACTCCGAGGGCGAGACAGTAACCCGGCGGATCGACTGAAACAGTCTCCCCCGGCCTAGCTGCCTTCCCGCTCCCTTTCCGCGGAATGGTGTAACTTGAGGTTCGTACTGAAACAATCGCCCCAAGCTGCACTCCCCACCGCGATGCGTGTAGCACTCAGGGTTGGACCACCTTTAGTCACCCCCTCTAGCACAGTTTTGTAACCAATTACTTGACTGTGCAGCCGGTACACCCCGATCCCCCCTCCAAGGAATGTAATAGCTTGCTCGGGATTCGACTGCATCAGTCTCCCCGGCACGGTATTGCCTGCAAAAGAGAGTGAAGAGCAGTTTGAGGTTCGATTAACAGTCATCTCAAAAGACTCTTCCCTTCCCCGGTGATCAGGTAGCAATAGCTTCCCCTCCGAGGCGCAGAATTTGTGATCGACCCGGGGTTTGATTGCATCAATCACCTCATCTCGATCCCAACCCTTGGTTCGGATGTCGGGCGAGAGTCGCCACTGCACTAGTCACTTTAATACGTCGCAACCCATGCGAAATACAGCCAGGCTGAATACCCTGACCCCTTCAGGAGTTCACCCCCGAAACTGTGGCCTAAGTGTGCCTGGGCTCACGCCCTCGCAGCCACCTTACCTACCTACCTACCTACAGACAAGGAAGCAGACTTTTCAAATAAAATTCTAAAATTTGGTTTAGAAATTGCCAATTTGGTAGACGTCATTTAGCCAAACCATAGAAGAATAAGAACATTTAATTGTTAATTCAAATTTAAAATTATGTGTCAAATAAAGTTATACCAAAACTAAAAAAAAACTATTATTATTATTATTATTATTATAATATATTAACATATGATTACAAATACATATAATAATTAATAGTGAGAGCACTAGCTGCAGAGGCTTACGGCTCTATGGTATGTTATATGTTTGTATAATTAAATTCTAATGTTAAGACTATTTATATAATTGTAGATTGTTGCTATATTTTCGTGGTTTGAATTACTTAATAATTCGTAAGCTGAAGAGTTGGTGAGGGGGAGTGTGTTAGTTGGTCTACTGGTTGTACATTCCTTTATTCCCAGAATATGGTTTATGGTAATTTGTGAGTTACAACATTGGCACCATGGCGGAGGTTTGTTATTGAGAAGGTGTTGGTGAGTGTAAGAGGTGTGTCCTAACCGCATCCTCACGAATGTGGTGTTCATCTGTTTTGAGGTCGTGCCGGGGTAAACTGGCTGGGTTCTGTCCTTGTTTATAAGCGCGTAGTGGTGTTGGTAGTTATGCCAATCCGAAAGTTGTCTGGATTTAAACATTTGGTTGGTGGCTCGTATCATATCAAGCTTGGTGTAAGTTGCGAATTTGTAAACTGGGGCCCGGTATGCGAGACCCTCAGGAAACTATTCTCAGGAAACTATTCTCATGGTCTAAGAACGCTGGTCTCAACAACAAAAACCACTTAAATGTTCATAAACCTAATAATAACCACTTAAATGTTCAATAAGAAACAATCGTAGACAGCAAAATCAGTTGGAAACTGAATGTCCAAGATCGCATAAGGAAGGCTATGATCGCCATTTACTCTTCAAAGAAAGCCCTGGGTACCAGATGGGGTCTGTACCTGGCGGTACATACGGTATCGTAGCTTGGTGGCATGTGATATCAACAAAATTGCAAAGCGAGCGCCTTGGAACGAGTTCAAGGTCAGCCCAAATCCCTAAGGGATTACACTTACCCACCTCCTTAATGACATCTTTGGGAAGCTGGATGGCCTCTAAGGCAGCCCTCAAACTGAAAGAATATCACACATTGGTCCCTCGGACTGCACAGCAACGTGAAGAGCGTAATAAAGTTTAAAGGATTAGGAAATTACAATCACGTGGAACGCGTCGTTTCCAAGCTGCTTTCAGTGTTTCACGAGCGGCTTTCAGTTACCATGTTTCAATTGACTACAGTTCCTACCAGCGCAAGGCATTGAACACCATTGGTTCCGCCACCAGAGCCATTGTACTCATTGGTTTCATTTGTGTATAGTTGGGCAATGCACATCAAAACATAGGGACGGGCTACAGTCCGCTTGGGCCAACTGTTGGATACCCTATTCTTATTCCTATCCCCATAAGTAGGCGTGACAAAAGTCTAAGTATGGTTGAATTGGGGTGGCGACGGTGTAGAGGTTAGTATGTTGGCTTATGACCCGTGCGGTGCAGGTTCAATCCCCATGGGGAACAACAACATACGCCACCCAATCACATGCCTCTACACCAAAAGGAGGATTTCTGCCTGGTAGTACAATGGACCGTTACCGAGTCTGAGTGCTCTGGGATTTGGATTTCCTTTTTTTCAAAAAAAAAAATGGTTGAATTGTTAAGAACGCTCTACATATTTTGTTATATAACATTTAAAGGATTTTATCGAAAAAAAACGTTCCCTAGCTCAAACTTTGGTGTTTCAATAAAATTGTTTTATTTAATTGTGGGCGTGTCAGTAGGCGGATTTAAAAAAAAATTAACACATGAGCATAAAGGGCCCCTAGAGAGTATACGAGTATATTATAAATTTCAGCTCCCTAGCTCAAACTTTGAATTTTCAAAAAAAATGTTTTATTTATTTGTGGGCTTGTCAGTGGGCGGTTTTTGAAAATTGTTTATCCCGAGCAGTTTTAGGAGTCATAGATCATATATAAAAAATGTCAGCTTTCTAGCTAAAAATTCGTGTCTGTGGGCGGATTTCAAAAATTCGTAAACTTGATTATTTCGGGACCCTAGAGAGTATATGGTTAAAATTTCAGCTCTCTAGGTCCAGTTAAAAGGCCTAATTTTTGCCGACAGACGGACGGACGGACGGACATGGCTAGATCGACATTACTATCGATGCTGATCATAAATATAGTAACTTTTAGGGGTCTACGGGCAATATTAAGGTATGTTACAAACTATGCGTCAAAATTAATATACGAGTACCCTTAGAATAGGGTATAAAAAGGGGGGGGGCGTAATTGGACAACGGGGCGTGGCACCTCCCATACAAAAAAATCATCCAAATCGTAATTTTTTTATACGTATGTTAGCTACTGTTGTAAAAATCGAGATATTTATAATTATGTTGGATTCTGATAGGTGGCAATACAGCACTTTTGTATATGTTGGTCGATTTCGTTGTTGACATTCAGTTACAATTGTTGCATGTAGTTAAACCGTGCACGTGCCAACGAGTTTGCCATGTTGAATAAATCGGTTCTCGTTCGATCACCTCAATTAAACGACGTAGGGCGTAGTTAGTACTTAGATGGGGAACCGCGTGTTATTGGTATCTCTTGCGAACGTCTGACAAACATCCATAAGTATCAAATTGTCATGAGAAGCTTCTCAAATTTGCCGTTCGGATTCGGCGTAAAACTGTAGGAACTCCACTTCGCATGAAAGGGGTTGGAGGAGCTAGGTTCTAGGCCCTGTATGGGCCGCTAAGGCCTAATATCGTGTATGGGCCGTTAAGGCACTACCTAATATGTATGTATGTAAACCGTGCGCATAACATATTGATTGAAAGAAAATAATAATCGAAGTTTCTTTCTTTAATGTTGTTGTTTGATTCAAAGTCAGATGACATAGGCAACTAGTAACTACCCACAGCGGAGCAACGAAGTTGCCTTCACGGGCTAAGCAAAGCGCAGAAAAATGTGCAGTCCCTTTAACCACCGAACCGATTGAGCTCAAATCATGCAAAGTTTGGTGTCGACTTAAATGTGTTTCTGTGAAGTTTGGTAAGTTTGACTTTTAATTTTGTTTCTCATAAAAAGAAAAAGAATTTCTTTTTGTTAGGCGGGTGCCATACCGATTCAAACGTTAAAATTCAAAATATCAGAAAATGCACTATAGAAGCGAAAAGTAGGTGGAAAGACAGCAGTAGATGTGGGTCCTCAAACAAATACGGACTTAATATGATGCATAACCAACGACCATACCACGTCGAGTTAATCAGTTCTCGTCAGATCAGCGTAATTAAACGACGTTGGGCGCGGTTAATACGTAGATGGGGGACCGTTTGAGAACAACCGCGTGTCGTTGGCCAGTCCCATCTACAGAGTTGAGGTAGATAATATACGTGGTATCACAATGGACCTAAATTGGTCTAAGTGTGTCGGCTTCTGCCGACAGCCACATAAACCTAACCTAATATGATGCATAAAGAAGAATTAAGCTCCTCTCCATAAGCAGGACAAATATTAGCTCGGTGGTCGGAGCAATCATTGGTCAGTGCCTTTTGGGCACGATAAGTAAAAGGAAACCAACACACACCATGTGTACTTTCCTCGCACTAGCCAATACAAGACAGTAAATTGTTGCCGACGTCCGGAGTACGCCTGCACCCAAATAAACGTCAAGTATTTCGCGTCGTTCCCCGCGGCGAGTTTTTTTCAATTTTTCGATTTTCGAAATAGTCGCATTTCAAGGTGACAAGTCACACCCGTATTGTGTATTTCTATATATTGTTACTTGTGCTACGAGTACACGACATGCAAAAATCCGCATATATATCCGGCGTTGATGTTACAAAAAATTGCCGCATGTTTGGTAAATGACATAATCTAAATATGTCGATTACATGACAGAACTCTGTCCAAAAAGTCGCATGATTGCATGCGGCATACTTGCGATAAGTACGGCCACATGTGATGTAGCAGGATGTACAGCTGCGGTCAAGTGCATTAATGATACAAACAAATGTTGATGATATATTTGAAACAAAAAATACTTATGATTTTTTTTTAATTGATGATTTCAATTATTGAACGTCTTCTAATTTCCAGAAAAATGCAGTCTTCAAATTTGCTATTTGATTTAAATATTTAAAATTCCTTAAATGCATTTGAAATGCATCTGAAGAAGAGTAGACAAAAAATAGCAGTGTGACAAACATTCACATTTAAATAAGCTAATGTAATGGGCAATTTTCACTCTAAGAAGATGAAAGTGTTTAAACTTTGAACTAATATTTAGTTGCACGTCTCCTGCTGGAAGAAACAGCAGCACAACGACAATACATCGAGGTGGCATTAATTGAGCACTTTTCTACAGATATCGACCTCCACGATTCCTGTACAACTTCAAAAGGGCTTTATTAGTTGGCATGTAACTTGCAACTTACTTTTTGACATCCCACCCCAGGTTCTCAATCGTGTTCAAGTCTGGGGACTGTGCGCAACACATTAACCCCATTTTCTTGAAACCACTGCTTCGCAAGTTTGCTGGTATGATTCGGGTCATTGCCTTGTTGAAAGACCCATGCCAGTGGCATTTTTTCTTGAGCATGTGGTAGAATTACTTCCTGCAGGATTTCGACATAAGGATGTTGCCGTATGGGAACAGCATCATAAAAAGAAAAATATGCACAAACAATTATACTGGATCCTCCATGTTTAATTGTTTTGGCTGTAAAATGAGGCCTACTTACATCTTGACGAGATATCTTTCCCATATGCAAACTATTTAAGACTCGTCTGATTACAGAATATATAAAAAGGACAAAAAAAGAGATATAAAATGTTTGTATTTGCACTACTATTATTTTGACCGCAAATGTACACGCGAGCAGAAAATATGCCGAGTACATGGCATGCGCCAAACTGTACAAGTACATGTGCATAATGAGCACGAACATAATGTCGCATATGCGAAAATGCCGTATGTTTCCGTCGCACTACTTTTGCCACATTATGTTTCCCGTATAGAATGAATAGTAGTTTTTTTCTTGATAATTATGTAAAATTCAATTTATATTAAAATACTAAAATAGAAATTGGGCTGCTGTTGCTATTTTGGTTGCGCATCCGTTGGAACAAGAAACAGCCGACCGTCAAGAGTGCGAACAATTTTTGTGTCAATTTTTTTAATACGGCGCAACTTGGGCTACCCATCGGGCGACACGAAATCGGCATAATTTGTGTCGTCACCTGCTACTCCACATTCATATTCACTTAGTGCACCCAAAGATGATAAAACAAATCTAACGAAAATGAAAATTTAAAAAAATTTATGAAATAAAATTGAAATGACGCAAAATAAAAAACAAAAACATATGAAACATACAAATTTAAATAAATATAAAAACGTAACGCGAATAAACAAAAACAACTTGTTGGTCGTACAACGAACAGCCTATGATTGAACACTCATGTGACAGAACTCGTGCCTCAAGCTGAACATCTGCGAAACATGAACTACATGATCACCGCATGCGGCAGTCACAAACATGACGAGTAAACTGCATGTGGAAATCAGGACGTCAATGCCGCATGTGCTTGTACATACTCTAACTTGGTTATAGTACAATTCACAAAGTTCTTGAAAACCCGTTTGATCTTTCTTATGATTCGCGATTGATCGAAATCTCAAACAAGAAATACCCGACAATTGTGTGACGACTGTTTAAACACCCGAATTCCTTGAATTACCTTGGTGTTTACTTTTCTACATTAGAAACTGGTTTATGTATGGGCTCTAAACCATTTAATTTATCCCCTGTACAGCTCTAATCCCCTTACGCAAACACAATGGGCTTTACTAATAACTAAATAACTAGTTGTCCATTCTTTTAATTTTTTTTTTGTTTAGAAGGAAAAGGGATTGTGAACTTAAGCTTCACACTTATTTGGTTGTTGGTAGTGGCCAATACCTTTTGAAGTTATGTTGTGTTTGGCATATTCGATTTGCTTCCTCACCCCGTGAATACTCTAATAAATCAGATCTAAGTTCTTTCCCCTTGGACTTCAAAACAAATGCTTGTAGGCGACCATGCGATGAGTAGACGCATGTCGTAAAATATAATCACCTGAAATCCATTATTATCAGGATTTTCCGGATCCAGTTGAGTAAGATTCTTTTGCCAGGCTATGGGCTTAGCAAAATCCTTTAAAGCAACAGCCAAATTGCCATCTGGGTTTCTGAATTTTATCTGTTTATCTGATGGCCAAGCGATGCCAGTATTCAAAAGCGTTACTTGTTCCAATCCAAAGAACAATTCCAATGTATCTACAAATACGTACATATCTCAGAGATAAAAACATACTACTACGTCTCTGCTTAGGAAATTCTCACCATTAAACAAAGAATTGGCAATAGCTCCACACGGCGCAATTGGCTTGTTATCCGCGTAGTTGAATGGTGCACAATCAGTCGATGGTGTTAGCGAAAGACGGCCAAGCAGCTGGTCATCATCGCGCGACTTCACGTACCTTCTATGATTCTGATAGTAGTTAGTCAATCCATAGTACATATAAACGTTTCCCTGTTAAAAAAAAGAACAGATAAGGTATGCTTCGTAGAAAAATTATCAATTACACAGCTACCTACCAAGAATTCTTTATTTAGAGAAAAATCGATTCGACATTCACAAGCTGAAGCTGGATGGGATATCAAGTAGTCGGCACATGTTAGATTAGTCTCGCCGAACTTATTGCAATTCGTATAGTCGATAATATGCTCTCGAACATCATCGGAAAAGTACATTAGGGCAATGCCAACTGGAATGAAAGCAATTCCAATGATGAAGAAAGTGGGCAACACAGTCCCAGCGGTCAGAACTGGTTGCCAAGCAGGCAGACGTTGCTGCTTAAACGCAGAATCTGCTCACGTAATTAAATAAAGCAAATAAATGATTGTTTTAGAAAAAACAAAACTAATCAATCGATAACAAGGTAATGACTCACCTGAGGGCCGCTTTGATTTTACATTCAATTCCAGGTTTTCTGCTTGCATTGCCATCGTAAACAGTTTGGTTTAAAGCACACGCTAAACGTAGCACTTTACCTGACCAATGCTTTATTCAGTATATCTTATCTTACTACTTATATATAAAAGTAAACTTATAAATTTATTTCACAGGTGATCAACTTACAATAAATACAATTTACAACTTCTTGAGTGAATCTTAACTACGAGTTTTTGACATTTCACATTCGCAATTCTTTCAAACATGTTCACCATCTCACTCTTTCTATTGGAAGCATCCAGCGAGACTTTTGGCTTATTTATTTTAGTAACATGCGCTAAAATGATGAATTATAAAATTAAAGAAAAATGCATACATATTATAATAGGTGTTTTTCTTTTTAAGCTCAGAGCAGTGCACTGGCTGGGTAGTGGGAGTAAGAAGTTGAGTGCAGTCAGTGATAATAAAAAGAAGGAAAATGAAAGCAAAACAATTAAAGTGGCAGCCAGATGCTGTTTTTCTTGCGTTAAATATAATACAATTTAATAAAATGATTTTTATTCAAAAAAAAAATCATGATTGCCAATCATGTGACATGGAAGTGTTCAAGGTTGTTTCATAAATAAATCTAAGGGCTCCGATCTTACTGTGCCCAAAGTGCACTCAACGAGCTCAGGCTCTGCTCAATGCTCTGCTCCGAAGTTAAAAAGAAAAACGGATAATAAATTGTGTTTTTTTTTACCTCAGTCCTAACTTCAGAAAGTTATGTCTGTCAAACCAATTCTCAGATTGCAAACTGTCAGTGTCATTAACACGTTCGCGCTTATTACGGCTATAGCCGTCATATTTTGAGAAACAAAAAAACATATGACGGCTATAACCTCGGCTATAACCGTCTTTTGAGTTTTGTGTCCTACGTAAATATTTTTATAATTTACACTATAGATGACGATACCATATGATATGGCAACACCTTTTGCGTTTAAGTTCGGTTCGAATGTATTGCGTTTTGCTTTTAAAATTGGAAATCCCCTATGTCCAACGGATATTTAAATTTGAAGTTCGTTAAACGAAATGACTGCATTAGCCGTCATATTCTTCATTTGAAGTAGTGCATGTTGGAAGAAAGTGTGTTTTTGGGAACTTTTCTGGTAAGGATAAATTTAATAATTAGCATTTAGGAAATAGATTTTCTATTTCTTTTGAATGCAGAATTATGGAGGAATATCATGAAAAAGAAAGAGCAGTTTTTAAGCTGTTTGAAGAAGTGGACAGTGACTGCCTGTCGGAAATTGGGTCGGAATTGGAAACAGATTCCCATAGTGAAACTAGTGACCCATTTTGTGACGATGGCACATTTGGTGATGATCCAGACTATGATCCCGGTCAACTAGAAGAAGAAAGTGAGGACGGCAAAGCGAAGAGGATATGCTGCAGGAAACTATTCAAGAATTCCAACCTAGGGAAGCTGGTAATACCAACGGTCTGGACAAAGTAAGAATTCCTGAATTTCCATTTACCACTTTTACTAGTGGGATACAAATAGATATCACGAATGATTCATCACCCAGATAAATATTTGACCAGTTATTTTCAAACAACATAATTGAGTTGCTAGTGAATTCAATAAATGCATATGCTGAAAACATATGTGCTAGTATAGTAAGCCAAAGACGCGCTCATCAGTGAAACAAAGTTTGTGACGCTGAATTGATGAAATTTGTTGGCCTATGTCTTTTGCAAGGAGAGGATATCTGCCCTACTATACGACAGCGTTTTTCAAACCATCCGTTGCATTTTATTCCCATTTTTCAATTTACCATGAGTGGTCGCCGTTTCCAACAAATTCTGCGGAGACTGGGAAATTACAAAAAGTCACACCGTTGCTAAATCCACTGTTGCGAAATTTTCAAATTGCATTTTCGCCAGGAAAAGAGCTGTCCTTGGATGAATCCCTTTTACTTTTTCGAGGTCGGTTAAGTTTTCGCCAGTACATGAAAGGGAAGAAGGCTAAGTACGGGATACAATTTTTCGAATTGACCGCGGCTAGTGGATACGTTCTGAGTTTGGAAATATATCAGGGAAAAACAGAAAGTCTCGAGCAAACTTCAAAAACAGGAGACCTAGTTTTACGGCTAATGAAAAAATATTTAAATAAAGGTCATCACTTGTATATGAACAATTTTTACAATAGTTTTGAACTATCCAAAGCACTTTTAGATTATAGCACACACACAACGGGAACATTACGCTTTAACCGAAAGGGAATCTAGAAGGAAATCAAAAGTGCAAAACTTTAAAAAGTGGAACATATCTGGCAAAAAATCGAACAGACCTATGTATCCAAATGGAAAGATAAAAGAGATGTCCTCACTATAACAACGGGTTTCCATCCGGAGCTAGTAAGCTCTAAGAACAGATTTGATAAAGAATCATTGAAACCCAACGACGTTGTACATTACAACAGATTTATATCAGGCATAGATAGATAGATGTGATCAAATGGTTGCATACTAGTCTTCTCCACGAAAAACAATTAGGTGGTACACGAAAGTGATATTGCATTTACTCGATATACGTGTTTGGAACGCATATTTTCTTTATCAAAAGTCTCACCAAAAACATATGGTTTTCCTTGACTTCAGAGACAATTTGATAACTTCACTTATTACCTGTTGACATAGTGTGTGGAACCGATCTTGTAAGAAACATACCCAAACGCGGTCGTCAAAAAAGTCAAAAAACTCCGCCATAGATTTCTATGCCGGTCCCAAGCCCGGATAAAGGAGGAGGGTTTAGGGTAACGGGGGGAACTCCATCCTATCCCCAGTAAAATCCTGACCCCTAGATGAAAAACTAGGCTAAAAAAGCAACAAAAAAAAAAAAAAAAAAACATGAACGACACAACAGAAAAGGAACAATTTCGAGTGGGGATATCCGCTCAAATGTCAGTAGAGACCGCGGCTACCGGCACGGGCTTGGCGCCTCCAGCTATTGGGGGCGATAAGTCGTCAGCGGCGCACACAAGCAACATGACAAACACGACAAACACGACATCACGAACGAAACGGAACAAGAAACGGAACAAGCAACGAGAACTGAACAAACTGACGCAACAGGCCACAAGACAGGACGAGACGAATACCACTCCGGCGCTAAGCGCTGATACGAGACCAAGCTCGGAGCTCAAGCTGGCGGATGCACCCAGCGTAATGGCAAGGAGGAATGGTGGACTCGGAGAGTAGGGTTGCAGTAAATGCCGACCCCAAACCTGTTGGCCCCGTACCTACTGCCTCTGATCTGACTGCTCCCAATCTCTCAGTGACGGTCACGGAAACAGAGAAGTCTGTGAAGGTGACGGACACAAGAATTAAAAAATTAAAATTAAATCAAAAATTAAAAAGGCCTTGAAGGACGCTGTGAGGAGGCGAGTCAAGGAAGGCAATAGCCCGGCGTTTGAGCGCGTCATCAAGACTAATGGAGGCTTTGTCCTCTGCTGTAGTGATGAAGCCACGAATGCGTGGGTCAGAGCTGATCTTGCTCGGATTTTCCATAAGCTTGACGGGAGTGACCTTGTCTGTCTTCACTCGTCCGAGCTAGTGGGATATACCAAGATGAAGGTCTTTGTCCCGGAAACTGATCTGGAGACTAAGGAAATCATCGATCTTCTCAAGGGTCAAAACCCGGGTCTATCCACCGATAAGTGGAGGGTCTATCACTTCAACAAAATGAAGGATGGCCGTATGTATACTTTTGGTGTTGATGACGATTCGGCGAAGCTGCTTGGGAAGTGCTCTTACCGGCCTTTTTTCCTCAGTGGTCGCCTGTTCTTCAGGCCAGAAAAGAGGGGAGAGAAGGCTGGAACTTCCAGTGGTAATTAGCTCTATGGCTAGCTCATCACTGGAGGTCCTTCAAATTAACTTGCAACATTCCAAGGCGGCTTCACCTGCATTGTGTCGTCGTCTTGGAAAACTGCATACAGAGGTGTGCCTCATATAGGAACCTTATCTGTATAAGGGGGCGGTAAGTGGCATCTCGGGTGTACCAGGAGCAATTTTTGTAAAGCCTGGGATTGTTAATACTCGCACGTGCATCTTTGTAGCAAAGGGCTTAGATGCTAGTCTTATGCCTGAGTTCAGTTCTCGAGACTGTACAGCTATTAAAATGTGTCTTAAGCGAGGAGGGTTGGTTACTGAGATTATTTTAGCCTCAATGTACCTCCCATTCGACTCACTGGCCCCACCTCCAACGGTGGAACTGTAAGGCTTGTCGAGCATGCCCGACGAGGTAACAAGCATTTGATCGTTGGTATGGACGCGAACGCGCATCATCGCGTTTGGGGTAGTACTGACTCAAATAGCAGGGGTGAATCCCTACTAAACTTCTTTGCTGCCAGCCAGCTCGATATACTGAACACTGGTAATGAGCCAGCCTTTGCCACTCGGCTGAGGCGGCAAGTTATTGATGTGACAGTAGCAACCGCTGCTGCATCTGGCATCGTTTCGGGCTGGAGGGTTTCAAGGGAAGAAACTGCATCTGACCATCGGTATGTTATCTTTAAGTTAAGTGCAGATCGACCGATCAGAAGCAAAATCAGGAATGTGCGACGCACTGACTGGGACGTCTATTCCACGGAGTTGCGGGGTCAGATAGGTTCCCTGCCTATCAGGATCCTTAGTAGCGACGACTTGAATAAGGCGACCGACACGCTACCCAGCGGTATTATTACGGCCTTTCATACTGCTTGCCCGGAGAAGGAGGCTGGTGGTGCGAAACCAACCCGATGGTGGAACGCTAAGCTATCCCTTCTCAGGAAAAGAGTGGGGAGGCTGTTTAACAGGGCCAGGAAGTCTAACCTGGTTGCCGATTGGTCTTCTCATGCGGATGCACAGAAGGAGTACAAGAGGCAAATTAAGAGCGCTAAGAAGGTATCTTGGCAGCGGTTCTGCGGAGTACTGAAGGATGTTAGCGCGGTTTCGAGATTGCAGAGAGTCCTCTCAGCTGATCCGGGAGCCAGGCTTGACGTCCTTCGGAAGCCCGATGGCACCTCGACCAACTCCAATGAGGAGGTACTTCAACTGCTAATGGACAGCCACTTTCCTGGCTGCAAAGCCGTGGATAATTGCGTGTGGCCAAACAAAAGCAGAGCTACCACTGAGCAGTGGCGGGTCGCGGCGAGAATTGTTACGAGAGAGAGGGCGAGAGCCATTATCCTGACCTTTTCTCCTTTCAAGGCACCTGGACCTGATGGCATCTATCCCAAACTCTTGCAAAAGGGTATAGAGATTTTGCTCACACTGCTAACTAGAATCTACAGAGCCAGCGTGGCTCTGCGACATATTCCTTTGGCCTGGAGAAGAGCTAGGGCGGTTTTCATTCCCAAACCGGGAAAGGCCGCCTATGATCTTTCCAAAAGCTTCAGGACTATTAGCCTTTCATCATTTCTGTTAAAGGGCCTTGAAAAACTGATTGACGTACGGCTTAACCAACGACCATACCACGTCGAGTTAATCGGTTCTCGTTAGATCACCGAAATTAAACGACGTTGGGCGCGGTTAGTACGTAGATGGGGGACCGTTTGAGAACAACCGCGTGTCGTTGGCCAGTCCCATCTACAGAGTTGAGGTAGATAATATACGTGGTATCACAATGGACCTAAATTGGTCTAAGTGTGTCGGCTTCTGCCGACAGCCACATAAACCTAACCTAACCTAACGGCTTAAGAGCATTCCAGCTTCGCTGGGTATTCATGATAGCCAACACGCCTATCAAAAAGGCAAGTCCACTGAGACGGCATTAACGGATCTGACGGCCAGAGTGCGTAGGGCGCTCGACCGCAAGAACTATGCTCTTGCTGTCTTCATGGATATTGAGGGTGCCTTTGACAATCCCACCTTTTGCAGAATTGAGTCTGCCTTAACACTGAAGGGCGTCGATTCTACAACTGTGGAATGGATCCTGGAAATTCTTAGGAGCAGAGAAGTTACAGCTGCTGTTGGCGGCTGCGTCAGAACTGTGCGCGCTGTTAAAGGCTTTGCGCAGGGCGGTGTAATTTCCACTACATTGTGGAACCTGTTGGTCGACTCCTTGTTGAGAAGACTTGATGGGGAAGGTCACCCTGTTAATGGGTACGCTGATAATGTGTGCATTATTGTCAGCGGCAGGTTTTTACCAACTCTTTGTGAGCGGATGGAAACAGCGCTCAATAGTGTTGGGAGTTGGTGCCGCGAGCAAGCTCTGTCAGTCAACCCAGCGAAGACTGAGATGATGCTGTTCACGAGTAGAAGGGCAATACCTCAAGTGAGGTGGCCTTACTTCCAGGGCACTCAACTAAAGCTATCAAGCAAGGTTAAGTATCTGGGTATTGTGTTAGATCCAAAGCTTAACTTTTCTGAACATTTGGTTGCTAGGATTTCGAAGGCAACTAACATTCTCTGGCAGTGCCGTAGGATGTTCAGCAGAACCTGGGGACTTAGTCCCAGGCTGGTTCACTGGATTTACACGTGCATTGTTAGGCCATACCTTATGTATGGTGCGATTGTATGGTGGGCTAGAGCTCACATCCTCAAACGTCAACTGTCGAAGCTACAGCACCTTGCGTGCTTATGCATTACAGGTGCGATGAGAGGAACTTCCACTGCTGCTATGGAAGTGTTGCTCTGTTTACCTCCCTTGCAGTTCCTTGCTGAGAGTGAGGCCAGAAAATCACTATACCGTATGTGTGTAGTACTTGGACGGCAGGTCAATCTCGGCGATGGGGCCAGAGGTGCTAGGTACAGAGCTCTCTATGACAGCCTACCTGGCCATCGGGGAGGAGCACTTGACACTGTGTGCAAGAAGCAAGTCTTTGAGCGCCGTTTTCAGGTCATCCTTCCTGAACGGCAGGAATGGAACAGTGAGGGGTGGAATGGCTTTAAGCCGGGTGATGTCATCGTCTATACCGATGGCTCACTCATTGACGGTATCTCCGGAGCCTGGGTCTACTCTAGAGACTGTCGGATAAATCTATCTGCAGCCTTGGGTAGACAAACAACTGTTTTTCAGGCAGAAATCTTTGCGATTGCTACTGCCGCAAATATCCTGTTAAGGAGAAGGATTAAGGGTAAAACCTTATACATCTGCTCAGATAGCCAAGCCGCTATCAAAGCCTGTTCGGCTGGTTCTCTCAAGTCAAAAATAGTTGAGGAAACAATGGTTAAGCTTAACCGTCTGGGTAGATGTAACTCGGTATCACTTGCCTGGGTTCCTGGGCACACAGGTATCGAGGGAAATGAAAGAGCGGATGCTCTGGCCAGGAAGGGCTCTTCAACAGCCTTCATTGGCGCACAACCATCTATAGGATGCTGCTCATCCGTCCACAAACGTGAAATGGATTCGGCTCTACGCCAACAACATTCCGAATACTGGCATGACCTGGTCTCATGCAGGTATTCGAAGAAGCTAGTGGACAGTCCGAAAATCAGCAGAGCTAAGTTTTTGCTTGGACTAAACAGGAAAGACTTGAGACCTTTGATTGGTCTCGTCACCGGTTTCAGTCCTCTTAACGAGCACCTCAAAACCATCCACATTAGGAGCTCGGGCCTATGTGAGTGCTGCCTGGAGGCGGATGAAACGGTATCTCACTTCATCTGTGAATGTCCGGCTTTCGCCAGAACCAGGCTCACCACTATAGGCAAACAATTCGTCAACGAAGATGAGATGGGGGACATTGAACTTGCTAACATTCTTCGCTTTGCCAAGGCTACTGGTAGGTTCTCCCTCACTATATCTTACTAATCGCCAATAACCAGCGAGCGGGCAGCTATGCTGAAGTACAATGGACCAATAGGTCTAAGTGCTTGTCATCTACTGATGACCCCACTGCACATACAATACAATACAATATGTCCAACGGAAATTTAAATTTGAAGTTCGTTAAACGAAATGACTGCATTAGCCGTCATATTCTTCATTTGAAGTAGTGCATGTTGGAAGAAAGTGTGTTTTTGGGAACTTTTCTGGTAAGGATAAATTTAATAATTAGCATTTAGGAAATAGATTTTCTATTTCTTTTGAATGCAGAATTATGGAGGAATATCATGAAAAAGAAAGAGCAGTTTTTAAGCTGTTTGAAGAAGTGGACAGTGACTGCCTGTCGGAAATTGGGTCGGAATTGGAAACAGATTCCCATAGTGAAACTAGTGACCCATTTTGTGACGATGGCACATTTGGTGATGATCCAGACTATGATCCCGGTCAACTGGAAGAAGAAAGTGAGGACGGCAAAGCGAAGAGGATATGCTGCAGGAAACTATTCAAGAATTCCAACCTAGGGAAGCTGGTAATACCAACGGTCTGGACAAAGTAAGAATTCCTGAATTTCCATTTACCACTTTTACTAGTGGGATACAAATAGATATCACGAATGATTCATCACCCAGACAAATATTTGACCAGTTATTTTCAAACAACATAGTTGAGTTGCTAGTGAATTCAATAAATGCATACACTGAAAACATATGTGCTAGTATAGTAAGCCAAAGACGCGCTCATCAGTGAAACTTTGTTTCAGCAAAGTTTGTGACGCTGAATTGATGAAATTTGTTAGCCTATGTCTTTTGCAAGGAGAGGATCTCTGCCCTACTATACGACAGCGTTTTTCAAACCATCCGTTGCATTTTATTCCCATTTTTCAATTTACCATGAGTGGTCGCCGTTTGCAACAAATTCTGCGGAGACTGGGAAATTACAAAAAGTCACACCCTTGCTAAATCCACTGTTGCGAAATTTTCAAATTGCATTTTCGCCAGAAAAAGAACTGTCCTTGGATGAATCCCTTTTACTTTTTCGAGGTCGGTTAAGTTTTCGCCAGTACATGAAAGGGAAGAAGGCTAAGTACGGGATACAATTTTTCGAATTGACCGCGGCTAGTGGATACGTTCTGAATTTGGAAATATATCAGGGAAAAACAGAAAGTCTCGAGCAAACTTCAAAAACAGGAGACCTAGTTTTACGGCTAATGGAAAAATATTTAAATAAAGGTCATCACTTGTATATGAACAATTTTTACAATAGTTTTGAACTATCCAAAGCACTTTTAGATTATAGCACACACACAACGGGAACATTACGCTTTAACCGAAAGGGAATCTAGAAGGAAATCAAAAGTGCAAAACTTTAAAAAGTGGAACATATCTGGCAAAAAATCGAACAGACCTATGTATCCAAATGGAAAGATAAAAGAGATGTCCTCACTATAACAACGGGTTTCCATCCGGAGCTAGTAAGCTCTAAGAACAGATTTATTTCATGCATAGATAGATAGATGTGATCAAATGGTTGCATACTAGTCTTCTCCACGAAAAACAATTAGGTGATACACGAAAGTGATATTGCATTTACTCGATATACGTGTTTGGAACGCATACTTTCTTTATCAAAAGTCTCACCAAAAACATATGGTTTTCCTTGACTTCAGAGACAATTTGATAACTTCACTTATTACCTGTTGACATAGTGTGTGGAACCGATCTTGTAAGAAACATACCCAAACGCGGTCGACCTCGAGGAGCAAACAATCTTTAACCTACTTTACCATCAAGTCCTTCATTTGCTTCTTCCTACTGGACTCGAGAACAAAATTTTATTAGAAAAATGCCAGCACCGCAAGGTTACAAACGAAAGTCATATTTTCTTCGATGCTCGAGGTGCACTATGTTCAAATTACGAAAGGAGACTAAATACAGATGTAAAACCTGCCCAAAGAAGCCTGCTTTGTGTGCTGAATGCTTTAAGCCTTTTCATAATAACTAAAACGTATTTCACTTTGTTCATTCTTATGTCAATAAATATTATGTTCTTTAATATTAACTAAACTACAACCTGTTATTTGAGAATTTAACTTGACGGTTACAGCCGTCATTTAACATTAGTGCCCATCATAGCTATATCAAACATACAAATGACGGCTATAGCTGTCAGACGGCCACAGCCGTAATTTGCATGACAAATTAGCAGGTGCATATGAGTGGCACAAATGACGGCTATAGCAGCCATTTAAAAAAAAAAAAAAACGTTTTTTATTATTCCAGTCGATTTAGATTTCAATTTCAGACATTTCTGCATACTTGCAAAGCCTCAAAAGATATTTCTACCATGATTACCAAAAGTGTATATCTTAGCAACTCCACGCATTTAAAAGTGAGCGCGAACGTGTTAAGAAGTCTGCAATTTAAACGTGACATAAACGACTTAACAACGCTACCGAATTTAAGAAGTTTAGTTCCAATATAATGGTTCTGCTCTGTGACAAACTTAGGGAGCAGTTGTACCATATTACGCCCGACATAATCTACCATCTGAGACCGCTAGTTTAAAGGCTTACGAGATCCCTCTTGTTCCGAATACAGAATTTCTAATAAAAACCATTGGGCGCTTCATTTATGAGGAGCCTAGGTTGACAGCAGTAATCACATCAGCACCAAATACCTCCCACCTTGTACGAGAAAAAGCAGGACAAACGCAAAGTAAATGTTCCGCAGTTTCGCGTTGTCCACAGGCTTCGCCGTTTTTTACAGACGTCTGGAAGTGTGTCAGCACCCTGGAGAGTCCTGCCATCTGTTATATGAAACCCAGCCGTCAATGTAAGCCCTGACCAAGGGGGTCGCGGACATAATGCCGGTTCAGGTCCTGAGAAGTCTTCCTCTGAGCACTGTCTAGGAAGTTCATCGGATATCTCATTTCCTGTGATCTCGTTATGACCCGGGACCCAGAAAAGTTTAAGTGAATTCAGCCTTCTGAACGAATTTAGAGAGGTCTTGCATTCACGAACTATTTTGGAGGTGGTTAAAGGGTTGACCAAGGCCTTAAGCGCAGCTTGACTGTCGCTACGTACGCAGATACTCCGGCCCCTGCACGTGTTCCTCACAACATAGTTCATAGCCATTAGGATAGTATAAGTCTCCGTTTAAAAGACTGACTCATGTTTGCCTGACAAGAATAAAAGCCTAATGTTGTCACTCTCCATGAAAACACCGGCACAGGGATTTTGACCGGTTTTCGACCCACCCACGAGGAAATTAGCCTTCATAATTGCGCATCAGCCGAAGCTCCAGTTTTATTGCATCGGACGGCATATCCATAAGACAGAAGTCGAAGGACAAACGTCGCTCAAGTTCATCACAACTCCTGTGCGTGTTATACAAAAAGCCAAATCTCCTTGAACGTGAGATAGCTTTGATTGTGCAACCCATTATGTAAACATCAAGGGTCGGAGGTTCAATAATGCATCTAGGCCGGAGCGTGCTGAAGAAAGCGTGCAGCCAACACTTCCTTTTGAGTTTGGCGAAAGCAGCAGTCACATATTTACGTGAAAGCTTATTCAGCCAAACAACCGACGCATATGCTAAAATTTGTATTTTCATAGCCGTGTTAATCAGTGGGACTCTTATCGGTGATATATAAGTCCCTATTCACATCCGCCCTCACATAAAGGCCACAACCCGCATCCTTAACCAGAACGTTGGTTCACCAGAATTGGTTAAATACACAGCAATGACTCGTCTACGCCGTGTTGTCTGTCACATGACTAAGAGTTTCCGCTTTCGTCCCAGTGAAGGTGCCTTCTAAGTGATTCCCATTTGGCTGGTTTTTCTTTTTCAGAACTTTAACCACCCTACTAATTTCACCTAGTGTTTCGATCTTTTTGCTGAAATTCCAATAAGAAGCATTTTTCGATACCCGTATTAACGTCTTATATTCTTTCTGTTTCGATCGGTAGAGATTGCAGTCTTCCTCTAAATCAGTTTTGACTGACATATTTAGAAGGAAACTGGCGCTCTGCAAGGGTATTTGTTTACTGACGTGCCAGTTTGGAACAGCTGGTAATCCAACCACTCTTTAAGAATGATGAAACAGGTTTGAGAAGGTTTTCGTGGATTTATGTTTAAGTGGTTCAAATCATACCTTCTAAAAAAGTTTGCAGGGGGTGAAAATAGAAGACACTAGGAGTGGATTACAATTAATCAAAATGGGTGTACCTCAAGGCTCGGTGCTATGACCTATCTTGTTCCTAATATACATTAATTCCCTTTTTGGTCTCATTTTTAATGGAGTGCTAAGAGCGCTTGCTGATGACAAAGGTTGTGTATATGACGCCGATATTTCTCTAGATCTAGTCGCAGATATTAATTGGGACCTGGAGTTACTAAGATCTTGGTTTGCTGAGCACACATTGGTTATAAATCCTAAAACAAAAAATATGTTTTACAGTTTGGCTGGGCAAAGCAATTTCGATGCAGATTTTTTTTTTTCATGCACCGGAGTATCCAAAATTTAGACTGAATAATTGTGCTATGTAGCGATCTCAAATGTAGTGATAATTGTTTTCCTGTTGAAAAAGTCCATGAATTCAAGTATTTGGGATTAATCTTTCATTTTCATTATTCCAAAATGTCTTTTTATAACCTAGCGTTGAGAAAATATTTTCTACTTATATTGAGATAGTTTCTTTATTTGAGAGGTGTATGTTCTTCTAAATTATTTACTTAAATATACTATGGGTTAGTCTCAATTCAAAATTACAATATGGTATTAGTTCCTGCGATGGAACTTTTTTTAAATAAGATTCAACCCCTTCTTACTCTGCAAAAATATACCAATAGAAAAATCAGCTTTAAAATTCGCATTCATCATAGTTTTCCACTGTTTTTTTATTTGAAAATTTTTCCGATTCGTAATTTATATGGCTTGAAAGTGTTTAAAAATATTTTTTGTAAGATCCAGCCAATTTAGAGCTCTTAACAATCATAATCTTCGTGGTAATTTCTTGAATATAGTGTGCATTTCGTACTGCATCTTTTCGTTATTCTTCTACAGTGCTTGTAACAGAACTGTTCGATAAAAAACTTTAAAACGAACATACTAGAAGGAATTCGATACTCGATTCAAAAAACATTTCGAGGAGAGTAGAGTTTTTGGAGATTTTGACAGAGGACGACGGTGGAAGTGGACTCTTCTGCAACTCATCAAGCGAAAAAATCCGAAAAAAGCTGAAAAAAATAAGGAAAAGTGGTGAAAAGTTTAGTGAAACCCATCAAAAGCGATAAATTTAATTGCAATTGTCCCAATAACAAATGGAATTGACGTTTTAACTGATCTCCAATTGCATAAACTTTCGTGCATAATTAATTAATAGATCGTCGACGCCATTTTTAATTCACGGCATCACGCTGGACTTGGAAACGTCGAGACTTACCATCCTCACACAGGTGCTACGCGTTGTAAGAAGTCATAAAAAATTCTTTTTACTTGTCACAAAGGTTTTCTTCAAAACCACGTCACACCAGCGACGTTAAACAGGACCAAACTTTGTGCGCAGTGCACGCACGGTAAACTCCGTAATAGTGATGCGGAAAAAACCAAAAATGGCACTAAATTATAAATCTAAAAACAACGAATCAATGAGCAGTGATTCAGCATTCATCTTAAATAGCCCCAGGGGAATCCGAGCGGCACAAATCTTCACAAAGCTTAAAACCAAAAATCAAGACGAGTCGGAGCCAAATCGGAGCGCGACAAACAAAATGGTGTCGGCACAAGTCCTTTACCAAGGGCATCAAGCAGAAGAACAAAATGGCGAACCTATGGACAGCCAAAGTGAAGCCCAACAATGGACCACTGTGAAACTTGGAAGGCAGTCCCCGAACAAAGATGAAACCAGCATAAACACCAATAAGGGTACAATCGACACAAATAGATTCACAGCTCTGGGAGAATTCCATTTGAACGGAGGCGGCAACAATCCAGACAGACAGTCCAAGTATGCGAGACTGATTCCGGAACAAACAACAGAAGCAGAGATAGCGGCGTCATCAAGGAGAAGCGGTAGTAACTCCAACACCAGCAACAAAGCGACATCAGACAACAACATTAACGCAGAAGGAGGCACGGGAACTAACATGACAGGGAGAAATGGTAAGTTTTGTCCGCCGATTATATTGATTAATACGAACGTAAGAGATCTGGTCACGGACCTTAGAGCAAAAAAAAACTTAGACTTTAGATTTAAAATTGTGAATCTGAGAGGTGGGAGGAGCAAACTGTTCGTAGACAACGCGGTGATCCACAGGGAGCTGATGGAGGTTGCCCGGAAAAGTGATGTGGTGCAGGGGTACTCATTTACTCTAAAAGAGAATAGAACACAGAACCTAATTCTGAGGGGGTTAACAAGTCACTTCTCAGCGGAGGAGGTACAGCAGGAGATGGAGTCATTGACTCCAAATACAATCGAAAAAGTGTCGCCCTTCGAGACCATAAGGTCTAAGAGAGAAGGGCTCAAGTACGACCTCTTCTTAGTACGCCTGAAACCTGGCCAACAGGCCATTGACACTGCCAAAATAAAATACATTTTTAACACAAAAGTGAGCTGGGAGAAGCCAAGGGGAAATTTAGGTGCCCTGCAATGCAGAAGGTGCCAACAATTTGGCCATTTGGCAAAAAATTGCGCAAATAACTACAAATGCGTTAAGTGCGATAATGCCCACAACCCAGGCGAATGCCAGCTCGTTAAGAGCGACAACACAAAGGCGTTTTGTGTCAATTGTGGCAAAGATCACCCCGCCAATTACCGGGGATGTGAGGCATACCTCAGATACACGGAGGCAAAAAATAGGCAAATGAGAGAGGCCAAAAATAAGAAAGAAAGCGCGAGGGTAATCTCAAAACGTATCGCACTAGGCGGTTTGGTTTCCCCCAGGGTCACCTATGCAAGTCACTTCCAAACTCAAAACCAATCACCAATGCCCAATCCCATCATGGGTACACAAAACGGGAACTACATCAATCAATTCTGGGACCTCTCCAAAGATCTCTTTGGAGTAGAGGTATCAGAGCTGTTAAGCAAGGTGGAGTCATTTGTCAAAAATATTAATAACGCGGGGTCGATACAGCAAAAGAGGTTAGCATACCTGGATCTGCTTAACCAAATAATGCTATCCAAATAATGCAATTAAAAATCCTCACTTTCAACATTTCGTCCCTTGTAGAGAATAGTAGGAGGATAGAACTTTTGAAAATCCTCCTAGCAAACAACAGCTCAGTCGCCTTCATTCAGGAGACACACCTCCACAGTAAACATGTGGTACACTTAGACTCATACAATTTCATCCGAAACGAATTTAACCAAGGGGTAGGCATAGCAATTAAAAAAAATATCAAATACACTCTAGTCACACCCCAAAATCTGACATTTCCAAATGTGTTTCTCTCTATCAATCTAACCATAAACAACCGCCGCAATTCCATACTATTAGGTTCTATTTATATCCCCCCGAACAGCCATCAGGCCGCTGTACAAGAGGAGCTAATAAAAATCAATATCCTAGCAGAATCATACGACGGGGCCATATTGGGAGGAGACCTGAATGCGAGACACCCAAACTGGGGAGACGGAAAACAGAATCAAAACGGTAGGACGCTAGCCAACTGGCTGAGCTCCAGCAATTCAGGGTTAACGCTCCTCACGCCCACTACCCCTACATTCCCGTTAAGTTCAGGATTCCTAGACCATTTCCTGATCTCGCCTCAATTGGTGAACAGCCACACCCCAAACCTCTCAATAAAAACCCTCCCGACCTTTACGGCTCACTTCCCAGTTGAGTTAACAATTAAGATTGAGGACGCAATTTTGACATTGGTGGAATCGTACTCCTCCATGTCCTTTAAGAGAACCAACTGGGCAAATTTCAGAGCAGATATAGACTTAACACTAGCACGTCGAACACCCCAACAAACTGCCTCAATGACAAACGAGGAAATAGATGAGTATATTGATATTCTCAACAGGGCAATAAAAAACTCAATGGAAGTACACTCCTCTAGAGTAGAATTCCGGGTACAAAAGTACAAACATCTCCCAGATGACATAAAAGTCCTTTTCAGGACTAAACATCTATAACAAAAACAGCTGAAAAGCATTTTTCACAGGTGTTATAACAGGATAAACAGAGCGTACAAAGAACTAGCTACAAGAATATCATTACTCCAAAAAATAATCAAGGAAAAAGTTAGGATTTGGCTTAATGCAGAAATAGGAAAAAAACTGTCCAAAATCGTACCAGGACCACACGCATTCAAAGAATTATTCAAATTCACAGGTAAAGCCAGAAAGTTCGGTTGTAATCAGTTATCATTGGGTGGCCGCAAGGTGACAGAAGAATCGGAAATAGTACAGGCATTTAAAGACTACTACACAGAAATCTACAGAGAAGTAGTCCCTTCATTTGACCCGACTCTGAGTAACATGGTGGAAACAGCGGTACATCAACTCAGATCAGAACGACCGAACCACATATTTCTATTCGATGACACCAACTCCGCATTAAACCCAATGGCGGGGCACATGTTCACCTCAACGCTAGAAGTAACCCAAATACTCAAGAGTAAAAATACTCAAGGTAAAAAATCAACAGGCCCGGATAACGTGCCGAATTTTATCCTAAAAAAACTCTCCCCCATAGCCATCAAATATATTGTTATTCTAATAAACAACTGCATAAACAATGGGTATTTCCCCACCGCCTGGAAAATAGCAAAAATCCTTCCAATAATAAAGAAACCGAATGACTACACTCTGGGTAACTTCAGGCCTATATCCCTGTTGTCAAACATGGGGAAAATACTAGAAAGAGTCATTATTGAAAAGTTAGACCAACACACAGAAAACAATATAGAATTCATCTCTGACTCACAATACGGTTTTCGTAAAGGACTCTCAACAGTCCACGCAATGTTGAATATACATAATGATGTAACCCTTAGCCTAAGGGAAAAAAACTGTACTATGACATGCTCTTTAGACATAGAAAAGGCATTCGATAGTGTGTGGATGAATGGCCTAATATACAAAATCAGTCAACTGGATTACCCTCCCAATTTGGTCGCGATTCTGGACAGCTTTCTCACTAACCGCTCCTTTTTTACACAAATTCAACAAACAAAATCAGAAAAATCCACAATCAGAAGTGGAGTCCCACAGGGATCCATTTTGGGCCCAAAGCTATATAGTCTATTCCTATATGATTTCCCCATCACTTACTTCAAAAACAACAGAGTGGTGTCAAAGGCCATATTATACGCAGACGACACACTGGTTTACGCAAGCGCGGAATACCCAACGATGGCCATACAAAACCTGAAGGAACACTTAGAAATCATAAACACCTTTTATAAAAAATGGGGTATAAAAATTAACAAGGACAAATCACAAGCAATTTGTTTCAGAAACGCAAGCGGGAAGGGGAGAACAGGGGTAACTGGCGAGTGCAGAAACATAACACTTACACTAGAAGGTAGTACAATAGTTTTTAAAAATGACCTGAAATACCTGGGGGTGTCCTTCACCAGCCTTCTCAAATTTAACAAACATGCTAGGGCCACAAAAGAAAAAGCGAAAAAAGTGACCAACATGCTTATGCCCTACCTCAAGCACAACATGCTCAGCAAGAAATCAAATTTGTTATTTTACAAGACACTCATCAAACCCATTTTGATCTATGCCTTCCCAGTGTGGTTCACCATCTCTCCAACAGTAGCTAAAGAACTCGAAACCTTCGAAAGAAGGGTTCTGCGTCTCTGTATCAACAAAAACTTTGAAAACAGAAATAAAAGATATTCCAACAAGTATGTCTATAACGAATCAAACACAATCCCACTAATAAAATATGCAGTGGGGTTGATGCAAAAAACACTTAATAAATTCAATCACTCTGAAAACGACCTAATTAAAGAAATTTACAACACTCACACCAACTTAATCGGGCCTGGGACACCATACCCCTCACCAATAAGCCTTATCTGGGAGGACCTCAACTCAGCTCCCGACACAATCCCCTTTTACCAAAAAGTTACACGGGGACAAAATCGCGGATAAAAGCAACCTCGCATCAATCCCACAACTCAGATCACAGATTTGAAACAAAAAAGATTTCTATTTTTTTTACTACTCAAAAAGAAAAAAGAAAAAAAGAACCCATCAATTTAACAAAAACTTCAGTAAAAACAATAATCGGTTGACAAAATTCACTACTTTATTAATATCTATGTATAATATCAATATTATAATACTAACACACACATAATACTCATTATTCATTAAGTAAAAAGTATTCAATAAGTAAAAACCATCAATAAACTTTGCTTTCGCAAAACTAAAAATGAAAAGGTCAACAAATGATAATTAAAAAATCAAAATCAAAATCATATCGATTAAACAACCAGAACATCTAACTTGCAATATGTCTAGGTTATCAAATATCTACCAAACAGTCACAAGAGAACTTTCGTTCGCATTGGTATACCCGTATACCTATAAATTGTAAATAGTAGAATGTATATAGTTAGGGTAGTTCATAAGAAAACGATGACACTGTAGTCAGATGAAACAAATATATAGCTCCGAGAGCAAGAGCTAATAACAAATGTAAATCAAAGCCAAGGGGCATTTAATATGTAACAAAAAACTGAAAGAGATGGCAATACTTGAAAGCCTCCAGACATAAAGAAAAACGAAACAAAATGTGAATAGAATTAAGTACATAAATGTGTAAGAAACGGAGATATAAGACTCAATAAAAAATCATTCATTCATTCATTCATTCATAGAGTTTTTGGATGCGTCCCGTAGAGAGTTGCGGCTTTTTGCCCAAAAGAAAAAAAGAAAGTTTTCAGAAAGCCGTGCTTTCAAGAAACGGAATAGGAAAAGCATTCGAGAGATCGAGAAAAGTGCAAAGCAGATCAGACGTCTGTCTGACCGTTTATTTTTTAAGCATTTGAAACTAAGGAGGCACAAAAACAAGTCGTAGAATAGACGCATTTGGCCCATATTACGGAAATGTGCCTGGATAGATATGTATTAATTTAAAAGATATATATATTTTTATAGGTAGCGTTATATTGCGGCCTGAAAATCATACTGCCACTTTGATTTATAAGTGCTGCCTTTGAAATCAACTTAGAGGAGGACAAATTGTGCAAGTTCCCACATTTTTTAAATACAAAAATTGTTTGAAGATAGATTCGCCATTGTGCCCCACCACAAGTATCGAATTCAGGAGAGAGGGTATTGAGACCGGACTATATTTGATTTTTTTTTTAGTTGTAAAATAGCCTTCTAATTGGCAGACAGTTAGTAGGTATATATATATATATAGATACACGTATAGGACGTAAAACATTAAAGGTAAGAGACACACACATTATATAAATATATTTATAAATATTTGGAAAATTCTGGTGCAATTTTTAAAAAGTACAGGGTTCCAGTGACAGAAGATACACCCATGGCAGACAGACTAAGAACTGGCCAGGACATTCCCTCCGCTCCTCTCTTCCTCGTAGGTTCTCCCCCCCCCCCCCCCATATCTACTCCAAATCCAAGGTAAGGTTTGACGCTCTGAGACCTGCATGGCTAAGGAAGTGCTCAGCCGCCGGATACCTGGGGTATTCCAGTTTTAATTAAATTCTCTTTATCTGCATACAGGGGTTGAATGCAGATGAACCTTCCTTTCCCCATACTCGTGGGACCGAAAATGAACAAAAACATTATTGCATTCACCTGTAGAGGAACAAATAATAATTTATTAATATTAACAAAAGGAATTTTAAATAAACATACCCTACATGAGCCTGCTCTTCATAGTTTCGTCCAATTTGTTTTGTTTTATATCTTCTGTGGTTGTCAATTTGACATTTACCAAAAATATCCCTACCAGGGAAATGAAAGCAAGTGGTGCCAAACTTAAATTATTAGAACTAGTCAGAGAAGAGAAGATTTAAAGCAGGATAGAAGACAATTTGAGAGTCAAAAGTGAATTACTCTCCTAGAGAAAGAAAGGAAAGTTGTCCAGTTGGAATTTGGAAGTAAAATTATGGAGAGTTAGAGGAATGAGAGTAGGATCTGCGAACTGCGAGTCATTTTAAGTCGAACAATGCCGTAAAAGTGCACATTACATTTTTGAAAAAAAGTGCATAGTGCAAAAATTTAAATATAAGTTTTTGGTGTAGATCACCTGCGAATGCAGACTTTAGTTTAATCCTAACTTTAATTTAGTGCAA
This sequence comes from Portevinia maculata, assembly GCA_949715645.1. Lineage (NCBI taxonomy): Eukaryota > Metazoa > Arthropoda > Insecta > Diptera > Syrphidae > Portevinia > Portevinia maculata. The sequence continues at coordinate 210,843,454 of OX454525.1, read as the reverse complement.
AAAAGGGTGAGTGATTATTTTATATTATCTTTTTGTTTGGGATCCTAAATATAATTTTAATAGGCACCAGCATTTGAATAAATAAATGGAAACCATCATCGAGGCGATCACTGACCATCCTCTGTAAAACAAAGGGGTCGGGATCGCCATTTTTTTTTGTGATTAGTTAGAATTTAAATGGCTCAAAAATAAAATTAACTACGAATAGTGCTACAAATGTAGTGCTTTAATCATACTATCTGAATAATTTTGATGAATACGACGGAAATTTATTTTCAAATGGTGTACGATAGAGCGAACCGTTGAGTCAAGAAATCTATGGCCTTCACCCTGTGACCCCGAAATTTCACCGACACACACCGTCCATATTGTTTCTTGTTCTTTTGCTGTTTTGTACGGAGTTGGATTTTAAATCACAAGATCAAATAATTATCATCGTTTGTCTTTTAATTATTTTTTTTTGTAAATTTTTTGCGTGATTCTTTCTTGATTTTTTTTTATTATTAAGTTTTGTTTCCTTTTTTTATTTTTTTTGTAACTTTTAAGTCATTATATTTTGTAAAAAAATCGCGTTCTCTGTCGGCCCCGTTTTCTTTTGGGTTAATACCGTAAAAAAGGCTGTAGAAAGATAAGCCTTTGCCCCCTAAAGAGAGCTCCTTTTAGGTAGGCAGTCGAATAAAGAGAAGTCGCATGAGAAAAACGCATGCAGTTAGGGTTGCGACGGTAGGAACAAAGTTTTTGTTTTAACTAGGTTTAAAAGCACTTAAGTGCTTAATGGCGTGCTAATTTAAAATTTTCAGGGGGAGTGTAGGGTGCGCTAGAACTACTTTGGCGAGATGGTTTAATTGAGGACAACGTCGACATATTGGGGAAATCCAAAATGGCCGCCGGATTTCCAGGTGGGGAGGGAAAAGGTCATCGCTGATCAACACCGCAGCGCCCTCAGTGTGGTAAGCCAAGTCCGTCCGTTATTATAGTTTGAAAGAAATGGTTTTTTTATTTGGCATGTTTTATGTTTTGTCATAGGCTTCGTCGTGTAGCGTGGACAAGAACCACCCCATTCGGCGAACTTAGCCGTGCTTCGCCAGCATGCCGCGCTCCTCGCTCTCGACCCTCATTCCCTCTTCATTTCATTCCCATCCTAAAGTCGCATCCACATCCTTGCTTCCAGGCCAAATTTCGTGCTCCTCACGCCCTCTATATTCCAGCAACCGGCCTATTACAACATAACAAACAAAAAAAAGAGGCTGTAGTGCAATGATCGGGCACCTCAGACTCTAGAAAAACCGATCCCCCGACTGAACAATTGACAGAAGAGGAAGAAAAACTTCTACTCGACCTACCTTTCGCCAATCTGGGTGTTTTGTTCACAGCGACAAAACAGTCATCGAAGTCGGACCTGGTACTTCTCAACGGTATCAAACTGAAGATAACACTGGCGAGTGCAAATCCAAACCTCTGGAAAAGCACGAAACCCTGCGAAGCCAACGACGGAACGCAGTGAGAATTGTCCCGAGACAGAGCAAACGAGATCCCTGTACCTTCACCGTTAAAGAAAAGAAAGCACATCAGGCGCTTGTACTCTGATGATGAAAACAAGTTTTCGAAACGCGTGGCGCAAATAAATTTACATAAAAAACAAATAACAATAAGTTGTGATATAATTTGACAATTAAATAATATAAAAGAAAATTAAATCTCTCTTTTTATTATAAACTTTACTCAACAGAAAACGCAACTGGAGACAAAAAACAACATAAATGAACTTGGTTCACGCCAAGTTGGTCTTTATACCTAAGGCTGGCAAACCCAATGCCAAAAACTTTAGACCTATTAGCCTCCCACTTGGGAATCTCATAAACATTTATATTCGGATTTTATATCTCCGGCGCAACACGCTTACACAAACGTGTTGAGACAGCACTCCATAGTGTCGGTAGAAAAAACACTCAAGGGTAAGGAATACACTCTTGCAGCTTTTCTGGACATTGAAGGAGCCTTCAACAATGTCAATACAGAAGCAATAAAAAGAGTTTTAGTGAACCTCGAAGTGAACAGCATCATTATCAACTGGATAATGCCCATGCTTAAACACATGCAAATTAGCTCAGAGCTAGTGGAAGAACAAATAATGGTATCAGCAGCTAGAGGTACTCCTCAAGGTGGGGTCCTTTCACCCCTGCTCTGGGTTCTTGTCAGCGAAGGTCTTACTAAGTAAGAACGTAGCGGAGTAAAAGTAGTTGTCTACGCAGACGACCTAGTACTGTTAGCGACAGTAAAGTTCGTTTCCACTATCAGTGAGCAAATAGAATTGGCCTCAAAACACGGAATTAGTCATCTTTGCTAATAAAAGGTGAATTCCGAAATTTAACCTGCCCAGAATTGAAGGGACTCCCCTAAAGATTTCTGATAGCACCAAGTACCTTGGAGTTATCCTCGATCGGAAATTGAACTGCCTGCAATAGAATATTCGGCCGAAAATGTGGTCCGAGTCCTAAAATTGTCATGTAGCTTTACACAGCGGTAGTAAGGCCGGTACTGACATATGGCAATCTGGTCTGATGGCAGGCACTGCCAAGGCCACCAACCTTAAGACTATGACCAAGATTCAACGAATGATCTGCATTGGCACCACAGGGGCTTTGAGAACAACACCCACTGTATGGGTATGGAGGTCATGCTAAACCTCTAACCCCTCGATTTATTTGTGGAAAAAGCTGCCGGAATTACTACCCTGAGGCTAAGCCAGACTAAAAACTGGAAAAAGAGCCTGACAGGACATGCGCAGATCCAAAAACAAAAATGGAAATAGTGTTTGCACAGACTATACAGTCCCCCGTTATGAATTTGCAAGACCTTTTCACCAACCAGATATGGATGAAGACAAATTCATTGCAGAGAAAAACTGTCTAATAAAACAACTAAAGCAAAATCAAAACAATCGCCAGCTTTTAGAAAAACAAACAGTTGGACATCCAGTAATGAAAAATGGTTGAATATCAGAAAGAAAATGCTGACAGCCTCATATTTCGGACAAATATGCAGAGCAAAAAAATTCGAAGGCTATGTTAAAAGATTTGCACATCCCACGACCTTATTAACACCTTCCTATGTTGCCGAATCCCTGCTGTTCCACGTGGTCGCGCCCAAGTGTTGGGACCACCGGCCAAAAATTGGGCGTGGACGCAGGACGACCACGAGTTGTTCGTCCGCTTGACAGGGGGACGGTGTTAGCTCAGCGTGCCGCGGTACTGCGTCCTATGGTGCGCTCTTGCCCACGTTATAGGGACGGTCGTGCCGGTATCACGCCTCTGATTGCCGTCGAGGGTGCGACTGTTTCGCTGGCAGTTGATGACCTGTCTGATGTGCCCCGACCTGCGGGAATACCAACGTCAGGATGGGAGAATTACTTTCCCCTGAACGTCCTGGGCTCATCTGGATTAAGTCTCCCACGGCGGGTAAAAAGGCACAGACGGTGCTTGTCGCCTTGTCGCACTAGGACGACGGGTGAGCTCCAAGCGCTTGAACTGACTTCTATGACGTCCATCGCCAACATGCGATCCAACTGCGCATAGAGGAGGGTTTCCACCGCTGGAGAGACGGGGTAGTGACGCCGCTTTATTGGCGTTGCGTCTCCGATGTCTATCTCATCCGTCATGAGATGAGTTCGCCCCAGGCCTAGATCGGCGTAGGACGGGAATTGCTTTAGTGTTTGGGCTAGTAGCTGGTCTTCTTCTTGGGTCAAGACATGAGCTTGTGTCAGAACTTGCGTCTTGGGGAGAGAGTCTCCTGTCATGTCAATACCGACGGAAATGCTACTGACATCGCAAGTTTTGGCGGATATATTTGGAATAATGTTCGGGGCTAGTTCGAACTTCTTCCAAAAATCAACGCCTAGGATGAGATCCTGGGAAATAGATGGTACGATATAAAGGGTAAGGTCTTCTTCGCAATGGTTGTACACGACTTTCGTGGTGATGACTCCCACGATTCTCTGGCGTTTCCCATCCGCTGTGGTTACGACCGACGAGAACTGTTTCCACGAGATGTTGTTGGCTTGTAGGTACTCCGCTCCAGCTTTGCCAAGGACGCTAACGCATGCCCCTGTATCTAGGAGGACGGACCACTGTCTATCGAACAGCTTCACGGAGGCGTATGGTCGCGGATCACCGTTGGTACGCGGCGAAGATTCAAGAGTCGAGGCTGCTATTGCAGCATGCACCTCCTTCATCTGTCGAAACCGTTCCCTTACTTTCGTGATTTTGGGCGACGGAGCGACGGAGTCAAAGATTCTCTTCCTAGCTTCTTGGTATTCTACCCATCGTTGTTTAAACGGCTTGCTATGACGGTTCGGTCGGCTAGGGTCATTATCGTGGACCGTCGGAGCTGAACATGTAGCCTGCGAAAGGGGCTGGGAATTCATCGGCGGCACGACTGGGTTTGTCTGGGCCGGAAGTTTCGCGATGGTGATAGGCCGATGGGAGGATGGGCTTAATTGTCGATCTCTCCCCGGTCTGAGAGTAGTTCGGCTGGCGGTTGGCAATTGGCTGTGAAGACTTCAGGCATGCCGCATCGGAAGCGGAAAGGGGTTTCGGGAAGCTTCAAGCATTCGTACATGGTGTGGCCTGGTTCGCGACATACCCAACACGTGAGCTTGCTTCTGTCGCGCTGACGATAGGCTACAGCGTTTACGTCTGCTTGTACTTGACTTGCCTCCGGCTCTTCTGGTTCGAATAGCTCGTGAACCTGCCTCCGGAAGGGGTTTCCGGTAACGACTTTTGCTTGGCTGGCCTGGGGATCCTTGAGAAATTTCTCAATGCTCCGACAGACATAAACTTGCTCAGCGATGTCGGAAGTAGTAAAGGTCAGAAAGTATTGACCGATTTTTCGTTTGACATTATGCTTCACGATCTCGATGAGTTCGCGGTTGCTTTTGGGGAACCTTAGCTTAGCTTTAAGCCTAAGTAAGTCTTCGTAATAATCGTCGAAATTTTCGTACTCGCCCTGCTTCCGTTCGGACATCTGCCGAAAGATATCGAAGTCTGTTTCCAAACTTCGATATTGCTCCTGCAGTGCGAGTCTCAAGGCTTCCCAGGACGCGGAGGGGTTCTTCTTCAACCATCCCCAAAACCACATCTTCGGCTGACCCCGTACCAAATGGTGAAAGTTTAACAGCACGTCCGACCATGCTGCATTGCACGACTCCCTCTGCCGGTTCAACTGAATCAGAAAGTCATCGACAGAGAGATCTTTATTGTCGAAGTGGATGTCCCACTTCGGAATATTATGAAAGCGAGGATAGGTGCTTGGGAATGAGAGAGCCTGAGAGGGCTGTGGTCTGTGACTGGGTTGTCGAGGGGTTGAGTCATTAAAAAGTTTTATACCAGGGGTATATGTGTTGTCACCACTCACGGATGAGTGTGAACTTATTTCCAATTCAAATGTTCCTTCAGATTTGAAGAATAACAAAAGAAATGTTAGTTCAGCCTATTGTATGGCTATGACTGAAAGTCAAAAATTAATATATATATAGTCAACTATTACTAGTATGACTATATATATTTTGTGGAGTTTCACCCAGATGTGGTGGTTTGGGATCATCAGTGGATTACCACAAACACATCAAATCCATACTCGATTTTAAAAAGTTTTATACCAGGGGTATATGTGTTGTCACCACTCACGGATGAGTGTGAACTTATTTCCAATTCAAATGTTCCTTCAGATTTGAAGAATAACAAAAGAAATGTTAGTTCAGCCTATTGTATGGCTATGACTGAAAGTCAAAAATTAATATATATATAGTCAACTATTACTAGTATGACTATATATATTTTGTGGAGTTTCACCCAGATGTGGTGGTTTGGGATCATCAGTGGATTACCACAAACACATCAAATCCATACTCGATTTTAAAAAGTTTTATACCAGGGGTATATGTGTTGTCACCACTCACGGATGAGTGTGAACTTATTTCCAATTCAAATGTTCCTTCAGATTTGAAGAATAACAAAAGAAATGTTAGTTCAGCCTATTGTATGGCTATGACTGAAAGTCAAAAATTAATATATATATAGTCAACTATTACTAGTATGACTATATATATTTTGTGGAGTTTCACCCAGATGTGGTGGTTTGGGATCATCAGTGGATTACCACAAACACATCAAATCCATACTCGATTTTAAAAAGTTTTATACCAGGGGTATATGTGTTGTTACCACTCACGGAGTCATTAAAGTTAAGATTACTCAGCTGCGCCAAAAAGTTGTCGGCATTGGCGCCGCGTGGTGTATTCCCCGGCTGAGCTGCGGGAGGAATGTCTGGGTTGGTGCGAGGAGGAGCCGGAGCGTTGAAGGACGCTTCGGTCTGCCTCACGGCGTCGACCTCCGGCGGTGCAGTTGGGGACCGTCCGGGTTGGGTATAAACGAGCGACCTTCTGCGAAGATTCGGTGGAAATAAGCCTGTCCTGCCGGTGTTCTGGCTTGGTCTAGCATTCGGGCCGAGGAGTGCTTCTCGGACGATGAGCGCCATATCTTGCCGCATAGCGTTTCTGTTGCGGTCTAGTTCCTCTCGGAAGAGTCGCATCTTATCGGTTCGGTGCAATTCTACTGAGGCCGTAACCACTTGGCTTATATAATGCTCGAATTGAGCGCTTTCGTCGAAATCTGCCCCTGAGGTTTCTCGAAGCTCAGCAGCTGATCCGAAATCCCTTGGAGGCTGGCTTGTAGGTACAGGCGGACCTGTCTGGACTTCGATTCCAGAAGGAATGGCGTGCCTCGCCCGAGGATTCGGATAGTTTGGCGACGAGAGAGACACAAATCCAGAGAAGGGGGGTTGCCTCTCTAAAGAGAGTGAGCGTTCGGTGACAGGGTCGTCTTGGTGGATATCCACCAGGACACGCGTGTTGTCGCTTGGGTCACCCGGTTGTGAGGGTGAAGTCGTGGTGTCGTGGGAGCGTCCGGGGTTCGAAGGTCGGACCCCTGGATTGCTGCTCCGGCCTAAGGGCCTGGCTTGGCCTGGCCTCTTGGCTCCACCTCGAAATGAGCGAGAGTCGTTGGCCGAAATATCGGGCCGACTTATAGTCGGATGGTTGGACATCTCTGGTAAGAACGTAAACGAACTACCGCAAATGTACTAGAATTACTTGGTCCAAACAGAGCCTTGCGAACCGGTATAATTTCAAGGAGCGGTTCGTAGGACTCTACAGGAGAAAAGGAACACTATGACTAAGGGATTTCCTATGGGCTAAACTTAACGTTAACTTATGTCGAGGACGACCTAAACTTAACCCTAAGATACGTTGGGGGGGGGGGGGGGCTGCGTTGCTAACACGTCGACTATCGACCAGCGTTAAAACGCAAAAAAAAAGGAAAAAGATTTTTTTTTTTTGTTGAAAACGTATAACTCAACTCACTATACTCAAGGTTATACGATATTGCTTAATTTAATGGGAAAGGATAGTGTTGGATGCTCTAATGATGGTTAAAGGAACGGAAAGAGAAAGTAAAGATTGTTTTGAAGAACCGAGTATATAAATGAAGAATTTGGGGTCTATACTCGATTCGCATTGCGGGTCTGTCAGATTCTTGTTCGCTGAGACTGGTTTGTTGCGAGGAAAACTTCACAGATTATGATTTTGAAGCGGTATAATGGGTGGCGACGGTGTAGAGGTTAGTGTGTTGGCTTGTGACCCGTGCGGTGCAGGTTCAATCCCCATGGGGAACAACAACATACGCCACCCAATCACATGCCTCTACACCAAAAGGAGGATTTCTGCCTGGTAGTACAATGGAACGTTACCGAGTCTGAGTGCTCTGGGATTTGGATTTCCTTTTTTTTTTTTTTTTTTTTTAAATGGCTTGGTTCTAGAACTATGCAGCTTCAGACATGCACGGGGAACTACTTCTAAACCCATGCACCGGACAACATACGAACTATACCCAGGCTACTGTCCTCCATCCCTATGATCAACCATGGCGCAAAAAGAATCGCTACCGACTGATCGAGTGGAGTTCATGCAACTGACGTAGAGGGGTCGGTTAACAGCCCCGAAACCGGACATGAAACTCACGCTTCCATGAGGAGTGAGCGTGCTTACTCAAGCTCTCTCGAAGAACTGCAGCGGATGAACGCGGAGAACATCTTCAATCCACGTTCCGGTCAGGATCGAAAGAACATAAGCAGGTGAACCCGATTCGCAATGTGAATCGACACGCTAGAAAAGGGTGAATAAAGAATTCGGGTCACTCCCCACGGGATGCTTACGCTTGCTCTGCTAAACTAGAACTGAAGAAAAAGGAGGATAAACCAAAAGCTTACCCTGGATAACGAAAAAAAGAAAAAATAGTAATTTTAGATGGAGTTTAATTTAGTTTTTTTTTTGAAAAGGTCTTTATAATCGGTTGGTACTGTACAAAACTTATCTGGAAGCTTTGTACAACACTTATCTGGCGCCACGTTGGGCTCGCCACCTGTAACGGAACACCCGAACTGGTGGGTTCGTTCAGGAGCCTAAACGTCAGACTCGACTCGACCCCGAGTCGACTGTCAACGTGGCTTGGTAGAGGACAGCCTCACACCACAAGAACAGAACAGACAGAACTGTTCTATGCCACGAGAACGCCACCTATACGAGCGCACCTCGTCCGGCCCCATTCTATCTGCCTTGAAGTGTGCCCGGTCACAGGACTCCGGAGCACCTCCGAGGAGCTGGATGGACGAGGGTGTTCGGCCGCCAGCAGCCAGGCATGGGTCCTACATCCCCGCGCTAGCTCATCGGTGGGAGTGGATACTTGCCGCTGGTTCCAAACTGGGGTTACCATTATTTACATGCCTGAAATTGGGATAATTGTTGGGGTATCTTCCTTGGTCGCTCTGATGATACGCGGCCGTAACCATACGAAGGACGATACCCGGAAAGAGAGAGACTTAAGCCCCTTCCGACGGATGTTGAGCCAGAAAAGTGTGTGGAGGTGTAGGTGTATGTAGCTTCGCGGACCTTAGTCATCCTGAGACCTCGCAATGCCAAAGTGGGAGGGGGAGAGGAAGCTGGACAAAAAATGCCTCCCACTCGAGCTGGCCCACCCCGCCGTGCCTACGCATGGACTCCGATGGCCATCGCGCCGCTCCATTGGCGATGGCCCCTAAATTGGAAAAGGCAACTGACCCTCCTAAAGGATCGGTTACCCTGGGTTAACTTCCCCTTGATGTTCCTCCATCCGGATCTGCACTATCCCCTAAGGGTATTCTATTCCCTCGGCATGACTGAAAGAATCTGGAATACCGGAGCGGAACAGATAACCGCACGAAAATACAAGATGCTGTTCGAAGATAGGCGCTAAATTTTATTTAACTATATTCTCGGGACCAAAAAAAAGGGGTCCTCGGTATCTTATGACTAACATAAGGGGTCCTTAGATCTAATTAACTATCTTTACCTTATATTATAATCTCTACGGTGAGAATTCTTAAAAATACTCTCTTCGATGAGAGGTGTCTACGCGCTTAAAAATATTTACAAAGTCCCAACGGGCTCTTCCGAAAAGCTCGAAACGGGTATGAAGATTAAAAATAATTATTGTCGCGGCTAGACTGATGAAGGCGATCTCAAGACGTTAAGATGGTGGCGTATGGTTTTCGAACGACGTCATACCAATTAAATAAACGAACTAAGTCTCGACCGCACAAAAGGACAAGCCGACAGAAGGTCGGATATGGCGGCGTGATGGAATTACCGAAAGCTGACAGGTAAGCTATGCAGCTTTGGAAGGCGAAAGTTAAACGTTCGGTGTAGTATCAATTCGAATCCCGAGTTGGAGGGGATAATACCCGAGGAAGATGGTTTCAAAATACCCGAAATGAATGTTCGAAGCGGTTAGTATTGTTACATTCAGGCTAGGATTCGAAAAGATAAAACGTAATTCTATTTAATTAATCTTTATTAGTTCTCTTTCAAAGTCTTTTACTTCTTGATTATTATTCTAATAATTCACTTATTTAATTCAACAATTCACTTTCACAATTAATCACTTTAAATAAACAATCACTTTTCTCTTATTCAATATTCTCTACACTTTTCACTACTGTCATCTATCGCCCTTCTTTATCGCGGTTCACAACTCGAATGTCTTGGGTGCTCCTGCGACATCTATTTATATCTCTTAGTGACACCTTTCGAAATTTCCAGATTCGTTGAGAAGGTTCGAGAACAACATCATGTAAGTACTAGTTATTCCACAGCTACTCAAACTGCTATTCAAATGCTGCCAAAATCGGTAATATGGCCACTTTCTACTAGATGGCGCAGTTGACTAATTAATGCTGAATGACACAGTTCAAGCAAACATGCAACAATATATCCCTCTTAAACTTGTTCGTCCCGAACAAGCACGTCAATATTTTCGCCATGGTAGCGATGGAGACGATCCACATGGACAACTTTCAGCTTGCCTCTTCCTCGCTGGATCCGGTAGACAACATCGTTGATGCGCTTCACTATCTTATAGGGTCCTTCCCAATCCTGCTGTAGTTTAGGTGACATGCCTTTTCGGCGATGAGGGTTGTATAGCCATACCAGATCTCCTTCCTCGAATCCTGTGGTGGTTGCTTTTGTATCGTACCTCGTCTTCATGCGGTCGCTGGATATCAGAATCCTATCTCTAGTTTTCCGATGAATGTTTCTGATGATTTCTCTGAGATCCGCAACATAATCATCTTCATTCGTTGCTTCATCAGTCGGAGATCCAAACATCAATTCACTAGGTAACCGGATGGTTCGACCGAAATGGATTTCGGATGGAGTATGTCCTGTTGTGTTATGAACTGCGCTTCGATAAGCTAATAGGAAAATGGGGATGTGCTTGTCCCAGTCCCGCTGGCAGTCGTCAACAACCTTAGAAAGGTGTTCGTTTCGTGTTTTGAAAATTCTGGTGCAATTTTTAAAAAGTACAGGGTTCCAGGGACAGAAGATACACCCATGGCAGACAGACTAAGAACTGGCCAGGACATTCCGTCCGCTCCGCTCTTCCTCGTAGGTTCTCCCCCCCCCCCCCCCCCCATATCTACTCCAAATCCAAGGTAAGGTTTGACGCTCTGAGACCTGCATGGTTTAAATTAAATTCTCTTTATCTGCATACAGGGGTTGAATGCAGATGAACCTTCCTTTCCCCATACTCGTGGGACCGAAAATGAACAAAAACATTGTTGCATTCACCTGTAGAGGAACAAATAATAATTTATTAATATTAACAAAAGGAATTTTAAATAAACATACCCTACATGAGTCTGCTCTTCATAGTTTCGTCCAATTTGTTTTGTTTTGTATCTTCTGTGGTTGTCAATTTGACATTTACCAAAAATATCCCTACCAGGGAAATGAAAGCAAGTGGTGCCAAACTTAAATTATTAGAACTAGTCAGAGAAGAGAAGATTTAAAGCAGGATAGAAGACAATTTGAGAGTCAAAAGTGAATTACTCTCCTAGAGAAAGAAAGGAAAGTTGTCCAGTTGGAACTTGGAAGTAAAATTATGGAGAGTTAGAGGAATGAGAGTAGGATCTGCGAACTGCGAGTCATTTTAAGTCGAACAATGCCGTAAAAGTGCACATTACATTTTTGAAAAAAAGTGCATAGTGCAAAAATTTAAATATAAGTTTTTGGTGTAGATCACCTGCGAATGCAGACTTTAGTTTAATCCTAACTTTAATTTAGTGCAAAAAAGGGTGAGTGATTATTTTATATTATCTTTTTGTTTGGGATCCTAAATAAAATTTTAATAGGCACCAGCATTTGAATAAATAAATGGAAACCATCATCGAGGCGATCACTGACCATCCTCTGTAAAACAAAGGGGTCGGGATCGCCATTTTTTTTTGTGATTAGTTAGAATTTAAATGGCTCAAAAATAAAATTAACTACGAATAGTGCTACAAATATAGTGCTTTAATCATACTATCTGAATAATTTTGATGAATACGACGGAAATTTATTTTCAAATGGCGTACGATAGAGCGAACCGTTGAGTCAAGAAATCTATGGCCTTCACCCTGTGACCCCGAAATTTCACCGACACACACCGTCCATATTGTTTCTTGTTCTTTTGCTGTTTTGTACGGAGTTGGATTTTAAATCACAAGATCAAATAATTATCATCGTTTGTCTTTTAATTATTTTTTTTTGTAAATTTTTTGCGTGATTCTTTCTTGATTTTTTTATTATTAAGTTTTGTTTCCTTTTTTTATTTTTTTTGTAACTTTAAGTCATTATATTTTGTAAAAAAATCGCGTTCTCTGTCGCCCCCGTTTTCTTTTTGGTTAATACCGTAAAAAGGCTGTAGAAAGATAAGCCTTTGCCCCCTAAAGAGAGCTCCTTTTAGGTAGGCAGTCGAATAAAGTGTAAGCGATATGCATGTGCATATGCCCTTAGATTTTGAGAGATATATGCATCTGCATGCGCCTTTAGTTTTTAAGGAGAGTTCAGTGTATCATTGGAAAATGCAGTTTGAGTTTTTTTTGGAAGAAGACTAACTAAAAAGAAGAGCGAACTAGAAGTAAAATAAAAATCTGATATTATCGTTGAAAATTGAGTCTGTTATAACTCAGAAGTGGGATATACCAATAAAACAATTAAAATTAAGAGTGAACAAACCGATATTTTATCGATTCCTGCCGAAATTCCGGACAATTCGACGAAATACAAAATGGTGATCGTGACAAAGGAAATGATGCTCATGGCATTACAATCTGCAGAAATTATCGTGCCACCGACTGCAACAATGAAGCAAATTAAAGGCTTATATTTCCAGCTACCGTCAGCTGGTGCCACTGCCGACCTGTCTGATATATCCGACACTGAGGAAAAGGTGCATAACCAACAAATGGAAGCGGTCAACGTGTCTTCTACCGCCACTGATGCAATATCTTCTGAAACAGATGCCGCTAATGCAACCGCTGTACCACCAACGTTGGCCACCGATGAAACCATTGATCAACAACTGCAGCGATTAGGCAAACAACGTGATCTTTTGTTGCTGCAAAACGAAATTGAGGCACTTTCACGGCAAACACTTCAGCCAAACCTGCAGCAAAACCGATTAGCTGACTTCAGTGCAATTGAATTCATGGTGCCGAAATTTTCTGCCGACAACTTTTACGAAGTCCAAAAATGGTTTGAGGATTTAGAAGATGCTTGCACAATTCTTCAGTTTGATGAACGCTTACGCTTTGTCGCCTGCCGCCGTATGCTTGAGGGAACTGCAAAAATCTTTGTACGCACGATTTCCGCTTTTCAATATTCCGAATTGAAAACTGCACTTATGCGAGAGTTTGGCAGAAGACGCACTGTACAAGAAGTGTATGCTCAGTTGAGCAGACGCCGTTTGAAGTCTGATGAGAAAATTCATCGCTACATTATCGAAATGCAAGAAATTGCAATGCGGTCGAACATACCCGAAGCCGAACTTGTCGACTTTATCATTGAAGGAATCGGGGATACATCCGCGAATGCCAGTTTATTGTATTCAGCATCCACCATTGCTGAACTGAAGCAAAACGTGGAACGTTATGAACGCAAACGCTTGCGACCTTCAGTATCTGCGGCCAATCGAAATGTGTCAACTGCTGTACGATCCGCCATCACAACTTCAGGCAAAACTGCATCAACAAGTGCCACTTCTTCAACCAATCAATCCGAGCTACCCCGATGTTACAACTGCTCAAAGTTTGGCCACTACCAGAGCCAATGCCCACAACCAAAACGACCACCGAACTCGTGCTTCAAATGCGCATCTACAGAACATGCGTACCGTCATTGCCCCAACCGTGCCACTGCTGCTATTGTTTCCGCCGTCGAACCAGATGAGAAGGACGTTCTCGCTGAATCTATTGAATCTTTAAGAATGGTAAGTGTTGCTTTTCGGAATGAGTGTGAACACAGTGAGTTTAAGGAGTTTTTTTGCCTTTTCGATTCCGGTAGTCCTAGAAGTTTCATTCGATGTGCTGAGGTACCTTACACTTACACCAAACTGAAGCCAAACATCAGTTACCGCAGCATTAGGAATCACCCACTTAAGCAATTAGGATCAGTTCAATGTGACATCAGATTCTTAGATCAAAATATCAACCATGAATTAATAGTACTTCCAACTGAAGATATGCCTTATGCAATCTTATTGGGTCGAGATTTTTTTAAAAAAGCAAAGATCCAACTGTGTAGAATGAAATATAAGTATGGCAAAGATCGTTTAATTGAATTAAATAAAAATGTAAAAAACTTAAGTTTAGATTCGAAACTCACTGATGTTCTTCACTCACTTGGTTTAATTAATCATTGCTTCAGTCATAACACAGTTCAAGATGAAAAATCGCTTAAATTGTTAAAAACACTGCCGTTTGCGGTCAATGATGCTAATGATGAGTTTCTGGAACTATGTGCTATTAATATTGAAAACCCCTTTTCTGGTGTTATGGAAGGTTCACTTGACATCAATCCGTCCCTTTCGGCTGAGTGTATTTCAGAGATTCAAAATATTATTGCAAAGTCATATTACAATCTTCCTTCAGACAAAGTGTAAAATTTAAATTATAATATGAGGATATAATATGACACACCGATTTTCTGCCGACCTCGCCGCTTATCACACTATGAAAAAATAGAAATTAGAAAAATAATACAGTCCCTCCTTGAAGAGAACATTATTCGAGAAAGTAATTCACCTTACGCTTCTGCCATCGTACCGGTTGAAAAGAAAAACGGTGAAATTCGTCTATGCATAGATTATAGGCCTTTAAATAAAATTACCATACGTGACAATTATCCACTGCCGTTGATGGAAGAGTGTATTGAGCATTTGGGAGGCAAACATTTCTTTTCGGTAATTGATTTGAAAAATGACTTTCATCACGTTAAAATGCACCTTGATTCAATCAAGTATACTTCTTTTGTTACGCCTGACGGTCAATATGAATATCTGTTTATGCCCTTCGGCTTACGCAATGGGCCTCCTGAATTTCAACGCTTCATTAACTTAATTCTGAGGAAGTTCATTAACGCTGGACAATTAGTCATTTATATGGACGACATATTAATTGCATCAGAAGATTACCAAAGCCATTTACAAACCTTACGTGATGTTTTATGTACCTTACGTCAAAATGGTTTACGTCTTCAGCTCAAAAAATGTAAATTCGCATATACCGAATTGGAATATTTGGGCCACTTAGCAAATTCAGCAGGCATCGCACCTAAACGAGCACATATGAAAGCCATTTCGGATTACCCTGAACCAACTAATCGTAAGGAATTAGAGCGATGTCTTGGGCTCTTTTCTTACTTCAGACGTTTTGTTCCTAATTTTTCCGCAATTGCAGCACCAATGAGTAAACTCTTAAGAAAGGATACCCCCTATGTTTTTAATTCCGAATGCAAACAAGCCTTTTGCAACTTACGTGGAAAATTATTAGAAGCCCCTATCCTGTCCATCTATAGCCCCTATGCCGAAACCGAACTTCATTGTGATGCCAGTTCCCTAGGCTTTGGTTCAGTACTTATGCAAAAGCAAACCGACGGAAAACTTCATCCAGTGTCATTTTTCTCGAAAACCACTTCAGCCTCTGAATCAAAATTACATAGTTATGAACTTGAAACATTGGCCATCGTTTATGCGCTTAAGAGATTCCACACTTATTTGATTAGCATTCCATTTAAATTAGTAACTGATTGCAATTCCTTAGCACTTACGTTGCAAAATCAAAGTTATTCGGCCAAAATAGCGAGGTGGGCATTAATGTTGGAAAAATATGATTACACTATCATTCATCGCCCAGGCGCCACTATGGCTCATGTTGATGCACTTAGTCGTTCTGGGGTCATAGGTTATATCGACAATGCGGATCTTGATTTTCATCTCCAAATCACTCAAAACCGTGACCCCTACATTCTTAATTTACGGGATAAATTAGAAGAGATTGCATTAAAAGACTTCGAATTAAAAGACGGATTAGTCTTTGACAAATCACCTGCCGGTCATCTTCAGCTTTGTGTCCCTTCTGAAATGATTAACAATGTTATACGCATAACCCATGAAAAAATAGGCCATTTAGCGACCGATAAGTGTTGTAGCAAAATCAAAAAACATTACTGGTTTCCGCATATAAAAGCGCGTGTTAAGAATTTCGTGTCCAATTGTTTAAAGTGCATTTATTATTCCGCATGACCCTATGAAAACAATGCGAATCTTCATTCTATACCTAAGAAACCGGAACCTTTTGATACAATTCATGTTGGGTCCACTTCCGTCAATTAATTCAAAGAAAAAATACCTGTTGGCTGTTATTGACGCATTTACCAAACACGTTAAGCTTTTTCCGACGGCAACTACAAATGCACGTGAATTGTGTTCAGCGTTGAAAAATTATTATTTCCCATTTTATAGTAGACCGAGACGAATAATTAGCGACCGCGGAACCTGTTTCACTTCCTCCGAATTTGAAGAATTTGTAAACTTCAATAATATCAAACATGTAAAAAATGCTACGGCTTCGCCACGTGCAAATGGCCAAATTGAACGCATTAATCGTGTCCTAAGCCCTATGCTAAGTAAACTTTCCGAACCACTTAGCCATTCAGACTGGGTAAGCCAGCTCCCTAAAATAGAATATGCTCTAAATAATTCCGTCCAATCTTCCACGAAAAAGAGCCCTTCGGTACTTCTGTTCGGTGTTGAGCAACGTGGCCCCATGGTTGATGAACTTACGGAATACCTTGATGAAATTGATGATACGTCTGAGATTGACCTGCCGAAAGTGAGGGAAGAAGCATATCAAAACATTTGTAAAGCACAAGAAGCAAGCGCTAGACAATTCGCATCGCATCATAGACCTGCAAGGACCTTTGCAGTGGGTAATTATGTCGTAATCAAGAATGTAGACACTACAATAGGCACAAACAAAAAACTTATTCAGCGATTCCGAGGTCCATATGTCATTCATAAATGTTTACCCAATGATCGTTATGTCATTCGAGACATTGATGGGTGTCAAATAACTCAATTACCTTACGACGGTGTACTTGAAGCATCAAAATTAAAATTATGGTTAAAACCATCCCTTGATTATATGACTGCGGCCCCTAAAGCAACACTTCTGAAATTAGATATAACACCTATGTATCCTAAAATTTGATAAAGATTGTAACATAAAATGAAGTCGAGTTCCTTGTCAGAACGGCCGAGTTGTAAGCGATATGCATGTGCATATGCCCTTAGATTGTGAGAGATATATGCATCTGCATGCGCCTTTAGTTTTTAAGGAGAGTTCAGTGTATCATTGGAAAATGCAGTTTGAGTTTTTTTTGGAAGAAGACTAACTAAAAAGAAGAGCGAACTAGAAGTAAAATAAAAATCTGATATTATCGTTGAAAATTGAGTCTGTTATAAAAGAGAAGTCGCATGAGAAAAACGCATGCAGTTAGGGTTGCGACGGTAGGAACAAAGTTTTTGTTTTAACTAGGTTTAAAAGCACTTAAGTGCTTAATGGCGTGCTAATTTAAAATTTTCAGGGGGAGTGTAGGGTGCGCTAGAACTACTTTGGCGAGATGGTTTAATTGAGGACAACGTCGACATATTGGGGAAATCCAAAATGGCCGCTGGATTTCCAGGTGGGGAGGGAAAAGGTCATCGCTGATCAACACCGCAGCGCCCTCAGTGTGGTAAGCCAAGTCCGTCCGTTATTATAGTTTGAAAGAAATGGTTTTTTTATTTGGCATGTTTTATGTTTTGTCATAGGCTTCGTCGTGTAGCGTGGACAAGAACCACCCCATTCGGCGAACTTAGCCGTGCTTCGCCAGCATGCCGCGCTCCTCGCTCTCGACCCTCATTCCCTCTTCATTTCATTCCCATCCTAAAGTCGCATCCACATCCTTGCTTCCAGGCCAAATTTCGTGCTCCTCACGCCCTCTATATTCCAGCAACCGGCCTATTACAACATAACAAACAAAAAAAAGAGGCTGTAGTGCAATGATCGGGCACCTCAGACTCTAGAAAAACCGATCCCCCGACTGAACAATTGACAGAAGAGGAAGAAAAACTTCTACTCGACCTACCTTTCGCCAATCTGGGTGTTTTGTTCACAGCGACAAAACAGTCATCGAAGTCGGACCTGGTACTTCTCAACGGTATCAAACTGAAGATAACACTGGCGAGTGCAAATCCAAACCTCTGGAAAAGCACGAAACCCTGCGAAGCCAACGACGGAACGCAGTGAGAATTGTCCCGAGACAGAGCAAACGAGATCCCTGTACCTTCACCGTTAAAGAAAAGAAAGCACATCAGGCGCTTGTACTCTGATGATGAAAACAAGTTTTCGAAACGCGTGGCGCAAATAAATCTACATAAAAAACAAATAACAATAAGTTGTGATACAATTTGACAATTAAATAATATAAAAGAAAATTAAATCTCTCTTTTTATTATAAACTTTACTCAACAGAAAACGCAACTGGAGACAAAAAACAACAAAAATGAACTTGGTTCACGCCAAGTTGGTCTTTATACCTAAGGCTGGCAAACCCAATGCCAAAAACTTTAGACCTATTAGCCTCCCACTTGGGAATCTCATAAACATTTATATTCGGATTTTATATCTCCGGCGCAACACGCTTACACAAACGTGTTGAGACAGCACTCCATAGTGTCGGTAGAAAAAACACTCAAGGGTAAGGAATACACTCTTGCAGCTTTTCTGGACATTGAAGGAGCCTTCAACAATGTCAATACAGAAGCAATAAAAAGAGTTTTAGTGAACCTCGAAGTGAACAGCATCATTATCAACTGGATAATGCCCATGCTTAAACACATGCAAATTAGCTCAGAGCTAGTGGAAGAACAAATAATGGTATCAGCAGCTAGAGGTACTCCTCAAGGTGGGGTCCTTTCACCCCTGCTCTGGGTTCTTGTCAGCGAAGGTCTTACTAAGTAAGAACGTAGCGGAGTAAAAGTAGTTGTCTACGCAGACGACCTAGCACTGTTAGCGACAGTAAAGTTCGTTTCCACTATCAGTGAGCAAATAGAATTGGCCTCAAAACACGGAATTAGTCATCTTTGCTAATAAAAGGTGAATTCCGGAATTTAACCTGCCCAGAATTGAAGGGACTCCCCTAAAGATTTCTGATAGCACCAAGTACCTTGGAGTTATCCTCGATCGGAAATTGAACTGCCTGCAATAGAATATTCGGCCGAACCTGTGGTCCCAGTCCTAAAATTGTCATGTAGCTTTACACAGCGGTAGTAAGGCCGGTACTGACATATGCCAATCTGGTCTGATGGCAGGCACTGCCAAGGCCACCAACCTTAAGACTATGACCAAGATTCAACGAATGATCTGCATTGGCACCACAGGGGCTTTGAGAACAACACCCACTGTATGGGTATGGAGGTCATGCTAAACCTCTAACCCCTCGATTTATTTGTGGAAAAAGCTGCCGGAATTACTACCCTGAGGCTAAGCCAGACTAAAAACTGGAAAAAGAGCCTGACAGGACATGCGCAGATCCAAAAACAAAAATGGAAATAGTGTTTGCACAGACTATACAGTCCCCCGTTATGAATTTGCAAGACCTTTTCACCAACCAGATATGGATGAAGACAAATTCATTGCAGAGAAAAACTGTCTAATAAAACAACTAAAGCAAAATCAAAACAATCGCCAGCTTTTAGAAAAACAAACAGTTGGACATCCAGTAATGAAAAATGGTTGAATATCAGAAAGAAAATGCTGACAGCCTCATATTTCGGACAAATATGCAGAGCAAAAAAATTCGAAGGCTATGTTAAAAGATTTGCACATCCCACGACCTTATTAACACCTTCCTATGTTGCCGAATCCCTGCTGTTCCACGTGGTCGCGCCCAAGTGTTGGGACCACCGGCCAAAAATTGGGCGTGGACGCAGGACGACCACGAGTTGTTCGTCCGCTTGACAGGGGGACGGTGTTAGCTCAGCGTGCCGCGGTACTGCGTCCTATGGTGCGCTCTTGCCCACGTTATAGGGACGGTCGTGCCGGTATCACGCCTCTGATTGCCGTCGAGGGTGCGACTGTTTCGCTGGCAGTTGATGACCTGTCTGATGTGCCCCGACCTGCGGGAATACCAACGTCAGGATGGGAGAATTACTTTCCCCTGAACGTCCTGGGCTCATCTGGATTAAGTCTCCCACGGCGGGTAAAAAGGCACAGACGGTGCTTGTCGCCTTGTCGCACTAGGACGACGGGTGAGCTCCAAGCGCTTGAACTGACTTCTATGACGTCCATCGCCAACATGCGATCCAACTGCGCATAGAGGAGGGTTTCCACCGCTGGAGAGACGGGGTAGTGACGCCGCTTTATTGGCGTTGCGTCTCCGATGTCTATCTCATCCGTCATGAGATGAGTTCGCCCCAGGCCTAGATCGGCGTAGGACGGGAATTGCTTTAGTGTTTGGGCTAGTAGCTGGTCTTCTTCTTGGGTCAAGACATGAGCTTGTGTCAGAACTTGCGTCTTGGGGAGAGAGTCTCCTGTCATGTCAATACCGACGGAAATGCTACTGACATCGCAAGTTTTGGCGGATATATTTGGAATAATGTTCGGGGCTAGTTCGAACTTCTTCCAAAAATCAACGCCTAGGATGAGATCCTGGGAAATAGATGGTACGATATAAAGGGTAAGGTCTTCTTCGCAATGGTTGTACACGACTTTCGTGGTGATGACTCCCACGATTCTCTGGCGTTTCCCATCCGCTGTGGTTACGACCGACGAGAACTGTTTCCACGAGATGTTGTTGGCTTGTAGGTACTCCGCTCCAGCTTTGCCAAGGACGCTAACGCATGCCCCTGTATCTAGGAGGACGGACCACTGTCTATCGAACAGCTTCACGGAGGCGTATGGTCGCGGATCACCGTTGGTACGCGGCGAAGATTCAAGAGTCGAGGCTGCTATTGCAGCATGCACCTCCTTCATCTGTCGAAACCGTTCCCTTACTTTCGTGATTTTGGGCGACGGAGCGACGGAGTCAAAGATTCTCTTCCTAGCTTCTTGGTATTCTACCCATCGTTGTTTAAACGGCTTGCTATGACGGTTCGGTCGGCTAGGGTCATTATCGTGGACCGTCGGAGCTGAACATGTAGCCTGCGAAAGGGGCTGGGAATTCATCGGCGGCACGACTGGGTTTGTCTGGGCCGGAAGTTTCGCGATGGTGATAGGCCGATGGGAGGATGGGCTTAATTGTCGATCTCTCCCCGGTCTGAGAGTAGTTCGGCTGGCGGTTGGCAATTGGCTGTGAAGACTTCAGGCATGCCGCATCGGAAGCGGAAAGGGGTTTCGGGAAGCTTCAAGCATTCGTACATGGTGTGGCCTGGTTCGCGACATACCCAACACGTGAGCTTGCTTCTGTCGCGCTGACGATAGGCTACAGCGTTTACGTCTGCTTGTACTTGACTTGCCTCCGGCTCTTCTGGTTCGAATAGCTCGTGAACCTGCCTCCGGAAGGGGTTTCCGGTAACGACTTTTGCTTGGCTGGCCTGGGGATCCTTGAGAAATTTCTCAATGCTCCGACAGACATAAACTTGCTCAGCGATGTCGGAAGTAGTAAAGGTCAGAAAGTATTGACCGATTTTTCGTTTGACATTATGCTTCACGATCTCGATGAGTTCGCGGTTGCTTTTGGGGAACCTTAGCTTAGCTTTAAGCCTAAGTAAGTCTTCGTAATAATCGTCGAAATTTTCGTACTCGCCCTGCTTCCGTTCGGACATCTGCCGAAAGATATCGAAGTCTGTTTCCAAACTTCGATATTGCTCCTGCAGTGCGAGTCTCAAGGCTTCCCAGGACGCGGAGGGGTTCTTCTTCAACCATCCCCAAAACCACATCTTCGGCTGACCCCGTACCAAATGGTGAAAGTTTAACAGCACGTCCGACCATGCTGCATTGCACGACTCCCTCTGCCGGTTCAACTGAATCAGAAAGTCATCGACAGAGAGATCTTTATTGTCGAAGTGGATGTCCCACTTCGGAATATTATGAAAGCGAGGATAGGTGCTTGGGAATGAGAGAGCCTGAGAGGGCCCTGGTCTGTGACTGGGTTGTCGAGGGGTTGAGTCATTAAAGTTAAGATTACTCAGCTGCGCCAAAAAGTTGTCGGCATTGGCGCCGCGTGGTGTATTCCCCGGCTGAGCTGCGGGAGGAATGTCTGGGTTGGTGCGAGGAGGAGCCGGAGCGTTGAAGGACGCTTCGGTCTGCCTCACGGCGTCGACCTCCGGCGGTGCAGTTGGGGACCGTCCGGGTTGGGTATAAACGAGCGACTCTCTGCGAAGATTCGGTGGAAATAAGCCTGTCCTGCCGGTGTTCTGGCTTGGTCTAGCATTCGGGCCGAGGAGTGCTTCTCGGACGATGAGCGCCATATCTTGCCGCATAGCGTTTCTGTTGCGGTCTAGTTCCTCTCGGAAGAGTCGCATCTCATCGGTTCGGTGCAATTCTACTGAGGCCGTAACCACTTGGCTTATATAATGCTCGAATTGAGCGCTTTCGTCGAAATCTGCCCCTGAGGTTTCTCGAAGCTCAGCAGCTGATCCGAAATCCCTTGGAGGCTGGCTTGTAGGTACAGGCGGACCTGTCTGGACTTCGATTCCAGAAGGAATGGCGTGCCTCGCCCGAGGATTCGGATAGTTTGGCAACGAGAGAGACACAAATCCAGAGAAGGGGGGTTGCCTCTCTAAAGAGAGTGAGCGTTCGGTGACAGGGTCGTCTTGGTGGATATCCACCAGGACACGCGTGTTGTCGCTTGGGTCACCCGGTTCTGAGGGTGAAGTCGTGGTGTCGTGGGAGCGTCCGGGGTTCGAAGGTCGGACCCCTGGATTGCTGCTCCGGCCTAAAGGCCTGGCTTGGCCTGGCCTCTTGGCTCCACCTCGAAATGAGCGAGAGTCGTTGGCCGAAATATCGGGCCGACTTATAGTCGGATGGTTGGACATCTCTGGTAAGAACGTAAACGAACTACCGCAAATGTACTAGAATTACTTGGTCCAAACAGAGCCTTGCGAACCGGTATAATTTCAAGGAGCGGTTCGTAGGACTCTACAGGAGAAAAGGAACACTATGACTAAGGGATTTCCTATGGGCTAAACTTAACGTTAACTTATGTCGAGGACGACCTAAACTTAACCCTAAGATACGTTGGGGGGGGGGGGGGGCTGCGTTGCTAACACGTCGACTATCGACCAGCGTTAAAACGCAAAAAAAAGGAAAAAGATTTTTTTTTTGTTGAAAACGTATAACTCAACTCACTATACTCAAGGTTATACGATATTGCTTAATTTAATGGGAAAGGATAGTGTTGGATGCTCTAATGATGGTTAAAGGAACGGAAAGAGAAAGTAAAGATTGTTTTGAAGAACCGAGTATATAAATGAAGAATTTGGGGTCTATACTCGATTCGCATTGCGGGTCTGTCAGATTCTTGTTCGCTGAGACTGGTTTGTTGCGAGGAAAACTTCACAGATTATGATTTTGAAGCGGTATATTGGGTGGCGACGCTGTAGAGGTTAGTGTGTTGGCTTGTGACCCGTGCGGTGCAGGTTCAATCCCCATGGGGAACAACAACATACGCCACCCAATCACATGCCTCTACACCAAAAGGAGGATTTCTGCCTGGTAGTACGATGGAACGTTACCGAGTCTGAGTGCTCTGGGATTTGGATTTCCTTTTTTTTTTTTTTTTTTTTTAAAAAATGGCTTGGTTCTAGAACTATGCAGCTTCAGACATGCACGGGGAACTACTTCTAAACCCATGCACCGGACAACATACGAACTATACCCAGGCTACTATCCTCCATCCCTATGATCAACCATGGCGCAAAAAGAATCGCTACCGACTGATCGAGTGCAACTGACGTAGAGGGGTCGGTTAACAGCCCCGAAACCGGACATGAAACTCACGCTTCCATGAGGAGTGAGCGTGCTTACTCAAGCTCTCTCGAAGAACTGCAGCGGATGAATGCGGAGAACATCTTCAATCCACGTTCCGGTCAGGATCGAAAGAACATAAGCAGGTGAACCCGATTCGCAATGTGAATCGACACGCTAGAAAAGGGTGAATAAAGAATTCGGGTCACTCCCCAAGGGATGCTTACGCTTGCTCTGCTAAACTAGAACTGAAGAAAAAGGAGGATAAACCAAAAGCTTACCCTGGATAACGAAAAAAAGAAAAAATAGTAATTTTAGATGGAGTTTAATTTAGTTTTTTTTTTTGAAAAGGTCTTTATAATCGGTTGCTACTGTACAAAACTTATCTGGAAGCTTTGTACAACACTTATCTGGCCCCACGTTGGGCTCGCCACCTGTAACGGAACACCCGAACTGGTGGGTTCGTTCAGGAGCCTAAACGTCAGACTCGACTCGACCCCGAGTCGACTGTCAACGTGGCTTGGTAGAGGACAGCCTCACACCACAAGAACAGAACAGACAGAACTGCTCTATGCCACGAGAACGCCACCTATACGAGCGCACCTCGTCCGGCCCCATTCTATCTGCCTTGAAGTGTGCCCGGTCACAGGACTCCGGAGCACCTCCGAGGAGCTGGATGGACGAGGGTGTTCGGCCGCCAGCAGCCAGGCATGGGTCCTACATCCCCGCGCTAGCTCATCGGTGGGAGTGGATACTTGCCGCTGGTTCCAAACTGGGGTTACCATTATTTACATGCCTGAAATTGGGATAATTGTTGGGGTATCTTCCTTGGTCGCTCTGATGATACGCGGCCGTAACCATACGAAGGACGATACCCGGAAAGAGAGAGACTTAAGTCCCTCCCGACGGATGTTGAGCCAGAAAAGTGTGTGGAGGTGTAGGTGTATGTAGCTTCGCGGACCTTAGTCATCCTGAGACCTCGCAATGCCAAAGTGGGAGGGGGAGAGGAAGCTGGAAAAAAAATGCCTCCCCCTCGAGCTGGCCCACCCCGCCATGCCTACGCATGGACTCCGATGGCCATCGCGCCGCTCCATTGGCGATGGCCCCTAAATTGGAAAAGGCAACTGACCCTCCTAAAGGATCGGTTACCCTGGATTAACTTCCCCTTGATGTTCCTCCATCCGGATCTGCACTATCCCCTAAGGGTATTCTATTCCCTCGGCATGACTGAAAGAATCTGGAATACCGGAGCGGAACAGATAACCGCACGAAAATACAAGACGCTGTTCGAAGATAGGGGCTAAATTTTATTTAACTATATTCTCGGGACCAAAAAAAAGGGGTCCTCGGTATCTTATGACTAACATAAGGGGTCCTTGATCTAATTAACTATCTTTACCTTATAATATAATCTCTACGGTGAGAATTCTTAAAAATACTCTCTTCGATGAGAGGTGTCTACGCGCTTAAAAATATTTACAAAGTCCCAACGGGCTCTCCGAAAAGCTCGAAACGGGTATGAAGAGGAAAAATAATTATTGTCGCGGCTAGACTGGTGAAGGCGATCTCAAGACGTTAAGATGGTGGCGTATGGTTTTCGAACGACGTCATACCAATTAAATAAACGAACTAAGTCTCGACCGCACAAAAGGACAAGCCGACAGAAGGTCGGATATGGCGGCGTGATGGAATTACCGAAAGCTGACAGGTAAGCTATGCAGCTCTGGAAGGCGAAAGTTAAACGTTCGGTATAGTATCAATTCGAATCCCGAGTTGGAGGGGATAATACCCGAGGAAGATGGTTTCAAAATACCCGAAATGAATGTTCGAAGCGGTTAGTATTGTTACATTCAGGCTAGGATTCGAAAAGATAAAACGTAATTCTATTTAATTAATCTTTATTAGTTCTCTTTCAATGTCTTTTACTTCTTGATTATTATTCTAATAATTCACTTATTTAATTCAACAATTCACTTTCACAATTAATCACTTTAAATAAACAATCACTTTTCTCTTATTCAATATTCTGTATACTTTTCACTACTGTCATCTATCGCCCTTCTTTATCGCGGTTCACAACTCGAATGTCTTGGGTGCTCCTGCGACATCTATTTATATCTCTTAGTGACACCTTTCGAAATTTCCAGATTCGTTGAGAAGGTTCGTTTAGAAGGTTCGAGAACAACATCATGTAAGTACTAGTTATTCCACAGCTACTCAAACTGCTATTCAAATGCTGCCAAAATCGGTAATATGGCCACCTTCTACTAGATGGCGCAGTTGACTAATTAATGCTGAATGACACAGTTCAAGCAAACATGCAACAATATCCCCCTCTTAAACTTGTTCGTCCCGAACAAGCACGTCAATATTTTCGCCATGGTAGCGATGGAGACGATCCACATGGACAACTTTCAGCTTGCCTCTTCCTCGCTGGATCCGGTAGACAACATCGTTGATGCGCTTCACTATCTTATAGGGTCCTTCCCAATCCTGCTGTAGTTTAGGTGACATGCCTTTTCGGCGATGAGGGTTGTATAGCCATACCAGATCTCCTTCCTCGAATCCTGTGGTGGTTGCTTTTGTATCGTACCTCGTCTTCATGCGGTCGCTGGATATCAGAATCTTATCTCTAGTTTTCCGATGAATGTTTCTGATGATTTCTCTGAGATCCGCAACATAATCATCTTCATTCGTTGCTTCATCAGTCGGAGATCCAAACATCAATTCACTAGGTAACCGGATGGTTCGACCTAAATGGATTTCGGATGGAGTATGTCCTGTTGTGTTATGAACTGCGCTTCGATAAGCTAATAGGAAAATGGGGATGTGCTTGTCCCAGTCCCGCTGGCAGTCGTCAACAACCTTAGAAATGTGTTCGTTTAAGGTTCTATTGAAGCGTTCCACCATTCCGTCCGATTGTGGATGAAGCGGGGTTGTTCTTGTCTTCTTAATCCCTAGTAGCTGGCATACTCCTTGAAAGATCTTCGACTCGATGTTGCGACCTTGGTCCGAATGCAATTCCATTGGTACGCCAAATCTGCTTACCCAGTTGTGGACAATCTGCTTTACCACGGTTTTAGCTTCTTGGTTAGGTATAGCAAAGGCTTCAGGCCATTTAGTGAAGTAGTCCATCACTACGAGGATATAGCGGTTTCCACTGTTGGTTTCTGGAAACGGTCCTGGGGTCGTCCATCTGCAGGATGGATGTTATCCCTGCCAGATGCTTCTTCGTTGCGCCTCCTAGGCCCGCAATGTGGTCAACTGCCTTGTCTGGGTGGAGCTCTGCACTGTCTCTGTAAGTGCCCTATTTTGTTGCAGTTCCAGCAGCGCATTTGACCTCTGTTATCTCTGCTCCGGTCTACGATGTCTGCTCTTTGACATGAGCATTCAACAGCTGTAATTTCCCTTACGCGGTGGAACACATTCGATGCCTGATCAGCAGCTTGCATTGTCAAGGCAAATGCTAGGGCCTCAGCGAGAGTTCTCCTTCCAGCCATTCTTACGGCCATTTGCAGTTGTCTATCTTCAATGGCTTGGATAAACACCTCCACAGCCATTTCATTGATGAGAATCTCACCAGCATTAGGATATGACAAATGTGCCAGACGTTCGATATCTGCTTGCAGCTGTTGAAGTGTTTCTCCCCTCTTCTGGACTCTACTGCGTAGCTGAACCCTGTACACTTGCTGCATATGCTCATCACCGAAGCGCATCTCTATAGCCTTGACCAGGGCGTCGTAGTTGTGTTGCTTCTCTTCTGAGACGGTTTGGAGTAACTCCGCAGCTGTACCTCTTAGTGCGAGCGTTAGCGCAATCGACTTTTCCTCGTTGTCCCAGCTGTTCGCCACTGCAGCTGCTTCAAACTGTTTCTTATAAATTGGCCATGATGTTTGACCATCAAAAAAAGGAGGCTGCATCTCTTTCCTTCTCGGGCAGGCCGCAGAATTTTCTCGAGCCTTCTGCTTCTTCACTTTCTCGAGCTCTTTAGCCAAGTTCTTGATGTTTGTATCGATTTCGTCGAATTTGGTTTCAACCTTCTCGAACTTTTGGTCAATTTCTTCGAGTTTTCCTTCGAGAACATTTTTAAAATCTTCCACAGCGCTCTTTTGGGCGGCAACTATGGAATTCTTTTGTTCTTCGAATTTAGTGTCCATTGCTTGCAATTTGGAATCTAGAGAATTCTTTTGTTCATCAAATTTAGAGTCCATTGATTGCAATTTGGAATCTAGAGAATTCTTCTGTTGTTCTAGAGAATTCTTTTGTTCATCAAATTTAGAGTCCATTGATTGCAGTTTGGAATATAGAGAATTTGTCTGTTGTTCTAGAGAATTCTTCTGTTCATCTAACTTAGAGTCCATACAGTCGAATTTCTGATCAAACTTGGCCAGAAGTAGTTCCATCATAGCAGTCATATCAACGGCTGTACTTACTTGTTCTTCTGCTACGTCGAAAAAAACGGATTTGGGATTTTCTCCTTCGTTTTCAACAGCTTCCTGCAGTCGAAGCACCAGATCACTTTTTCCTCCAGCAGTGGAGAGATTCCGCTTTTCTAGCTCAGCTTTTAACTGCGGTATACTGAGCTGTAGTAATTTCAATGTGCGCCCCATTTTTCTTTCCTTTTTTTTCACTAATTCACTTCACTTTAATTTCACACTGAATACGTTTTATCCCACTTCTGACACCAATGTTACATTCAGGCTAGGATTCGAAAAGATAAAACGTAATTCTATTTAATTAATCTTTATTAGTTCTCTTTCAATGTCTTTTACTTCTTGATTATTATTCTAATAATTCACTTATTTAATTCAACAATTCACTTTCACAATTAATCACTTTAAATAAACAATCACTTTTCTCTTATTCAATAGGCGTTTTTCTTTTTTAGCTCCGAGCGGGGCACTGAGCTGTCAAAAAAAGAACTGTGTTACTTTTTTAGCTCGGAGCGCTCTGAGCTCGATTAAAAATGACCGAGCACATAGAGCGAAAAGCTGAGCGCGGCTGACTTCATTCATTACTTGTGCTTTTTCCATAGTTTATTTACTAGAAATTATAATTTAAATGGAACAATCCTTGACAAACACCAATTTCAGAAGCAATCCTGACTATTTTGAAAATTAACAGAAATAAAATTATCTAATGACAGTTCAGTGCCCAATTCTGTTTCTTAATTAGCTCGGAGCGCTCAGGTTATGTTCAGCTCGGAGCGAGCTCTGATCGCTCGGGCCCCGCTCTGTTCCCCGCTCGGGGCTAAAAAAGAAAAACGCCTAATATTCTCTATACTTTTCACTACTGTCATCTATCGCCCTTCTTTATCGCGGTTCACAACTCGAATGTCTTGGGTGCTCCTGCGACATCTATATCTCTTAGTGACACCTTTCGAAATTTCCAGATTCGTTGAGAAGGTTCGTTTAGAAGGTTCGAGAACAACATCATGTATGTACTAGTTATTCCACAGCTACTCAAACTGCTATTCAAATGCTGCCAAAATCGGTAATATGGCCACTTTCTACTAGATGGCGCAGTTGACTAATTAATGCTGAATGACACAGTTCAAGCAAACATGCAACAGTATGTATAGTTATATTGGCATAGAATATGTGTTACAAAATCAAAATAAAATATAGTGGATGTAGTTGTTAAAGTAGCATAATAACTTACCGAGAGCTCTGTCGTGGTTGTGCGCACAGCTACGATGCTTCTCGATGCGATGCAGGAATCTATACGCTGCTACGTAGATGTTGAACTATGGAATAAATATTTTATTCTGAATTATCACACTCCTATACTATCGCGATAATGGACCGATTAGAATTCACTCGCCGGATTGTGGGGTTTGCGCCCTCTTCTTCGCGAAATACTACTGCCTAGCGAAGGCGGGTATCTACAACCGAAAACTATTTATTCCAATTGGAATGTTTATCTAATTATTATTAAATCGCGAAATTCTACTTTAAAAGAGATCTTCCTCTAAATACGTTTAGGATTTGATTTTATTCTAAATGTAACTTATAATTATACTTATATTCTAACGTGGAGTTATTCTAGAGTGCTGAATGTATCCGAGATACGAGAGGTCGAAATCCACCCAAGTCCTACCCGTGTGCACTAGTGGTGATTTGCACTAAGGCCAGAGTTGGCTATTGGCCCGGTCTGAATTCGAAAATATATTCAGGGCCTGCTCCTTACCAGGATTACGATGTTGAAGGGACGACTATGCACCGTACCTTGCAGCACTGAGCTCAGAAATAATTACTAGGAATGATCCCGCCCCGGGGCGCTAAGATTGACTGCACCCTCGCGGGGGTATTTTAAATTAATTAATTCACCGAGTGCACGAAATCGCTATTTAATTTCTAATAAGAATTTACACTTTCTGTTTTCCTATATAACTAAATCACTATCACTGCTGCTTCTGATGCTGGGATGTTGCACGGTGGTCGTCCGGTCTCCTCTCGGGAGCGGGACTCGGGGGTGTTGAACCGCTGGTAGAGACGTTGCCCTTGCGACGACGCAGTGGGGGAAAAAGTTATCGCACGAGACAGGCGCTATATGGCTCTGCCTCGAACTCGAGTGTTGTGGTATAGGTCCATACCGTCTACTTCCTAACCAAAGCTGGGTGGAATACAAATAGATTAGAAGATGGACTTAATTCCTACCGAGACCGAAGATTTCTTACCTGGGATGCAATGGTTTTTCGACCTATGTTGCCGAATCCCTGCTGTTCCACGCGGTCGCGCCCAAGTGCTGGGACTATCGGCCAAAAATTGGGCGTGGACGCAGGACGACCACGAGTTCTTCGTCCGCTTGACAGGGGGACGGTGTTAGCTCAGCGTGCCGCGGTACTGCGTCCTATGGAGCGCTCTTGCCCACGTTGTAGGGACGGTCGTGCCGGTATCACGCCTCTGATTGCCGTCGAGGGTGCGACTGTTCCGCTGGCAGTTGATGACCTGTCTGATGTGCCCCGACCTGCGGGAATACCAACGTCAGGATGGGAGAATTACTTTCCCCTGAACGTCCTGGGCTCACCTGGATTAAGTCTCCCACGGCGGGTAAAAAGGGGCCACTGCACCGAATTGGTGGTGAAATTTGCCTCACGGGTTGGTGTTGAGGACTTACACCGGGTATCTCCGTTCCTCCTGCGATTTGGGATGTTATAATGCCCAGCAGGGTGTTTGGCACGTCCACCTCCCTCCACTCTTTCAATTAAACTGCAATGGCCGACTCGAAGATGCCGGAAATCGGATGCAGATTATTTTCTTGACAGCTCGTGTGAGTGAAGTGGACGCGTTCAGAACTCGGCTTTTTAGGGAGGTGTTTGGTTATTTCGAATAACGTATGGTGTCGGCGCCACTTGCTAGATGGCGCACTACCAGGATTTCCTACAGCTTTTAACATTTATATTGAAGTAATTAATCGATGTCGATCACGATTTTTGGAAAAGTTAAACAGATTTTACGAAAACTGTTTTTACCAGAATTAGTGGATCCTCGTATCTGCAGAGTAGCAGACACTACATTAGGAGATACCTATGTACAATTATTTTCTACCAAATTCATGTTTTATATGTCAAATCCAGGAGTCTGGAGCGAAACCTAAAGCAATGAAACCAACATATTTTGCCCTCCTTCCCTTCCCCCAAGATTCACTAACTTCTTTTATCCATACTACAATTTGAGGAAAAAGAAAATTATAAGGTAAAAATCCAGTCGTAGCGATAGAAAATATTATACAATTAGAACATGCCTGAAAATAACCTATCCCGAAGTATAAATGTATTGCAGAATGTACATTGTACACAACTTACACCCCGTTCGACAAAAAGCCGCAGGAAAGATTGTCCGTCCGTGTTAAAAAACCAAGTAGGCTGTCCCTCTACTATCAAAATGTAAGGGGACTCCGCACAAAAACCGCTGAAGTTATAACAGTTATATATATACACTTACAGTGTACCCTCCTCGCTCCTTGGTGACTTTGGAAATACCTGTTGACCCCTGCTCGGGGGTAGGGTTCGTCCGACCTCCGCTTACAGCGCCGGAGGCACGGCGACACCCTGGAACTGAAGAGGGGTGATCGGCCACACACAGCTAGGCATGGACAACTCCCCGCGCGAGCTCGTCGGAGGGAGCGGGATCTTGCTGTGAGCCCCGATCTGGGGTTATAATATTTTTACATGCCTAATCAGACCAAGCATTAGCTAAAAAAAATCCAAAAGATAGAAAAACTGTCGTCACGAATGCAGTGAACGGTTGTTCTATCACTGCCTAACCTTCCGAAACGAACCACACACGAAACCACTATGGCCCGAAGTGTACTGACCCATTTCCATTCGTCAGGCTCGCTTACCTTCCGGTAATCCGGAGGGAGTATCAAGAAGAAGAAGAAGAAGGAGGAGAGAGAAGTAAAATTCCTCCAATGTGCTGGCCCACCCCGCCACGCTTACACGCGGGCACCATGGCCATTGCGCCGCACTATGAGCAATGACCCCAATAGCGAAGTGGGACTAAGCCGCTTTATTTTAGCCTAATCCCGGTTTCACATGCCTGTCTGCATGTACTCACACTCACGCGTCCTTAGTGAGGACCCTCGTCATCTTCCCTGACTGAGCTTTGACCTCCATGGTCCACCCCGAATCCTTGGAATAATTCGAACAATTGATGTAAATTCGTACATACATTACGAGAGAATTTTATTCAAGTAAAAGCCGTACCGAGGTATAATCTTGTAATATAGTCGGCACGACAAAAAAAAATTTCTTAACTTTAGCTATACTTCATTATACTCTCTACTCTTATATTTACTTAACTTAGGCCTAACCCTGCGATTCCAGGTGGTGAGAGACACGCACCATTAGGCCGCTACAAACGCGCGGTATCAAAACAATCGTAATAATAAAATCAAATAAAATAAAAAAACTAAACTGCTTTAGCGCATCCGGTATTGTCTTACACTAGGACTAAACGTTGGAGGACTATCCACTAAAAGACGAAATACGAATTAACATTCAACAAAAGAGATGTGGCTTTCCTGTGTTGGAGGGATATAGTGAACGTTAAGTTATGGGCGCGACTGTAGAAGTTCGCGCAGGAAGTGTCGAGCTAACCGCACTGGAATGTATCTGCCTCTCGAGTCGTTTGACTCGTCCACACACATAAACTTTATTCTTTCAAGCGATGAAAAATGACGGTCCGTGAAGGACCCGGTACCACGAAAAGTAGGAGAAAAAGAAAATATAATAGTTGCAAAAAGGATAAAACTTTCACCCAACGATGGTTTTAGTCGCCCTTTGAACTTAACGCCAGAAGAGAAATAAGTTGAAAGCAATGACTCACAGGACTCGCTAGAAACCAGTGAAATTCCCACCGAAGGAATATCTGATCTTTTCTCGTTCGTAAATCTCTTAGCATCATAGCTAATCTCGGTAGAGATTATCCCGCAACTTTTCGCCCGAAGGGTTTTACTCTCCCGCTTCGTCAAAAAAAAACAAAAAAAAAGTTAAGCCGATTGAGTTCCGCGAAGGTGTACGATCATAGGTTTATATATGTATATAACGGAAATATAGTGGTTATATTTTATGTAGTTAAATCAATATAATTTGTTACAGTGACTCTGAATTATTACTTACTTGAACTTATCCCAGCCGCTGTGCGCACAATGACGAGAGTTCGTAGGTGTACCTGTGATAGTTAAATTTAACAAAAAACATAGGGACGGGCTACAGTCCGCTTGGGCGAACTGTTGGATACCCTATTCTTATTCCTATCCCTCATAAGTGGGCGTGACAAAAGTCTAAGTATGGTTGAATTGTTAAGAACGCTCTACATATTTTGTTATATAACATTTAAAGGATTTTATCGAAAAAAACGTTCCCTAGCTCAAACTTTGGTGTTTCAATAAAATTGTTTTATTTAATTGTGGGCGTGTCAGTAGGCGGATTTAAAAAAAATTAACACATGAGCATAAAGGGCCCCTAGAGAGTATATATTATAAATTTCAGCTCCCTAGCTCAAACTTTGGATTTTCAAAAAAATTGTTTTATTTATTTGTGGGCGTGTCAGTGGGCGGATTTTGAAAATATTTATACATGAGCTTAAAGGGCCCCTAGAGAGTATATATTATAAATTTCAGCTCCCTAGCTCAAACTTTGGATTTTCAAAAAAATTGTTTTATTTATTTCTGGGCGTGTCAGTGGGCGGATTTTGAAAATATTTATACATGAGCTTAAAGGGCCCCTAGAGTGTATATATTAAAAATTTCAGCTCCCTTGCTCAAATTTTGGTTTTTCAATAAAATTGTTTTATTTTTTTGTGGGCGTGGCAGTGGGCGGATTTTGAAAATTTTATATCCCGAGCAGTTTTAGGAGTCATAGATCATATATAAAAAATTTCAGCTTCCTAGCTCAAAATTCGATTTTTTCCAAAATTTTGTTTTTTTGAGTTTGTGGGCGTGTCTGTGGGCGGATTTCAAAAATTCGTAAACTTGATTATTTCGGGACCCTAGAGAGTATATGGTTAAAATTTCAGCTCTCTAGGTCCAGTTTAAAGGCCTAATTTTTGCCGACGGACGGACGGACGGACGGACGGACATGGCTAGATCGACATTACTATCGATGCTGATCATAAATATAGTAACTTTTAGGGGTCTACGGGCAATATTAAGGTATGTTACAAACTATGCGTCAAAATTAATATACCCCTAGAATAGGGTATAGAAATGTACTACTACAACCACTTTACATCCCTACAGAAACCCTATCGTTTCGCGTAGTGATATGAGCGACGGTGGCATTGTTGCCTCAACCTTTATCTTGGCGTTTTTTTTTTCTTTCTATTATTTTTTTGTTTACTTTTAACTTTACTTGCGAGATTAGATATACCGGATACCAAGAGATCGATTCATTAAACCAGGAGGAGAATCTATTTCCGCTGATGCTTCCCCGTCTTCACTTCTATCCACTACATATACTTTATTTTACTCGCGGTACTATGCTGTGCTACGTCCAAAGAAAAAAGAATAAATCAAATTGGTTTTTTTTTTCTTCATCCCGAAGGGATCTAATCAAAAAGGGTCCCAAAAGGGGCCTTCATGGGCTCTGAATTAAAATTGACTTTACTTAACCGATTGTTACTAGAACCATAGCCTACGATCTTGCTGTGCTTTGATTGCACGAGCGAGAAGGAAAATTAAACCAACTCGCGATCTCTATGGGGATGGAAATCCCATACTTAATTTAATTTAGCACAGTGAAAGTGCTTTCAAACACAAAAAAAAAAGAGAGAAACATCTAAGTATCTAACCTCCCAAAGGGGGTGGGAATAACGCAATACCGAAAGTAGAAGAATAGGTGTTGTAATTCTAAGAATATTATATAAAAAAAAAATTCACTCCGCGGATTATTTCCGCGCCCTTCCCACACTGCTCTGCTGCTGCGATTATGCTGGTGGTGCAAATGCGGCTGCTGACTGCTGGGTGCTCTGTCGCTGGTGACAAAGATGCTTCTACGATGCCTTGTAACTGATGATAGCGGGGTGCCGTGGCCTGCGCTCTCGATTCCGTTGGAACGAACGCTGCTCGGTCTGCTGTAGTAACTGCCCAGGCGCTCTATCTCGGTCTGGGATTGAGTCCAGGAGTAGCTTTGAGCCACTCTGGTATTCCTACAAAGGAATGGAGAAATTTTTCTTTTATAGAAACTGCGTTCACACATTGTCGCTTCACTTACTGAGATTCGCTTAATGTCTTTCTGGTGAGGAGGCTCGGGAATTTGTACCCCGACGTTATCGTCTTCGTCAGTACGTGTGCCACGTGGGACTTACCCGTGCAGCGATTTTGCGTGCAACTGGTGGGTTTTTTATGTTAAATTCTGTTCTTCTTACTTTATTTATTTGTTGTTCTATTGTTTCTTGATTATTTTGTTAAATGTCCTTTTTATTTCGTTTTATTACTTGTACTTTTTTGTAACGTGGTTTTATCCTTCCTCTAGGTTATTTTATTTCAATCTTTCTGGGCTGGGGCGAGCACGATAATGGCTGAAAGAACAATGACGCCAAAGTGCCTTTCCTTGCCGTTGAAGAAGATGAAAAGATGGTCGTCCGCGACATCTGCCAACATGGCCGGATAGAATCGTTCAGATTCGGTTCTCTTGGAAATCAGCCTGCGGGTACGTTCGCTTGAAGGTGGAGATATAATGCGCTTCTAGGTGGAGTCTGTTGCAGATTCCCTGGTGCCAGATAAATTCGTACTCTGGTGCGCAATATGCGCAGGGGTTGGTTACAAAGTATATTTAAACTCCCAAGCCCTCTCTCATGATATCTTCTCCTTGACGGAAACATGGCTTAATGCAGGAATTTTAGACACGGAACTCTTCAATCATGAGTTCTCCGTATTCAGAAACGACCGTCATAACAATGACCTGAAAGCGCTTGGAGGAGGTGTCCTGATCGCTGTTCGTTCCAACCTTGAGTCACGAAAGATTGACTTTCCATTTCAACTTAATGTTGAAGTTATCTGTGTAAAAATTACACTTAAGAACAAACATTTATATGTTGTTAATGCATACATTCCATCGTCTCGTCTATGTTCTTTGTATTCGGAACTTTCTATGGCACTAGACCATATTTTTGACATATCTTGTTGTGACAGCACTGTCTTACTTATAGGCGACTTCAATCTGCCACATATTGGATGGGTACCTTCTGAGGATGATTCTTATTTCATTCCATCCTTTGACTCTGCCCAACAAGAGCTCGCTTTACTTGACAACATTTTGTCTTTTGACTTTGTAGGAAATCTTGCAAATACGCCCTCTATAGGAATGTAATGGGATTCCGCACGAGAAATGCATACCGAACACTTGCCCTAGAACGAGCTCGCCACTCGCCCGTTTCGGAGCTGAACGCACCCCAAACAACTTCACGGTTGTCAGACGGACTGTGCGATAGAGAACGAGACATCCGGCATCTTCGGCGCGGCCATTCTGATTTTTAACTTTGTTCGTGGGCGACACAAGACGTCTCAAGTAGTGGCGGGAATAAAAATCCCCAATTTCTTCGGAGATCCCATAATTTGGCCCGAGAAATATCTGCAGGGTGTGCCACACAAAGCATTCATCGGATTCTCTGGGAAATTATCCCCATTCCGGTAAGTAACACGGAGATTGGGTTATTACCATGCGACAATAGAATAATATGTCCTTTCACAGAGCGGCGCGATCGATGCCTCGGTGGTGACTCCATCCGCAAAGCAGGACAGGGCACGGACGGGGAACAGGACGGGCGAATTGCCCTCGTAATTGCCGCGCCGCAGACTCCAGAGCGCTGGGAACCAAACCCCACCCGTCCCAACAGTCCAGCAGGAGGAAGTGACCACGTGAAGCGATACTGGCATTCATCGTGCCGTTGTAATCAACCGCCGCCCATCGCGGCAAAGATCGTCCGCCGTCCACGCCCGATTTCGGCACGGAGGGTTTGATGACTATTCCTTCAGCGGCGAACAAAATTATCGGCGAAAGGTCAGTAGGCATCTGTAGCGTCGACACGATTCCCAACAGGTAGGCTGGCATTCCCGAGAGTAGGTCCAACGTCATACTAACGGCGATAACTTGATCGAAGCACGAGCAGGGCGGTGGATTATACGAGGCTACGCGCGAGCATACCCTCATACCCGTCAGGATTACTCCGCCACACAGCGGTCGGACGGAAGCACCAGTCACCTGAGCCCAGCTCCTGAGCAGGGGCTGGAGACTACCAGAGTCGGAGCACCTCATCACTCTCCGCAGCAAACCGCATTATTTTTAAGTGTATATTAAGCTTAAGTCTAATTAATAGGCGCGAATACTTGGGAGCCTTATGCCCACCCCTCACCTCACCATCTGGTGCGGCGGTAGATGAGTAGCTAGTGAAAATTTTAATTCCGCGCCACGGGGCAATTAGCATAATAATCTAATAATTTAGTGTATGGGCGACCATCTGTCCCAGAGGCAGTGTAGTGCGATTAGAGTGTCAGTAGTCCACCCCACGGTAGGGTTTAGCAGTAGGTCCACCGTCCAGAGGATTAAGATCAGTGTGGTCTTAAGTCAAAGACCCAAACAAAAAAATATAAAAGAAAAATGGGGCAAGATAATTTCCAATGAAAGAAAAAGTAAATATCGAAAATAAATTTGTTGGCGTTGAATTCTTTCCGATCGGATTCGCGAAAAGAGGGCGCATCCCCATATAGCTCGCGGTAAGCAGCGCGGGAGCTGCACTCAGCAGATCCTACGATTCTTTAATTGACCGAACGAGGTTCGTTATCTTCGTCAGCGTATCCAGTCGTTCCGAGCGTAAGCCTAATTGAGTCATTTTCATTTACCACCCCCCCGAGTGTAAGCCAGACAAAAAAAAACAAATATAATTAAATACCCGCTGGTAACGCGGATCGTAATACAATTTCACAGGTACGTCGAGGAGAACTTGAGGTGTGCACATCGACGAGGGATCTCTCGGTAAGTTTCATTTACACCCACATATTTGTAGTGGTAGCGTGACCCAGTGCAAGTACGCAATGGGGCATTAGTTAATTATATTCTTTTTGTTTGGTTGCTACATTATATTGATTACCCGATTACTTGCGCGTATATATATACTTAACAACGTAACTTAGCCACCTAAGTACATGGGCACGGAATTACTCGTGAGTTCGATTACAACAGAGTTACCGAATCATTTACGCGTTTGCTTCGAAAGTCCGGATACTTTTCAAATCGGGAAGAATTCTTGCAGAGCAAGTTCTGAACGCGAGTTTCTTTTATTTAAGTGAGGACGACACTGCCCCTCGGGCTTAATAGTAACCTACCAGGTTTAATCCTGAGGATTAAACGACGCTCATTCGTCATCAAGTCGGCCGCGAAACCGGCCTCCCAGGTATAGCGGCGAAGTCAGCCCCCCACGGCAGTAGTACATTAAGATCCAGTACAACGTGTACTTTAGCACCGTAAGTAATAGTACATCGTGTACTTTAGATTATTAAGATCCTGTACATCGGGTGCAGCAGTATATTAAGATCCAGTACATCGTGTACTTTAGTATTCTAAGAATCTGTACATCGGGTGCAGTAGTTAATTAAGATCCAGTACATCGTGTACTCTAGTATTCTAAGAATCTGTACATCGGGTGCAGTAGTTAATTAAGATCCAGTACATCGTGTACTTTAGTATATTAAGACCTTAATATATAGTATCCTTAAGTTGTGTTTATGAATAAAGATTGAATTATACGTATATAACTCCGGTTGTCTGACCGTGATGAAAGGCGGCCATTTATTTGCCGCAGTCGTTCCAGTAGTATGCCTCCTTCTGGGATGAGGGGTTGAAGTACCTCATCGGGGTAGTGAGGAACAGTGAGGGGAGGAGTTTCCTGGGTAAGTGAATCCCTAGGTTAGGGGTCGTTTACCCCATTCGATTTAGGGGCTACCGCCAATGGAGCGGTGCGGTGGCCAAAGGAGTCCATGCATATGCATGGCGGGGTGGGCCAGCTCAAAAGGGGGGAGAACCTCAACGCCATCTCTCTCTCCCCCCCCCCCCCCCCCCCCTTTGTCCTTGCGGCATCTCGGATAACGAAAGGGTATGTGTGGAGGCTTCGCAACTTCGGGCCTTGACATCTTTGCAATTAGGTCTTTGGACCTCTTACTTTTCCTGGGGGTGTTCCATATTTCGGTTGCGGCCGCGGTCTATCTGCGCGGCCATAGGAACTACCAGGCCCAATTTATTCTAGACATGTAAAAATAATGTGACCGCAGTCCAGGACCACGCAGCAAGTTCCCACTCCCGCCGACGAGCTAGCGCGGGGAACCATTGGAACCATGCCTGGCTGCTGGTGGCTGGACACCCTCATCCATCTCTCTGTTCGGTGGCGTTCCGGAGTCCTGTTGCTCTCTCCGAGGCAGCTCGAGTAGATGGACGAGGTCGACACGGTACAGGTGGCGTGCTACGGGGTGTTGGTTTTCCCTACCTTCGGGTGAAGGGAAACTCCATCCGAGCCGAGTTGCCGACCGGCTCGAGGTCGAGTCGAGGTGACGCACCAACCCACCTGGACGCGTGTATTAACGTTACAACTTACGGCAAACAAGCTGTATAAAAAAATTCAGAAATCGAACTCTCGATCTTGTTTTCTCTTCTGACTCTGTTAGTACTGTGGTTCTGGAATCCCACTTCAGTATAACTAACATAGATAACAATCATCCACCCTTGGATGTATTTATTGAACTAGGCGCAAATTTGTACGAAAATAGTAATTCGTATGACCGTTCGCAATCTTTTGACTTTCGGAAAGCAAATTTTCAAAGCCTTTCTGATGAAATTAACAGCTTTAATTTTAACCTTACTACCTTATCTAATATTGAAGATGCAGTAGGTTCTTTTTATTCTTTGATGCATAACTGCATGAAAAAAGTGATTCCTGTGAAATTGTTGCAAAACAGAGAACTGTCAAAAAAAGTATTCACGACTGTCATGCTGGAAGTTGTCACAATTATACTAGTGCGCAGGTATATGCGAAAATGAAGAAACAAGGAGAGAAAATGTTAATTGGGGAAAGAATATACACAGGCAAAGCGCACAACAGTATTAAGTAACTGGGATATGTTTTACATTAGGAAAAGGGGGAAAATTGCCGGTAGGAAGAAAAGCTATAAATTTCCGACTAGACTTTTCCTGGAATTTATGAATTTAACAGTCGTAAAAGCAAGTTGAAGTAAAAAGTGTTGAAAGCAAGTATTGCAAACAAAGTAGTGCAGTGAAAGTAGTTCTAAAAATATATTAGAAATTCAGTTAACCAAGTTTATAAAGGAATCAGAAGAAGACCCAGAAGACGCACAGACAAATTAAATAGGAGCACCCAAGACATTCGAGTTGTGAACCGCGATAATATTGAATAAGAGAAAAGTGATTGTTTAAAGTGATTAATTGTGAAAGTGAATTGTTGAATTAAATCAAGAAGTAAAAGACATTGAAAGAGAACTAATAAAGATCAATTAAATAGAATTACGTTTTATCTTTTCGAATCCTAGCCTGGATGTAACATTGGTGTCAGAAGTGGAATAAAACGTATTCAGTGTGAAATTAAAGTAAAGTGAATTAGTTAAAAAAAAAAAAAAAAATGGGCCGCACATTGAAATTACTACAGCAGTATACCGCAGTTAAAAGCTGAACTAGAAAAGCGGAATCTCTCCACAGCTGGAGGAAAAAGTGATCTGGTGCTTCGACTGCAGGAAGCTGTTCAAGACGAAGGAGAAAACCCCAAGTCCATTTTGTTCGACGTAGCAGAAGAACAAGTA
Organism: Portevinia maculata; assembly: GCA_949715645.1. Classification (NCBI taxonomy): domain Eukaryota; kingdom Metazoa; phylum Arthropoda; class Insecta; order Diptera; family Syrphidae; genus Portevinia; species Portevinia maculata. Next base: position 210,802,228 of record OX454525.1, on the reverse strand, counting down.
AGTACAAGCGTTGATATGACTGCTATGATGGAATTACTTCTGGCCAAGTTAGATGAACAGAAGAATTCTATGGACTCTCAGTTCAATGAACAGAAGAATTCTATGGGCTCTCAGTTCAATGAACAAAAGAATTCTCTAGATTCCAAATTGGAAGAACAAAAGAATTCCATAGTTGCCGCCCAAAAGAGCGCTGTGGAAGATTTTAAAAATGTTCTTGAAGGAAAACTCGAAGAAATTGACCAAAAGTTCGAAAAGGTTGAAACCAAATTCGACGAAATCCATCCGACGTTTTGCAAGCATGAAACAAACTTCGAGAACTTGGCTAAAGAGCTCGAGAAAGTGAAGAAGCAGAAGGCTCGAGAAAATTCTGCGGCCTGCCCGAGAAGGAAAGAGATGCAGCCTCCTGTTTTCGAAGGTCAAACATCATGGTCAATTTATAAGAAACAGTTTGAAGCAGCTGCAATGGCGAACAGCTGGGACAACGAGGAAAAGTCGATTGCGCTAACGCTCGCACTAAGAGGTATAGCTGCGGAGTTACTGCAAACCGTCTCAGAAAAGAAGCAACACAACTACGACGCCCTGGTCAAGGCTATAGAGAAGCGCTTCGGTGATGAGCATATGCAGCAAGTGTACAGGGTCCAGCTACGCAGTAGAGTCCAGAAGCGGGGAGAAACACTTCAACAGCTGCAAGCAGATATCGAACGTCTGGCACATTTGTCATATCCTAATGCTGGTGAGGTTCTCATCAATGAAATGGCTGTGGAGGTGTTTATCCAAGCCATTGAAGATAGACAACTGCAAATGGCCGTAAGAATGGCTGGAAAGAGAACTCTCGCTGAGGCCCTAGCATTTGCCTTGACAATGCAAGCTGCTGATCAGGCATCGCATGTGTTCCACCGCGTAAGGGAAATGACAGCCGTTGAATGCGCATGTCAAAGAGCAGACATTGTAGACCGGAGCAGAGATAACAGAGGTCAAATGCGCTGCTGGAACTGCAACAAAATAGGGCACCTACAGAGACAGTGCAGAGCTCCACCCAGACGAGGCAGTTGTCCACATTGCGGGCCTAGGAGGGGCAACGAAGAAGCATCTGGCAGGGATAACAACCATCCTGCAGATATAGCTTCGCAGAACCAGCAGTCGGGAAACGTGTAAGGACCAGCTTCGCGGGGCAGAAGTTGGTTTCCGGAATCGACGACCCCAGGACCACAATTCAAGTCTCCCAAACCAAACGAGGAAACCAGAGTCTAACAGTGGAAGCCTATATCGGACAAAATAAGTGCGTGGCAAAAATCGACACCGGTGCCACCGCTTCCATTATAAGGAGGGACATCGTCCGTCAGTTTTGGCTGCACAACACCAGCAATTACTGTCTGAAAACAGCAACAGGAGCTACAGCGAAAGTGTATGGAGAGGTCATACTAACAATAAATTTGGCAGGATTAGCATTCTCCCACGCTTTCCTAGTAGCTGATATATGTGACGAATGCATCGTTGGAATCGATTTCATGAAGGAGCATGATGTTGTATTGGACATTGGTATGCAAGTACTCAAGTATCGAAACGTAGAGATTCCGGTGGTGTACGGGAACGAGAACGCCGCATCCCTGAGGACAGTCATTAGTAAGGACGAGGTCCTACCACCTTCTTCAGAGACACTGATTTGGACAACGCTGGAAGGTGATCCTGGGGCCCACCGATTCTTTCTAGTTGAGCCAGAAGACAACCACTGCCGAAATTGCGTGGCTGGAAAAATGCTTGTCGAGCCGAAGAACAATATGGTTCCCGTACGAGTTCTTAATGCGGAACACAAAAGCGTCAAATTGAAGCAAGGTGAGGTGGTTGAAAGTGTGTACCGGTTACTGCGATCACGAAACTATCACAGGAAGGTGTTTCGAAGCCTCGTTCAAAAATGGGAATGACTGAGGTGAAAAGAACTTTATTCCAGCACTGCGATCTGAATCAGGAGCAGCAAGCCATGGCACGGAACCTCATCAACGAGTTTGCTGATATATTCGCTTCGCGGGACTGCGAGTATGGCCGAACACACCTTGTACAACACCGGATAGACACTGGAGATGCAAGACCGATTCGTCTGCCTCCCAGACGAATACCATTGGCTAAGCAGACGGAGGTTGCAGAGATGGTGTCGACGATGGAGAAGGAAGGAGTAATCGAACGCTCTAAAAGCCCATGGGCATCTCCAATTGTCCTTGTCAAAAAGAAAGATGGCAGCACTCGGTTCGGTGTAGACTATCGCCAACTGAATAATGTCACCAAAAAGGATAGCTACCCTCTACCAAGGATTGACGATACGCTGGATACGCTGTCCGGAGCCCGATGGTTTTCCACTCTAGATCTGAAGAGTGGCTACTGGCAAGTGCAGATCCATCCGAAAGACCGCGAGAAAACGGCTTTCACAGCAGGAAACGGCCTCTGGCAATTCACAGTAATGCCATTTGGATTGTGTAACGCGCCGGCAACCTTTGAGCGTCTAATGGAGCGTGTTTTGTTGGGGCTAACATGGAAAACGTGTTTGGTCTACTTGGACGATGTCATCGTGGTTGGAAAAACTTTTGAAGAACATCGAGATAACTTGAAGGAAGTGTTCCAGAGACTACGAAGTGCACAATTAAAGCTTAACCCGAAAAAGTGTGATCTCTTTAGATCTGAGGTGAAATATCTAGGGCACATCATCTCGTCCGAGGGAGTAAGGACTGACCCAGGGAAGATCTATGCGGTGAAAAATTGGCCCGTTCCCAAAGACAAACACCAACTGAGGAGCTTCCTGGGACTTGCAACGTACTACAGACGGTTTGTGAAGGACTTTGCAAGGATCGCAAAGAGCTTGCACCAACTGACGGAAAAGGGAAAACCATTCAAATGGTCAGGTGAATGCGAAACGAGTTTCAAGAGTCTCAAACACCAACTGTGTGATGCTTCAATTCTAGCGTACCCTACTCCAGGAAAAACATTTATTGTAGATGCCGACGCTAGTAATGTTGGGATCGGAGCCGTTCTTTCGCAGATCCATGATGGCCAAGAGAGAGTAGTTTCCTACTTCAGTAAAGTGCTATCCAAGCCAGAGAAGAACTATTGCGTAACCAGGCGAGAACTCCTGGCTTTGATCCTGGCAGCAAAGCACTTCCACAAGTACTTATATGGGCAGAAATTCATCCTGCGTACAGATCATGCGTCTCTAAAGTGGCTGCTGCAGTTTAAGAACCCTGAAGGACAAGTCGCGAGGTGGATTGAACGGCTGCAGATGTATGACTACGAGATACAGCACCGAAAGGGAACTCTTCACTCCAACGCAGATGCCCTCTCCCGGCGGCCCTGCAAGGCTGATTGTAAACATTGCGTACACCAGGAGGAAAAAGATGAAGTATCAGTCCAACGGTTGAGAGCTGAGCCCATTAGCGGCTGGAGTGCACGGGAGATCCGGAATGCTCAACAGGAAGATGCGGATATCGAGCCGATTCTCGCCTGGAAGGAACATGAAGGCAAGCAGAACTGGCAGCAGATCTCCAATAAGAGTCCGGAACTGAAGGCATACTTGGCACAATGGGACTCACTTCATGTTCAGGATGGCATTTTGAAAAAAAAATTGGAAAGTTCGGATGGAACATCAGCCGTGATGCAACTTGTGGTACCCAGGTCGAAAGTCAACGAAGTGCTTAGGGAACTGCATGATGGAGTGTCCGGAGGTCACTTGGGAGTAAATAAGACACTCGAAAAAGTACGAGAACACTTTTACTGGATCCACGCAAGAGACGATGTCGAAAACTGGTGCCGAAAATGCGCCACTTGCGCAGCCAGTAAAGGCCCGAGAGTAAAAATGCAAGGCAAGATGCATCAATACAACGTTGGAGCGCCCTTTGAAAGGATTGCAGTTGACATCGCAGGATCGTAGTGATGGACTACTTCACTAAATGGCCTGAAGCATTTGCTATACCTAACCAAGAAGCTAAAACCGTGGTAGAGCAGATTGTCCACAACTGGGTAAGCAGATTTGGCGTACCAATGGAATTGCACTCGGACCAAGGTCGCAACTTCGAGTCGAAGATCTTTCAGGGAGTATGCCAGCTACTAGGGATTAAGAAGACAAAAACAGCCCCGCTTCATCCACAATCGGACGGAATGGTGGAACGCTTCAATAGAACCTTAAACGAACACCTTTCTAAGGTTGTTGGCGACTGCCAGCTGGACTGGGACAAGCAGATCCCCATGTTCCTATCAGCTTATCGAAGCGCAGTTCATAATACAACACGACATTCTCCATCCGAAATCCTATTTGGTCGAACCATCCGGTTACCTAGTGAATTGATGTTTGGATATCCGGCTGATGAAGCAACGAATGAAGATGATTATGTTGCGGATCTCAGAGAAATCATCAGAAACATTCATCGGAAAACTAGGGATAAGATTCGGATATCCAGCGACCGCATGAAGACGAGGTTCGATACAAAAGTAACAACCACAGGATTCCAGGAAGGAGATCTGGTATGGCTATACAACCCTCATCGCCGAAAAGGCATGTCACCTAAACTACAGCAGGATTGGGAAGGTCCCTATAAGATAGTGAAGCGCATCAACGATGTTGTCTACCGGATCCAGCGAGGAAGAGGCAAGCTGAAAGTTGTCCATGTGGATCGTTTCCATCGCTACCATGGCGAAAATATTGACGTGCTTGTTCGGGACGAACAAGTTTAAGAGGGGGATATTGTTGCATGTTTGCTCAAACTGTGTCATTGAGCAGCAATTACTCAAGTTGCGCCATCTGGTAGAAAGTAGCCATATTACCGATTTTGGCAGCATTTGAATATTAGTTTGAGTAGCTGTGGAATAACTAGTACATACATAATTAGATTGTTCTCGAACCTTCTCTGCGAATCTGGAAATTTCGAGAGGTGTCACTAGGAGATATAAATACGAGTAGATGTCGCAGGAGCACCCAAGACATTCGAGTTGTGAACCGCGATAAAGAAGGGCGATAGATGACAGTAGTGAAAAGTATAGAGAATATTGAATAAGAGAAAAGTGATTGTTTAAAGTGATTAATTGTGAAAGTGAATTGTTGAATTAAATCAAGAAGTAAAAGACATTGAAAGAGAACTAATAAAGATCAATTAAATAGAATTACGTTTTATCTTTTCGAATCCTAGCCTGGATGTAACAATAGTTTAAAATTAATAGGTAGGAACCGGAATTTAAATTTCTATTTTGTCCGAAGATTTTCTTTCCAAATTCCGGACAGTGGACGGCTAAAGTCAATTGGTAGTCGTCCAAATTAAAATTCAACTATAATTCAATTCTTGAATAAGTTGAGAAGACCGCAAACCGCCAAATCCCGGTAAAACCAAACTGTTATTTGGACAGCGGGTGAACGTTAGCCCCGTTGGCGCAGCGGTTAGCGACGCTACCAACAAGAGCATTTCAAAAGTACAGGTTCGAGTCCCGGGCGAAACAATTTTTTTTTTACCTTTTTTTGTGAAATCAATTTCCTTTTTTTTTTCCTTTCAATTGAGTTAAATTTAACGTAAATTTATTAAAATATTACTAAATTTAGGGAAAGTAACCCTAATTCACAAGTGAGATAAAGAGAAGAAGTTCAACTTAGAATAAGATTGTGTTATGGAAAAAAAAGCCATATAATTAATATATATTAAAATAACTTCAATAAGAAACAGGTACAAAAAAAAAAGTAGTACGGAGCAGTGGCCACGACATCGTCAGTTGCTGGATGTGTTAATAAATATTTGGTGAGTCAAACTGACTATATTACATAAATATATATACATATTATAAAAGCTTGGGCGGGGAACAAAGGTGCATTAAAGATAATAAAAGTTGTGGTACAGTACTAATTTCTCACTGTTCTTAAGATTACTTCCTCTAGTTTTTTTTTAAGAAAGTAAATTTAAGAATAAATAGGTTAAGATAGTTTTCTTATTATATTTTTAGAACACAATAAAATGTTTTTGAAGAATTTCATTTGAAATTTGAATCGTTTTATTAAACATGGGTTTTGAATAGAAAAGAGGTGAGAGGATGAGGAGATGAGGCGGAGAAGGAACAGAGCGATGTGGTGAGAGAAAACAGAGAAGATGCCAGTAAAGGGGTTACCGAGGCGAGTATGGTAACCAGGAAGGGTGGGTACAGAACATTTTTCTCGCAGGCGAATTCCAGCTGTCGCCAAAGACTGGCATGATTTATTTTTGTAGCGTTCTGGGTCAAGTTCTCCACGCCCTCCGGCGAGCGAACAGGCCGGTCCAGCATGCCAGCAACGACCCAACAACAGCCACGTACGTTACAAAATCCTCTAAGAATCTGAAAACGTCCCATCCCTGGTACACTAAAGAGCTCAAATCGATACGAAACAGACGTAATAGGGCTTGGAAGAACTATTTAAAAAGTCTCTGCCACTCAGATCTTGAACTCTATTTTACATTATTCAATGAATTCAAATCTTTATCCTGCAACTTATATATTGACTATATAAGTAAAATGGAATGCTCTTTAAAATTGAACCCCAAACTTTTCTGGGGTTTTATCAATTCCAAGAAAAAAACCGATGGTTATCCATCGAAGCTTACTTAGAATAGTTCTACAACTGCTGATTCGCTAGACGCAAGCAATATGTTTGCAGATCATTTCAGTAAGTCATTTAGGGAGACCCCTCTTCACATGAAGAATGACTATTCATCAGGTCCTGATGGCATTGCACCGATTGTTCTTAAAAAATGCAGTCATGCAATTGCTCCATATCTTAAATATCTGTTTGAATTGTCCATTAGTACAGGTAAATTCCCTAATCTATGGAAAAGTGCTTTTATCACACCTGTATTTAAAAAAGGCGAACGTGGTGATATCACTAATTATAGGCCCATTTCAAAGCTTTAGTGTATCCCAAACCTTTCGAACAAATTGTTTGTGAAAAGCAATATTTCTTTGTCGCAATATAATTTGTAATGAACAGCATAGATTTGTAAGAAACAGATCCACTGTCACTAATCTATTAAGTTTCTTGCATGATTGTTCTAATGCCTTGGAGAATAAGGGCGAAATGGATTGCATATACACTGACTTCTCTAAGGCTTTCGACCAGCTGTCCCATGAAATAATCGAATTTAAGCTTACGGCTTTTGGCTTCCCACCATGTTTCATAAAATGGGTTAATTCATACCTTAGATCAAGGGTTTATCAAGTGAAATTTAGAGGATCGCTATCTGTATCTTTCACAGCTCAGTCTGGAGTTCCCCAAGGAAGTCACCTCGGACCAATTTTATTTATACTTGCCATTAATGATATTAAGGCATGTATAAATCACAGTAATATCCGGATCTACGCTGATGATATGAAAATATATAAATCTATCACTAGTCAGCAAGACAGAATGTTTCTTCAATCTGACATTAATAGCTTCGCCAATTCGTGTGATAAAAACGGTTTATCTCTGAACCCAACTAAATGTCAACATATGATATTCTCTAGAAAGACTATCCCTTCCACCTTTCAATATTCTCTGTCTCAACATATTCTTTGTAATGTTGATAATTTTAAGGATCTTGGGGTTTATTTCGACCCCAAACTGGTTTTTGCTAAGCATATTAATTCTATTATTAATAAATCTAATTCTATGCTGGGCTTCGTAAAAAGGTGGGCCAAAGAATTTAATGACCCTTACGTTTCTATGTCATTGTACAATTGTTTTGTCCGTCCGATTCTAGAGTATGCCTCTCAAGTTTGGACACCGTTCTACAACATTCATTTCAACGTAAATTTATTCGATTTGCACTTAGATGACTTCCATGGGATGATCCATTTAACCTTCCTCCCTACAGTCAACGTATCAAGCTTCTTCAAATGTTACCCCTTTCTCAACGAAGGCTTAATAGCGATGTAATTTTTTTACAGCAGCTTATATCCGGTCAAATAGATGCACCTGACTTGCTGTCGTCTATTGGCTTTAATTTTCGTGGTGGTTCCCATAATTTACGCAGTGTTGAATTATTGTTTAGCCCCATCATAGAACGAATTATGGGAAGCATGAGCCTATTAGTTGCATGAGTAGAATCTATAATCTAAATGATCATGTGATTGACTTGCATGTTAGTAAAATTAAGCTAAAATATATTTTGCGTAATAATGCTTTAATGTCTTAAATTGTTTGCATTATTTTGTGTCTGTGTTAGATTTTGTAGGTACATAATATTATTGTATTTTTAATTGTTTTGTCCTTACTAACACCTGCACTAAATGATGAGCCTGTGAGAGCACTTTTTGTGCCGGCAATTTCTGCTCGTGATAGTTCCTTGCTTTAAGCACTCCACGACACAGAGCTGATAGTGCATTTAAAGAAACTCAAAACCATACCATCAAACATCGCTTAGCTGACGGATACCTACCTAATTTTTTTCTTCTCACTCAAACATTTATTTGATTCTTGTTTCTACGACGAAAAAAATAGCAAGAACAAAATTGCATTGATATCCACATCTTACGAAGAACAACCATACACACACAATCAAGATACGATACCTACAATCTACAAAACTCGTTTGTCATGCCATGCATCACTAAAGGTACGCCAACTAAAGTTCTTTTGCAAGTGGATTGCGATTGGATTGCAAGTGGATGCTATGTTGCAAATCCAAGAGAGATGTCGCTTCACGTCCCAATTTTTGTAGAACATTCTGGTTAGAGGCCTCTTAATGTTCATGTTTAAATATTTTTAAAATCCGCGCACTGACACGCCGAATATTAAAAAAACGTTTTGTTAAAGAAATCATTGTTAATGAAAGTCCTTTACATAAAATTTTACAAAAACTTTGTTTTTTCGATAAAATCCGTTTACTGCTATATAACAAAATAGATCGTTCTTAACAATTCACCCATACTTGGATTTTTGCCACGCCCACTTTGTGAGGGATAGGAATAGGGTATCCAACAGTTCGCCCAAGCGGATTGTAGCCTTTCCCCATGTTTATAATAACGAAAAACACTTAACTATATGCGTACATATATATCACATTGTTCAAATTATTTATTTTTTATTTGCGTTCTGTTTTTTGTTCCTACTTATATACAAATTTAACAAAATAGACAGTTGAATTTTTATATTGTGCATTCACTTTAATTACATCCTCGTTTAGGCACCTCGTATCAATGAATGTGTTGCAGTTCTGGTTGCTCAATATACTATGCATGAATTAGGCAAATGTAAACTTCCTACATAAATGATTAAAAATTCAAATTTAAGATACCTGAATATAAACGCGGCTTATTAGAAAATATTGCATTAAAATGATGCGAAACAATTGAAAATGTATATACGACGAAGTTATAAAAAATAGATTTATAAGAAAAAGTCTCAGAGCATCTTGGCGAATAACTTGCGCGGGTATTTTAACTGATTCAAATAGTCCAGTTTCATAGTACGTTTTCAGTATTTTTTCCTTTTCGTAAAACCGTTCATAAAGCCATGTTGTAAGCGATGCTTCTTCACTAGGTACCTAAGAAATATAAGTTGGAAGATTTAAAAATGAATCGCATCTTTATCTCTAAGACGTACCTCCGAAATTTTATATAGTCTGTAATGCATATAAGTGTTACAGTTCCCTTTAAACCCATTAAGAATATCGACTAAACCAATGGGATCTCCGTCCGGATATGCAATAGTTATGTCTAAAATATAATCAATAAAACTTTGTGCCTCTGTAAATGAAACAAATAAATAAATATTAAATTAGTTATCTAAGACATCCTATGATTAATGCAAATTAACCGTTTTCATTGTTATCTTTGTGCAATACATCCATTACTGCTTTTATCGCTCCGACCCGCGGTAACGTCACATGATCCAAATGAGGAAGATCATTTTGTGCTGCAAATTTTTGGCTGATATGTTTGCGTTTTCTTAGAAATCCGCCCTCGGGAAATATGACAATCCACTTTCGATTGTTCTTTTTAAAGGAATGTTCAAGGTGGTGTCTTAAAGCTTTAATCGAAACTTCCCGGTTTTCTTTTCCCTAAGATAAAAAAGGAATGGAAGAAATTAAAAAATTACATACATATAATTTATTAAGCAGCTACGAAATGTTATACATTCAATTTAAAAGTTGCAAAGATGCGGAATATTCCGTTTTTCAATAAAGACGATAAAAACCAAATTCAAACACAATTTTTCAAAGGACAGTACAATTCATCTGCGCATTCACAGATGTACTTGTGAGCATAGAAATGGAAGCAGGAAATGTAGTCGACGTGATTTAGCTTTTTGTACTACATCTAAGAAAAATCCTTGCTTCGAATCCAATTATGCCCAGCTGCCTAAAGAAAGCAGACGGCTCGTGAACTACATCTAGCGAGGAATAGCTCAATCTGCTACTTGATACACACTTCCCAGGTAGCTCTAACACAACCGATCATAGCAACCTAAACAGGTCACCTATGTTTTCACAGGTAACAAATTCTCAAAGTCTGATAACTAGGGACAAGCATAATACCAGCCGAACTTAAGATGACTTCGGATATCATTCCAACACTGGAGATGATTTTGAAAAGCTGTTTAAAGCTGATTCACATTCCTCAGGCTTGGAGAGAAGTAAAAGTGGTTTTCATACCCAAAGCAGGCAAATACTCCCATGTTAGTCCAAAAGACCTCAGACCCATCAGTCTATCATCTTTCCTCCTCAAAACGCTGGAGCGTCTGATTGATATCCATCTTCGTATGAACATAAACCCGCAACTGCTGTATGCGGCCCAACATGCGTACAATAAGGGTAAATCGGTGGAAACCGCCCTTCACTCCTTGGTACGCACCATCGAATACTCCCTTCACCACAAGGAATACACTATGGTTGCTTTCCTAGACATAAAAGGCCCTTTCAACAACGTAAACACATCTGCAATCGCAAATGCACTCACAGAACTGAATGTGAATGGCTCGCTTGGTGAACTGATCAATCTTTTGCTCTCAAGCAGGATTATCAATTCGAAACTGGGCGATTCATCCGCTAGGAGGTCTGTCAGTAGAGGTACGCCACAAGGTGGTGTCCTTTCCCCCCTTCTGTGGAACTTGGTGGTGAATAAACTACTGATATGCCTGGAGGGGGAGGGTTGCATTGTGATTGCCTATGCGGTTGACGTTGCTATTGCCGTCTCAGAGAAATACCTCAACACCCTAAAGGAACTACTTCAAAATGCTCTCAATAAGCTGACAAGTTGGGCAAGAAGATTTGGGCTGGGGGTTAACCCTCATAAAACCGAACTTGTCCTCTTCTCCAGGAAATATAAAATCCCTTATATCGACCCTCCTTCTATTAACGGTACAAGCTTAACCTTTTCCGATTTCTTGGGTCTAATCTTCCATAGGAAGTTAAGCTGGAACCCAACTTACACTTTTCTCTTGCAAAAAAGCCATCGGTAATAAGTGGGGCCTACAGCCCCGCATATCTCACTGGCTATACGTATCGGTAGCGAGACCGATTCTGACATACGGGGTGGTTGGCTGGTCGACTGCTCTAGACAAAGCGGTAAACCGTGATAAGCTGAGCAAGGTGCAACGTACAGCTTGTCTGTGTATCAGTGGAGCACTCCGAACGACCCCCTCCGCTGTACTGGACATCTTACTGCATCTGACCAAAGCTGGATCTGCGACGCTCTTTGAGTTTGATCTCACTTAACCGACTGCACATTGGCTCTGCCATAGGTGTCATCATAGGACACTGTCTAATACTTTACTCAAATGACTTCTGCAGAAGCTGCAGGGGTGAAGATGAGCAGGAGACTACATCGCATCTCCTCTGCACATGTCCTGCACTCTCCCATAAAAGAAATCTCTACCTAGGAGCCTTCTTCCTCAATTAACTCAGTGACTTAGCTAACACAGATGTTAGAAGTCTAACGCGCTTCATTAGAAGCTCCAAATGGTTTTAGCGAGTAGTGTCGAAACTCCCGATCCATGTGGCATCACAATGGACCTCATTGGTCTAAGTGTGTTGGCTTTCAGCTAGCAGCCACTTTAACCTAACCTAACCTACATCTACATATTGGTACAGCTAATAGAGTTCGCGGTTGTATCTTATAATCCATTCGCCCTCCTCACACCTAGGACCAAATATGCGACTGAGTATTTTTATTTCAAAAGAACCCAATATTAGAGCATGTACTTTGTTCATCGGTTAAGGAGTTTTGTTTCCTAAGGTAATTCAACGTCGGATCTCGACTAAGGTGTTATTTATGGAGTTGATGTTTACTCCAAGGTAGGTGAACTCCTTAGCTACCTCAAAATTATTGCTATCAGACGTTTCTTTGTGTATTTAGTCTTGTCCTTATTAACTTCAAGACCAATTTTGCCAGTTCTTCAATCGCCGTAAAACCAAGGCTCTAGCACGGCACGCTGTGAACGGCCGATGATGTCGATATCATCCGCATACCCCAGTTGTTGGACGGGCCTATTGAAAATAGTGCCTTCCGTATAGACACCAGCCCCGCGGACTATTTTCTCCAGAACAAGATTGAAGAAGTCACATGATAGCGTATCTCCTTGCCGCAATCCGGTGCAAGTTTGGAATAATTCGGAAGAGCTACTTCCAAACTACACATTACACCGCGTGTTTTGAAGTTTCACGCGACATTACTGAATCAGTTTTGCCGTGATACCATATTCGGCCATCGCCATGTAGAGATGCGGACGATGAATGCTGTCGTATATGGATGATTAGATGTGTTCTCTTGAGTAGGTCGACTTTTTACCTCGTCCGCGATAGTTTTCTGATTCTCGAGTATTGTATCCACTTGAACTTTAAAGTGTTTGTGGTAAACGTAACAATAAAACTGTCAACTTTTTCTACATCCTAAAATATACAATCACTACAAGTGCGGTGCATAAATTAGTGAAATTTGATAAATCGATATTCATCTTCATTTTATTTTTGTTGTTCCATCGTTTTGCCGTTTCTCCTTACCACTCTCTGGCTTTTATTTATACCGTTCGCTTAACTTATCACTCAATTATGTCAAGCGCAGCTGGAATTGAAACAAGGGCCAAAACTCTTCAATCAAAATCATTGACACCATCTCAACGAAGTTCGCCTAAGCTGACAACGCCCAGTAGCGGAAATGCATCTCTTACACTGCAAATTCTTGATGAACGCCTAGAAAAACATCGGCTTTTGGTCACTGCTCACATATCAGGCGAAATCAACATCATTCGCAATGACTTCATCTCCCAAATTGAAACCATTCAACAAAACTGGTCAAATCGCTTCGACTTGCTTACTAAGAGAATCGATAGCATTGTCGAACGTGTAAAGAGAGTTGAAGAAATTACAGAAGCAGAAAAAATGCAAACAACAACAATTTCAACAATTCGCAAAGAGCTCGTTGCTTTGCATAAACAACATGATGCCATGAAACAACGAGACATTGCTGCTGATGCTGTTTTATTTGGAATTGCCGAACTACCAGAAGAAAAGCTGACTGACATTTTTAATCGTCTATGCCAAACAATCAAATGCGAACCACCTGCATTGAAGAACATTTTTCGTCCACGACAGCGTAACAAAACTATTTCACCTATCATCATCAAATTCAACAGCCCACAAGAGAGGAATACTGTTCTTGCCTCAGTCAGCTACTGCTTACCGCAAACTACACACGAAACAGCTCTGCCCCCGTGATGTTGGTATGGAAGGTGTGGGGTTTGTTTACATAAACGACAGTTTGACGATGAAAAATCGCGTTATTCTGCAACGTGCACTTTCCCATAAGAGAAAAAATCAGCTGTCTGTTGTATGCACAAAATTCGGCAATGTTTTTGTGAAAGCAAGTATGCAAAAGAAAATTAAAATTAGTTTGCTTGATCTTCTGATAGTCTCTGATATTTCGAATGTTCTTCTCTTTGACCAGCTCTCTCTTGATGGAATATCGGATCATGATTTAATGTTTTGTACGTATAACATAGATTTTTCCCATGTATCTCTTCCATACACCTATCGTTACAGGGATTTCAAGAACATTAATTTAGAGTTTTTGCATAGAGAAACAAATGCAAAACCATGGCAGCATTGCTGGTATCTAGGACATGTGAATGATAAGCTCAACTTTCTTCAATCACAGATTGTTGAACTTTTTGATAAACATGTGCCGTTGCGGATCATGCAACTGATAAACACTAAATGTCCTTGGTTCACGCGCCATGTCCTAGACGCAATAAATACCCGAAAAAAATTGTACTGCAAATGGAAACGTAGCCCTACCTCAAGGAATTGGGAGGTCTTCTGTGAGGCTCGTAATCACTCCACCTTTGTAACACGTCGAGCAAAGTGTAATTACTTTTCAACTAAGCTAAAGAGTTCACTCCCCTCCAAACAACTGTGGGAAAATTTGCATAAAATTGGAGTTGGAAAAAAGGGGATAGTGTGTGCGGGTTGGATCCGAATGTTCTTAACAGCTCATTTTTAACAAGTTCTGACAGTAGCCCTAAATTTTCTTTGCAACCCGACCTTCTTTGTGACCTTAACTGCGACTTTGTAGCTGTCAATGAAAGCGATGTGCTTGAGACAGTAATGGGGCTTAAGTCAAATGCAGCGGGAGAGGATGGTATACCTCTTCGCTTTATTAAAATTATCGTACCTTACATCTTAAGCTCACTGACACATACAAATAACCATTGCATTACTTGCTCTATTTTCCCTGATAGCTGGAAAGTTGCACGCATAATCCCTGTCGCCAAAAAACAACACGCTTCGCTTCCTTCGGATTATCGACCGATAAGTATATTACCGACTCTTTCAAAAGTCTTTGAGAAGTTACTAGCGAATCAAATAGTTCGGCATGTTAATGCAAACAGTTTGCTTTCTCCCTTTCAATCTGGCTTTAGGCCTCAACATAGCTGTACCACAGCAATGGTCAAGGTATTGGACGATATAAGACAACAATATGACCGCAATTATTTGACAGTTTTGTGCTTACCTGACTTCTCCAAGGCTTTTGACAGAGTAAATCATACAGCATTATGTAGTAAATTGCGCCACTATTTCGGTTTCAGTGATAGGGCAGTCAGGCTTATTAAAAGTTATGTAAGTAATAGGTCACAAAGAGTTTTAGTTGGAGAAAATTATTCGAATGATAAATTCTTGCATGAGGGTGTACCGCAGGGTTCAATTTTAGGGCCTATTATTTTTTCTATTTTTATTAATGACTTAGTTCGTAATTGTAAAAGTGTATCGTTCCATCTCTATGCTGATGATGTTCAGATTTATTTATCTAGGCCTGTCGGATTAATCGAAGATCTTTTCCATCGTATAAATGAAGATATCGCAGCTATGTATTTGTGGGCAGTTAATAATGGACTAACACTAAGTCCAGCTAAGACACAAGCAATCTTAATTTCCAAAAACTTTAAAGAAACTAGAAATCTGCCTCCTATCATGTTGTCTGGTATTGAAATTAAGTGTGCTGAAAAAGTCATGAGCTTAGGATTTATAATAAATCGGGATCTCTCTGGTAATGATCACATAAATTACACTATTGGTCGAATTTATGGTTGCCTTCGGAAACTATGGACGTGTGCCAGCTTTGTTCCCCGTGATATAAAATCAAAACTAATGAAAACTCTGATACTTCCCATAATAACCTACAATGATGTTGTTTACTGTAAGCTTGATTCCATTTCACAAAATAAACTAAACGTTGCATTCAATGATATGATTCGTTATGTTCATGGGCTGCGAAGATATGATCATGTTTCGGCTTACCGGAATAACATTCTTGGTTGCTCTCTCACACAGTATTTGAAAGCCAGAAATTTTATTTTTTTGCATAAAATTATCTCTTTAAAATCACCATTGTATCTATTCGAAAAACTGCAATTCACACAGTCGTCAAGAGTATTCAATGTAATAATACAGCCTTGTAATTACACTAACTCATCGCGCCTGTTCTTTGCTCACGCCATTCGGCTATGGAACTCTTTACCCGAAGTCATAAAACGAGCATCGAGCGCCTCTGAATTCAGGACAGCTATTTTTGAACACTTTTCTCAACATCAGTAGATTGTCTTTTTCCTATTTTTCTTCTCTTTATCTTTCTGTCTTTAACTATTACTTCATCTATCCCACATTTTTTTTTCTATTATCTTTATTTTTTATCTTTATTTTATATTAAATATACATGTAATTTCATTAACTGTTTTATTATATAATTTTTATAGTAAGGGAACTCTAAATGTTAATTTTGTTAGTACTCTTTAAAGACAAAGTCTTACATGTACTTAATAATTTGTAAATAAATTAAATTGAATTGAATTGAATTGAATACGGATTAAAAGTCACTGAAAAAATTGTGTGTCTCGACTTTAAATTCGTTGGTGTTTTTCAGGATATGCTCCAGTGTGAAAATTTGGTCTATTGTCGATATGCTGCTTTTACAGAATTTAGAAAAATAATTGATTATACAATTTCTACGTTTGTGCCGACTAAACGAATAATTCGTTCTAATAAACCTCGTTGGTATAACAACAGTTTATCTAGATTGAAGAATGTTATGATTATGAATAAAGCCTATAAGTTGAGTAAATTAAATTTAAATGCGCGGAATGATTTCTTACGTTTGCGAAAAGAATATGAATTTTTAATTTTTATAAACAATACGTTTCATCAATGGAAACTTATATTAAACGCGATTCTAAAGCTTTTTGGTCATTCATAAACACTAAGCGAAAATTAATTGGTATACCAATTATACCAATTATTATTATGACCAAAATATGAGTGACGTTTCAACTGTCAAAGTCGAATTGCAAAAATTTTCGAAGCTCCGTATTTTTTTCAAATTAAATTATAAATCCAAGTAACTTCCTAAGAAAAACCACGTAAAAACACTCATTTAATCACTTTGAACTAACGCCGCAAATTGCTAGTTAAATTTACTCAAGTAAATAAGCTCAAAAAGGAAAACAAAAAATAAAAAAAAAAAAGTTTTCTCCGTGTTGCATCGAAATCAAATTGCGGTACAACGATTTGCCGATGAACCGCAAGCGATACTTATTTGAAATTTCTCCTGAACAAAACACTACCAACAAAAAGATTTCTCATCTAAAAGCAGCAAATATGGGAATAGGCGATTTATCAGTTGCTGATCTAAAAACTATCTTAAATGAGAGTCTCGAAGAAAAGCTTAAAGATCTAGTCACAAAAAATGACTTGTTGGTGCTCTCGAACGAGATACTTTCTTTGAAGACACTTAACACCCAACTCAGCAGAAAACTCACTTTAATGACAGAAAGATGCGATTTGCTTGAAACCCAATTGGAAATTCTCTCACGGAAATCAAACGATAAGTCTATTGTGGTACACCTTCCTTTAGACACAGAAACCGATGCAATCCAATTAGCTAAACAGACTTGCAAGGGGCTTCTGAAGTTAAATGAAGATGAAGAAATCCAATTTAAGAGCTCCAGACAAATACGCAACAACAACACTGAAAGAGCAACTGTCATCATCGAACTTCCAACAGCGGCGATCACCGATAAACTTATTACCTCCGCGCACACGCTCAAAGGCTCCGGAATAAGTATATTTCGCGAGCAATCACTTTTATCAAGAAGAAAAAGAAAAACACTAATAGAAATAAAAAACAAACTGCGGCAGATAAATCCAAACGCCAGAATTTTCGTTAAAGGAGACAACAAATTGCAAATCAACAATCAACTTTTTGTTTATCAAATTTCACGAGGTTTAGTTGTCAAATCAGCAGCGGACACGTCACTCATTAGTGAACTATTTGGTGACAGTGGTTACGAGTACTTTAATTGCAGCGAGGGAGCGAGGTTGGCCGTGGTTCCAAGCTCTTCTTCCGCTTTTGGCCTCCAACCGCAGCGAGCGCCATTTGGAAATCAGAGTTCACACCATGTTAGGGATAAAACACAATAGGTAAATTCTGTCGTCTGCCATAACACAACTATTTTTCAAAAATTAAATATATGCTCGTATAATATAACTGGTCTCAAAAGTAAGCTTTTACATTCCGATTTTTTTTAAATATTTACACCAATTTGATGTTATAATTCCTATAGAAACTTTTATTGAAGAAAAGAATCAAAATGAATTTCTAAAATATTTCAAAGACTTTAAAGTAATGTTTACACCCGCGTAAGATCTAATTTGCATGGAAGAGCCAGTGGGGGTATTCTATATGGGATTAAAAAATCTTTATGGTGCAATCTTATTAATTTTAAAATTATTGAATCTAAAATTATTTTTCATATGGTTAGCAACAACCTAAACTATTATATTATTCCTATTTATTTAAATTGCAATCATTGGCTTAGCGACTTCGATGAACTAGTGGAATTTATGAATAACACTTCTCTTGACCATGTGTTAATCGTCGGTGATTTAAATGCTAGGATTGGTGAATATCAAAATTCTTCCGCCAATATTTTACGAGCACGAGTTGCACTGGCCGAGAGTAGATGTTCTAAATATAAAATTTATAACCGCAACGGGGGGAGTTTAACAGAATTTTTTGAAGTTTTCGGTCTATTTGTTTTGAATGGGTCTTCTATTAGTGATGCATGTGGCGAATTCACTTTTGTTAGCGGGCAGGGACAATCCGTGATTGACTTTGCTGCGATTTCAGGGGACTGGCTGAACATTATCGATGACTTTGAAGTTGCACTAGTCAACTACTCGGCTCATTTTCCAATTGTAATTAAAATTCAGCTAAAGGAGTTAAACCAGCAAGCTACACCTTCTAGTTTTAATAAGCTGAAGTGGTCGGAGAACAATGCAACCCTCTATAGAAGCCTCCTTTCTAGGCACTTACTATCTCTGCCCCAACAATCCGCAGTCTCGTCTGAAGTGGTATGTGAAAGTATAGAACGGGTTATAAAGACCGCAGCCCCTTTTGCGTTGAAGAGTACACACACTTTTGTAGCTAAAAATGTGTGGTTTGATAAGGATTGCAGAAATCTCCGTAAACTTTCGTTCGTTTACTTAAAACTGTTTAGAACGACCAATTCTCAATTTTTCAAAAACATCTATCTTCGCGTTAATAATGATTTTAAAAAAATGTGCTCAGTTAAGAAAATCACCTATTTAATAAACGTGGCTAAGAAATTGGAAAACTGCACAAACTCAAAGATATTTTGGGAGACAGTGCGCAATCTTGGTGGGCGCAATCAGGGTATGAAGTTCTCTTTAGAAGCTGAGACGTTAGCAGCTCATTTTAAAACTCTACTCTCAGCTGATGAAGACCTTCATACCTTTGATTACGCGCTACCTGATACTAGAGTCAACGAGCTGGATTTAGAATTCTCATTGCCCGAATTGGAAGTAATGCTCCAAAGATTGAAAAACAGCAAGGCTCCTGGCCTAGACGGCATACCAGTCGAGTTTTATAAAAACAGCACTATTGATTTTAAAAACTACCTCGTGTCTTTCTATAACAAAGTGTACAATGATGGATGTGTCCCTAACAGTTTCAACGAATCTGTAATTTTTGCCATTTTTAAAAAAGGTGATGCTAACGCTGCGGAAAATTATAGAGGTATTTCAATTTTAAATTCAATAAGAAAAACTTTCACTGCAATCCTATATGAAAGGCTCTCAAAATGGATTGAGGATAACAGTCTTTTGAGCATCTTTCAAGCCGGTTTCCGCCCAGGTTTTTCAACCATGGATCATATCTTGGCCATTTCAAGCATTGCTCAACAATTTATAGATAGAAATAGGCTCTCAAAATGGATTGAGGATAACAGTCTTTTGAGCATCTTTCAAGCCGGTTTCCGCCCAGGTTTTTCAACCATGGATCATATCTTGGCCATTTCAAGCATTGCTCAACAATTTATAGATAGAAAAAAGAAACTATACACTTGCTTTGTTGATTTTAAAGCTGCATTCGATAAAGTCAATAGACAAGCTTTAATATACAAACTTTCTTGCATTGGTTTGTCAAGAAAGTTTCTCGAAGTGTATGCAAGTCTTATTTCGTCAACAAATGCAAGGGTATGGGACGGTTTCACATTTTCAAATCGATTTGATACAATTACAGGTGTTCCTCAGGGTTGTATCCTCAGCCCATTATTATTTGCCCTGTTCATAGATGATGTCTGCGAGCTTCTTCCGGGTGGAGTTAATTTTGCTAACATTATAATCAAAGTCCTGTTGTACGCGGACGATCTAGTTATGCTTGCTGATAATCCTTTAACGCTTCAATTGCAAATAAACCGTCTAAGTTCATTTTGCGAGTCTTGGGGCTTGCAAATTAATACCCAAAAAACTAAGATTGTTATATTTGAAAAGAGACAATCAAGAAGGCGAGCGGAAGAAAAATGGTCTCTAAACAATACACACATTGAGGTTTTACAAGAGTTTAAATATTTGGGTGTCCTCTTGACCTACAATTTAAGCTATCTAAAGCACTCCAAAGAAAAAAGCAACGAAGCTAAATTGGCTCTTAATATAATGTGGCCAAAGTTTTTTTCGAACGAAAATGTTGATATAACGTCCAAGTACAAAGTTTTCAACGCGACAGTAAATCCATGCATGCCATATGGCGTCCAACCCGTCGGATACACACACTTCGAAGCTTTTGAAACTGTACAAAGGAACTTTTTTAAGAGGATATTTCGTTTGCCTAACTCAACACACAACTACGCCATATATGTAGAGTCAGGAATAGTCCCTATATATATACAAAATTTGAAGGCAAGTGCGAACTTCATTACTAGAGTGATGAAAAGAAGTGAAACTTGTCTTCACAAAATCATTTTAAGAAAATTACTTCGAGTGAATGCTTCCCCGTTTAAAAACTGGAACGAACTAGCTTTATCTTACGAAACAAGTTTAAACTTAACAGAAACTAATGTGACCGATTGGCAGGCTCAGTTTTCTGATGTGATTGCTAAGGTGGATCACAAAATGTTTCTGGATAACCTTTCCAGAGCATCTTCATCTACTTCAAGAGCTATTTATAGTCATTTAAACCATGAACTGCCCTCGGAAGTCTCTTACTTTAGTAATGAATTTTCAGCCTCGGTTATAAGTACTATTTTTAGAGCAAGAGTTGAAATTTTAAATTTGAACTTTATACCTCATCGATCAGACTTGCCCCAGCTATGTGATCTATGTAACGGAAGAGTGAATGAAGATATATACCATTTCGTTGCTGCTTGTCTTATTCTACAAGAAATTCGCCGGTTGCATTTTCGGGAAAGTTTTATATCTTTGGACAAACTTTTTGAAATTTTAAATGGAGCAATGGGCTGGCTCAGCCTCTTTAAATATTGCCAACATGCTCTTTCTTTCCGTAACAGTTTCACATATTAAACTTAGTCGATTACCCACTTATTGCAGTTTTGACCAAATTTTATACCTAACTATTTATTGTTTTGTTGCTGATCATACTAAATTTGATAATATCTCTTTTGTGTTTCAAATCACGTTAAAATTGATAATATTGTATAAACAGCTATTTCTAACCAAATTGTGTATTATCTTGGGTTTCAAATCATGTTAAAATTGATAAAATTTTGTATAAACAGCTAATCAAATTAACCAAATTGTATAATATTTTGTGTTTCAAATCACGTTAAAATTGATAGCATTGTTTTATATAATAATATTTCTTCATATCTTTTGTTAAACATTTTTTCTTTTTTCCTTTTCTTTATATTTTAAAATTTTTGCTTTTTATTATTTCTTTTATTTTTAAATCATATTATGAAATGTCATCTCAGGCAGACGGCAGTATTGCCATGTCCTTATTCTTAAGTATACCAATTTGTAAACTTTATGATGAAAAAATAAAGAATCTATCTATCTATCTATCTATCTTATGACGTATAACGGAGTCAATAGTGATAACTGATAATCTTGATGAAATATGTAACATGTTTGCATCATTTTTCCAATCAAATTTCGTGAATGAGGTCATTGATTGCAATTCATTACCTAATTGTGAACGAGTTACTGACATAGGTTATATTTCTTTAACTGAAGATGATATTCTTCTAGAATTATCATCGCTTGATTCGAGTACGAGTATCGCGCCTGATAATGTCCCCCCTTTGTTTTTTAAAGCATGCAAATGTAGTTTAGTTCAACCGCTTAAGATTATTTTTAGCAAGTCTGTAATATCAGGTAAATTTCTTGATTGCTGGAAGCATTCTTTTATTACCCCAATTCATAAATCTGGATCTATAAGATTAATTGACAATTACAGACCTATAGCTAAATTGCAACTAATTCCGAAAATATTTGAAGCTGTTGTCAAGAAACGGATATATGCCGCTGTGTGTAATCAAATCTCACAAAACCAGCATGGTTTCGTGACTGGTAGATCAACTAATACCAACTTAGTTATCTTCACAAATTATTGTCTTCATAAATTTGAAATCGTCTTCAGGTTGATTGTATTTATACAGATTTTTCGAAGGCTTTTGACAGGGTCCAGGTCCAACACAATGTTCTGTTAAAGAAACTTGAAATGTTTGGATTCCATTCTAATGTTTTAAATTGGATCGGCAGTTATCTGCAAAATCGAAAACAGTATGTTTTCCCCAGGGAAGCCATATTGGTCCGCTCCTCTTTCTTCTTTTTATAAACGACTTACCATCTTTCATATCTGAATATAATTCCCTTTTATATGCTGATGATTGGAAAATATTTAAATCTGTAAACTCGCTTTCTGATGCGATTCAATTGCAAACAGATCTTAACCAAGTTAACTACAAATGTACTTTGAAGGGGTTATATTTTAATATTAAAAATGCTCTGTTATGACTTTCAATAGAATAAAATCTTCGACAATCTTTGATTATAGTATACAAGGAAAATAGTATACAGAGTAACTGATCAAAAAGATCTAAGTGTTATCTTTGATCCGGAATTACATTTTGCGTTACATATTGATTACATCATAAGCAAGGTTAATTGTATGCTGGGTTTTCTGTGTCGGAATTCTAAAGACTTTAATGATCCCTACACACTTAAATCCCTTTATAATTCATTGATTCGTTCTATATTGGAATATGGTTGCGTTGTTTGGAGTCCCTACTACCGCAATGCTGAAGTTTGGATTGAAAAAATTCAAAAACGATTCATAAAATTTACTGGTAAGCCATCAGAGCCGGCGGCCTTATTGCTCTTAAGCTTTATTATCGCTTAGCTAACTTTTTCTATACTGGGTGGTGAAATCTGTTATTAATTGACAGGACGTGGGTTCTTTTCTTGCCCTATCACCCTCTTTACATGATGCCCATTTAGAAGCTGCTGGAAATGTTGCTTAAATACATATACTATTCCCTGCGCTTCGGTAACTAGGTTTTCTTTGCTGTTTCGAAAAGCCTGCATTCCGATCTTATAGCCAGTTGCTTCGATTTCTTTTAAAATTTCCTTCTCTTACCTCGATACTCCTCCTTCGCTGCCCTTGTTTTGTGCTGCAGCGCTTTTAAATGTGCATTTTCTTTCACCTTCTTCCGGTAAACGCATACATCATCTTTTTCTCTGGGGTGGCTGGTAACCTGCGGTGGTTTCGGCTACCTCTTTGATGATGTCACGATATCGGTTTCACATATTGTTGGCGCTTGTGGGTGGTGAATGCACAGAGGAGAATGGACAATAATACTCCATCCAAGAGGATCTTCGACTCCTAGCCCCACGTTCGAGAAGGCAAGGGAGACCCAACCTTCGTTTTAAGGACCAAGCCATCGCGGATGCCAGAGCGCTGGGTCTGGACAGCTGAAAGCACCCGACATCGCAGAGGATAGAAGGCTGCAGTGTCTCAGGTAGAGACTCTTCACGTGTCGGGAGGCCGGTAAGTAAGTAAGTAAGTAAAACATCGGTATTTATAAATAAATTTGTTAACTATTGTCTTAAGTTTTTATTAGAAAGGCTTCTACAAATTTCGTTAGTTCACACTGTACAGTAAGAATGTTTCTATAACAACCATTCGATGGTCTCAGAGGTCCCACCGTATCTATAGTGATTATTTCAAGTGATGTACTCGGTATGTCAGTTATCACAATATTCTCTCTAACGTATTTTGTTATTTGAACGTCATTACAGGTTTAGCAATTAATGATGTATTGCTTAACCATTTTGTTCATATTCTTCCAAACATATCCTTATTTTACTTGTTCAGCTTTGATTTGTTTTGGAGGTACAAATAATATTATGACATTTATCTTTTTTCATGTTTTCTTGCAGCTTATTAAATACATTCTTAAATTCTTGTTTGTAACATTTTCAAATATTTGCATATTTCTCGCTGGCGCTAACCTTTTAACCATATTGAATATTAGCTTCCTCAGAATCAATTTTATCTTTGATATAAAGAGATTTATTGCTAAATTCTACAATCGCAGTGTTTGCTGCTATCATTATTTTCTTTCTTTTTCTTTCTTTTGTTACTTTCTCTTAAATGTTTCCCTTTTTTTTGCCTTATGTCCGATATTGATACACAGTCCCACATAAATGCAGGTGATCAGTCCCCATAAGTTCAAGGCTTTTGCACAATTTTCAACTGGTGTCTCTTCTTCATTTTCTTCATCGCTCTTGTTAGTACGTCAATGCTTTGATTTGGTTTAATCTCCTTTAGTGTTTCTGAATCAATTTTTATTCTTGACACCGCATCAGCGTTGGTCTTCATTTTTCCTTTCATGAATACTATTTCGAAATCTCAGTCCATCAAATTTACACGTACTCTCGTTAGTTTAGATGGCGGACTCTTATGCTTAAATAGACTCACTTATGGTTTGTGATCAGTGCAAATTGTCTTCCAAATAATTAAGAGATTAACATGCATATTCTATAGGTCTATCTGTTCAAATTTCACCTTGTGACAGCACTGCTCCTAGAGTGCATCTGTAGCTAGTATGAATGGTTTTTGTTTTAAATTGGGATAGCTAAGTACAGATGGGCTCATTAAATTGTGCTTTAATGTTTCAAGTGCTTTCTCACAATCATTTGTCCAAGCGAATATTTGTTTCTTTTTCAGTAATTGGTTCAGTCTAGCAGTTTCTGTAGTCTTTTATAAAACTCCTGAAATAATTATTAAATGCTACAAATCTCCTAGCATCATACACATTTGTTGGTAAGAGATAGTTCTGTATGGTTTCGTATTTTTTGAGTTTGTTTTAATTCCATTTGATGTTATTATATGACCTAGACAAATAACTTTTGGTTTTAAAAAGTCAAATTGATTTCTCTGTATTAAGTATTAAATTATATTTGTGCAGTCTTCCCAAAACTTTCATTAAATTTTCGTTCTGTTCTTTTGAATTTTAACCAATTTTATTATATCATCAACATAAAGGAACGCTGAAACTTGTTAACCACGAGGAGCTATCGACAGCATTCTTTGAAAGCTGTTCGTTGAGATTTTTAAATCAAAAGGAAGTCGTTTGAATTGGTAATGGCCTTCATTTGTTGTAAATGTTGTTTATGGCCTGGACTTTTTATTTAGAGAGATTTGGTGGAAAGAACTTGTCATATCCAAAGTAGAAAAGTATTTGGCATTACCTAGTACATCTTCTAATTTCGTGAGTAGGAATTTATCGTCTACCATTTTTTTATTTAAAGATCTAGAACCTACTATCAGTCTCCATTTAGTTTGCCCATTGAGACTTTTTTTTGCACATTAAGTAATGGGCCACAACCATTTTCAAAATTGTCGTTCAGAGAAAGAGAATGCCCAGGAAATCTGTTTGCCAAAGTTCATCAACAATGCTCAAGGGCTGCTTCTTGTGGATGACGAAAAAATACTACACAGGTGGCAGCAGTGTCGTGATGAACTTCCAAATGAACAATATCCTCGAATATATTTTTCGAGAGCCGTTCCTAACAATAAAGAAGTACACGACATTACTGGCGAAGAAGTTGGAAGGCGTTCAAAGATTCAAAAAAAAAGAAAAGCAGTTGAGCCGGACGAGATACCCTCTGAGTTCTGGAAAAATATGGAAGACAAATGGCTCATGATTCTCATCTCCAAACTGATGAGAGGAGATCCAATGCCTAACCAGTGGAGGGAAAGTTTTCTTCTTTCTCTGTATAGCTTTGTTATAAACAAGATGTTAAACTTAAAATCAAGCTATGGTGATAATAAAATACAAATACAAAGGAAAATGCGATACCTGTTGTGCCCTCAGCCTAGAGTCTAGAGACCACACCTAATTCCCACGAACTGCCCATGTAATACGACGGCATAGTTCCATTAGGCGCCCCACATGTTCTAAATGTGTCATCGGTAACAAAACCAATACCGGAATAAGAATGCGGAGCGAATTAAACTATATCAACATTAAAGCAACACAACACACTGCGGTGTCACATTAAAAATGTAAGCAGTACTGACCCACCGCAGCGTGCACTATGTCGAGTGCTTACTTAGAATGACCACATGTGTTCGCAATTAGGCAAGTGAGTAATAGGTCTGGCACAGATTGCGTGGTTGATCTGGAACTGGTGACGATCGTAGGCAAGAAGGCAATGGATAGAACATGAACATGGCACTCTCATCCGAACACTCAAAGTACTCGCTCGTTTTCTTTCACGCGGCGCACGATCTAACATACCCGACACTGTGACAATTACCGTTGAATTAAGCTGAAGATGGTTGAGCGGGTATTAGATAGCCGAATGCGGAAAATAATACTGATATATGAAGACCAGAGCGGGTTTGTCCCAGGTAAATCAACCACAGATGCAATTCAAAGTATAAGGATCATGATGGATAAACATCGTGATTCCTTAAAGGATTTGCATATGGTGTTGGTTGATTTTGAAAAAGCCTTTGATTAGACAACCAAGGGATCTGTTATGGATGGCGCTAAGACAACGCGGAGTTCCAGAAACCCGCGTACAGATGATCATTGGCATGTATGACGGAGCAAAAAGAAGATCAAGATGCCCCGTTGGCTTCACCGAGAAGTTCGCAATCAAATTCGGTGTACACCAGGGAAGTGTCTGAAGTCCCTTCATATTTATTACAGTCCTTGATTATCTGACGATTGAGCCATCATAAGAGAGGATCAAACGTCCATGCAACGAGAACTTGATGACTGGGTGGAAGTTTTGGAGGGGAATGGGTATCGTATTAGTCCGAAAAAAAACGATTCAAAATATGATTGCAAATTAACGGCAGCAGAAAAAGAAGTTGCAAGATCCGAGGAAGCCTTTACGGCAAAGAATCTATCTCGAAGCAAATTGAGCGCGACAGGCTCATTTGGGACTGTCATGTTCAAAGGAGATATCCTCCGATCCCTGTCAAAAGGCAATATCAATCAACGTTACAATACAAACGCGAAAGAGGCAGGCGTAAAAGCTCCTGGATCACAGAAATGCAGCAACACCAGCATTTGATTGTTCTCAGCGACGGAGTGACTCAAAATCTGGAGGCCTGCCGTTATTTTCTGAGGTCCAACCGTCGAACCCCATATGCGGACCAGCAGGGATTATTCGCAAATCTTTTGTGTTGACTTAACAGCGGAATTATCTTAGTTGTCTATTTTTATTTTTTCTCAGCGTTGATACTTTCTTTTATCTTTTATGATATTCGATAGTATTTTATAGTATTTAACGGTTCTACACCAATCAACACGTTTTTTATGATCTCTTCTTTATCTCTCGTATTCAGTATCTTTCTATGTTTGACTCCACTAGCTGGTAATATTGCATTTGATACAAAAATTCTTTCATTGATTTCATTGCCGATTAAAGCTATGTCTTGATTTAGATCTATTCTGATACTTGTTATTATTTCTGTGCTAGGTGGAATTGTCAATTTTCCAAGATTTTTCATTGCCATTTTTCATTGGTAGTATTATTTTTTCATCTTGCTGTTATGCCCTAATATCTAAGTTACTTGGTATAACATGGGTTGAACTTGGGCCATTGAACTATGTCGAATCAGTATTGCTGCGCTTTGCATAAGCAGTACCTACATATATTTGTTGGTATTTTCTTCTGGGGGAACATATACTTCATCGCGTTATATTGGTGTAGCAGTTTTACAAGATCTGCGAGAATTTTTTTGTGGAAAACTAATTACTTGTTGGTTGTCGATCTGTTTATACGCTATTTTAAGGGTATATTAATGTTGACTCATGGTTCGTAATATGCCCGTAGACCCCTAAAATTTACTATATTCGTGATCAGCATCGGTAGTAATATTGATCTAGTCATGTCTGTTCGTCCGTCCGTTGGCAAAAGTTAGGCCCTAAAACTCGAGCTATAAAGCTGAATTTTTGGAACATCTTATGGACCCGAAATAATCAAGTTTAAGAATATTTAAAATCCACAATCTAAAAAAAAAAACAAATTTATCAAAAAAATCGAAATTTGGAATTTATTGTCTCTAGTGGCCCGAAATGGTCGTTAGTTATGATTTGTAAAATCCGCCTGACTGGCCCACAATTAAAAAAATTTTTTTTTATCGAAAACTCAAAGTTTGACCTAAGAAACTGAAATTGGGAATATATACTACGAGTATCTTGATCATGTATAAAAAAAATTAAAAATCCGCCCTCCTATTTAAAAAAAAAACCGTTGTGGTTGTATAGCAACCAAGTAATTTGCGCGTATGTTATCCATGTCTTCCTTTGTATACATTGCTGTCCTTCGTCTCTGTTGAATTGTTAAATTCGCCAGCGTGTATCATTATTTGTTCCTTTTTCTGGAGAATTTAGGAATTCAAGAGAGACGAAGGATGGCGATGAACAATCACATACGGATTTTTTTGAAAATGTTTTTTTTTTAAAGATTTAAAATATAAAAAAATACCCCTGAGGAAGTTGAAAAGAAATTAACGAAAGGTAGAGTGAAAGGATTTAATAAATTTTATCATTTGCATCGCAAAATACAAGACCATACAAGCCGAAACAAAAATGTAAACCGAATGAACTACAACAACTGTTTAAGCCGCCACTTGTCGCAGATCGTCATGTTGTTAACACTTCTGTTGATAAATTTGGTATTATCGTTTTTTGGGGAAATAACACGTATTGAATAAATACAATTACTGGAACTTCACTTCCATAAAAGTCCTCAACAAAAAGGAATCGCAAAATGCATGAGCCTCAACAAAAACAAATCAAAAAGTTCATAAACATAAACGAAACTTATCACTAAATTAGTTAACACCAAAAAATTAAATTTTCACTTAAGCAAAACGAACTTAGAAAAAAGAATTTAGACGTATAATTTGTCAATTAACAATGTCAGTCGATTGATAAATTTTATCGTTTATCAATAACTGATTTTTGACAACCATAATAAAACTGCCTCAGGTTTAAAATAAATTATTCATTGATTCAGACTTCTGTTTAAAAAAAATTATCTCACTTTTCGTTACTTGTTTGATATTTAAATAACTATAAATCAAACAAAAAAACAGAACTTACAGATGAAATGAAAAAATCCTCGTGTATTAAGCTGACTAGTCCAAAATTTGTATATTTAAATAACCGATCCATTATCCACATAATGTTTGGTAATATATTTGGCTTTGAGCTGAAATTTGCCATTAATAATGGAACGTCTGCCGTGCTTTGATGATTAGCTAATACTAACGTAGGTTTGTCCAAGCAAGGAGTTACATCGTCTCCCACTTCTACAACTGAAAACAAAATAAAATGCATAAAACAAAATATTATTTTTCCGAGTCAAACCCTATTATAAAAATTATGCTAATTCTAAATCTGTTAATATTTATTGCAAACATATTTCCAATAAGCAAATATATAGCCCAAGCTTGTAAATCCAGGCGGTTAAGATGAAATACCTATTACGCCTTATATGTATAGGTGTATAGCATAGAAACCAATTTGAAATTTGGCACACATGCTTTTTTGCACACTTAAAAGCAGAGATGGCAGAGTAATCTACCTCACACAACTACAGGAATCCAAAGCAGATGCAATAAAAGCATATTTATTTTGTTCCCCCAAAAAATGTAACATCAGCCATCTCTGGACTCTGCACTATTGCAAATGAACGTCATTTCTCTTGCGAACGTCTGACAAACATCCAAGAGTATCAATTGTCATGAGAAGCTTCTCAAATTTGCCGTTCGGATTCGGCTTAAAATTGTAGGTCCCTTCCACTTCGCAAAGAAAGTGGTTGGAGAAGCTAGGTTTTAGGCCCTCTATGGGCCGTTAATGCCTAATATTTCTAGACTACTGTAAATGCTTAATGAATGACGACAAAAAACATAGGGAAAGGCTGAAATCCGCTTAGGTGAACTGTTGGATATTAGTTTTTCTCAAAAATTGAGCCTGGCAAAAATCCAATTTTAATTTATGGGTGACTTGTTAAAAAGCATATGGTCTACCTATTATTTTTTTTTTTTTAAAAAAGTGGGCATGACAAACAACTTTGTGTGACGGAATGGATCAAAACAACTTTATCAACATACTTTGCCAAAAATAGGACTTCCATTTTCAATGATGTCTTCAATAAAACGTTTTTTTAATAGCGGGCGTGTCAGTGGACGGATTTCAAATATCTTTACACATGAGCATGGCCTCTAGAGAGTCAATAAATTCCAATTTTCAACTTATTAGCTCAAATTCACTAAACACGCGCCGACGCCAGCATCCATCTTGGGGCCATCAGATGGGAATCATTGAAAAAGAGATAGCGAATGGTCTTGTGAAATTCTGTTTGGCTGAGCCGTGGGGGTGGTTTTCATTGTCCCAGTAACACCAATACAGGCAATTCTTTGAATCCTAGTCATAGTCATAAGGTTAGTGACTTTGCATAGCCCTTGCCACCAGACAAGATTACCATATTTGTATAGATCTTACTACTGCCGTATATCAAATATTACTAGTAATATTACTAGTAATTATTTCTTTTTGTCCCAAGGCTCTAATCCATCTATACCCAATCGAATACCGTTTCCTAAATATCCAAATTTCATCCATTCTCATACTCTTAATCCATCACATAACCTTAACCCTCCAAATAGTCCTGTCTCTCCTCTCAATGAAAATAATATTTTGCCCTCGGCCCCTAACAAAACTGCCGCTAGTAATGATTCTCCTAATCTCCCACACAATTTCCTTGATCCTCTATTCCCACCAGTTGTCAAAATGACAAAAAAATTCGCTGACCTCAACGATGATGGGCGCTATGTTATATCTCGCCTTAGAAATCCTCGCATCTATGCGAATGTATGTTTGTATCTAGCATACCTCCATGATAAACATGATTCTATCTGTGTTGATGGTGCTACGAGAACCAACGTAATGGTATCCATTCATCAAGAAGGTCTTCCAACTAACTTCAACGATCTGTTAAGAATTTTCACCCTGTATCACAAAATTATTTCTAATTTCACACCTTCTGATGTTAAAAAGGATCTCATCGCCTATGCTTCTTACGTTGATTCTATACGGCTATCACAATTTAAGACAAAACGCAATAATAATCCCCCTCGTTCCTAACAACCGTGTTTCAAACCCTCCTCGACCCCAATTTGTATCTATCTATTACCAAAATGTTAGGGGACTGCGCACCAAAAGTTCGAACGTTTACTTAAACTCCCAAAAACTTCCTCTTGATGTATTTGCCCTCACTGAAACAAACCTTACACCAGATTTTCATAATAACGAGTTCTTTAATTCCGATTTTAATGTATTTCGAAAGGATGTTTTAGTTTCTAATGATAGTCCTAACATAGATCCGCTTAGAAGTTTTTCACCCGGACGCGGCGTTTTGTTGGCACTTCATTCTTACCTCAATTCTTCCCTGGTTATTATTCCCAACACAGTTGACCTTGAACTTATTTGTGTTAAAGTCTGTTTATCTAAACGTTCCCTCTACATTTTGTGCTGTTACATACCACCCGCCCAACCAACAACCGCATATCTGCTTCTAGTTAATGCAATTGACTATGTGGTTGATCTCTCTAATCTCGAAGATGACATAATAATCGTTGGCGACTTCAATCTCCTACGTTTAAATTGGGTAGTATCTGACGATGAGACTTATTTCATTTCTTCCAACGCCAGCTCGGAAAAAGAAACCCTCTTTACTGACCGCCTCCTCTCTTCTAATCTCGCCCAAATGAGCGGTGTAAGAAACTGTTTGCAAAGACAATTAGATCTGATTTTCTCATCTGATGCTCATAATACTGAAGTCATCCAAACTCACCATATCCTTTCAAAGATCGACAACTATCACCCCCCCCCCATTTCCTTTACCTGCTGTTGTCCTTAGAAGCTGCGTATCCAATTTAGCTCAACCACTCACTGATCTCTTCCAACTTTCCATTTCTCAAGGTTTGTTCCCAAAAACATGGAAAGACTCGCTCATTATCCCAATTCATAAAAAAGGGTGCAAAGGAGATATCTCTAATTATAGACTCATTGCCAAACTTTCCTGCATACCCAAAATGTTTGAGAGTATAATCTATGATATTTTGATTCCTCATTGTAAACCACTTGTCTCCCCTAAACAACATGGCTTTCTTAGTGGTAGGTCTACAACTACCAATCTAACTGAGTTCGTATCCAACACTATTTCCTCCTTGGAAGCTGGAAATGAAGTTGATGCTTCGCTACTGATTTTAGTAAAGCATTTGACAAAGTATCTCATAAAATTATTATCTTCAAACTTAAATCCTATGGCTTCCCGCCCTTTTTATATCTTGGATTCAATCGTATTTAAATGACCGTCGTTACACAGTCCTTTTTAGATCTTGCAGCTCCAACCCTAACTGCCCTACATCAGGGGTCCCTTAAGGAAGTCATTTAGGTCCTCTGATTTTGCTATTGACCATTAACGATGTGGATCTCATCCTTAATGGATCCGACCTTCAGATTTACACTGACGACATGCGTATTTCTAAACATATTAAATGCATGGCCGATTTTCGACTACTTCAAGCTGCCCTAAACAATTTCTTTACTTGGTGCCAGCACAACTTTCTCGAACTTAATGTGAATAAATGCCAAGCCATTACCTACTCCCGAAAACGCCCTCCCTTACCACAACGTCGACATTTTTTTGAGAATGAACCAGTTGCAATTGTCACTTCCATTCGTGATTTAGGTGTTTTATGCGATAGCGAACTCAATTTTCGATCTCACTATGATAATATCATTAACAGAGCTAACTCAACTCTAGGTTTCGTTAAACGATGGTCGAAAGAATTCTCCAATCCCTATGTCACTAAGTCTCTGTATGTCACTTTTGTTAGACCTCTTCTTGAGTACGCGTCCGTAGTATGGTCTCCCTACCACCATGTTCATAGTCAACGTATTGAAGCCGTTCAACGAAGATTCATTCGCTTTTCCTTGCGATACCTTTCTTGGAATGACCCATATAATCTTCCACCTTACGAAAGCCGTCTAAAATTAATAAATTTACAAACTCTTAGTAGACGTCGTGATAATGACAACATACTCTTTGCCCATTAGCTTTTGAATGGACTCATTGATAGCGAAGGTCTTCTTAATAAATTCAAACCCAATACTAGTAATCGTTATTTGAGAACCATTCCCCTCTTCTGCGTCCCTTTCCATCGTACTGAGTATGGCCAAAATGAACCAATTACTAGAATAATTCGAAAAGTAAACAACTCCAACATCTTTGATCTAAACCTCTCAAAATCCTCTCTCAAACTAGCTCTCCAATCTTAATCTCCCTCTTTCATTTCATACCCTTATCTCTTTTCTCACCTTAGCTTTAAGATTTTATTGTTATTTAGTTTGTAAGATATTGTGTGTTTGTACTGAGCGAATGAATAAATAAATAGAAAATAGAAATAGCCACATGGTGATTTTTTGACTAGGACCCCAGGTTTTGACGAAAATTCTGTTACAAGCATATAGGGCTATCATTGTCTTCTTTGCTCTTTCTTTTATATTGAGGCTACAGTTTAATTTCCTATCTAGAATCACGCCAAGATATTTCGCGTGTTCCGATATTTTTAGTGGAGTTCCACCAGTTGTTGGTCGATTGAATTGCGGTATAATCCTTTTGTTGGTGAAGGGGACCAGTACTGTCTTCTGTGGGTTAACCGCAAGTCCGCACTTTCTGGTCCAGGTACCAGGCGTTCCGTATGTGTTCGCTTAAAGTGGATAAGAATTTCCCCGTCGCTAGCAGTAAGAAGTCGTCAGCGTATGCTACTGCCTTGACTCCACTAAAGTTTAGTTCAATCAGGATCACGTTTGCAACGAGTACCCATAGAAGGGGGGTTAGGACTCCACCTTAAGGAATTCCTCTAGAGATGCTGACACCTTTATTATTTCACCACAAAAATCTGAGTTGATGCATCTGTTTTTAAGCATGCACATTATCCATTTGATAATGGCATTCTCCTCAAAGATTATAAATTATAAATTTCAGCTTCCTAGCTCAAACTTTGACTTTTCCATAAAGCTGTTTTATTTTATTGTGGGCGTGTCAGTAGCGGATTTCAAAAATGTTAACTCCCGAGCATTTTGGATAATATATTTCAACTCTCTAGCTCAAAATTCGATTTTTTCGATATATTTGTTTTTTTTTTTTTTAGATTGTGGGCGGTCGTCAGTGGTCGAATTTTAAAAATTCTTAAATTTGATTATTTGGGATCGAAATTACTATCGATGCTGATCACGATAATAGTAATTTTTAGGGGTCTATGGGCAATATAAAGGTGTGTTACAAACTATGAGTCAACATTAATATACCCTTGGAAAAGAGGGAAGGATGGTGCACTCCATCACCTCGCACTTGCGATTGATGACACATCCATCTATTAAAATGACTGTTAAGAGCCACGATAAGAATACAAGATCTTACAGCGGTACCCTTAAAATCCATCTTCCGGTAATGTGTCCGCATGTAATAGAGGATCTATGAACAACTTTCAGATGTTAAAGGCGAACGTTCATCATGCTAGGGGTGAGTCCACTGCCTTTAGTAAACCTATCGCCGAGGAGGCGATAACACTAGGTCTCATCCATCCTTGGGTTATCGGTGAAAATTTCAAGTGTTTCGGAAATAATGCAGGTAAGCAAGTGCCGATGGCGGCACGCTTAAATATATGCTTTCTTCCCATTCCAGAATTCATTACAAAAGACCTGGTAGCCATACTTACAGACGTTCCGACCGAGAGAGGCACCCAAAACATCGTTTGTGTCTCGGCGTATTCTGGAGACGACAACAACATGGCGTCATTATTTGTCCAGGCCCTCATTCCCACTGACAGAACAAAAACCTGGTTCAAAACCAACCATAATAAATGCAATTCGCGAAGAGGTACTTCACCCTACACTTGCTAGTCCATTTATGTTTAAATTTATTGCAAATTGGCTTGTGTCAGATGAAGCCTCGATGTCAGCCATCATCAGCACAAAAAGTTTGAAATACCCGGCCGACTGATACAGGCACCGAATAGCTACGATCCTAAATCGACGAACTGGAAAATGTATCGAGGACTTGTCCTCTCAAAAATGGATATGCTCGTCTCATCAATTGAGTCCACGTGGGACCTTGATACAGCAGTTTATCAGATCAATAAATTGCTGCTAACCTGTTTGGCAAATACATTATCTCTCTCACAGAATATAACTAACTGAGAACATCGAAACACATTACATGGAGAAAGGGCTGCGAAGACATAGCAGACATGCCAGTTGCAACGAGTATCTACAAAGCTCTGGGTATAAAGATCATGCAAAATGTGTAGGATTAGTAAAAAAAAAACATAATAGTACTTAAACGACGAACCGCGCAGACGCAATTAGGACCTTACTTCAGGTTCACTTCCCAAATTCATATATCCGTGCTACACACGATAACTCAAACACGAAATCCCCTCGGTCTCTATAGCCAGTAGAGTTAACAGTTGATCTACTAAAATCTTTAGTCCAGATAAGGTTAGATGGGCTATCGGCTCATTCAAACCATGTAAAGCCCCGCTGGGGACGGTTTTTTCCAGCTCAAATTCAGACCGGTATTTAATGTTACAACTGGAGATACAACCCATTCTCCCGAAAACAGGTGTACGTAATCTTTATCCTGGCAGAAGGCCAAGTGAACTGTTGATCTACTAGCTTGAACTTTAGTTTTTGCCTTGATTTTGCTTACGGAGTCTTGAATTTGAATCAGGTCTCAGTATTACCCGTCGATCCTGACTTGTTGTTGCTTTGCTTATCCGTCCTTACTAGTTTTTTCCATAGTTCTCAAGGCCCTTAAGATAGCCATGAACAACAGGTGGTCCTCTTTCAATCTTACCGGCTATAAAACGGATAGATTTGCCTTGTTTCCTGGTAAGCTTGTATTTGGCCTATTTCCTCCTTAGTTAATAAATTTTTTTAGTTGGTGTTTCTATGAAATTATGTTTTGAACTAAGGTCCCAAATACTCTTAATTCCTGTATGTTTGATTTGAAATATGATAAGAGATAGATTTAGTTACTGTTCGCAATCAAGTGAAAAGAAAACATAGGGACGGGCTACAGTCCGCTTGGGCGAACTGTTGGATACCCTATTCTTATACCTTTCCCTCATAAGTGGGCGTGACAAAAGTCTAAGTATGGTTGAATTGAAGAACGGTCTACTTATATTGTTATATAACATTTAAATGATTTTATCAAAAAAAAAAACGAAGCTTTTGTAATAAAAACGCTCCCTAGCTCAAACTTTGGTTTTTCTATAAAATTATTTTATTTAATTGTGGGCGTGTCAGTAAGCGGATTTAAAAAAAATTAACACATGAGCATAAAGGGCCCCTAGAGAGTATATATTATAAATTTTAGCTCCCTAGCTCAAACTTTGGATTTTCAAAAAAGTTGTTTTTTTAAATTATGGGCGTGACAGTAGGCGGATTTTAAAAATATTTACACATGAGCATAAAGGGCCCCCTAGAGAGTAAATATTAAAAATTTGAGCTCCCTAGCTCAAACTTTGGATTTGGATTTTGGTTTTTCAATAAAATTGTTTTATTTAATTGTGGGCGTGTCAGTGAGCGGATTTTGAAAATGTTATCTCCCGAGCAGTTTTAGGGGTCATAGATCATATATAAAAAATTTCAGCTTTCTAGCTCAAAATTCGATTTTTCCAAAATTTTGTTTTTTTTGAGTTTGTGGGCGTGTCTGTGGGCGAATTTAAAAAATTCGTAAACTTGATTATTTCGGGACCCTATAGAGTATATGGTTAAAATTTCAGCTCTCTAGGCCCACTTTAAAGGCCTAATTTTTGCCGACGGACGGACGGACGGACATGGCTAGATCGACATTACTATCGATGCTGATCATAAATATAGTAACTTTTAGGGTCTACGGGCAATATTAAGGTATGTTACAAACTATGCGTCAAAATTAATTTACCCTTAGAATAGGGTATAAAAAGGACTAATTTTATGACCTTATTGGAAAAAGCAGCATAAAAATTGAATTTATCCGCATAATCCTATTTTATTTTTATACAACATAAACATAGCATAGCCTTCTTTCATATTGCATTTACTTTTTCCCAGATTATCGAAGGATTAAAAAAAGAGTCGTAAAATTAAATAAAGAAACTACCTGTTCGTAATCAAGTGAAAAGGAGTGTATATAGAAGGTGGGGGACTTTCTCAGAGACTACTGCGGCTGGAGATATCATCTCAATAAAATGAATTTGTGCCTGTAGACAGAATGCAGGTTCTGTATGGAAGATGAAGAAACGTCGGAACACATTCTCCGTGAATGTCCGGCACTTCATTGGTTCAGCATCTTTCAGAGTGAGATACAGGTGGAGCTAAAAAAACTCTGCCACTAAAGAAACATGGTGGTGGGCAGATGAAGCAAAAGCAGTGATAAACGACAAGAAAGCGGCATTCAAAGCTTGGTCAAAGTGTCCCTGGAGAAACCTCGCTTCGATTTGGAATAGTTTTGGCAAGAGACGCGCGAAGAGAAAGTGCGCTCAAATTCAAGCAAAGTGTGTGGAGTGCCTGTATCGGGAGTTGGTAGAAATTGCTTCTTCGGTTGTTGATAGGAACCAAGCTATCCATGAATTTCGAAAAATTTTGTTGAACAGGGGCACAATCTTCTTCAAAATAGCCGCTCAGACAAAAAAAAAATACTACGCAGGTGGCAAAAGTATTGGACTTATAAATGAACAATTTCCTCGGATACACTTTCACAAATTCTTTAATAACAATGAGCAGTACCCGGCATTAATCTCGAAAACGTCAGGAAGGCGGTCAAAGTTTCCAGAAACGAAAAGCGGTTGGGCGGGACGATATACCATCTGAGTTCTGGAAAAGAAGGGGAGACATCGGGTCCAAATGGCTTATAATTCTAATCTCCAAACTGATGAGAGCCGATACAACTACTGGAGAGAAAGTTATCGTCCTCTTTTTTTACAAAAGATAAGGAGATACATGAGACTATAAACACTGTTCTATCAAGCTGATATCAAACTCAATGAAAATCGTTGAGCGGGTATTAGATAGCCTATTGCGGAAAATAATACGGCTACCTGACGACCAGTGCAGTGCGCGTTTGTAGCACGTAAACAAACAACAGATGCAATCCAAAAGTATACGGATCATGATGGAAAAACGTGGGGATTCCTAAAGGGTTTGCAAACCCCACAGACGGACCAATAGGAATTCAGGAGAGTGGTAGGGTTATGATCCATTTAGTCCAGATCATAGCTTCGCCGTAAGGGAGGAAGATTTGGAAAATTTAGTTGTACTTCGAGAAAGGGCATTGTCGAGGCCACCAGTGTTTTATTACATTATTTTATTTTATTTTATAAGAAACTGTATCGAAAACCGGAGTGTTGGACTTCAACCATAACTACATCCACCACTGCTACCAATCCTTGTTCCCATGATACCGCCGTTAGGCCTTTTATTAAGGGAGGTTTTCAGCCGTAGTTGCCTCTTCGTGTGCACATTTACGTGTATCCTATGGTTTTGCCATTCTGGACATGTGCAGAATGCATGAATGTATGCCTCTGTACTGAGTAAATGGCGTGCAGGCGTTAGAACTGTTGAGTGCATTCAACAGAGTCGACCAGCGTGCACCACAGTAGTGGAGAAAGAACGCCGCCTTGCGGGCAGCCTCTGTTTACCCCCGCGATCACATAACGGCCAAAATCAGCATCCGCAACCAACGCTCTATTCATTAGCATTGCTTTAATCCAAAGTCATCGGGATTTGTTTAAATTGCTAGCTGACTCATATTTCGCCACAACGTTCGCGAAGAATGACTCTTGTCGTTTGTTTTTGTTCAAAGTAGTTTCGCCTAGTAGACCAAGTAACCCCGCAACCTATGCGGAAGCAGTGAGAGATCCCTTGCAGGTGGCGTTGGTTGACGAAAACTCCCCAATGGTTAGGCTGTGCTGGACAATTGCCTTAGCATCAATGCTAAGCTTACCTAGATGACGGTGCTCCACATCATTGAAAACCCCAACGACCAGATTCCAGTTTTTGACTCCGAGGAGATTGTCAGAGGCTTCCGGGTCATCAAATGCGCAGACCGGCTGTCCAAGAATTTCCTACGCGTGTGGAAAGCTAAGATTAGCGAAGTCAAAGAATGACTTTAGCTTACGTCTTACGCTAGAAAAAACAAAGCGGTAAGCCAGAACTTATATATTAGCTCTCACCGCGGCAGGTGTAGAGGATTTTGTTAGCAGATGGATTATATCCATGCTCAAACCCAGAATAGTTCAGGCCCAAATGGTTAACACCATTATAGCCAAGTCGGTAGAAAGAAGAACGCCTCAAGTGGGGGTCATTTCGCCTCTGCTATGAATCTTTGGTGTTACGCAAAATTCAGTAGCGTACGCAGACGACGGGGTTATTCTGGTATGTGGGATGTTCCTTCCAGTGGTAAATGTGATCACAGAGATGGACTTGATTAAGCTAAGCGCATCGGGTACAAGTGGTGGCCTCAGCGTGAATTCAAGTAAAACTCAACTCGTGCTGCTTATCAGGAAGCACAAGATACCAACTTTTAACCTCCCTAAACCAAATAACCAAACACTCTTCTTATCTTCCGAAGCTAAATATCTAGGAATTATACTCTATCTAAAGCTAAACTGGAAGCAAATATAGAACACAGGGTACGTAAAGCTTGTGTCGCTTTCTACGCATATAGCAGGACTTTCAGAAAAAGGTGGAGACTCCGGCCTAGGATTGTGCTATTGATGTACACAGCCGTAATACGTCCTATCATCACCTAAGGGTCACTTGTATGGTAACCTGGCAAATAAACGAGTCATTGTCAAACTGGCCATTACCGAACAACAAACAAACTTCATGGGGTCGCATTGTCGGTATCGAATTTCCAGTGACCGATGTCGCTTTTCCGTTTGCAACTTCCGGTCACACAACTTCTGTAACAATGAAGTTGTTCTTCATTTTCTTTAAGAAGAAAATGCGTGTACGCCCGCTATGCGCGTATGTAACAGCGCTGTTGCCTCGCCGCTTATACATTTTTGTATTGATAGGATGGGCTGAACATTCGCGCTCACTCTACCACCCTTCATTAAAATAATATTTTGTATCAATTGAAGACAAACAAGTATGTTTTCTTCTTCAGAATCACTAATTATATGCGCATAGTTTCTACTCTAAAAATAACTTCAAAATGTTTAAATAAATTGCAAAAAGAGCAAAGGTTTGCTTTAATCGCTGTTCTTGTCGCTTATCACAGCTCCAACATAAACGCACCCTTAGAGGAGAAATCACATCGCAGTTTTACATACGAACTGTTAAGTCAAGCGACATATTTAACATCTTGAAACTGTCCCCCGACTGTGCATGCAAATTTGTCCATAAAACTCCTAGATCACACAAAGACAACAATAGCAGCATTTAATTTGCCTCATTGATAAAGTTATCCGAAACCAGGAGTCCTGCCGATCTTCGTTGAGGTTCAACAGGCGAGTCCCGCAGGCGGACCAGCAGGGATGTAGTTAAGTGGGAGGGTTATAATCCTTTTGTTACACCCGATTATGATGCCCGCTATCATGAACAGACGAGTGGTTATGATGGCTCAGCATTTTTGCCCAACTAATTAGATTGCTCTTGTTGAAATTTAGCAAAAGGGTCTGGCATCCGATTAGCGGACCAAGCAACGATGACTTGCTGACCGGGCGAAATGACCCTAAAATTCCAATCAGAGCTGGACATGAACGACGAGTCTGATTGAAACCACGAAGCGTGTCGGGTCTTTTTGCAAATGGTACTTCAACACTTTTAATTCTGATCATAACCGCGCAATTAAGGGGGAAAAAAGGCATACATAGTTAAACCTTGGTATTAATTA
The DNA here is from genome assembly GCA_949715645.1 of Portevinia maculata. Taxonomy (NCBI): domain Eukaryota; kingdom Metazoa; phylum Arthropoda; class Insecta; order Diptera; family Syrphidae; genus Portevinia; species Portevinia maculata. The sequence continues at coordinate 210,760,964 of OX454525.1, read as the reverse complement.
TTGTCTTATGGGAAAAATATTGACGGTGAAATTCTAATTTAGCTTGCAGTAGCGATGCTGTTGCTTTCTTTTCGAAATGGAGGGACAATAAAGTAGTATATACCCAAATGCGTAAAAATAAAATGACTCGCACTTCTGTTCCCTTAATTTTCGTTCCACAAGCTGAAATAAAGCATGTCCACAGTTCCAACTTCACATTTTCACTGAGCAAAATTAAAATATAAAAGAATAAAGAAGGAAAGGGTATATATACATGTCTCAGTCCGCAAAGTAAAACAAAACATAGGGACGGGCTACAGTCCGCTTGGGCGAACTGTTGGATACCCTATTGATATTCCTATCCCTCAAAAGTGGGCGTGACAAAAGTCTAAGTATGGTCAAACTTTGGATTTTCAAAAAAAGTTTTTTTTAATTGTTAATTAAGCGGATTTTGAAAATATTTACACATGAGCATAAAGGGCCTCTAGAGAGTATATATTATTAATTTCAGCTCCCTAGCTCAAACTTTGGTTTTTCAATAAAATCGTTTTATTTTATTGTGGGCGGATTTTAAAAATTTTATCTCCCGAGCAGTTTAAGGAGTCATAGATCTTATATAAAAAAATTCAGCTTTCTAGCTCAAAATTTGATTTTTTCGATAAATTTGTTTTTTGAGTTTATGGGCGGATTTCAAAAATTCTTAAACTTGATTATTTCGGGACCCTAGAGAGTATATGGTTGAAATTTCATCTCTCTAGGTCCAGTTTGAAGGCATAATTTTTTCCGACGGACGGACATGGCTAGATCGACATTACAATCGATGCTGATCACGATAATAGTAACTTTTAGGGGTCTACCGGCAATATTAAGGTATGTTCCAAACTATGCGTCAACTAATATACCCTTAGAATAGGGTGTACAAATGGGAACGAATACATACATAGACATGGCAAAACTCGCGCGTTAATACACAAGAAGAAAACATTTAACATGTCATAGCTCTTAAAGAAAAACAAAATTGTGAACAATTCCACACAATGCCATTGCGAAACTCGCACGCTTATACATACGTAAAGGGTTTTTCAATAAGAGCGCTACAAAAGTAGAGCGACAGGGACAGCAAACGACGCCGAATTTCTTGCCACTTTTTTGACATTTCTCTTCAGTAAGGTTTGCCATTTCATGATGGAAAGATATAAGTTATGGTCACATCAAATACATGTAATAAAAATGCTTCGGCGTACGGAAAGTCACTAGGCACACGGTTTCATAGCTGTCAATATGCAAACGGTAGAAGCTGCACTATCAAAACAGTTAGTGCGGCCGCAGCATCACCAAGCATAGCATAACAACCACCAAACGCTTTCCAAGGCACAAATGACCCGCTAAGCTACAGCAAGAAATTCCAGCCAGCAGCAGATTAACGGATCAGCGTTATCTCAATGTTAGTGGTAATGCTGCAAACGGTAGAAGCTGCACTATCAGAACAGTAAGTGTGGCCGCAGCATCACCAAGCATAGCATAGCAAACACCCGTTAAGCTACAGCAAGAAATTCCAGCCAAGCAGCGGATTAACGGATCAGCGTTCATGTCTTCATGTTAGTGGTAATGCTAGTTGTAGTATATAAGTTAGTTCGTTTTGTATTATATAAGTTAGTTATTAAGTGGAGCTGTAAGACTACGGTCGTAAATATTTCTAAGCTTCCTCATAGAGGAATTTAATAAAAGTTAATAAAGAAATATATTAAAATAAATTGTGTGTTGTGTTTAATTTGAAAAAGAAATAAAAATTATTTGGCGCCCAACCTGGTACGACGACGACGCGATTATCAAATTAAAATATTTCAAAATCCATATAAAGGATATAGATCGCGTTGACGATTAGTGTGAACTCGTGGCCGGTACTACATAAAAGTAACCCCATCAACGAGGTGAAAACGTATAAAAACAATAAACAATAAACACAAGTGAAATTGAAGTTGTGAATATAAAATTAACAAAGAAAAATTTAACTGAACTGAAATTGTGAAGTGAAATCAGAAAGTGATATGAGACGTTGCTGATCACCTATACGCCATATGTATGTATATACATTATATCTACGAAGCAGTACATTTGCGGTACAACTTTAATTAAAGGGAAGTTTTGAAACAAGATTTAGTTAATTAATATAAGTTAAATAATCGATGAATTAATATTATTATTAGTAATTATTAGTAAAGTAAGCAAGTATAATTAGTTATAGATTTTTTTTTTTTTATCCTCTCCATTTTGTTTTTTTTTCTTCTTTCTTTATCTTCTCTCTCTCAATCCTCTTGAATAAAATAATATTTAGATTTAATAAGTCTTTTGTTGGCTTTCGTTATATTAGGATAGATTGTTTTTATATATACCTATTTGAAAATTTTAAATTAAGAGTTACATAGTGATTTTTTTTTGTTGTTGTTTGTAATTGCTGAGTAAATGATGGACTTCGAACAATTGAAAGCGGTAGTTACTGCTGCGGTTCAGGTTGCAACAGAACAAACGAGACAGACATTTGAAAATACAATCAATGAACTGACGAATCGACTTAGAGAATTGGAAACTCATACAGATGTTGAAGAGTATCAGCCAGTTACCATTGATGGTGATAAGAGCTGCGATGAATCGTTGGATTTAGTGAAATCCCTCCCTGAGTTTTATGGGGAACAAGTCCGATATATTTCGTGGCGTCAAGCGGCCTTCGCCGCATATAAACTATTCGAGGCACATAACGGAAGTTCAAGGCACTACCAGGCGGTTGCCATTATTAGAAACAAAATTGTAGGCTCTGCGGACCAAGTTCTGTCATCGTTTAATACAGTCCTGAATTTCAAGGCTATAATCGCCCGATTAGACTTCACGTACTCTGATAAGAGACCTATATATTTAATAGAGCAAGAGATGTCTACCCTCCGCCAGGGTAAAATGTCCATTGTAGAATTCTATGATGAAGTAGAGAAAAAATTGACTATGATTATTAACAAGACACTTATGCATCACGAAGGCAATAAAATCCTGATCGATTCCCTAAGTCAAAAATATCGACAGGACGCCCTAAGGATTTTTATTTCTGGTTTGCGGAAACCAATGTGTGATATTTTGTTCTCGTCACGACCCTCTGATATGCCCGGTGCACTTGCCCTTGCACAAGAACTGGAAGCAAATCAAGCACGGTATGTTTTCGCTAATTCGTTTTCCAGTAGAAATGAAGCAAATTTTGAATCTAGACCATATAATCCGTATAATTCACCCCACTACAGACAAGTTTCAACTGGTCAAGTTCGAGTCAAGCACGACCCAATGGAGGTAGACCCAACCCTTTCTCGCTATAGAAATCCTACAAATTTTCAGCAACCTATCCAAAACCATAATTATGTTCAAAGGCCCAGTTAAAATTTCAATAATCTTCAACGATCTATGCACAATAACAATAAATTCCAAGGGCCTAGTCAAAACTCCACCATGCAAAGACCAATGCCAAATCCCACTTATTTTTCAAATACTTCCAACCAGCTCAAGCGACATTGCGAGTCTGACCGACAAACGCTTCCGAAATTTCAGAGAGTTAATCATCTGAATCAGGGACAGTTTACACCAAACACTAATTTAAACTACCAAGGTTATCCGTACGAACTCTACAACACTAACAACGCTGAGTTATATAACCATATCAGTAATGAGAACGACCAGTGCTTCGAAGACAAATCTAATGACACTGAGCTTGAGAATACGGAGCGTAATGAAATCCCTGAAATGGTTGATGAGATTAATTTTTTAGGGGAAAGTCCCTCCTGCCTTACGTTAGTCGAACATTGGCAGGAAAGGAAATAAAGCTCTTAGTGGATACTGGTGCTGCTAAAAACTATATTAGGAATTTTAGCACCCTTAGAGCCATCAGGAAAACTGATAAACCGTTTGTTGTCAAATCTATTAATGGGATCAACAAAATTAATTCTAAATGTGTTATCAATATTTTCGGTAAAAATGCTACATTTTTTCTACTTCCAACACTTCAAACGTTTGATGGAATCATTGGATTTGACCTACTTAGAGAGATTAGTGCAAAGCTAAATATGGTTAAGGGAACTTTGGCCTACAACGGAGGTGAAGAAAAATTATTATATTTTTTTTGTAGAGAAGTAAACACTATTTCCTTAGAAAACGAAATAATCCATCCAGATATGGACAAAGAATTTTCCTCATTAATAAAACGACAGTCGAGAGCTTTTGCTGATCCGAATGAAGAATTACCCTTTAATACGAAAATTGTAGCGACTATCAGAACAAAAGACAATGATCCAGTTTATTCAAAGGCCTACCCATACCCGATGGCCGCGGCTGAATTTGTTAACAATGAAGTTTGCGATCTACTTCGGAATGGGATTATAAGGCACTCTCGATCTCCTTATAATAATCCTATATGGGTTGTCGACAAGAAAGGACTTGACGAGGAAGGAAAACGCAAAATGCGTCTTGTCGTAGACTTTCGCAAATTAAATAGTAAGACTATAAGCGACAAGTACCCAATCCCAGACACTACTGTTATCCTTGCCAACCTTGGGAAAGCTTCATTCTTTACAACTCTGGATTTAAAATCAGGGTTTCACCAGATAAAGCTGTCTGAGTGTGATAGGGAGAAAACAGCCTTCTCTGTTAATAACGGAAAATATGAGTTTTGTAGACTTCCATTCGGGTTGAAGAATGCACCCAGTATTTTTCAAAGGGCAATAGATGACGTTCTTAGAAAGGAGATAGGTAGATGTTGTCATGTTTATATCGACGACGTTATAATCTTTTCAAAAACAAAAGAACAACACCTCGATGATGTTGAACGGGTATTAATTCAGCTTTTTGAAGCCAATATGCGTGTCGCTCCAGCTAAATCACGATTTTTTAAAGAAGAAGTCGAATTTTTGGGATTCGTAGTATCGAATAAAGGAATACGAACCTGCCCAGAGAAAGTAAGGGACATTGTTGGTTACCAGGCACCTAAGACACTCCGTAGCCTGCGATCATTCCTTGGGTTGTCTGGATACTACAGACGTTTTATTAAAGATTATGCTCAAATTGCTAAGCCACTTTCGAAATACTTGCGGGGGGAAAATGGTAATGTAGGCACAAACCAGTCAAAAGGTATAAGGATCGAATTAGATGAAGACGCACTGCAAGCTTTTAGCAGAATAAAAAAGATCTTGAGTTCAGAAGATGTGTTGCTTCTATATCCTGATTATGGGAAGCCTTTTGACTTGACAACCGACGCTTCATCTCATGCGCTTGGTGCTGTCCTCTCCCAAGACGGCAGACCAATCACGATGATTTCCAGAACTCTATCCTCTACCGAAGAAAGCTACGCTACAAATGAGAGGGAGTTGTTGGCTATAGTATGGTCTTTGCAAAAACTCCGAAACTATCTATATGGAGTTAAACAACTAAATATTTATACAGACCACCAGCCGCTGACCTTTGCTATCTCTGACAAAAATCCAAATGCAAAGATAAAAAGGTGGAAAGCTTTCGTGGAGGAATTCTCACCAACATTCTTCTATAAACCCGGTAAAGAGAACTTTGTTGCCGACGCTTTGTCGAGACAGTATTTAAATACGCTGGAACAATCTGTGGATTCATACTCTAGGATAGCAAATAGTGAAGAATCTCTAACCCAAGTAATACCCAGCGTCCAGAATCCAGTGAATTGCTTCAGAAACCAATTAATCCTTACTGCAGGCTTAGAGCTGTTAAAAACAACCAAAATAATTTTCAAAACACAGATTAGGCATACAATTATTTTCAATAGCTTAGATAACCTTTTTCTTAAATTCAAAGAAACCATTAACCCTAACGTCGTTAACGCTATACTGTGCGACCTACCTACACTAGCAGTAATTCAAGATAGACTAACCACCTTGTTTCCATCAGTAAAGTTTCGCCACTCTGACAAAATGGTGACTGACATTTTTAATCCAAATGATCAATATGAAATACTTGCAACCGAACATAATCGAGCCCATCGATCTGTGCACGAAAACACACTACAGGTCTTAAAGGACTATTACTTTCCTGGAATTCGGAAGAGATTGAAGGAAATGGTCTCTAATTGCAAGATTTGTCTTGAAGCAAAGTATCAAAGGCACCCCCCGAAACCTGAGATAGGTGAAACCCCAATTCCAAACCATACAGGTGAGATACTTCATATGGATATCTATTCGACTGCCGGAAGTAATTTCCTTACGTGTCTGGATAAATTTTCGAAGTTTGCCGTAGTTAAGCCAATTAAATCACGTTCGATAGTTGATATAAGAGAGCCGCTCTTAGAGGTACTAAATGTATTTAAAAATACTAAGACAATAGTCTGCGACAACGAAAAATCCTTTACCTCGGAAAGCATAAAATCATTGCTTAGGGATCACTTTCAAATTACGATGTTCACAACACCACCCTTCCATAGCGTGACAAATGGACAAGTGGAAAGGTTTCACAGTACTCTATCAGAAATAGCACGATGTATTAAGCTGGAACGGAACATTAGTGACACTGCTGAACTCCTTTTACTTGCCACAGCCAAATACAACAGGACGATTCATTCAGTAACAAAATATAGGCCAATTGATGTTATCCACTCAATCCCGACTGTTTTAGAGAATGAGATTAGGGGAAAGATAACCGACAACCAGAAGAGGGATCTGAATTATCACAATAAGAATAGACAAACTCGAACTTACACAGCGGGTGAAAAAGTGTTTGTTCGCACAAACAAGCGAATTGGAAATAAATTCAGGAAGCTTTTTATAGAACAAATAGTTCAAAAGGACCTAGGGACCACGGTTCTTATAAACAATAGAAAGGTACATAAAAGCAATCTTAGATAATATTACTAACGTATAGAGTTGCCTATAATTTGTTAAATTAAAACAGACAAACGACTGACGAAAATTAGTGAAACGAAAACCTGTAATTCATCTCAAATCAAACTACTTTATTATTATCAAGTTAATATTATTTACTTAGCAACTTTAAAAAGTATTCGTATCATAAATCAATTAGTTTGGATCAAGAGGTAGAGATTGGTTTCCAAAGCGAAATTTGTAATAGTACTAAATTATCAAAATTGTAATTCACGAAATTTAAGTTGAACATAATAACTTTCTTGCTGTTAAATGAATTGTATTATTTATTTGTAATTATGTTTAATATAGTAATATAGAACAGAAGGGAAACATAGCAAGGCAGGGAATTAAATTTCTAAGCAAACGCTACAGCAATACAATAAAATGAAGCCGAGGACGACTTCACTTAACGAGGGGAGTAGTTATGGTCACATCAAATACATGTAATAAAAATGCTTCGGCGTACGGAAAGTCACTAGGCACACGGTTTCATAGCTGTCAATATGCAAACGGTAGAAGCTGCACTATCAAAACAGTTAGTGCGGCCGCAGCATCACCAAGCATAGCATAACAACCACCAAACGCTTTCCAAGGCACAAATGACCCACTAAGCTACAGCAAGAAATTCCAGCCAGCAGCAGATTAACGGATCAGCGTTATCTCAATGTTAGTGGTAATGCTGCAAACGGTAGAAGCTGCACTATCAGAACAGTAAGTGTGGCCGCAGCATCACCAAGCATAGCATAGCAAACACCCGTTAAGCTACAGCAAGAAATTCCAGCCAAGCAGCGGATTAACGGATCAGCGTTCATGTCTTCATGTTAGTGGTAATGCTAGTTGTAGTATATAAGTTAGTTCGTTTTGTATTATATAAGTTAGTTATTAAGTGGAGCTGTAAGACTACGGTCGTAAATATTTCTAAGCTTCCTCATAGAGGAATTTAATAAAAGTTAATAAAGAAATATATTAAAATAAATTGTGTGTTGTGTTTAATTTGAAAAAGAAATAAAAATTATTTTATACGAGCCAACAACGAGTCGAAATTATTAAAATTTACTACCGAAATTCGGAGTCAGTGGCCGCAACGTTAAGAGCGCTACGTCTACAAAAAATCATCTTCAGCGATGAGACTCATTTCTGGCTGAATGGCTTCGTCAATAAACACAATATACGGTATTGGTCAGGCAGCAATTCACATGTACTCCATGAGCCATCATTGCATCCCGACAAAATTACGGTTTGGTGTGGTTTATGGGCCGGCGGCGTCATTGGGCCGTATTTCTTCCGTGATGATCAAGACCGGCACGTTACTGTGAATGGGAATCGCTACCGTTCAATGATAACCGAATATTTTTGGCCCCAATTGGATGATATGGATTTGGAGGACATGTGGTTCCAACAGGACGGCGCCACAAGCCACACAGCGAATGCCACAATCAATTTATTGGAAACCGAGTTTGGAAACCGTGTTATCTCACGAAATGGTCCAGTCGCTTGACCGCCTCGCTCGTGCGACTTGACGCCGTTAGACTATTTCCTGTGGGGCTACGTCAAGTCTATGGTCTATGCCAACAAGCGCGTCGATTGATGAACTTCGTACGAATATCGAACGTGAAATTGCAGCAGTATCGGCCGATTTATGCTTGAAAACCGTCGAAAATTGGGTTCAGCGTCTGGACTTCTGCAAGCGTGCCCGTGGTGGCCATGCAAAAGAAATCGAGTTCCATACATAATGGCATCGAACGTACTTTCACAGGAATAAAGAATTTCATTGATATCCAAAACCGTTTTTGTTTTATTTAAAAAAAACTTTTGTAGCGCTCTTATTGAAAAACCCTTTATTTACACAAGAACACACAAGAGCTCTGTGTTCTGTGCATATGCATATTTATTTATTTTTATCAAAAGGAAATCCAAATCCGAGAGCACGTTCCAATACTACCAGGCAGAAATCCTATTTTTTGTGTAGAGGTTGGAGAAACAAGGTGTTATTCGTTTCTCTCATTTAATGGGTGGCGTATATTGTCGCTGCCCATGGGGATTGAACCTGCACCGCATGGGTCACTCACAAGCCAACAAACTACCCCCTAAACCATCGCCACCTATATGCATATGGAACGAAATAAAAGGGATGAAGACTAATTGTTCGAAGTCAAAACGTACTGATGGATTTATGAAAGATAGGATAGTAGCAGTAGGTAGAAAAATACAAAACCTTAATAGTTCCGCGGATATGACATAGTTCCGATGACAAAAAGAACCATTCCATGCTCGTTGCGCCTTTGGAACAGTTTTGCGCAACTCTACTAGCAACACTTCACATTGTCTAAAGCTTCTGTCTTAAGTTTGGTAACTTTTCTTAATTTCTTCAAGAATGCTAAATAGGGACTTAAAACGCTCTCCTGGTGTACACTGACTTTGATTGCCAACTCCTCGCTGACGCCAACAGGCCATCTTACTCTTGTCTTTACTCCCTCATACATGTCCAGGATCATCTGTACGTAGGTTTGTGGAACTCCTCGTGGTCTTATACTTTGGATTTCATCGGTAGTTGATTTACCTGCGACAAACCCCACACTGGTCTTTAGATAGCCGTTTTACTTTTCATGGAAGAAGAAAACTTTCCATCCACTGGTTAGGCAATGGATCGCCTCTCATCAGTTTGGAGATGAGAATCATGAGCCATTTGGAACCGATGTCTCCCATCTTTTTCCAGAACTCAGAGGGTATCTCATCCGGCCCAACTGTTTTTCGCTTTTTGGAGACTTTGACCGCCTTCCTAACTTCTTCGAAAGTAACTTCCTCATTGTTAGCAACGGCTCTCGGAATAAATATATGAGGAAATTGTTCATTAAGAAGTACTTCACAATAGTGTTGCCACCTGCGTAGTACTTTTTCGTCGTCCACAAGAAGCAGCCCTTGAGCAATATTGATGAACATTAACGAACGGATTTCCTGGGCATTCCTGATTCTCTGAGCGGCTATTTTGAAAATGGTTTGTCGGAGTTCGTGGACAGCCTGGGGTTTTTCCGCAAGCGAAGAAGAAATTTCTTCTAACTCCCGATACAGGCCCTCCACGCACTTTGCTTGAATTTGAGCCTCTTGCAAAGTCTGTATTCGAATTCGAGGCGAGATTTTTCATCTCCATTATTAGTGGAGCTCTGTGACCAAGTTTTGAATGGTCTTCAAATATGTTTAATATTAAATATCACATTCTTTCCATTGTAATTAAACATATAGACCAATTGTTTTTATTTTTTCATATTATTGGCTACTCGTGGGTTTGACTTTTAGTATTTTAAGTAGTACAACATTTTTAAACTAAAAATACTTCTATTAAATTGTGTGCGGAATATCTAAATTTTGCATTGCGAATATTGAATTTTGAATTCCATTAGTGCATGGTTATTTTTGTATGAAAGGGAATTAATGAAGTTTTTGAAGAAGTCTCTTTTATTCTACTTACTGTCATATCCTGCTGAATAGGACCACATGGCAACAACTGCTAAAAGCCACGAAAATAAAAATCCTTCGATTTTCGTATAAAATACAGGATACACAATTTTAAATGGCAACAAGCAAGTCATCCATATTACATAAGTTGGAATGCAATAAATATTATTGATTATTATAATTGCTGTACGTATTAAGGCAACAGGATATTTAAGGAATCTGAAAGATCACCCCCCCCCCCCCATTTCCTTTACCTGCTGTTGTCCTTAGAAGCTGCGTATCCAATTTAGCTCAACCACTCACTGATCTCTTCCAACTTTCCATTTCTCAAGGTTTGTTCCCAAAAACATGGAAAGACTCGCTCATTATCCCAATTCATAAAAAAGGGTGCAAAGGAGATATCTCTAATTATAGACTCATTGCCAAACTTTCCTGCATACCCAAAATGTTTGAGAGTATAATCTATGATATTTTGATTCCTCATTGTAAACCACTTGTCTCCCCTAAACAACATGGCTTTCTTAGTGGTAGGTCTACAACTACCAATCTAACTGAGTTCGTATCCAACACTATTTCCTCCTTGGAAGCTGGAAATGAAGTTGATGCTTCGCTACTGATTTTAGTAAAGCATTTGACAAAGTATCTCATAAAATTATTATCTTCAAACTTAAATCCTATGGCTTCCCGCCCTTTTTATATCTTGGATTCAATCGTATTTAAATGACCGTCGTTACACAGTCCTTTTTAGATCTTGCAGCTCCAACCCTAACTGCCCTACATCAGGGGTCCCTTAAGGAAGTCATTTAGGTCCTCTGATTTTGCTATTGACCATTAACGATGTGGATCTCATCCTTAATGGATCCGACCTTCAGATTTACACTGACGACATGCGTATTTCTAAACATATTAAATGCATGGCCGATTTTCGACTACTTCAAGCTGCCCTAAACAATTTCTTTACTTGGTGCCAGCACAACTTTCTCGAACTTAATGTGAATAAATGCCAAGCCATTACCTACTCCCGAAAACGCCCTCCCTTACCACAACGTCGACATTTTTTTGAGAATGAACCAGTTGCAATTGTCACTTCCATTCGTGATTTAGGTGTTTTATGCGATAGCGAACTCAATTTTCGATCTCACTATGATAATATCATTAACAGAGCTAACTCAACTCTAGGTTTCGTTAAACGATGGTCGAAAGAATTCTCCAATCCCTATGTCACTAAGTCTCTGTATGTCACTTTTGTTAGACCTCTTCTTGAGTACGCGTCCGTAGTATGGTCTCCCTACCACCATGTTCATAGTCAACGTATTGAAGCCGTTCAACGAAGATTCATTCGCTTTTCCTTGCGATACCTTTCTTGGAATGACCCATATAATCTTCCACCTTACGAAAGCCGTCTAAAATTAATAAATTTACAAACTCTTAGTAGACGTCGTGATAATGACAACATACTCTTTGCCCATTAGCTTTTGAATGGACTCATTGATAGCGAAGGTCTTCTTAATAAATTCAAACCCAATACTAGTAATCGTTATTTGAGAACCATTCCCCTCTTCTGCGTCCCTTTCCATCGTACTGAGTATGGCCAAAATGAACCAATTACTAGAATAATTCGAAAAGTAAACAACTCCAACATCTTTGATCTTAACCTCTCAAAATCCTCTCTCAAACTAGCTCTCCAATCTTAATCTCCCTCTTTCATTTCATACCCTTATCTCTTTTCTCACCTTAGCTTTAAGATTTTATTGTTATTTAGTTTGTAAGATATTGTGTGTTTGTACTGAGCGAATGAATAAATAAATAGAAAATAGAAATAGCCACATGGTGATTTTTTGACTAGGACCCCAGGTTTTGACGAAAATTCTGTTACAAGCATATAGGGCTATCATTGTCTTCTTTGCTCTTTCTTTTATATTGAGGCTACAGTTTAATTTCCTATCTAGAATCACGCCAAGATATTTCGCGTGTTCCGATATTTTTAGTGGAGTTCCACCAGTTGTTGGTCGATTGAATTGCGGTATAATCCTTTTGTTGGTGAAGGGGACCAGTACTGTCTTCTGTGGGTTAACCGCAAGTCCGCACTTTCTGGTCCAGGTACCAGGCGTTCCGTATGTGTTCGCTTAAAGTGGATAAGAATTTCCCCGTCGCTAGCAGTAAGAAGTCGTCAGCGTATGCTACTGCCTTGACTCCACTAAAGTTTAGTTCAATCAGGATCACGTTTGCAACGAGTACCCATAGAAGGGGGGTTAGGACTCCACCTTAAGGAATTCCTCTAGAGATGCTGACACCTTTATTATTTCACCACAAAAATCTGAGTTGATGCATCTGTTTTTAAGCATGCACATTATCCATTTGATAATGGCATTCTCCTCAAAGATTATAAATTATAAATTTCAGCTTCCTAGCTCAAACTTTGACTTTTCCATAAAGCTGTTTTATTTTATTGTGGGCGTGTCAGTAGCGGATTTCAAAAATGTTAACTCCCGAGCATTTTGGATAATATATTTCAACTCTCTAGCTCAAAATTCGATTTTTTGTGGGCGTCGTCAGTGGTCGAATTTTAAAAATTCTTAAATTTGATTATTTGGGATCGAAATTACTATCGATGCTGATCACGATAATAGTAATTTTTAGGGGTCTATGGGCAATATAAAGGTGTGTTACAAACTATGAGTCAACATTAATATACCCTTGGAAAAGAGGGAAGGATGGTGCACTCCATCACCTCGCACTTGCGATTGATGACACATCCATCTATTAAAATGACTGTTAAGAGCCACGATAAGAATACAAGATCTTACAGCGGTACCCTTAAAATCCATCTTCCGGTAATGTGTCCGCATGTAATAGAGGATCTATGAACAACTTTCAGATCTTAAAGGCGAACGTTCATCATGCTAGGGGTGAGTCCACTGCCTTTAGTAAACCTATCGCCGAGGAGGCGATAACACTAGGTCTCATCCATCCTTGGGTTATCGGTGAAAATTTCAAGTGTTTCGGAAATAATGCAGGTAAGCAAGTGCCGATGGCGGCACGCTTAAATATATGCTTTCTTCCCATTCCAGAATTCATTACAAAAGACCTGGTAGCCATACTTACAGACGTTCCGACCGAGAGAGGCACCCAAAACATCGTTTGTGTCTCGGCGTATTCTGGAGACGACAACAACATGGCGTCATTATTTGTCCAGGCCCTCATTCCCACTGACAGAACAAAAACCTGGTTCAAAACCAACCATAATAAATGCAATTCGCGAAGAGGTACTTCACCCTACACTTGCTAGTCCATTTATGTTTAAATTTATTGCAAATTGGCTTGTGTCAGATGAAGCCTCGATGTCAGCCATCATCAGCACAAAAAGTTTGAAATACCCGGCCGACTGATACAGGCACCGAATAGCTACGATCCTAAATCGACGAACTGGAAAATGTATCGAGGACTTGTCCTCTCAAAAATGGATATGCTCGTCTCATCAATTGAGTCCACGTGGGACCTTGATACAGCAGTTTAGAGTGACGTTTCAACTGTCAAAGTGGAATTGAAAAATTTTCGAAGCTCCGTATTTTTTTTCAAATTAAATTATAAATCCAAGTAACTTCCTAAGAAAAACAACGTAAAAACACTCATTTAATCACTTTGAACTAACACCGCAAATTGCTAGTTAAATTTACTCAAGTAAACAAGCTCAAAAAGGAAAACAAAAAATAAAAATAAAAGTTTTCTCCGTGTTGCATCGAAATCAAATTGCGGTACAACGATTTGCCGATGAACCGCAAGCGATACTTATGTGAAATTTCTCCTGAACAAAACACTACCAACAAAAAGATTTCTCATCTAAAAGCAGCAAATATGGGAATAGGCGATTTATCAGTTGCTGATCTAAAAACTATCTTAAATGAGAGTCTCGAAGAAAAGCTTAAAGATCTAGTCACAAAAAATGACTTGTTGGTGCTCTCGAACGAGATACTTTCTTTGAAGACACTTAACACCCAACTCAGCAGAAAACTCACTTTAATGACAGAAAGATGCGATTTGCTTGAAACCCAATTGGAAATTCTCTCACGAAAATCAAACGATAAGTCTATTGTGGTACACCTTCCTTTAGACACAGAAACCGATGCAATCCAATTAGCTAAACAGACTTGCAAGGGGCTTCTGAAGTTAAATGAAGACGAAGAAATCCAATTTAAGAGCTCCAGACAAATACGCAACAACAACACTGAAAGAGCAACTGTCATCATCGAACTTCCAACAGCGGCGATCACCGATAAACTTATTACCTCCGCGCACACGCTCAAAGGCTCCGGAATAAGTATATTTCGCGAGCAATCACTTTTATCAAGAAGAAAAAGAAAAACACTAATAGAAATAAAAAACAAACTGCGGCAGATAAATCCAAACGCCAGAATTTTCGTTAAAGGAGACAACAAATTGCAAATCAACAATCAACTTTTTGTTTATCAAATTTCACGAGGTTTAGTTGTCAAATCAGCAGCGAACACGTCACTCATTAGTGAACTATTTGGTGACAGTGGTTACGAGTATTTTAATTGCAGCGAGGGAGCGAGGTTGGCCGTGGTTCCAAGCTCTTCTTCCGCTTTTGGCCTCCAACCGCAGCGAGCGCCATTTGGAAATCAGAGTTCACACCATGTTAGGGATAAAACACAATAGGTAAATTCTGTCGTCTGCCATAACACAACTATTTTTCAAAAATTAAATATATGCTCGTATAATATAACTGGTCTCAAAAGTAAGCTTTTACATTCCGATTTTTTTTAAATATTTACACCAATTTGATGTTATAATTCTTATAGAAACTTTTATTGAAGAAAAGAATCAAAATGAATTTCTAAAATATTTCAAAGACTTTAAAGTAATGTTTACACCCGCGTAAGATCTAATTTGCATGGAAGAGCCAGTGGGGGTATTCTATATGGGATTAAAAAATCTTTATGGGGCAATCTTATTAATTTTAAAATTATTGAATCTAAAATTATTTTTCATATGGTTAGCAACAACCTAAACTATTATATTATTCCTATTTATTTAAATTGCAATCATTGGCTTAGCGACTTCGATGAACTAGTGGAATTTATGAATAACACTTCTCTTGACCATGTGTTAATCGTCGGTGATTTAAATGCTAGGATTGGTGAATATCAAAATTCTTCCGCCAATATTTTACGAGCACGAGTTGCACTGGCCGAGAGTAGATGTTCTAAATATAAAATTTATAACCGCAACGGGGGGAGTTTAACAGAATTTTTTGAAGTTTTCGGTCTATTTGTTTTGAATGGGTCTTCTATTAGTGATGCATGTGGCGAATTCACTTTTGTTAGCGGGCAGGGACAATCCGTGATTGACTTTGCTGCGATTTCAGGGGACTGGCTGAACATTATCGATGACTTTGAAGTTGCACTAGTCAACTACTCGGCTCATTTTCCAATTGTAATTAAAATTCAGCTAAAGGAGTTAAACCAGCAAGCTACACCTTCTAGTTTTAATAAGCTGAAGTGGTCGGAGAACAATGCAACCCTCTATAGAAGCCTCCTTTCTAGGCACTTACTATCTCTGCCCCAACAATCCGCAGTCTCGTCTGAAGTGGTATGTGAAAGTATAGAACGGGTTATAAAGACCGCAGCCCCTTTTGCGTTGAAGAGTACACACACTTTTGTAGCTAAAAATGTGTGGTTTGATAAGGATTGCAGAAATCTCCGTAAACTTTCGTTCGTTTACTTAAAACTGTTTAGAACGACCAATTCTCAATTTTTCAAAAACATCTATCTTCGCGTTAATAATGATTTTAAAAAAATGTGCTCAGTTAAGAAAATCACCTATTTAATAAACGTGGCTAAGAAATTGGAAAACTGCACAAACTCAAAGATATTTTGGGAGACAGTGCGCAATCTTGGTGGGCGCAATCAGGGTATGAAGTTCTCTTTAGAAGCTGAGACGTTAGCAGCTCATTTTAAAACTCTACTCTCAGCTGATGAAGACCTTCATACCTTTGACTACGCGCTACCTGATACTAGAGTCAACGAGCTGGAATTCTCATTGCCCGAATTGGAAGTAATGCTCCAAAGATTGAAAAACAGCAAGGCTCCTGGCCTAGACGGCATACCAGTCGAGTTTTATAAAAACAGCACTATTGATTTTAAAAACTACCTCGTGTCTTTCTATAACAAAGTGTACAATGATGGATGTGTCCCTAACAGTTTCAACGAATCTGTAATTTTTGCCATTTTTAAAAAAGGTGATGCTAACGCTGCGGAAAATTATAGAGGTATTTCAATTTTAAATTCAATAAGAAAAACTTTCACTGCAATCCTATATGAAAGGCTCTCAAAATGGATTGAGGATAACAGTCTTTTGAGCATCTTTCAAGCCGGTTTCCGCCCAGGTTTTTCAACCATGGATCATATCTTGGCCATTTCAAGCATTGCTCAACAATTTATAGATAGAAATAGGCTCTCAAAATGGATTGAGGATAACAGTCTTTTGAGCATCTTTCAAGCCGGTTTCCGCCCAGGTTTTTCAACCATGGATCATATCTTGGCCATTTCAAGCATTGCTCAACAATTTATAGATAGAAAAAAGAAACTATACACTTGCTTTGTTGATTTTAAAGCTGCATTCGATAAAGTCAATAGACAAGCTTTAATATACAAACTTTCTTGCATTGGTTTGTCAAGAAAGTTTCTCGAAGTGTATGCAAGTCTTATTTCGTCAACAAATGCAAGGGTATGGGACGGTTTCACATTTTCAAATCGATTTGATACAATTACAGGTGTTCCTCAGGGTTGTATCCTCAGCCCATTATTATTTGCCCTGTTCATAGATGATGTCTGCGAGCTTCTTCCGGGTGGAGTTAATTTTGCTAACATTATAATCAAAGTCCTGTTGTACGCGGACGATCTAGTCATGCTTGCTGATAATCCTTTCACGCTTCAATTGCAAATAAACCGTCTAAGTTCATTTTGCGAGTCTTGGGGCTTGCAAATTAATACCCAAAAAAACTAAGATTGTTATATTTGAAAAGAGACAATCAAGAAGGCGAGCGGAAGAAAAATGGTCTCTAAACAATACACACATTGAGGTTTTACAAGAGTTTAAATATTTGGGTGTCCTCTTGACCTACAATTTAAGCTATCTAAAGCACTCCAAAGAAAAAAGCAACGAAGCTAAATTGGCTCTTAATATAATGTGGCCAAAGTTTTTTTCGAACCAAAATGTTGATTTAACGTCCAAGTACAAAGTTTTCAACGCGACAGTAAATGCATGCATGGCATATGGCGTCCAACCCGTCGGATACACACACTTCGAAGCTTTTGAAACTGTACAAAGGAACTTTTTTAAGAGGATATTTCGTTTGCCTAACTCAACACCCAACTACGCCATATATGTAGAGTCAGGAATAGTCCCTATATATATACAAAATTTGAAGGCAAATGCGAACTTCATTACTAGAGTGATGAAAAGAAGTGAAACTTGTCTTCACAAAATCATCTTAAGAAAATTACTTCGAGTGAATGCTTCCCCGTTTAAAAACTGGAACGAACTAGCTTTATCTTACGAAACAAGTTTAAACTTAACAGAAACTAATGTGACCGATTGGCAGGCTCAGTTTTCTGATGTGATTGCTAAGGTGGATCACAAAATGTTTCTGGATAACCTTTCCAGAGCATCTTCATCTACTTCAAGAGCTATTTATAGTCATTTAAACCATGAACTGCCCTCGGAAGTCTCTTACTTTAGTAATGAATTTTCAGCCTCGGTTATAAGTATTATTTTTAGAGCAAGAGTTGAAATTTTAAATTTGAACTTTATACCTCATCGATCAGACTTGCCCCAGCTATGTGATCTATGTAACGGAAGAGTGAATGAAGATATATACCATTTCGTTGCTGCTTGTCCTATTCTACAAGAAATTCGCCGGTTGCATTTTCGGGAAAGTTTTATATCTTTGGACAAACTTTTTGAAATTTTAAATGGAGCAATGGGCTGGCTCAGCCTCTTTAAATATTGCCAACATGCTCTTTCTTTCCGTAACAGTTTCACATATTAAACTTAGTCGATTACCCACTTATTGCAGTTTTGACCAAATTTTATACCTAACTATTTATTTTTTTGTTGCTGATCATACTAAATTTGATAATATCTCTTTTGTGTTTCAAATCACGTTAAAATTGATAATATTGTATAAACAGCTATTTCTAACCAAATTGCGTATTATTTTGTGTTTCAAATCACGTTAAAATTGATAAAATTTTGTATAAACAGCTAATCAAATTATCCAAATTGTATAATATTTTGTGTTTCAAATCACGTTAAAATTGATAGCATTGTTTTATATAGTAATATTTCTTCATATCTTTTGTTAAACATTTTTTCTTTTTTTTTTCTTTTTTCCTTTTCTTTATATTTTAAAATTTTTGCTTTTTATTATTTCTTTTATTTTTAAATCATATTATGAAATGTCATCTCAGGCAGACGGCAGTATTGCCATGTCCTTATTCTTAAGTATACCAATTTATAAACTTTATGATGAAAAAATAAAGAATCTATCTATCTATCTATCTATCTACAGCAGTTTATCAGATCAATAAATTGCTGCTAACCTGTTTGGCAAATACATTATCTCTCTCACAGAATATAACTAACTGAGAACATCGAAACACATTACATGGAGAAAGGGCTGCGAAGACATAGCAGACATGCCAGTTGCAACGAGTATCTACAAAGCTCTGGGTATAAAGATCATGCAAAATGTGTAGGATTAGTAAAAAAAAAACATGATAGTACTTAAACGACGAACCGCGCAGACGCAATTAGGACCTTACTTCAGGTTCACTTCCCAAATTCATATATCCGTGCTACACACGATAACTCAAACACGAAATCCCCTCGGTCTCTATAGCCAGTAGAGTTAACAGTTGATCTACTAAAATCTTTAGTCCAGATAAGGTTAGATGGGCTATCGGCTCATTCAAACCATGTAAAGCCCCGCTGGGGACGGTTTTTTTCCAGCTCAAATTCAGACCGGTATTTAATGTTACAACTGGAGATACAACCCATTCTCCCGAAAACAGGTGTACGTAATCTTTATCCTGGCAGAAGGCCAAGTGAACTGTTGATCTACTAGCTTGAACTTTAGTTTTTGCCTTGATTTTGCTTACGGAGTCTTGAATTTGAATCAGGTCTCAGTATTACCCGTCGATCCTGACTTGTTGTTGCTTTGCTTATCCGTCCTTACTAGTTTTTTCCATAGTTCTCAAGGCCCTTAAGATAGCCATGAACAACAGGTGGTCCTCTTTCAATCTTACCGGCTATAAAACGGATAGATTTGCCTTGTTTCCTGGTAAGCTTGTATTTGGCCTATTTCCTCCTTAGTTAATAAATTTTTTTAGTTGGTGTTTCTATGAAATTATGTTTTGAACTAAGGTCCCAAATACTCTTAATTCCTGTATGTTTGATTTGAAATATGATAAGAGATAGATTTAGTTACTGTTCGCAATCAAGTGAAAAGAAAACATAGGGACGGGCTACAGTCCGCTTGGGCGAACTGTTGGATACCCTATTCTTATACCTTTCCCTCATAAGTGGGCGTGACAAAAGTCTAAGTATGGTTGAATTGAAGAACGGTCTACTTATATTGTTATATAACATTTAAATGATTTTATCAAAAAAAAAAACGAAGCTTTTGTAATAAAAACGCTCCCTAGCTCAAACTTTGGTTTTTCTATAAAATTATTTTATTTAATTGTGGGCGTGTCAGTAAGCGGATTTAAAAAAAATTAACACATGAGCATAAAGGGCCCCTAGAGAGTATATATTATAAATTTTAGCTCCCTAGCTCAAACTTTGGATTTTCAAAAAAGTTGTTTTTTTAAATTATGGGCGTGACAGTAGGCGGATTTTAAAAATATTTACACATGAGCATAAAGGGCCCCCTAGAGAGTAAATATTAAAAATTTGAGCTCCCTAGCTCAAACTTTGGATTTGGATTTTGGTTTTTCAATAAAATTGTTTTATTTAATTGTGGGCGTGTCAGTGAGCGGATTTTGAAAATGTTATCTCCCGAGCAGTTTTAGGGGTCATAGATCATATATAAAAAATTTCAGCTTTCTAGCTCAAAATTCGATTTTTCCAAAATTTTGTTTTTTTTGAGTTTGTGGGCGTGTCTGTGGGCGAATTTAAAAAATTCGTAAACTTGATTATTTCGGGACCCTATAGAGTATATGGTTAAAATTTCAGCTCTCTAGGCCCACTTTAAAGGCCTAATTTTTGCCGACGGACGGACGGACGGACATGGCTAGATCGACATTACTATCGATGCTGATCATAAATATAGTAACTTTTAGGGTCTACGGGCAATATTAAGGTATGTTACAAACTATGCGTCAAAATTAATTTACCCTTAGAATAGGGTATAAAAAGGACTAATTTTATGACCTTATTGGAAAAAGCAGCATAAAAATTGAATTTATCCGCATAATCCTATTTTATTTTTATACAACATAAACATAGCATAGCCTTCTTTCATATTGCATTTACTTTTTCCCAGATTATCGAAGGATTAAAAAAAGAGTCGTAAAATTAAATAAAGAAACTACCTGTTCGTAATCAAGTGAAAAGGAGTGTATATAGAAGGTGGGGGACTTTCTCAGAGACTACTGCGGCTGGAGATATCATCTCAATAAAATGAATTTGTGCCTGTAGACAGAATGCAGGTTCTGTATGGAAGATGAAGAAACGTCGGAACACATTCTCCGTGAATGTCCGGCACTTCATTGGTTCAGCA
Organism: Portevinia maculata; assembly: GCA_949715645.1. Lineage (NCBI taxonomy): Eukaryota > Metazoa > Arthropoda > Insecta > Diptera > Syrphidae > Portevinia > Portevinia maculata. The sequence goes on along the minus strand of OX454525.1, from coordinate 210,739,817 downwards.
TCTTTCAGAGTGAGATACAGGTGGAGCTAAAAAACTCTGCCACTAAAGAAACATGGTGGTGGGCAGATGAAGCAAAAGCAGTGATAAACGACAAGAAAGCGGCATTCAAAGCTTGGTCAAAGTGTCCCTGGAGAAACCTCGCTTCGATTTGGAATAGTTTTGGCAAGAGACGCGCGAAGAGAAAGTGCGCTCAAATTCAAGCAAAGTGTGTGGAGTGCCTGTATCGGGAGTTGGTAGAAATTGCTTCTTCGGTTGTTGATAGGAACCAAGCTATCCATGAATTTCGAAAAATTTTGTTGAACAGGGGCACAATCTTCTTCAAAATAGCCGCTCAGACAAAAAAAAAATACTACGCAGGTGGCAAAAGTATTGGACTTATAAATGAACAATTTCCTCGGATACACTTTCACAAATTCTTTAATAACAATGAGCAGTACCCGGCATTAATCTCGAAAACGTCAGGAAGGCGGTCAAAGTTTCCAGAAACGAAAAGCGGTTGGGCGGGACGATATACCATCTGAGTTCTGGAAAAGAAGGGGAGACATCGGGTCCAAATGGCTTATAATTCTAATCTCCAAACTGATGAGAGCCGATACAACTACTGGAGAGAAAGTTATCGTCCTCTTTTTTTACAAAAGATAAGGAGATACATGAGACTATAAACACTGTTCTATCAAGCTGATATCAAACTCAATGAAAATCGTTGAGCGGGTATTAGATAGCCTATTGCGGAAAATAATACGGCTACCTCACGACCAGTGCAGTGCGCGTTTGTAGCACGTAAACAAACAACAGATGCAATCCAAAAGTATACGGATCATGATGGAAAAACGTGGGGATTCCTAAAGGGTTTGCAAACCCCACAGACGGACCAATAGGAATTCAGGAGAGTGGTAGGGTTATGATCCATTTAGTCCAGATCATAGCTTCGCCGTAAGGGAGGAAGATTTGGAAAATTTAGTTGTACTTCGAGAAAGGGCATTGTCGAGGCCACCAGTGTTTTATTACATTATTTTATTTTATTTTATAAGAAACTGTATCGAAAACCGGAGTGTTGGACTTCAACCATAACTACATCCACCACTGCTACCAATCCTTGTTCCCATGATACCGCCGTTAGGCCTTTTATTAAGGGAGGTTTTCAGCCGTAGTTGCCTCTTCGTGTGCACATTTACGTGTATCCTATGGTTTTGCCATTCTGGACATGTGCAGAATGCATGAATGTATGCCTCTGTACTGAGTAAATGGCGTGCAGGCGTTAGAACTGTTGAGTGCATTCAACAGAGTCGACCAGCGTGCACCACAGTAGTGGAGAAAGAACGCCGCCTTGCGGGCAGCCTCTGTTTACCCCCGCGATCACATAACGGCCAAAATCAGCATCCGCAACCAACGCTCTATTCATTAGCATTGCTTTAATCCAAAGTCATCGGGATTTGTTTAAATTGCTAGCTGACTCATATTTCGCCACAACGTTCGCGAAGAATGACTCTTGTCGTTTGTTTTTGTTCAAAGTAGTTTCGCCTAGTAGACCAAGTAACCCCGCAACCTATGCGGAAGCAGTGAGAGATCCCTTGCAGGTGGCGTTGGTTGACGAAAACTCCCCAATGGTTAGGCTGTGCTGGACAATTGCCTTAGCATCAATGCTAAGCTTACCTAGATGACGGTGCTCCACATCATTGAAAACCCCAACGACCAGATTCCAGTTTTTGACTCCGAGGAGATTGTCAGAGGCTTCCGGGTCATCAAATGCGCAGACCGGCTGTCCAAGAATTTCCTACGCGTGTGGAAAGCTAAGATTAGCGAAGTCAAAGAATGACTTTAGCTTACGTCTTACGCTAGAAAAAACAAAGCGGTAAGCCAGAACTTATATATTAGCTCTCACCGCGGCAGGTGTAGAGGATTTTGTTAGCAGATGGATTATATCCATGCTCAAACCCAGAATAGTTCAGGCCCAAATGGTTAACACCATTATAGCCAAGTCGGTAGAAAGAAGAACGCCTCAAGTGGGGGTCATTTCGCCTCTGCTATGAATCTTTGGTGTTACGCAAAATTCAGTAGCGTACGCAGACGACGGGGTTATTCTGGTATGTGGGATGTTCCTTCCAGTGGTAAATGTGATCACAGAGATGGACTTGATTAAGCTAAGCGCATCGGGTACAAGTGGTGGCCTCAGCGTGAATTCAAGTAAAACTCAACTCGTGCTGCTTATCAGGAAGCACAAGATACCAACTTTTAACCTCCCTAAACCAAATAACCAAACACTCTTCTTATCTTCCGAAGCTAAATATCTAGGAATTATACTCTATCTAAAGCTAAACTGGAAGCAAATATAGAACACAGGGTACGTAAAGCTTGTGTCGCTTTCTACGCATATAGCAGGACTTTCAGAAAAAGGTGGAGACTCCGGCCTAGGATTGTGCTATTGATGTACACAGCCGTAATACGTCCTATCATCACCTAAGGGTCACTTGTATGGTAACCTGGCAAATAAACGAGTCATTGTCAAACTGGCCATTACCGAACAACAAACAAACTTCATGGGGTCGCATTGTCGGTATCGAATTTCCAGTGACCGATGTCGCTTTTCCGTTTGCAACTTCCGGTCACACAACTTCTGTAACAATGAAGTTGTTCTTCATTTTCTTTAAGAAGAAAATGCGTGTACGCCCGCTATGCGCGTATGTAACAGCGCTGTTGCCTCGCCGCTTATACATTTTTGTATTGATAGGATGGGCTGAACATTCGCGCTCACTCTACCACCCTTCATTAAAATAATATTTTGTATCAATTGAAGACAAACAAGTATGTTTTCTTCTTCAGAATCACTAATTATATGCGCATAGTTTCTACTCTAAAAATAACTTCAAAATGTTTAAATAAATTGCAAAAAGAGCAAAGGTTTGCTTTAATCGCTGTTCTTGTCGCTTATCACAGCTCCAACATAAACGCACCCTTAGAGGAGAAATCACATCGCAGTTTTACATACGAACTGTTAAGTCAAGCGACATATTTAACATCTTGAAACTGTCCCCCGACTGTGCATGCAAATTTGTCCATAAAACTCCTAGATCACACAAAGACAACAATAGCAGCATTTAATTTGCCTCATTGATAAAGTTATCCGAAACCAGGAGTCCTGCCGATCTTCGTTGAGGTTCAACAGGCGAGTCCCGCAGGCGGACCAGCAGGGATGTAGTTAAGTGGGAGGGTTATAATCCTTTTGTTACACCCGATTATGATGCCCGCTATCATGAACAGACGAGTGGTTATGATGGCTCAGCATTTTTGCCCAACTAATTAGATTGCTCTTGTTGAAATTTAGCAAAAGGGTCTGGCATCCGATTAGCGGACCAAGCAACGATGACTTGCTGACCGGGCGAAATGACCCTAAAATTCCAATCAAAGCTGGACATGAACGACGAGTCTGATTGAAACCACGAAGCGTGTCGGGTCTTTTTGCAAATGGTACTTCAACACTTTTAATTCTGATCATAACCGCGCAATTAAGGGGGAAAAAGGACATACATAGTTAAACCTTGGTATTAATTATTGTCTTATGGGAAAAATATTGACGGTGAAATTCTAATTTAGCTTGCAGTAGCGATGTTGTTGCTTTCTTTTCGAAATGGAGGGACAATAAAGTAGTATATACCCAAATGCGTAAAAATAAAATGACTCGCACTTCTGTTCCCTTAATTTTCGTTCCACAAGCTGAAATAAAGCATGTCCACAGTTCCAACTTCACATTTTCACTGAGCAAAATTAAAATATAAAAGAATAAAGAAGGAAAGGGTATATATACATGTCTCAGTCCGCAAAGTAAAACAAAACATAGGGACGGGCTACAGTCCGCTTGGGCGAACTGTTGGATACCCTATTGATATTCCTATCCCTCAAAAGTGGGCGTGACAAAAGTCTAAGTATGGTCAAACTTTGGATTTTCAAAAAAAGTTTTTTTTAATTGTTAATTAAGCGGATTTTGAAAATATTTACACATGAGCATAAAGGGCCTCTAGAGAGTATATATTATTAATTTCAGCTCCCTAGCTCAAACTTTGGTTTTTCAATAAAATTGTTTTATTTTATTGTGGGCGTGTCAGTGGGCGGATTTTAAAAATTTTATCTCCCGAGCAGTTTAAGGAGTCATAGATCTTATATAAAAAAATTCAGCTTTCTAGCTCAAAATTTGATTTTTTCGATAAATTTGTTTTTTGAGTTTATGGGCGGATTTCAAAAATTCTTAAACTTGATTATTTCGGGACCCTAGAGAGTATATGGTTGAAATTTCATCTCTCTAGGTCCAGTTTGAAGGCATAATTTTTTCCGACGGACGGACATGGCTAGATCGACATTACAATCGATGCTGATCACGATAATAGTAACTTTTAGGGGTCTACCGGCAATATTAAGGTATGTTCCAAACTATGCGTCAACTAATATACCCTTAGAATAGGGTATACAAATGGGAACGAATACATACATAGACATGGCAAAACTCGCGCGTTAATACACAAGAAGAAAACATTTAACATGTCATAGCTCTTAAAGAAAAACAAAATTGTGAACAATTCCACACAATGCCATTGCGAAACTCGCACGCTTATACATACGTAAAGGGTTTTTCAATAAGAGCGCTACAAAAGTAGAGCGACAGGGACAGCAAACGACGCCGAATTTCTTGCCACTTTTTTGACATTTCTCTTCAGTAAGGTTTGCCATTTCATGATGGAAAGATATACGAGCCAACAACGAGTCGAAATTATTAAAATTTACTACCGAAATTCGGAGTCAGTGGCCGCAACGTTAAGAGCGCTACGTCTACAAAAAATCATCTTCAGCGATGAGACTCATTTCTGGCTGAATGGCTTCGTCAATAAACACAATATACGGTATTGGTCAGGCAGCAATTCACATGTACTCCATGAGTCATCATTGCATCCCGACAAAATTACGGTTTGGTGTGGTTTATGGGCCGGCGGCGTCATTGGGCCGTATTTCTTCCGTGATGATCAAGACCGGCACGTTACTGTGAATGGGAATCGCTACCGTTCAATGATAACCGAATATTTTTGGCCCCAATTGGATGATATGGATTTGGAGGACATGTGGTTCCAACAGGACGGCGCCACAAGCCACACAGCGAATGCCACAATCAATTTATTGGAAACCGAGTTTGGAAACCGTGTTATCTCACGAAATGGTCCAGTCGCTTGACCGCCTCGCTCGTGACGCCGTTAGACTATTTCCTGTGGGGCTACGTCAAGTCTATGGTCTATGCCAACAAGCGCGTCGATTGATGAACTTCGTACGAATATCGAACGTGAAATTGCAGCAGTATCGGCCGATTTATGCTTGAAAACCGTCGAAAATTGGGTTCAGCGTCTGGACTTCTGCAAGCGTGCCCGTGGTGGCCATGCAAAAGAAATCGAGTTCCATACATAATGGCATCGAACGTACTTTCACAGGAATAAAGAATTTCATTGATATCCAAAACCGTTTTTGTTTTATTTAAAAAAAACTTTTGTAGCGCTCTTATTGAAAAACCCTTTATTTACACAAGAACACACAAGAGCTCTGTGTTCTGTGCATATGCATATTTATTTTTTTTTATCAAAAGGAAATCCAAATCCGAGAGCACGTTCCAATACTACCAGGCAGAAATCCTATTTTTTGTGTAGAGGTTGGAGAAACAAGGTGTTATTCGTTTCTCTCATTTAATGGGTGGCGTATATTGTCGCTGCCCATGGGGATTGAACCTGCACCGCATGGGTCACTCACAAGCCAACAAACTACCCCCTAAACCATCGCCACCTATATGCATATGGAACGAAATAAAAGGGATGAAGACTAATTGTTCGAAGTCAAAACGTACTGATGGATTTATGAAAGATAGGATAGTAGCAGTAGGTAGAAAAATACAAAACCTTAATAGTTCCGCGGATATGACATAGTTCCGATGACAAAAAGAACCATTCCATGCTCGTTGCGCCTTTGGAACAGTTTTGCGCAACTCTACTAGCAACACTTCACATTGTCTAAAGCTTCTGTCTTAAGTTTGGTAACTTTTCTTAATTTCTTCAAGAATGCTAAATAGGGACTTAAAACGCTCTCCTGGTGTACACTGACTTTGATTGCCAACTCCTCGCTGACGCCAACAGGCCATCTTACTCTTGTCTTTACTCCCTCATACATGTCCAGGATCATCTGTACGTAGGTTTGTGGAACTCCTCGTGGTCTTATACTTTGGATTTCATCGGTAGTTGATTTACCTGCGACAAACCCCACACTGGTCTTTAGATAGCCGTTTTACTTTTCATGGAAGAAGAAAACTTTCCATCCACTGGTTAGGCAATGGATCGCCTCTCATCAGTTTGGAGATGAGAATCATGAGCCATTTGGAACCGATGTCTCCCATCTTTTTCCAGAACTCAGAGGGTATCTCATCCGGCCCAACTGTTTTTCGCTTTTTGGAGTCTTTGACCGCCTTCCTAACTTCTTCGAAAGTAACTTCCTCATTGTTAGCAACGGCTCTCGGAATAAATATATGAGGAAATTGTTCATTAAGAAGTACTTCACAATAGTGTTGCCACCTGCGTAGTACTTTTTCGTCGTCCACAAGAAGCAGCCCTTGAGCAATATTGATGAACATTAACGAACGGATTTCCTGGGCATTCCTGATTCTCTGAGCGGCTATTTTGAAAATGGTTTGTCGGAGTTCGTGGACAGCCTGGGGTTTTTCCGCAAGCGAAGAAGAAATTTCTTCTAACTCCCGATACAGGCCCTCCACGCACTTTGCTTGAATTTGAGCCTCTTGCAAAGTCTGTATTCGAATTCGAGGCGAGATTTTTCATCTCCATTATTAGTGGAGCTCTGTGACCAAGTTTTGAATGGTCTTCAAATATGTTTAATATTAAATATCACATTCTTTCCATTGTAATTAAACATATAGACCAATTGTTTTTATTTTTTCATATTATTGGCTACTCGTGGGTTTGACTTTTAGTATTTTAAGTAGTACAACATTTTTTAAACTAAAAATACTTCTATTAAATTGTGTGCGGAATATCTGAATTTTGCATTGCGAATATTGAATTTTGAATTCCATTAGTGCATGGTTATTTTTGTATGAAAGGGAATTAATGAAGTTTTTGAAGAAGTCTCTTTTATTCTACTTACTGTCATATCCTGCTGAATAGGACCACATGGCAACAACTGCTAAAAGCCACGAAAATAAAAATCCTTCGATTTTCGTATAAAATACAGGATACACAATTTTAAATGGCAACAAGCAAGTCATCCATATTACATAAGTTGGAATGCAATAAATATTATTGATTATTATAATTGCTGTACGTATTAAGGCAACAGGATATTTAAGGAATCTGAAAGATAGAAATAATTTGTTGGTTTATAACATATATATTGAGGTTTAAACAATATGAACGATACAAAACCCAAACATGTATATCCGAGCATGATGAAGTCTTTGCATAAATGAATGAGAAAATTGCACAAATACAACTATTCGATAGGCAGTCAAAGAACCACGTGTTTGTCAACTATCTGGCCAAATCGATGTTGAAACAAGAAATAAAGATTAGTGTTGAAGAAAAAGTAATGATTGCGATGCCATTTATAGCAAAAATAATTGGAAATTAGTTACACGCGAATTTCAAAACATGTCGAGATGTGTAAGTAATGAATTAGTTCCTAGAATGGGTTACCTTACGCAACTGTATAATAGAGCATATCAGGTTTACATGAACAGTACAGCGTAGAACAAACAGTGTAGTTATTTCATAACACGAGTGTAGTAAAACACGAGGCATGTTAAAGCCTGAAAAAAGTAAATTATCTAAAAGATCCTTTGGTTTTGGCGGATAACCTTGAACTACCAAGTCAAAAGCGTAGGTTGAAAATCCAAAAAACGATTCGTTGATTACTGATTTAATGACTTCGAAACTCAGGAACAAGTAAAAATGTCATTATTCACCCTTCGCGGACGTCTGATAAACATCCGAGAGTATAATGTCATGATCCTTTTCGGCTTCAACGGTGAGGTTATGGCCTAGTATCATTAACCACCTACTTAACTGTATCCCTATTGTTCAGTCTGTAAGGTTAGCTGTTCAACCTTAAAATGTATCGGTAGGCCTCCCGGTTTCGGATTACTATTTCGGATTAATGTAACGTCACTGAGGCCAATTATTTGTATTTGCGTGATCCAGGGGTTTTAAGGCCTGCCTTTTGTTTTTTTACGATTTCTACACGTGCATGCTCGCTCATGTTATTGATTGCTGATTGCTGCAGTGATACTCTCAGCTTATCCTTGCTGTTAGATAAATCATCTTAAATTTGCCCATCGATGAAAATTTCAAATTCGGTATCTTATGGTTAGAAGAAATTTCCACTCTGGCTTTTCGTTTCCCTTTGTTGATAACTTTAGTTTTGTCAGCATTTTTATGAGAAATGTCCTGATATCCTTTTGAGCGAAGTTTGATGCTTTGGCGCATTTCTGTTTCAAGGGGCGGTGTTACAACTGGATTACAAGCAACAAACCCTTTGATGCCAAGAGCCAAAATTGCGAAATCCTTTCGGAACCTTACTGGTGTTATATTGATATGTTTATGCCCGATTTGGCGATTGTTATAGTCTTATATGTTGCTGAATTCAAGCTTACTACTTGCCTGTGGGAACAGGCCTAAGGGTGAACTGATGCGCATTCCTAGCATGTTGGGTAGTGCGTTTGAAATGTTCTAGGGGTGGGATGCAACTGGATATTTCGTTTGAGCACTTATGGTGGAAATACCGATAAAACAACGAAAGAAAAGAGACATTACGACGATGACTAAGAAAGTCAAGCGATTTTGAAATATCACGGACGCCTAGAACTTTTGCAGCGTTCTTGGGAGGATTGAACATTGTGATTACTCCAACGAAGGTTGTCATTACACACATATCGAGAATGGAAAATCCTTTGGCTTCGGCGATGGAAGAGCCATTCATAGATAATGGCAGACTGTTGTAGTTTCGCTTTAATATCGACTGCCAACATCGAAGAGTAATTCCTCCGAATCAATTTTAATAAACTGAAGTGGATCTTTTCCTCTAGAACTCTCAGCCAGGGTTGGACGAAAAATATTTGAGAATATTTATAACCGATATTTTTTGTATATAAATTTTGTAAATAAAGTTGACATTAAGTTTTTAAAAACACACAATTTTTATTATGCTGATTTTTTCATAAAAATGTTTTTTTAATTTTTTTTTAGATATGTTTTATTTCCAATGAGCAACAAACTGCCATAGTCATTTTTAAAAAGATTCTTATTTTCATTTCATTACATTTCATTGTAAGGTTAAAGTGGCAGGACGCACTTAGAGCAATATATGGTTATTATTGTTATAATACCATGTGGATCTAGGAATTGTTGTATTTCATTGGTTAAACCAGTTAGAGCTCCACATGAAGCGTAAGAGACTTCTGATGTCAGTGTTAGTTAAACCAAACAGATTGTTATAGAAGAAAGCTCCAAAATTCAGTTTTCTTTTATGGGAGAGCGCAGATCATATACAAAGTGCCTGGCAGAAAATGCATTCCCTTGAACATCGTGGCTACACACAAATTTGATTTGTGTGTAGCCAAAAACCGATTTAGAAGAACGTTGATGATCATACCCAGAATTTTTTCAGAAAGTGGATTTTCGGTGCAATCAACACTTATCTTTTCTACTCACAAGAACAAAGAATGTGGATAATAATCGCGTTCCCCTTCTTGTCCAAGCAGCTTCTGCAAGAACATTCATTTATGCAAGAACTAGGTTAAGCACAATTTGCATGTAGCAAACCTTTTTCAGGTCAATTAGAAAAAGTATATACTTGTTGGAAGAGTTCAGAAGCCATACATTATGTACCCTATTCCCCAGCATCCAACAAAGATGATGTGGACATGGTGAGCATGGTGTGAGATGATCGTCGATTGTCTAGGGCTATTATAGAGTTTATGGAGACTGATCCTAAGCGCATGGCTCTTAAAAAATTAACAACATCACAAATAGTTTTAAATAAATCATAATTTGTTTTACCTTTGAACGTAACTCATATTCAATTGTATGTAGCAGTCGTTTACAGATGTATTTCCATTTTTGTCTGAAATAAAATTAAAATAGATTATGAGAACTAAGGTTGATGCAAATATATACATAGTATTTATGCATAATTATTTTTAAACGTTTTAAGAAGCTCCACACCTTATATCACTTAACAAAAAATAAAGCAGTATTACATACATACAATGGCTATTTTCGCTTTTAAAATAAAAACTCTTAAACGAATAAAGACAGCGCTCTTACTTTTTTCTAAGTAAAGGAAATTTCCAAGGCTAGAAAATTACTCTACAGAGTGTTTCAGAAACTTTGGGTGAAATAACATTTTCTCAGAATAAGCAATTATCAAAATGTTTTACTTTAAAATATAGTCCCAAATATTCCGGATCTCCCAATAAAAACAAAGTTCAAGACTATTTCAGTTTTAACAGGCTGTTCCATAATAAAACGTATCACAATCGTGAAAGGATAAAGCTAACAAACCAATTTTGAACATGTTTTATTTTGTGACGCATCAGAGTATCTTATAAACTGTTTCAGTTATACATTCCACGTCAAACAGTGTAGATTATAGTAAAAAAGACCAAAATATTTATAAATATAATAATTTAGTAGACTTATTAATTCTGGGCAATAGCTTTTGTTCAGCTGTTTTTGAAATCGAACGTGCCTTAAAGATGAAACAAGTGGAAGTGCAAAATGTTCTTTTTACCGTAGGCGTGAAACCTTGCAAGAATTTTGGTATCAATATCGCTTGTACTTTACTTTTTATTACTTGATTCCTTGTGTTGTTTCAAAAGTTTCCTTATTGCCTTGTTATGGCGTATCAATAATTAACCCGATTAGTTAACTAAATTCCTTTTGTATATCCACTTTTCTTCTTTTTTAGGCTTCCTTCTTGTCGATAGTCTCATCGTCTTGGTATAGCCCTTAAGCTAGTTTTATAACGAACTTTTTCTAGCGGGTCATGGTGAAATTCCAAATTCATAATTTCTCTCGTGCTTCTGCTGCTTCTGATAATGACACCACAGCGGAAATCAAACGAAGGGTGACACTTGCCAACCGCTGTTTCTCTGGCCTAAGACGGCAATTGATTAGTAAGGCATTGTCAAGAAAAACTAAGGAGACTCTATATAAAATCCTCGTCATCCCAGTCCTGGTCTACGGCGCAGAAGCGTGGACATTAGCAAAAGCGGATGAAGGTCTCCTTGGTCGTTTTGAACGCAAAATTCTTCGAGTGATTTCCGTCCCTGCCATTCAGATCTTGAACTCTATCTCACATTATTCAATGAGTTCAAATCATTATCCTGCAACTTATATATCTCTATATATATAAAAATTCAGTGTCACAGTTTTAGTGTTTATACTCGTCCGAAACGGCTTGACCGATTTTGATGAAGTTTTATATGTATATTCCGTAGGTATGAGAATAGGTGCATAACTAATTTTTATACCACTAAGTGATAATGGTGGTCTACCAAAAAGTTTGTATGGGGAAATGCAGTTTGGGGAAAAAAAAACTGGGTACAAATCGAGTAGTGACACTTCAAATACAAAAAAAAATATTTAAAATTTTAAAAGCAATTGTTGTTGACAATTATTTTAATTATTTGCCAAGCAAATTGTTGTTGTCAACAATTTTGAATTTTTTTTTTTAAATATACCTAATAAGTTTGTTTATGTTTATTATGTTACACAAAGTAACTTTTTGAAACGGAGTCGATACTTTGATTTGTTGGATGGTGTTTGAATCCTTCATTTTTGTTTGTCAAGTACGTTGTTGACATTAAATTAGAATTGCTGCATGTTGTTAAACCGTGCGCATAACAAATTGATTGAAAGAAAATAAAAATAGAAGTTTCTTTCTTTTGTGTTGTTGTTCGATAAAAGTCAGGTGACATAGGCGCCTGCCAGGCAACTAGCACCTACCCCTAGCGGAGCAACGAAGTAGCGTAATCGGGCTAAGCAAAGCGCAGAAAAATGTGCAGTCCATTTAACGACGGAACCGATTGAGCTCAAATCAGGCAAGCTTTGGTATTGACTTGAATATGTTTCTGTGAAGTTTGGTCAAAATCGGTCCAGCAAGTTTGACTTGCAATTTTGTTTCTCATCAAAAAAAGACAAGTATTTCTTTTTGTTAGACGCAAAGAACGCCGAGTATTTAGACTCTTGAGCACGGGCAACGCCGGGCGGGTACAGCTAGTTGACTATATAAGTATGTAAAATGGAATGCTCTTTAAAATTGGACCCCAAACTTTTTTGGGGATTTGTAAATTCCAAGAAAAAACCGATGGTTATCCATCGAAGCTTACTTACAATAGTTCTACAACTGCTGATTCGCTAGATGCAAGTAATATGTTTGCAGATCATTTCAGTAAGTCGTTTAGGGAGACCCCTCTTCACATAGATGATCAATATTTTAGTTATCTAACTAGCTGTTCCCAAATAAGTTTTAGTAGTATCTCATTCGATTTGGAAACAATTTTAAAATGTATTTCTGCTTTGAAGAACGACTATTCATCAGATTCTGATGGCATTGCACCGATTGTTCTTAAAAATGTAGTCATGCAATTGCTCCATATCTTAAGTATCTCTTTGAATTGTCCATTTGTACTAGTAAATTCTCTAATCTATGGAAAAGTGCTTTTATCGCACCTGTATTTAAAAAAGGCGAAAGTGGTGATATCACTTATTATAGGCCTATTTCAAAGATTTCGTGTATCCCTAAGCTTTTTGAACAAATTGTTTGTGAAAAGTTAATATTTCTTTGACGCAATATAATTTGTAATGGACAGGATGGATTTGTAAGAAACAGATCCACTGTCACATATCTGTTAAGTTTCTTGCATGATTATTCTAATGCCTTAGAGAATAAGGACAAAATGGATTGCATATACATAGACTGACTTCTCTAAGGCTTTCGACCAGCTGTCCCATGAAATAATCGAATTTAAGCTCAGGGCTCCACCAGGTTTCATAAAATGGGTTAATTTATACCTTAGATCAAGGGTTTATCAAGTCAAATTTAGAGGATCGCTATCTGATCTTTCACAGCTCAGTCTGGAGTTCCCCAAGGAAGTCACTACGGACAAATTCTAATTATACTAGCCATTAATGATGTTAAGGCTTGTATAAATCACAGTAATATCCTGATCTACGCTGATGATATGAAAATATATAAATCTATCACTAGTCAGCAAGATAGAATTTTTCTTCAATCTGACATTAATAGCTTCGCCAATTGGTGTGATAAAAACGGTTTATCCCTGAACACTACTAAATGTCAACATATGACATTCTCTAGAAAGAATATCCCTTCAACCTTTCAATATTCTTTGTCTCAACATATTCTTCGTAATGTTGATAATTTTGAAGGATCTTGGGGTTTATTTTGATTCCAAACTGGTTTTTGCTAACCATATCAATTTTATTGTTAATAAATCTAATTCTATGCTGGGCTTCGTAAAAAGGTGGGCGAAAGAATTCAATGACCCATACGTTTCTATGTCATTGTACAATTGTTTTGTCCGTCCGATTCTAGAGTATGCCTCACAAGTTGGGACATCATTTTACAACATTAATTCAAATCGAATAGAGGCAATTTAACGTACATACATTTATTCGATTTGCACTGAGAGGACTTCCATAGGATGATCCATTTAACCTTCCTCCTTACAGTCAACGTATCAAGCTTCTTCAAATGTTACCCCTTTCTCAACGAAGGCTTAATAGCGATGTAATTTTTTTTACAGCAGCTTATATCCGGTCAAATAGATGCACCTGACTTGCTGTCGTCTATTGGCTTTTCGTGGTGGTGCCCATAATTTACGTAGTGTTGATTTATTGTTTAGCCCCCATCATAGAACGAACTATGGGAGGCATGAGCCTATTAGTCGCATGAGTAGAATCTATAATCTAAATGATCATGTGATTGACTTGCATGCTAGTAAAATTAAGCTTAAAAATATTTTGCGTAATAATGCCTTCGTGTCTTAAATTATTTGCATGATTTGTGTCTGTGTTAGTATTTTGATCGCGTGATAGTTACTTGCTTGAGGTGTATTAAAAAAAAAAATGCACTCACCATATCCGCACCAAATACCTGCCACCTGATACGAGCAAAAGCAGGACAATCACAGAGGAAATGTTCCGCAGTGTCGTCGCTTTCTCCACAGGCTTCGCAGTTGGTGGTATCGCTTAGGCCTAGCATCTTAAGGTGTTTGGCAAAAGCGTAGTGTCCCGTAAGAACGCCAGTAGTCTGTCTGCAGTCTTTTCTGTTGAGAGACAACAAGAATGCCGCGGATTTCCTACAGCCTTCCGACCAAATTCAGAGAGATCTTGCATTCACGAACTATTTTGGAGGTGGTTAAGGGGTTGAGCAGGTCCTTAAGCGCAGCCTGACTGTCGCTACAGACACAGAAACTTCGCGAGACATACCTCCCTTTGGAGTTTGGCGAAAGCAGTAGTAACGTATTTACACAAAAGCTTATTCCTATAAACAACCGATGCGTTTGCTATAAATGGTCTTATCATAGACGTATAAATCCATAGGACTCTTTTCGGTGATAAGCCCTATGTCTTGCGGAAATGCCCTTGCACTGCCAGAAAACCGATAGCGCCTTGGCAGTCTTCAGCTCAACATGCTTGGACCAAAGAAGTTTGCTATCCAGGATGACTCCCAGATACTTTGCTTCATTGGAGAGTTGGATTGTGACGCCTTTTAGCACTGGATGAGTCAACCCAATCAGCTTCCTCCTTCTCTTAAAAAGAACAACCTCAGTTTTAAGAGCATTGACCGAGAGCCCATTCCTAGTGCACCAATTCGTCGATCACGTCAAGGGTCGCCTGCGCCTTGTCGCATATAGTCGCTAGGCATGATCCAACAGAAAGCACGGCAACATCATCCGCGTACGCCTGAGCGTATACATTAGAACGGTTGAGTGCGTTCAACTTAGAGTCGACCAGAATACACCACAGCAGCGGAGACAGAACGCTGCCTTGCGGCCAACCTTTGTTTATCCCCGCCATAACATAACGGCCACAATCCGCAACCGTAACCAACGTTCTATTCATTAGCATAGCTTTAATCCACAACACCAATGGTTCTACGCCGTGTTGTCTGGCAGAGCTGCACATGCTGTTAAAAGTCGCATTGTCAAAAGCACCCTCAATATCGATGAAAATGCCCATCGGGTATTCTTTCATGTTCAAAATAAATGCATGGTTGCTATCGTTCTTCTTTTTCGGTCACGATTTTTCCATTTAGGTAACTCTTTTTTTAATTGTGGGCGTGTCAGTTGGTGGATTTTAAAAATAATTAAACTTGATCATTCTGGACCCCTATGTCTAAAATGTCAGCTTTCTAGCTCGAATTGTATTGCCTAAAATCGTACAACGGACAAACGGACGGAAGAACATGGCTAGATCGAATTAAATCTCAATGCTGATCACGAATATAGCAAGTTTATGAAAAAAAAAGAAAAAAAATAGGCATTAACGGTCCATAAGGGCCTTAAACCTAACTTCTCCAATCGTTGCCTGTGCAAAGTAGAAGGGACCTGCAATTTTAACCCGAATCGGAATGGCAAATTTAAGAAGCTTCTCATGACAAGTGATACTCTTGGATGTCTGTCAGACGTTCGCAAGAGGTGAGGCAGTGGAAAAAAACGTTTAAGTGTTACTTGCCCGGCGGGATTGGAACCTGATACCTTTAGATTAGTAGTCCAACACACTTTCCACTGCGCCCACCCATTCGAACTAACACATTTAAGAAAATAATTAATACCTTACCCAAAATTCAAAGTTTTTTCTAAAAGAAAATTATAATCGATTAGTTTTCAATCGCCTGGAGGAAGAAGAAAATAACAAACTAAGAACAAATTTTAGAAGAATAAATACCGATCGTCTTACCACCCCACACCACACCCCTACCTTTATTCTGAATGTTATTTTAATTTAATATTCTGAAAATTAATTTTCTAACAATTCAAAATCCATATCCTTTACAAAAACTCAAAATTCTTTGGCGAAAGAAAATTATTAGTCGTTTTCAATCGCCTTGGTGGAGAAAAAATATCTTCTTTTTTTATATAATGTACACGCACTAAAGGGATTTTTTAGTACTCTTATCATGTATTGGCTAGACAGCGCGGGCGTTAAGGAAATTAGGATAAGAAGAAAATGAGAGTTGCCGATGCACGTTGGTTTTAAATGTTTTTGGGTTATAATGTGAGGGGAAAATAGAGCATAGAAGAGTATTCCACCTTAGTGTTGTACGGCTGAGGAAAGATTCTTTGAACTTCAGTGTACGTCCGAATGCAGGCTTGAGGGTGAACTGATGAGCAGTCATTGCATGCCGGGTATTGCGGTTGAAATGTTTAAGGGTTGGAATGCAACTGGCTATTTCGTTGGAGCACTTATGGTGGAAATAACGATAAAATAACGAAAGGCAGGAGACATTACGACGATGACTAAGAGAGTCAATCGATCTCGCGATGTCTCGATCGTTAATAAGTTTTATCGTACGTTTTTGGATCCTGCCACGTAGCTCCAAATAAGTTATTGGTGCACCGGACCAGATATGAGCGTTGTAATCGAGTTTCGGGCGAATAAACGCCTTATAAATTGTAGCCAGATCAGAACGGGTGAAATATTTCTTACATCGCTTAACATTTCATTTCGCGGCGTTCTTGGCGACATATAATATGTGATCATTCCAACGGAGGTTGTCATTAACACACATACCGAGAATGAAAAGTTTTTCGGTTTCAGCGATGCAGGTGCCATTTATGGATAATGGCAGTTTGTGTGGGTTTTGCTTTAATGACAGAAGACAGCATTGCGTTTTAGAAGCATTAAATTCCACTGTATTTGTTGAACCCCACTGAGTTATGCTGTTAATATCGGAATTTAATGAGCTAAACATACGTTGCCGTTCCAGTTCCACACCCGAAGAAGAGGGGCGTGACCCAATAAACGAATATGAGGAGCTGAGTGTACTGTCATCAGCAAAGGAATGGATTGGGTTAAAAGTAACAGACAGGAAATCATTTATAAAACTGAGAAAGATAGTCCGGGACAGAACGGAGCCTTGGGAACATTTATTTGGTGGATTGCAGACTTGAAACCGTCCAAAACAACTTGAATTAAACGGTCCGAAACGTAGTTTCTAATCCATTGAAGAAAATTATCATGGATTCCAAATGCACGCATTTTCGACAAGAGAGCTTGATGCCAAACTCTGTCAAATGCCTTTGAAATATCAAGCGCAACGATATTGCTTTCACCACCTTGGTGAAGATATTGGTTCCACTTTTCGGTTGGAAATGTCATCAAATCACCGGTGGACCTGTTGCCCCGAAAACCATACTCATTCGTCATTGAAAAGTTTTTGGGATTCAAGATATTTCATTAGCGGTTGATCAGCCTTAGAAAGAAGGGACGTAAGTGCAATTGGTCGGTAGTAGGAGGGAGAAGAGTCGCCTTTTTTTGGTACAGGCTGGACAAATGCTGTTTCCAATCTCCTCGGAAAGAGCCCTGAAGAAAAGGACAGATAGAAAATCTTACGCAGTGGCTTTGCCAGCGTAGAAGAATACCTCTTCACAACAAGAAAAAAAATTCAAAAGAAAACCGATTGGTCTACTTTTCCACCACACCCCTACCCCTACGCCCTACCACATAAACACCCTGTCCATAACCACATTCTGATTTCCGAATTCACTCCTACCTGCTGATAAACAAAACACAGGCAAAATTGATGCATGTTCTTGTTTGATGAAAAAGATGTCTCTCGTGGAGGTAGATCTTGAAAAATTGGGTTCGTTTTCGTTGTATGAAATAAGGTGTCTTAATATTAGTTTGTCTATGGTATGAGAAAACAAATAGGCGAATTCCTTTTTCTTTAACGAAGAGGTTATGATTTGGAATAACGGGATCGTAATCCTCCAACTTTGCTGCATCCCTATTGATCCGCCCGTAGGGTTCGCCGATGTGACGTCAAAAAGTATCGGCAGGCCCCCGATATCAATCACTGAGTCGCTGAGGCCACTCCAACGCTGAAGTTGTTGCATTTGTGCACCCAGAAGTTTAAAGACCGTACCTCTTGTTTGCGATTGTATAAGAACATTGATTGATATTGCCTTTTGTCAAGGTTCGTCCTCTCCTTTCAACATAAAGTCCAGACACGTCATGCACTACCGCAAATCACTATAGTTATTGGTAACCTAATAAATAAATTGAAGCCACCGACAAACAGCAGCCTAGCATTGAGCGTCAAACAAATGTGTATGTAATTGTATGATCCAACATTGGTTCGGCTCTGGAGCTCAGTACATGCCACCAAATTATTAGGAACCAAGACAGTGAATTTGCCTGTTGTATTTATTTTTCCACACATTCTACAGGTGCAGCTGTGACACAATTAGTTGTTAAACTAGCTTGGAGGAAGTTTCATTTTCCAGTTTAGTGGAACTTTATTCGTTAATTCTACATTTTTAAAAAGCATCGGAGGACTGCGCATTCACAAAGCAACCCGATCATACCGTCAACCAAATCAACGACGTGCTAATCAACGCTAGGTTAGTAAGTCAGTTATGTTAAATTGCTGTTTCGAAGTATAAGCCCCATGTAGCGATTGTTAAAATAATCGGGTCCTTTTTTCTAGCAAATAACCAATTGGTAAACAAACTATCATTGATTAAAGTTCCAACAACACATTTTCTATATATGAAATTGTATGTTAGCCGAATGTTCACCGATATATACATAATATTAAATTTATAATGTGATAAAAAAAAATTCCCGATAGTTAATTTTTCGAACACAGCTAAATATTGATTAATTTCTCATGTATGCAGTTAATTCGGCCCATGTGTTGTGATTGCATTTGGTCTATCAAACATATTGTACTTATTCGGGTCTGTTTTAGAAGATCAAGTTACTTCTAAATGCACTTAACTTTTAAAATGTATACAATTTCAGATTATAAAAAGTTAACACACGTTTTAAACATTATTTTAATTTAATAGGGTTGGTTTTACTGAGGCAGTGATGACATCAGCGCGATGCATAACCTTTGACTCCGCTGAAAATCTAAGCTTTGACGAATCTAACGTTGCTACGTTGCTGGGGAAATTTAGTTTGAGTATGTAATAGTAAATATTAAAGTTGAATAATAAAATACCTAAACATCTAGACTTTTTCAATAATTACACTCATTCTATAAGTTGGCCTTACGAATTGGGTGGCACTTTAAACGACACAAATAAAAATAAATGTATGTAGATACCAAGTTGTGGGATTCAAATCCAAACTCAGGTAAGTTACAAAGCCGCAGAACAAACCCCCAATGTTTCTATGAAAAACTGGTCAAACGATGAAACTTTACAGAGGAATAATACAAGATTCCAAGATTTAGAGTTGAAAATGGAAATCAAAATAATACCTAACAATCTCTACGATCAAAACCGTTGACTAACTAAAACTAAGTACATAGATTTGCAGATTACTAATCAAATTGCTAGTAGTTTGTGCGTGATGGCATTCGTAAAGTATGATATGATTTCTTGCGTTAAGTCACAGTGCTAACAAAATTGTCAAAAAATAAGCAGTTACCCCCGAACTAAGTAATTGGCCTTCGATGGATTTATATTATGTAGGTATGTAGGTACTTAAGAAAAAATAAATAACTAAAACTAAAGAACTTACACTAAGAAATCATTATTTTCATTTCTAGTGAATTTCCAAAAAAGTTTGAATAAAATATTTAATTATTTTTTAAACTAATAGTTCTGGACCAAGTTAAAAAATAAAAAAAAACTATGTACATAAACACTGAATTCAACGAGGCCAACTTTTGGAGAAAAAAAAATGACACTACGGTCGATGTCGGACTAGTAACAGAAAAAAAACAAATAATAAACATCGCGTGCGGAAAACAACCACTATGCCACTTCTGACAAGCAATACCTGAACAGAACTGTCAACTGAGTTTAGTAGTACGCTTACATCGACACGAAATTCGTCATTTAAGCCTACTGCCAAATCTGTTATTCCTCTATGAATTTTCTGTTTTGAATTATAAAAGACCTCAATTACAAAAGATCTTTTATATCTGAAAAACAATCACGCCTTGGAGCTTCGTGTTGACAAACGCATCCCGTTGAACCATAAAAAAGAAATGAAACCTATTTATACAAAGCTGCGTTATTTTTGAACTCCAAAATGAGACTCGTAAAAAGAGAACTTACCCCCGTATTAATAAACAACGGATAGCGGCGAGTTAGCACTAGCACACGTGCCAACTCTTAATTTTGATTAATAAACGTGTGTTAGCTTTCACTGACGGGTTGGGGACGAAATTCTGGCGAGGTTAAAATTCTTTTTTCAAAATTCAGTTTTACAAAATTCTGCTTTCAAAATTCAGCTTTTCAGAATTCTTGCTTTACAAAATTCTGCAAATAATAAAAAAAAGGTTTGGAAAATGTTCAAAAGCGCACGCTTTTAAACATTTTCCAAACCTTTTTGGTTGCAGAATTTTGTAAAACAATCCACCACTCACTGTTATAGAAGAAGAGGTAAAAGTAGTTTATTTATTGGTTTTAAGATTGTTCTCTTGGTTAAGACAAATATTCTGTTAGTATACATTTGTGAGTGAACGTGTGCTTTGTTTAGTTTCGTAATGCTGTTGTTTCTTTTTTTTTTTGGTAATTTCAATTATGAAATAATTTGTTATTTTTGGCTGTTTTTTTGTGTGTTCCTGCTACCCACCTGTGTACCTTCTTTATAAGACATATATTGTAGTTTGTTGACAAAGTTGAAAAATATTTGTTTTCTTTAAATTCGTAAATTGGAAAAAAAACAGAATTAGCAGAATTTATTTGTTTAAAATATTGCCTGTCAGAATTTAAAAAAACAGAATTTTGAAAAGCAGAATTATGTAAGACAGAACAGAAAAAAACAGAATTTTGAAAAGAAGAATTTTTGTGTTAAAAGTCAGAATTTTGCAAAGCAGAATTTTGAAAGCAGAATTTCTACCCGCTCCCTTCACTGACATGTGATAACGAGTGGATAACTTAACTCACCGAATTCGGGGGGCCCTTATACGTTCACTCGAATGACATCAATCACTAGCATGTGTTTGTGAAAATGTATCTGTATGAGTCACACACATTTGGTGAAGTCTGATTGACGGAAATCAAAGCAAGTTTGATTTTGCATGATGAACGTCATGCCGATTGATACGTGTAAAGGTTGGATCGACGTAATTACTTTATTGTGTTTTGTGTCGCGGAAGCGAAAACATGTGCGGAAAACTGAAGGACGATGAAGACCGAGCATTTGTTTTGAAATTAATTGAAACGTATCGGTTATTACCGAGTTTATGGGATGTCAAAGGGAAAGATATAGCGAAAAAATATTTTTTTTTTTTGCGTGTAGCTAGGTGAAAATCGTTAAAAGACATCGCTTGCGAGCTTTACGATAGTGTGGGACTTGAATCATCCACTGAAAACACCCAGGGAAGGCATGATGTTACCATCCTTCCAGTAATCGCACCTAGTCTAAAGACTAATCAGCAATTTTGTTTTAACATTTGCTTATGTACTTATGTACTGTTTTTAGGAACTAATTTTGGTTTGTTACCTTTTTTTCTTAATTCATTATCACTTTGTTCGTGTGATTATGTTGTAAAACATATTTTTCTTTCCTAATTTCCTAGTTAACTAGTTCAAATGGTTTAACTCTATGTAATCTTCTAACTAAATTGTTGTTATTAAGTAGTTGAACTACTTCTAAATTAGCATGGTTGCGAAGCCTAACTTCATGTCTTCTTGCGACCTTCCGAACCTCGTCCTCTACCATTTCAATTTTTAGATCCCTATGTAGATCAGCATTACGTATGTACCACGGCGCATTAACAATATTGCGTAATACTTTGTTTTGAAAGCATTTTATGCTTTGAAGATTTGTCTTTCTTGTGCACCCCCATAACTGGAGGCCAGATGTCCAAATTGGTTTCAATATTTGCTTGTAGAGAAGCAGTTTGTTGTAGATTGAGAGGCATGAATTCCTCCCTATGAGCCAATACATTTTATTGTATCGTATATTTAGTTCATCTCGTTTTTTTGACATGTGTTTTCCAACGCAACTTTGCGTCTAAAGCCAAGCCTAAATACTTAGCTGAGTTCGAATGCAGAACTACTTTATTATTTATGTACACAGGTATGTGTTGTACGTTTTTATTCGTAAAGTTAATATGAACCGACTTTAGTCCATTTAATTTTATTTGCCAATTTTTGGTCCATTTGGATATATAATTTACTGACCTTTGCAGTTTTTCTGTAACTTCCTGTGCGGTTTTTCCTACTGCAAGTACAGCAGTATCGTCTGCAAAAGTGGCAACAGTAGTTTCGTCATTTTGTGGTAGGTCGTTCGTGTATAGGAGGAACAGTACTGGTCCCAACACACTACCTTGCGGTACTCCAGCTTTGATGTGTTTCAATTCGGAGTACTCATTCTCTTGCTTAATTCTAAATAATCGTTGCATTATATACGAGACTAGTATTTCATGATACTATTTTGGAAGATATTTTTGTAGCTTACGGATTAATTCTTTGTGCCAGACTTTATCAAAAGCCTGTGTTACATCAAGGAAGATGGCAGAGCATATTTGTTTTTCTTCTAAAGCTTTTTCTATTATATCAGTTATTCTGTGGACCTGATCTATTGTTGAGTATTTATTTCTGAATCCAAACTGATGGTTTGGGATCAGTGTCTTTTCTTCTAGAATCGGATGGAGTCGTTTTAGGAGCATTTTTTCGAATAGCTTTGACAGGATTGGCAGCAATGATATCGGCCGATATGACGTTAATTCACTGGGCAATTTTCCCGGCTTAGGTACCATGATAACTTCCGCAACAGTCCACATGCGCGGAACATACCTTAGTCTGAACGCAGCATTTATTATCTGTGCTATTTTTTTCATACCTTTCTTAGGGAGTTTTTTCAGAATTTCACCCGTTATTAGATCAAATCCCGGGGCTTTTTTCGGGTTGATCTTTTCTTTTATTTCTTTGGCTATTTCCCTAGAGGTTACTGCTGGAATCGATCTCTCGTCTTCGCACATTTCTTCCGTTTGTTGGGAAATAGATCCGCCTTTTGTTTGTTTGTTTTAGCCCAGTTATCACTGCTGTTTTTCACTGGTGGAATGTATGCCGTTGGTCTTTTAATTTTTTTTGTAGCCTTCCACAGTGAGTATTCTGTACTAGAATCGTTTGTCAGATTTGTAAGGTATCTTTCCACCGATGCGTTTTTAAATTCTGCTATCCTTTTTCTGAGCTTATTGTTTAAGCTATTAAGTCTACTTTTATCACTTGGAGCTCTTGACAGTTGCCATCGCTTGCGAGCTCGTCGCTTTTCTGATATAATGTCGCAAATTTCGTTGGGATACACGTTTCTTTTTACTTTGCTATTTAATTCAGGCGTTGCCTCCCATGTAGCCTTTTGTATAGCTAAGGTGAAGACTGTACTTTACTTTCTAATTGCTCTATTGTATTAATTGTTGTGGATAGTTCGATGCGTTCATCTATTAAATATCTGAAATATGTCCAGTCAGTTAGTTTGTTTAC
Source organism: Portevinia maculata (assembly GCA_949715645.1). Lineage (NCBI taxonomy): Eukaryota > Metazoa > Arthropoda > Insecta > Diptera > Syrphidae > Portevinia > Portevinia maculata. The sequence goes on along the minus strand of OX454525.1, from coordinate 210,716,086 downwards.
TAGACGTGGGTTGTGTTCCTTCATTATAATTTTATTGCCAAGTGTTAGCAGCACAGATGAGTGATCTGAGTCAAGATCTGGCCCTTCCTTAACTTGGGTAGTATTTAAGGAAATATTCTTAGTTAAGTAGAAGTCGACAACATCCGGGATTTTGTTCCTATCTGTGGGCCAGTAAGTAGGATTTCCATTTGAATGGTAATTTACATTGTTTTTTTTAATATATTCAAGGAGTTCTCTTCCTCTTGTATTTGTTAATCTTGATCCCCAAGATATGTTCTTAGCGTTGAAATCTCCGCCTATTATGAATTTATTTCCGAATTTACGGCAGAGGCTTTCAAAGTTGTTTTGTTTCAGCCTGTAGCTAAGAGAACAATATGCCGCTGCTACCGTTATCTGGCCGCTACTTGTTTTTATGTTTACGGATTTCGCTTGTATTTCCCACGACTGATATTCTTCATCTTCTTCGTGGCTAACATCTTCCTTAATTATAACTGCGGCCCCTCCTCTTGCTGTATTTTGAGGATGTGGGGTTTGGTATGTCTTGTATCCGCAAAGTTCGTATTTTGTTCCAATTTTAAAATTTGTCTCGGAGACGAGAGACTTGTTTATGTCGAGAGTCGCTTGCAATTCGTCTTTACGATTCTCGAGACCATTGGCATTCCATAATAAGATTTGTATGTTTTTAGCCATTATGATCTTTTAGGTACAGTTCTTTTATTACTGTTTTGTTTTTCAAGGAGAGATATTCTTTCCAGAATTTTCTTATTATTCTTTTCCATGTCTCCCATTCTGTTAAGGATTCTTTGCATGATATCCTCCATAGCATTAGTGGGAGGCTTGGGGTTTCCGACTGGTTTTACAACGTTTTTCGAAGCAACCTGTGCATATGTTTTCTGTGGACCGGTTATGAGGCTTAAGTTTTCATTTTCGCTTAAGGGTAGATTACCTTTAGCTCCTTTAGATTTCGGTCTCAAGTCTTTTTTGTTTCTTTTTTCTCCGTTTTTGGTTGCGTCTTTTTGAACAGGCTTTTGCATTTTCTTTTTGTTGCGACCAGCAACATGAGCCTACAATGTAGGGGGAAACAATCATCGACATACGATCATCCAGGCCATCAGTTCCAGCAGCGACCCATTAACCACATTTCAACAGCGTCGTGCCCATTAACCAACATTGTACAACATGTAATTCGACCACATTGTCAGTGCCAGCGGAAGACTCATATTCTGGATCGGCCTGACCCACTGCCGGCTGACATAATAAACATTAAAATATTATGTTCGGGTGACCCACTGCCACTGCAGCTGTCATAATAAGATATTATGTTGCAGCGATTCGAACTTGAATGTTATGTGGCGATCTGGCACACTTCTGTTGCCACAAAAAAGAAATGAGCAATTACGAAGTGAATCATCGCCACTTGAAACAATGGGACATAAAAGGGAACGGCGTTGTAGCAAACCCAGAAGTGCAGTATGGGAAACGTTTACACGATTATGGCCGTCATCTGTATTCTTGGTTGTGGGGCGTACATCGTGAACGAGATATAGAAGGCGTTAACGTGGTTCAAAATACTGAAGGCGGCGCACATTTGGGACTTGCTGGACTGGGGATAATTGTCAGAATGATCAGTATACAAGCAGAATTCACCGCGAACGATCGTAGTATCTATTAATAGCTCAAAGAAAAGAAGTATATCAAAATTGTAAACCAAAATATATTGTAAACCAAAATATATAAATTGTGTTATGTTCATTTATTTTTGGGTCCAAGGTTCTCGCCATTGAAATACAAGTTTGCCGTGGCGCATCGTTTGTCGACCACTTTTTTTCTTATTCGCAAGTTGCCGTGGCGCAACATTTGGTCCTTCGAGCCGGATATCCTTCGTCAAGGATATTTTTATTTGCATCGTGTCGTGTAGTGAAAATAGGGGTGTTGTGATCCAACATCGGGAAAGACAGCCCCTATTACCTTTACTGTGAACTCTAATCCTTCGTCAAGGACATTTTTATTTGCATCGTGTCGTGTAGTGAAAAGGGGGTGTTGTGATCCAACATCGGGAAAGACAGTCCCTATTACCTTTATTGTGAACTCTATAACCTATTGTGAACTTAAAGACAGTTAGTGTGACCCAACAACGGGCAATACGTGTTAGTGAGCGGAACGTGAACACAGAGCAGCTAATTGGCCACCGGCAAATACCAACCACTGAAGAAGAAGCAGCTATTTGACCATCGGCAGATACTGTGGAAACAAGGGAAAATCAGGTGCGTTGGAACTTATTGATACTTATTATATTGATTAAAATTGATTCACTAAATTTAAAATATTAAGGTTATCAAATTTAAATACTTTGACTAAAGAATAAAATCTTTGAACTCTAAATCAGGTAGAATAGGAAAATGAGTAAGACAAAGATAGCTACGGCCTGCGAAACGGTCACTAATTTCTTAAGGGAAGTGAAGGGTGAATTTGACAAATATGTCGAAAGTAAGGCCACTCCTCAATCACGGTTCGCTATTCAAGCACGATTGGAGGAGCTGGAAGATATTTTTGCAAGTGCCAAACGGCACCACATGCTCATTGTCTCGTCTACTGAGGCAACTGACATTAAGGCTTCCTATTTAGAACGGGAAATTTTCGGACAACTAAAGGAAGCATACTTCTTATATTTGGCTACATTGAAGGAAGCCCTTGAGTCCCTCAATGTGTCCAAGGAAACACTGGGTCCCACCATTTCCAGTGATTTCAAACTTCCAGCCGTCAAAATACCATGTTTTGGTGGCAACTATGAAAGCTGGCCGGAATTCAGCAATCTCTTCAGAAGCATTGTACATGACAATAATTCACTGTCTAAGGTACAGAAACTAGATTATTTGAAGGCAAATGTAAGCGACGAAGCCGCACGTCTGCTGCAGCATTTGGTGATCAACGAAAAGAACTATGAATCAGCTTGGACAATTCTGACTACGCGATACGAGCACAAACGCTTGCTAGTCAATTGTCAACTGAGACTCTTTTGTAACCAACCGAAATTACACAACGAAGATGTAAGAGGCATCAAGGCGTTATTGGACACCACTAATGAGTGCGTCCAATCATTAAGAAATTTGGAGGTGCCCGTTCATCAATGGGATGCCATAATTATTCATCTTATGATCCAGAAATTGCCGTCGCAAACTCAGGGTCTTTGGGAAGAACATCTTGGATCTTCCAAAGCACTGCCTGATTTCGCGGATTTCACAGAGTTTCTCACAAATCGGTACAGAACTCTGGAAGCCATTGGTCATATCGCCAAGAATGGGCATGGACCAAACTCTAAGAAAATCTCCTTGCACACACGGGAAAATGATCAGTATTCATGTGCCCTGTGCAATGGATCCCACTCTATTCGCCGATGCAGCAAATTTCTATCAGCCGACCCAAAGAAACGGCAAGAAATTACGCGTCAACACCATTTATGTTTCAATTGCCTGGCAAGAGGGCATGACCGAAATAATTGCAACAGTCAATACAAGTGTGCTGAGTTCCAAGGTCAGCATCACACTTTATTGCATCTCCAAACAAACCATGCTAGAGGAGCCAACCCATCATACCAAGTACCCAATAGGAATGGCCAGCAATTTAACAAACAAAGAGACCCTCAACCGTCGACATCACAAAACTGCAACGCATACGTGATGGAAGATGTTCCAGAAGCAGCAGCAGTAAGACAGGAGAAGAAGCCACCAACAGTTCTATTGGCAACAATGCTGGTAAATGCGGTTGACCGATCAGGACAACTAATCACACTGCGCGCGTTGTTGGACCCTGGATCCGAAGCATCGTACATAACAGAATCTGCAGCTCAATTGTTGGAATTAAAGAAGACAAAACAGGTTACCGAGATTGGAGGGATTGGCGGAGTAAGTAGTTGTTGTTCAAAGGCGAGCGCCTTGGTCAGGGTACATTCTTTGATAGAACAGGATGTTGGCATTACTATTCAGGTTTTAATATTGTCTAAATTAACAGCATGGCTTCCAAGCAAGAAAATGGATTGGTCAGAGTGGCCACACATATCCGGACTTGCATTAGCTGATCCCCAGTTTAATCAACCGGGTAAAATAGATTTATTATTAGGAAGTGATGTCTACCCCGACATTGCGCTCCAAGGTCTTATCAAAGGAAAGGGTGGTACGCCCATGGCACAACAAACAGTGTTTGGATGGGTGCTGATCGGCCCAGCTTGTGGAGGCAATCGCGTGGCGAATTCCTTTTACACACAGACCGAAAACGTGGAAGGGATCCTGCAGAAATTTTGGGAAATTGAACAGGAACCACAAACAATGGTCTTTACCCGTGAGGAAGAAGACTGTGAATCACATTTTTTCGAAACGCATGACCGCCTTTTAGACGGAAGGTATAAGGTCTCATTGCCGTTCAAGGAAGGACGTCGTCCAGAACTTGGGATGTCGTACAACTCAGCTTTAGCGAGATTCTTGCAACTGGAAAGGCGTTTCAAAACAAATCCAGATTTTGCCCAAAAATACAAACAGGGAATAGAAGAATATTTTGAATTAAATCAGATTGAAGAAGTTTCGAATGTTCAATTGACCAACGCGCGTCAACACTATTATTTACCACATCATGCTGTACTAAAGGAATCAAGTACAACTACCAAACTTCGAATTGTTTTCGATGCATCCTGTCCCACATCGGACGGATCATCCCTCAATGATCACTTGCTGACTGGACCAAAGCAACAAGATAACATCATCGATCATATACTGCGCTTCCGAAAGCATCGAGTTGCATTCGTGGCTGATATCACCAAAATGTATCGCCAAATTTGGGTAGCTGACCAAGACGCTATGTACCAATTAATTTTGTGGAGGAGGAGAGAAAATGAGGCAGTCAAAACACTTCGTCTGAAGACGGTAACATTCGGTACTGCAGCGGCACCATATTTAGCAATTAGAACATTATTGCAATTGGCAGCAGATGAGGGGCAAGATTTTCCATTAGCAGCAAACATTGTCAACAACAACTTCTATGTGGATGACGTCATACACGGAGCAGATTCCATTCCTGAAGCCAACCGCATGAGAGAGGAATTGATGAGAATGATGTCGTTAGGAGGTTTCCCTCTCCGCAAATAGGCTAGTAATTCCAACGAAGTTTTAGAAGCCATTCCCGCTGACTTCCGTGACGTAGAGTTGCCACTATCTTTCAACGAAAATGATTGCATCAAAACTCTAGGAATTCAATGGCACCCAGCACGGGATATTTTTACGTCCAAATTAAATCGGGTTGAACGCAAATCATGTACTAAACGCACAATCCTATCAGATATAGCACGTATATATGATCCCATGGGTTGGATCTCGCCGTGCAACATAAAGGCGAAAATGCTCATGCAAGAGTTGTGGAAACGGGAAGTTGATTGGGATGAGGAGGTTGATTCGGAGATTAAGGCAGAATGGGAAAGGTTTAACATGGAACTTCGGGAGTTAGAAAATTTACGGATTCCACGATGGATCCACACAACCAAGGGGTCAGAGGTACAACTCCACGGGTTCAGTAATGCCTCCGAAAGGGGCTACGCCGCAGCAATCTATCTGCGCACAAAGACATATGGAATAGTAACAATAAGCCTCATAATCTCAAAAACCAAGGTGGCACCAGTTAAAAGGGAAACTTTGCCACGCCTGGAATTATGTGGCGCGTTACTACTAGCAAAACTGATGAATCACGTGGAGAAGATGATTCATTTGGAAGAATTTCAAGTATTTACATGGACGGACTCTCAGATTGTGTTGGCATGGATAACACATGCACCTCATAAGCGTGAGACATTCGTCGCAAATCGAGTAGCAGAGATTCAACGTCTCACGAACGTACAGAATTGGAAGTATGTTCCATCCAAGGAAAATCCAGCTGACATCGCATCCAGAGGAGTTTACCCAAGACAACTGATGGAATGTCGGCAGTGGTGGGATGGACCAGAGTTTCTTGAAACCTTCAATGCTCAAACACACCTCGAACAAGAAATCACAGACACTGATCTGGGTACTAAAAGAACGATTTTAAAACAGAGCAACAAGACATCGTATGTGAAACATCTGAATAAATGCAACGCCAACCAAAGTATACTTTCAGTTTGCATGCACATTCACAGCACTAGGGATCCATCACTAATGGATCGATTCTCATCGCTTCACCGTTTGCTGAGGGTCACCGCATATTGCATTCGATTTATTAGCAATTGCAAGAAAAATGTCCCCAATCTCTTTGGCAACTTAACCGTTGAAGAATGTGATGAGGCAATGATTCGAATTATCAAAATCGTGCAAACGGAACATTTTGAAGAAGAAGTAAGATCGATAACTGACCAGAACACACTCAACAAGAAAAGCACACTAAAACGATTAAGTCCTTTTATCGACAAAAATGGAGTGTTGCGAGTCGGGGGTCGACTAGAAAATGCAGAGTTACCTTATGATCAAAGGCATCCAATTATATTACCCGCAACAGGTTCGTTTACTGTATTACTAATCAAAGATGCACACATGCGAACCATGCACGGAGGGCAACAGCAAATGATGGCCTATCTTCGAACGAGATTTTGGATTCTGAGAATGAAGAGTGGAGCAAAGAAATGCATTCACCATTGTATTACGTGCTTCAGAAACAAACCAACTATTGAGCAGCAACAGATGGGCCAGTTACCCAGTGCACGCGTGCAAGTGGCCCGGCCATTTTACAACATCGGTGTGGACTTCGCGGGGCCGATCCAGGTCAAAGCATGGAAGGGACGATGTAACAAATTACTGAAATCATACATATCAATCTTCATCTGTTTGTGCACAAAGGCCATTCACATTGAGCTGGTGAGTGACTATAGCGCAGCCGCATTCCTGGCAGCATTCAAACGCTTTGCAGCACGAAGAGGAATTTGTGCAAATATGTACAGCGACTGCGGAACCAACTTCGTAGGAGCTAAGAACATGATGACCGCTGAATTAAAGCAATTGACCAAGCAATGGAATACCGAAATTAAAGATCAATTAATTGCGAATGGCACCACCTGGCATTTTAACCCACCGGCAGCACCACACTTCGGGGGATTGTGGGAAGCTGGTGTAAAATCAATAAAGTTTCACTTGCATAGGATCATGAGAAACTACACATTAACATTTGAAGAACTATGCACCACTTTAGCACAAATTGAAGCGTGTCTCAATTCACGACCGTTATGTCCATTATCAGAGGACTGTGAGGACTTTCGCGTTTTAACCCCCGGACATTTCCTTATTGGATCGCCGCTCAACACCATGCCAGAGAAGGACGTTACTGAGTTTAAGGAAAACTCATTGACGCGGTGGCAGTTAATGCAGAGGATAATGCAAGATTTCTGGAAAATATGGAAAACAGAATATCTAGCGCGATTACAGCAACGACCTAAGTGGCTGTATCCCTCAACAAATCTTGACATCGGTGAGTTGGTATTGATGAAAGATGATCAAACACCTCCAACCCTATGGCCCTTGGGACGAATCGTCAGCACAACACCTGGAGCGGACGGATTAACACGCGTAGTCACAGTGAAAACGGCCAAGGGGACCTATGTCCGACCAATCGCCAAGGTATGTAAGCTACCAATCGAAACGTAAAGCAGTACAATACTCCTATACTATTTAGAGTTCTTAGGTTAGTTATAAACATACACACATACATAAGTTTACAAAATATGTTCCAACACAATCCAACGCACTTGCCTTTTCTTTTCTCTTTTCATGATCTTCACCTTCGTGCCGCCGGGCGGGGGAGGATGTTGCGACCAGCAACATGAGCCTACAATGTAGGGGGAAACAATCATCGACATACGATCATCCAGGCCATCAGTTCCAGCAGCGACCCATTAACCACATTTCAACAGCGTCGTGCCCATTAACCAACATTGTACAACATGTAATTCGACCACATTGTCAGTGCCAGCGGAAGACTCATATTCTGGATCGGCCTGACCCACTGCCGGCTGACATAATAAACATTAAAATATTATGTTCGGGTGACCCACTGCCACTGCAGCTGTCATAATAAGATATTATGTTGCAGCGATTCGAACTTGAATGTTATGTGGCGATCTGGCACACTTCTGTTGCCACACAAAGAAATGAGCAATTACGAAGTGAATCATCGCCACTTGAAACAATGGGACATAAAAGGGAACGGCGTTGTAGCAAACCCAGAAGTGCAGTATGGGAAACGTTTACACGATTATGGCCGTCATCTGTATTCTTGGTGGTGGGGCGTACATCGTGAACGAGATATGGAAGGCGTTAACGTGGTTCAAAATACTGAAGGCGGCGCACATTTGGGACTTGCTGGACTGGGGATAATTGTCAGAATGATCAGTATACAAGCAGAATTCACCGCGAACGATCGTAGTATCTATTAATAGCTCAAAGAAAAGAAGTATATCAAAATTGTAAACCAAAATATATTGTAAACCAAAATATATAAATTGTGTTATGTTCATTTATTTTTGGGTCCAAGGTTCTCGCCATTGAAATACAAGTTTGCCGTGGCGCATCGTTTGTCGACCACTTTTTTTCTTATTCGCAAGTTGCCGTGGCGCAACACTTTTGCTTGTTGTCTTTTACTTGCTGTATCTCTTTTGCAACTGCACACCCTCTGTAGTTAGCTGGGTGTCTTTCGCTACAATTGGCGCATTTAGGGCAGCATTTTTTTCCCTTATGCAGTCTTTTGTATTGTGGTCTCCTGCACATTTAACGCATTTCGGGTTTGAGTTGCAGTATTTGTGAGTGTGACCATGCTTTTCGCAGTTCTTACATTGAGGAACTAGCTTTGATTTCCGCAAAGGATGAATTTGAACTTTCATTCCTAAGATATCTTTAATTTCATAAATTTCTTTGATGTCTTCATCTAGCTCAAAAGTAAGCATGAACATCTGGAGCGGTGCTTTACTCTTATACTTAAGCATGTTGACAACTTCAAGTATTTTGAAGTTTTTCTTTATTAGGTCATTTGCAATGCGTTCAGGTGTGCATGAGTAGTGTAGTTTCTTTGCAACAACCTTTATTGGTCTTGTGTGTTTATTTTCAAACGAGTACCATTGAACTTTTTTCTGGTTTAGCAATTTTGTTAAGTTTCTGTAGCATTCTTCGTTATCCACATTAATTTTAACATCATTGCTATTTAGGAGAGCTGTATTAGCTTTTATTTTATTTTCCTCTAAAATATTGTTACATCCAGGCTAGGATTCGAAAAGATAAAACGTAATTCTATTTAATTAATCTTTATTAGTTCTCTTTCAATGTCTTTTACTTCTTGATTATTATTCTAATAATTCACTTATTTAATCCAACAATTCACTTTCACAATTAATCACTTTAAATAAACAATCACTTCTCTTTATTCAATATTCTCTATACTTTTCACTACTGTCATCTATCGCCCTTCTTTATCGCGGTTCACAACTCGAATGTCTTGGGTGCTCCTGCGACATCTATTTATATCTCCTAGTGACACCTCTCGAAATTTCCAGATTCGTTGAGAAGGTTCGTTAAGTTCAGAAGGTTCGAGAACAACATACCAAGTTATACCACAGCTACTCAAACTGCTATTCCAATGCTGCCAAAATCGGTAATATGGCCACTTTCTACTAGATGGCGTAGTTGACTAATTAATGACACAGTTCAAGCAAACATGCAACAATATCCCCCTCTTAAACTTGTTCGTCCCGAACAAGCACGTCAATATTTTCCCCATGGTAGCGATGGAGACGATCCACATGGACAACTTTTAGCTTGCCTCTTCCTCGCTGGATCCGGTAGACAACATCGTTGATGCGCTTAACTATCTTATAGGGTCCTTCCCAATCCTGCTGTAGTTTAGGTGACATACCTTTTCGGCGATGAGGGTTGTATAGCCATACCAGATCTCCTTCCTGGAATCCTGTGGTGGTCGCTTTTGTATCGTACCTCGTCTTCATGCGGTCGCTGGATATCCGAATCTTATCTCTAGTTTTCCGATGAATGTTTCTGATGATTTCTCTGAGATCCGCCACATAATCATCTTCATTCGTTGCTTCATCAGTCGGAGATCCAAACATCAATTCACTAGGTAACCGGATGGTTCGACCAAAAAGGATTTCGGATGGAGTATGTCCTGTTGTGTTATGAACTGCGCTTCGATAAGCTAATAGGAACATGGGAATGTGCTTGTCCCAGTCCCGCTGGCAGTCGCCAACAACCTTAGAAAGGTGTTCGTTTAAGGTTCTATTGAAGCGTTCCACCATTCCGTCCGATTGTGGATGAAGCGGGGTTGTTCTTTTCTTCTTAATCCCTAGTAGCTGGCATACTCCTTGAAAGATCTTCGACTCGAAGTTGCGACCTTGGTCCGAGTGCAATTCCATTGGTACGCCAAATCTGCTTACCCAGTTGTGGACAATCTGCTCTACCACGGTTTTAGCTTCTTGGTTAGGTATAGCAAAGGCTTCAGGCCATTTAGTGAAGTAGTCCATCACTACGAGGATATAGCGGTTTCCACTGTTGGTTTCTGGAAACGGTCCTGCGATGTCAACTGCAATCCTTTCAAAGGGCGCTCCAACGTTGTATTGATGCATCTTGCCTTGCATTTTTACTCTCGGGCCTTTACTGGCTGCGCAAGCGGCGCATTTTCGGCACCAGTTTTCGACATCGTCTCTTGCGTGGATCCAGTAAAAGTGTTCTCGCACTTTTTCGAGTGTCTTATTTACTCCCAAGTGACCTCCGGACACTCCATCATGTAGTTCCCTAAGTACTTCGTTGACTTTCGATCTGGGTACCACAAGTTGCATCACGGCTGATGTTCCATCCGAACTTTCCCATTTTCTTTTCAAAATGCCATCCTGGACATGAAGTGAGTCCCATTGTGCCAAGTATGCCTTCAATTCCGGACTCCTATTGGAGATCTGCTGCCAGTCCGGCTTGCCCTCATGTTCCTTCCAGGCGAGAATCGGCTCGATATCCGGGTCTTCCTGTTGAGCATTCCGGATCTCCCGTGCACTCCAGCCGCTAATGGGCTCAGCTCTCAACCGTTGGACTGACAATTTATCTTTTTCCTCCTGGCGTACGCAATGTTTACAATCAGCCTTGCAGGGTCGCCGGGAGAGGGCATCTGCGTTGGAGTGAAGAGTTCCCTTTCGGTGCTGTATCTCGTAGTCATACATCTGCAGCCGCTCAATCCACCTCGCGACTTGTCCTTCAGGGTTCTTAAACTGCAGCAGCCACTTTAGAGACGCATGATCTGTACGCAGGATGAATTTCTGCCCATATAAGTACTTGTGGAAGTGCTTTGTTGCCAGGATCAAAGCCAGGAGTTCCCGCCTGGTTACGCAATAGTTCCTCTCCGGCTTGGATAGCACTTTACTGAAGTAGGAAACTACTCTCTCTTGGCCATCATGGATCTGCGAAAGAACGGCTCCGATCCCAACATTACTAGCGTCGGCATCTACAATAAATGTCTTTCCTGGAGTAGGGTACGCTAGAATTGAAGCATCACACAGTTGGTGTTTGAGACTCTTGAAACTCGCTTCGCATTCACCTGACCATTTAAATGGTTTTCCCTTTTCCGTCAGTTGATGCAAGCTCTTTGCGATCCTTGCGAAGTCCTTCACAAACCGTCTGTAGTAAGTTGCAAGTCCCAGGAAGCTTCTCAGTTGGTGTTTGTCTTTGGGAACGGGCCAATTTTTCACCGCATCGACCTTCTCTGGGTCAGTCCTTACTCCTTCGGGCGAGATGATGTGCCCCAGATATTTTACCTCAGATCTAAAGAGATCACACTTTTTCGGGTTAAGCTTTAATTGTGCACTTCGTAGTCTCTGGAACACTTCCTTCAAGTTATCTCGATGTTCTTCAAACGTTTTTCCAACCACGATGACATCGTCCAAGTAGACCAAACACGTTTTCCATGTTAGCCCCAACAAAACACGTTCCATTAGTCGCTCAAAGGTTGCCGGCGCGTTACACAGTCCAAATGGCATTACTGTGAATTGCCAGAGCCCGTTTCCTGCTGTGAAAGCTGTTTTCTCACGGTCTTTCGGATGTATCTGCACTTGCCAGTAGCCACTCTTCAGATCTAGAGTGGAAAACCATCGAGCTCCGGACAGTGTATCCAGCGTATCGTCAATCCTTGGTAGAGGGTAGCTATCCTTTTTGGTGACATTATTCAGTTGGCGATAGTCTACACAGAACCGAGTGCTGCCATCTTTCTTTTTGACTAGGACAATTGGAGATGCCCATGGGCTTTTAGAGCATTCGATTACTCCTTCCTTCTCCATCGTCGACACCATCTCTGCAACCTCCGTCTGCTTAGCCAATGGTAATCGTCTGGGAGACTGACGAATCGGTCTCGCATCTCCAGTGTCTATCCGGTGTTGTACAAGGTGTGTTCGGCCATACTCGCAGTCCCGCGAAGCGAATATATCAGCAAACTCGTTGATGAGGTTCCCTGCCAAGGCTTGCTGCTCCTGATTCAGATCGCAGTGCTGGAATAAAGTTCTTTTGACCTCAGTCATTCCCATTGGTGAACGAGGCTTCGCAACACCTTCCTGTGATAGTTTCGTGATGGCAGTAACCGGTACACACTTTCCAACCACCTCACCTTGCTTCAATTTGACGCTTTTGTGTTCCGCATTAAGAACTCGTACGGGAACCATATTGTTCTTCGGCTCGACAAGCATTTTTCCAACCACGCAATTTCGGCAGTGGTTGTCTTCTGGCTCAACTAGAAAGAATCGGTGGGCCCCAGGATCACCTTCCAGCTTTGTCCAAATCAGTGTCTCTGAAGAAGGTGGTAGGACCTAGTCCTTACTAATGACTGTCCTCAGGGATGCGACGTTCTCGTTCCCGTACACCATCGGAATTTCTACGTTTCGATACTTGAGTACTTGCATACCAATGTCCAATACTACATCATGCGCCTTCATGAAATCGATTCCAATGATGCATTCGTCACATATATCGGCTACTAGGAAAGCGTGGGAGAATACTAATCCTGCCAAATTTATTGTTAGTATGACCTCTCCATACACTTTCGCTGTCGCTCCTGTTGCTGTTTTCAGACAGTAATTGCTGGTGTTGTGCAGCCAAGACTGACGGACGATGTCCCTCCTTATGATGGAAGCGGTGGCACCGGTGTCGATGGTTGCCACGCACTTATTTTGTCCGATATAGGCTTCCACTGTTAGACTCTGGTTTCCTCGTTTGGTTTGGGAGACTTGAATTGTGGTCCTGGGGTCGTCGATTCCGGAAACCAACTTCTGCCCCACGAAGCTGGTCCTTACACGTTTCCCGACTGCTGGTTATGCGAAGCTATATCTGCAGGATGGATGTTATCCCTGCCAGATGCTTCTTCGTTGCGCCTCCTAGGCCCGCAATGTGGACAACTGCCTTGTCTGGGTGGAGCTCTGCACTGTCTCTGTAGGTGCCCTATTTTGTTGCAGTTCCAGCAGCGCATTTGACCTCTGTTATCTCTGCTCCGGTCTACGATGTCTGCTCTTTGACATGAGCATTCAACAGCTGTAATTTCCCGTACGCGGTGGAACACATTCGATGCCTGATCAGCAGCTTGCATTGTCAAGGCAAATGCTAGGGCCTCAGCGACAGTTCTCTTTCCGGCCATTCTTACGGCCATTTGCAGTTGTCTATCTTCAATGGCTTGGATAAACGCCTCCACAGCCATTTCATTGATGAGAATCTCACCAGCATTAGGATATGACAAATGTGCCAGACGTTCGATATCTGCTTGCAGCTGTTGAAGTGTTTCTCCCCTCTTCTGGACTCTACTGCGTAGCTGAACCCTGTACACTTGCTGCATATGCTCATCACCGAAGCGCATCTCTATAGCCTTGACCAGGGCGTCGTAGTTGTGTTGCTTCTCTTCTGAGACGGTTTGGAGTAATTCCGCAGCTGTACCTCTTAGTGCGAGCGTTAGCGCAATCGACTTTTCCTCGTTGTCCCAGCTGTTCGCCACTGCAGCTGCTTCAAACTGTTTCTTATAAATTGGCCATGATGTTTGACCATCGAAAACAGGAGGCTGCATCTCTTTCCTTCTCGGGCAGTCCGCAGAATTTTCTCGAGCCTTCTGCTTCTTCACTTTCTCGAGCTCTTTAGCCAAGTTCTCGATGTTTGTATCGATTTCGTCGAATTTGGTTTCAACCTTCTCCAACTTTTGGTCAATTTCTTCGAGTTTTCCTTCGAGAACATTTTTAAAATCTTCCACAGCGCTCTTTTGGGCGGCAACTATGGAATTCTTTTGTTCTTCGAATTTAGTGTCCATTGCTTGCAATTTGGAATCTAGAGAATTCTTCTGTTGTTCTAGAGAATTCTTTTGTTCCTTGAACTGAGAGTCTATAGAATTCTTTTGTTCATCAAACTTGGCCAGAAGTAATTCCATCATTGCAGTCATATCAACGCCTGTACTTACTTGTTCTTCTGCTACGTCGAACAAAACGGACTTGGGGTTTTCTCCTTCGTTTTCAACAGCTTCCTGCAGTCGAAGCACCAGGTCACTTTTTCCTCCAGCTGTGGAGAGATTCCGTTTTTCCAGTTCAGCTTTTAACTGCGGTATACTGAGCTGTAATAATTTCAATGTGCGGCCCATTTTTGTTTTCCTTTTTTTTTTTTTTTTTTTAAACTAATTCACTTCACTTTAATTTCACACTGAATACGTTTTATCCCACTTCTGACACCAATGTTACATCCAGGCTAGGATTCGAAAAGATAAAACGTAATTCTATTTAATTAATCTTTATTAGTTCTCTTTCAATGTCTTTTACTTCTTGATTATTATTCTAATAATTCACTTATTTAATCCAACAATTCACTTTCACAATTAATCACTTTAAATAAACAATCACTTCTCTTTATTCAATATTCTCTATACTTTTCACTACTGTCATCTATCGCCCTTCTTTATCGCGGTTCACAACTCGAATGTCTTGGGTGCTCCTGTGACATCTATTTATATCTCCTAGTGACACCTCTCGAAATTTCCAGATTCGTTGAGAAGGTTCGTTAAGTTCAGAAGGTTCGAGAACAACATATAACTTGGTATACCACAGCTACTCAAACTGCTATTCCAATGCTGCCAAAATCGGTAATATGGCCACTTTCTACTAGATGGCGTAGTTGACTAATTAATGACACAGTTCAAGCAAACATGCAACAATATTCAATAAGCCTTCGTACTTCGTAATACAGAGCACTATAATTGGTGGAGACTTTATTGTTTTGAGTGGTTTGGTTTCTTTACCTTTCATCTTTTCTGGGCTTTTCTGTTTCACTTTTGGTGGTGAAAGCTCCGGAGACCTGCTCATTTTTCTTTTTTTGTTCCTTTTTGTTCCCTTAAAGGGCGGTTCTGTCTCTCTTTGCAGTTCTTCTTCATCCGTAGAGTACACTACAGTTTTATGTATCTGCTCATTTTTATTGTTATTATTGAAACAAAAAAATGCAACAATATTAAGTTTTACTGCAAAAGTATAAAGAAAAGTATCCTGATGCACAAAAAGCGGATGTCACTAGAAAAATAAATACGTTGAGAACGAATTTTCGGCGCGAGCTAAAACGTTTAAATGAATTAAACTGAATTAAAAAGTGGATCCGGTGTTGATAATTTCAGTGAACCAACTCTTTGGTATTTTAATGAAATTAGTTTCATTAAAGACAGGGAATCTCCGTGTGCATCATGCCAGACCAATTCAAGAATATATTGCAAGAGAAATATATGCAATATATATTCCGTTTCACTCATCGCACATCCGTACACCACGAAAACTCCCAAAAAATAAAAATTTGACGTCAATCGATTGAACTGTGTAAAGCCTGAACTACATCCAAACAAAAGTGGGAAAAAGTACAAAAAAGTGGAAAAAATCGGATATACTGCTTCATCGCATAGTGCGCTCTTTATATTTCTTCTCATTTTAAAATTTTACTGTGGTTCAAAGCTCGAACATGTTCCAGCTTTCACTTTGCGCAAAGTTCTAGAAACACACACAATCAAAGAATACCTTACCGAATTTTTTGCTAGATGACGCTTCCATCACATAATTCCTGTCAGTTTCGCAAGGAAAAGCGCTTCTGACAAGCAAGCGACAAATAATAAACGATGGAGAATACGATTCCAAATGGAAATTTTAAAATATCCAACGAAAAGCTTCTGAGCTTTTTTAGTTCAGATTTTAAGCCTGAACTACATCAAAACAAAAGTGAAGAAAAGTACAAAAAAGTGAAAACATCGAAACTCATCGAAAACACACGCATATTTATACGACATCTATTATTAAAATCTGAACTAAAAAAGCTGAGAAGCTTTTCGTTGGACATTTTAAAATTTCCATTTTGAATCGTATTCTCCATCGTTTATTAATTGTCGCTTGCTGGTAAGAAGCGCTTTTCCTTGCGAAACTGACAGGAATTATGTTATGGAAGCGTCATCTATTTGAAAGTCTCGTAAGGTATTCTTTGATTGTGTTTGTTTCTAGAGTTTTGCGAAAAGTGAAAGCTGGAACATGTTTGAGCTTTGAACCACAGTAAAATTTTAAAATGAGAAGAAATATACAGAGCGCACTATGCGATGAAGCAGTATATCCGATTTTTTCCACTTTTTTGTACTTTTTCCCACTTTTGTTTCGATGTAGTTCAGGCTTTAAGGAGTAGCGTCAATCCACACATACACGATGCACCGATTGATCATATAAGGGCCCCTTAAGGAGCGGATAACTTCACACATTCTCAGATTGCAGTTCATGCAATCACAAATTGAGAGGATGCGCATGGATGTGTAGAATCATTGAGAGGATGAGAGAGAACACTGTCACCCATTTGGGCATATAACTCTTTCATATTTTCATAATGCGTTGACTCCATAGTAGTCCAATCGTATTCGAATGGAATACACAGGAATGAGTGTCAACTGATGAAATATGACAGATACACTCGATTTTTGAATATAATTTGGTTAAGTGCTACCGTATTGTAGGTGATAAAGAGCAAACAGCTAACACAGGGGACAAATATTTTTATTAATCAGAAAAGTTATCCTATGGACAAGTTCGCTATCCGTGTGCCAGCTGCTAACTCGTGTGTTAAGGAGCGGATAGTGTTTTTCTATTAATATGGCTGTTAATGTTTAGTAACGTTGCTGTAAAGCGCCATGTGTCAACGAGAAGGTAGGGAAAAGAATGGACTGTTTAGCGTTTTTGTGGTATTGGATATGATCATTCGGTGAGTCAAAGGTCGGCAAGGTTTTACTTACAGGGTACCAATTCAAAAAAAGGTTTATTTTTTCGTCTTTTTTTGTAGCGTTCTCATATAGTTTAAGATTGTTATAAGCTTTAAAAAACCCTATTTTCAGGATAAAATTTGTGGATCCCTCAAAAATTAAATATTTTTTTACTTAAAACGTGTGAATATAATAGAGTATCACAAGTAGATCCCATAAACAGTAATTTGTATCTGCAGCCCCGCTGCTCATGCTTACTGGTGGATTTGGAGTAGGGGCGAGTTTGAATATATGCAAAGTTGGAGTGCACCAATTTTTTTTTTTTTTTTTGGGATTTATTTCTGTGGTAATAAGGCAAAACCCGATATCTCAACAATGTCTCTCATGTCGAGCTTCGACTCCATCCCATATCCCAATTGATAACATTTACTGTGCCCATGTTCTGTAACTCATGCGATAACTCTTCGCATCGAAAACTTTGGAACACAAAATTCCACCGTTTATCGCATGTGGAAAGAAGTTGTGTTCTGTAACTCTATGCGATAAAATATACCTTGGTTACTTTTATTATCATGGGAAATTGGAAGGTTTGTCAAAATACTGGAAATCGAAGGGTAGTTTGGCGAGGAAATTCAGTGTGTATTTACATGTCGTTGGGATAGGAGCGGTGTAGCGCGACTTTTTAGCGGATTATCGGAAAATTACGTGTTTCTGTTGAATTTTCAAAAATACGATGATCGCTCGTTCTGCTAGACTCACACAAATTTTTTTGAAATTAATCTGATCCTAACGCTATGTTCTATGTTGATGAATTTAATGAAGTTAAAATTTTGCATTTATTTTGTCTGTCTATGAAAAAAAAAATGAAATATATTTTTTCTTTTAAAACAAGAACCTTTACTCTCTCTTGTTGGATGTACCAAGCTGTTTATTTTTATAGCAACACAGTTCCAAGAATGTTCAAAATGGATCTTATTTAAGTGCTTGCTGAATTCTTTCGACAGAATGTACATACATAGGTACCTATACCTACATTCTTCTCCACTAATTCTGACTGTTTTTATTAGTTATTTTTTATTTCTTTTGCATTTTTTTAAACGTTGAACTTGATCAACGAACTGTATATTTTGTTAAATAAAAAATCAAAAATGTTCACTGCCCACTATCCGTTTAAAATTGTTCAATATCCCTTTCTCGCAAGCCAATTGAAATGTGATAAATTTTGACAGTTGAAGTGAATAATTTATCGCATTCGAAAGTTACAGAACACCGATTTATCACATATTTCCAGGAGTTTCATTTCACAATGTTCCATGTGGTATAGTTTTCGCATCGCATAGTTACAGAACACGGAAATGTGATATAATGAAATTTTGTTTCGATTCACATCGTTCATGTGATAAATATAACGATGCGATAGTTACAGAACACGGGCACTGGTTTCGTGAGTACTTCACATATCTTTGAGTCCATTTATAAGGCGCTTATTTTCAATTATGCTAACTATTAATATTGTAATATCATTGGCCTGATGGATAAATGTATGAACCAGATATTTCGAATTATATTGGCTGTTAAGGTGTTTTTTTTTGTATTGTATGTCTTGGTTTTTCTTTTCTTAAACGGGTTCATAGGATCTCTTCTTTGAATATGACAGTACCAACTGAGCCGGTTCCGCTCCATTTTCCTTGAGACATGTTCCTTGACGTGGCTTCCTCGGATCTGGGAATCACACTTCCAATCATATAAACGTCTGTCACATGCATTGTAATAGGTAGTTTGCAGGAGTTGGGACGGTAAGATTCGAAAATAACAGGAGATCGGATAGGGATTTCAAAATAGATAGGAAAGGATGCGTTGGATTAACGATTAACAAAATAAAAGTAATGAATTTCATATGATCATAAGTGGATTCCTTTTAATTCATTATATTATTTGGATGTTTTCGTCTCCCTTAAAAACGGTGAGGCCATGATCAGGATTAAAGGGATCACAGCTCTCCCACTTAACTGAATCCCTAGTGGTCCGCCTGTGGGGTTCGGCGGTTCGACCTCAGAAAATAACAGCAGGCCTCCCGATTTTGAATCACTTCGTCGGTGAGGCCAATCGAATGCTGGTGTTGCTGTATTTGTAATCCAGGAGTTTTTAGGCCTGCCCTCTTTCACGTTTTTATTGGAACGTTTATTGATATTACCTTTTTGACAGGGTTCGCAGGGTTTCCCCCTTGAACGTGACAGTAACAACTGATTCAGTCGCACTCCAATTTCTTCGATGGCTCCCCAGGATCTTGCAACTTCTTCTTCGATCACTCTTTATTACTCCTGCTGTCATGCGAAGCATCTTCATCTCAGCTGTCGTCAATTTGCCATTATTGTTTTTGTCCAACATTGTGACCCTTATGTTAGTGCCGGGCGCACAACTATGGTGTAGCTTTCCTTTCAGATTAGGGGTAATTTTTCGCACTGCCTATGAGAGGAAGAGAGAAAGAAAATGGGCGAGCGCACTGCTCTCTCTTGCTCCTACAGTGGATACAGACAATCGGCCTGCGCTGTGTCTCGGATATACGAAACGTAACTGGCTATGAGAGAAAGAGAGAACGAAAATGGGTGCTCGCACCTCTCTCTCTCTCTTGCCCTTACAGTAATATACGATCACACTTTTCGTAACGCTTTCGCCACGCATTCGCCACCCAAGTCAAGCGTACGTAAAGATGTTTTACATACTTCCAAAACGTGAGAAAGTATGTTAAAGCAAAACAAACAATAAATATAATACAGTTAATATGTTGACCAACAACGCTGTTCAATTGTATTTAGATGTATAAAATGTATGTTTATGTTTAGAAAACTTTTGAACGTATTTGCTCCCAAACAAAAATATTTTTTTGCCACAACGCGATTGCCACGGTTTCACTTTTTTTGTACAGAATCTTAATATATTGTTGACTTTTTAATATTTCGAAATAGTGCTTGGATACTCCTTCTTAGTTCTGGAAATTTGTTTTTGTTATAATTCGCTTTAATATAAACTTATTACGATATATTCGCAGTTTTATTTTTTGTACACAATCATATTATAATGTTAACTTTTTAGTATTCCAAAACGTGGTTGGGATACCTACTCCTTCTTAGTTCCGGAACTTTTGTTGTTGTTAAACCTGTCTTTGTTATAAAATATTC
Source organism: Portevinia maculata (assembly GCA_949715645.1). Taxonomy (NCBI): domain Eukaryota; kingdom Metazoa; phylum Arthropoda; class Insecta; order Diptera; family Syrphidae; genus Portevinia; species Portevinia maculata. The sequence continues at coordinate 210,695,639 of OX454525.1, read as the reverse complement.
GCGAAGAACGTATTTCCGGCCATGCAAATTCGCCATAGTTTTCCTTCATTTCATTCAGCTGTTGGTTTTTTTTTTAATCATTTGACACGGACGTTGCCGTGAGGCACAGACTACCTATAGGTAGTATGTGCTGTCTAGTATAGGTAGGTAGTCTGTGCCGTGAGGTAGGTACTCTATCGACACAACCGATAAAAGTAGCTTCGATTGGTAATCGACAACCGCAATTGGGGCCATGTCACTTCTGACAAGAAATAACTGAACTGAACTGTCAACTAAGTTTAGTAGTACGCTTACATCAACACGAAATTCTTTATTCGTATTGACAAACGCATCCCGTTAAACCATAAAAAAAAACAGAGAAACCTATCACAAAACTGCGTTATGTTTCACCTTCTTTTATTATTTTCAAATACCCCTGCCCGCATGGCTGACACTGCGACTTGAAAGATCTATGGTATCTAAAGGGTTTACCATTCTAAGCGATGCACCTCTTCCCTTATGAAGGTCAGCACGTCCTTGGTAGAAGAGTATTTAACCTTTGCTGGAGAACGTATTTCTATTTGGAAGATACGTCTGAAGCGCTGGGCATTCACAAACAATATTCATTCTCCTCCAAACAAAACTTACATTCTGTCTCCGAGCACTAGTTCATTTTGTTAAGATGCTATCTCAAGCCACAATGGCCGGTCAGAAAGGTCACTAGCTTCCTAATACTTGTGTTATCTAATTGAATTGAACATGGGACACATTCCCATAGCCACCAAAATTTTGTGTCTTTTAGGTTCCAGTGCCGAAACACCATTGGCCCAGTTTGCGCGGTCAAATATTTCAACCTTAATTAGTCTTCGAAAACAATATTCCTTAACCATAGTGTCTGGGATGGAGCAAAATATGTCCGGTTTGGGAATTCAAGTATTTCCCAGTCCCACGAGGTCACCTGGTTTTAACTTATATTCTAACTGCAGTTAATAGCGCATCCAGCAGCCATCTTCCTGATGAAGATTTCTGATAGCCGAACAATAGCATCTACTGATGCCGAGGCAATACGCTGTAGCATTTGGAGCTTGGGTGACGTTGTCCTTTCAAAAACCTATTGCCACCAGACGATGTTATGTATGTTATAATAGGTCTGCTTATCCTTATATACAGCGAGTATATCATTTTAGGACTCAGACGCCAAGTTCTGCCATATAGACTGGTCCACATGGATATTTTTTTTTTTTTTTAAATTCTGGCTCGCCAAGGCGATTTATAAAAGGGGGGGTACTTCGACCTAAAAGATCTTTTGTTCCGTATGGGCCAGAAAAATTTTAAACTAGTAAAATTTCCACTTTCCGTGTAAAGCGGACAATTTTACCAGTAGAAGAATTCTTTATGTCCTCGGGGCTCAATTGTTCCCTGAGAAAGATCTTCTTTCTAATTCCATTAAGGGCTGGGCATTCACATAAAATGTGTTCAGCTGACTCGTCCTCTTCAAGACAGAGTCGGCACTCAGGAGAATCTGCTATTCTCATTTTGTGTAGATGATATCTTAAACCGTGGTGACCAGTAAGGTAACCTACTAGGTTTTTGATATCATGCCTGCTTAGGTTTAGACATTTGCTGGCATTATGATTGAAGGGCCGAATTGCTCGTTTGGCCTGCCTTAGACCTGGGATGTTATCCCAATGATAGATACATTTTCTATGTTCCCAGCTTTTAATTGCTGCCGTTGCTGCTGATCTAGGGGTGCAGCAGCCACATGGATATAGTGGAACGCTCTGTGCAGACTTGATGTGCTCGTTCCAGACGAGTCTTCTATCGAGGACGATGCCGAGATATTTGACATCACTGGAGTAGCGTAATGTGGTGCATTTAATATACCAGTCTCTTTGTAAAGGGCGCTAGAATTGTTTTGCAAGGATTTATGGAGAGTTCTTTATTATTACAGCATTCTAAAACCTGTTATAAAGCATTCTGCATGACCCCAGATTGGGTCTACACCTTAAATATCTACAAAGATCCTGAGGAAATGAACCTGGGAAATGAACCTGAAATAAGGAGATAAGTGTTCCATCTGTTTTCTTCACAGTTTGTGTGATCTGAAGCTAGAAAGTTGAGGATGGTTTTGAGTCCCGCCGTTGGGGTGGTTCTTACTGCACTGGTCGTGCCCACACATGCCCCCTTTGCACCTATGTTAGATTCTTTAGATGGGTAACATTATTTGTGGATTGCCACCATTAAAGTCCTCCATATGTTAATATTGATGCATGTTTGCTCAAACTGTGTCATTCAGCATCAATTAGTCAACTTGTACCGCCATCTAGTAGAAAGTAGCCACATTACCGATTTTGGCAGCATTTGAATAGCAGTTTGAGTAGCTGTGGAATAACTAGTACACTCAACGAATCTGGAAATTTCGAGAGGTGTCACTAGGAGATATAAATAGATGTTATGTTGTTCTCGAACCTTCTAAACTCAACGCATCTGGAAATTTCGAGAGGTGTCACTAGGAGATATAAATAGATGTCGCAGGAGCACCCAAGACATTCGAGTTGTGAACCGCGATAAAGAAGTGCGATAGATGACAGTAGTGAAAAGTATAGAGAAAAAGTATAAGTATTGAGTAAGAGAAAAGTGATTGTGTATTTAAAGTGATTAATTGTGAAAGTGAATTGTTGAATTAAATAAGTGAATTATTAGAATAATAATCAAGAATTACATTGAAAGAGATCTAATAAAGATTAATTAAATAGAATTACGTTTTATCTTTTCGAATCCTAGCCTGGATGTAACAATATATATCATCCGATCGCCGTCTAAATCAATAGAATCGTCGTGTGTTAAGATCTGTGTCTCCTAGCTTCGCATTTATTTTCCTATCGTTGAGCATGCTCTCTATTAATTTAATTAGTGTGTGGTCCACGATAGTATTTTCAAAGTTTCTTTATACTGCACTTGTCTCAACATTATTGAAGGCTCCTTTAATTCTGGAATGCAGCAAGTGTGCCTGAAAAGATTTTTCCATTGTATTAACGATATCATGTAGGGCAGTTTCCATTCCCTTACCCTTCGTGTAAGCGTGTTGAGCCGGGCATATATCTCTGGGATTTAACTTGTCACGAATGTAGATATTGTTACATCCCGGCTAGGATTCGAAAAGATAAAACGTAATTCTATTTAATTAATCTTTATTAGTTCTCTTTCAATTTAACTCTTGATTATTATTCTAATAATTCACTTATTTAATTCAACAATTCACTTTCACAATTAATCACTTTAAATAAACAATCACTTTTCTCTTATTCAATATGCTCTATACTTTTCACTACTGTCATCTATCGCCCTTCTTTATCGCGGTTCACAACTCGAATGTCTTGGGTGCTCCTGTGACATCTATTTATATCTCCTAGTGACACCTCTCGAAATTTCCAGATTTGTAGAGAAGGTTCGTTTAGAAGGTTCGAGAACAACCTAATTATGTATGTACTAGTTATTCCACAGCTACTCAAACTGATATTCAAATGCTGCCAAAATCGGTAATATGGCTACTTTCTACTAGATGGCGCAACTCGACTAATTGCTGCTCAATGACACAGTTTGAGCAAACATGCAACAATATCCCCCTCTTAAACTTGTTCGTCCCGAACAAGCACGTCAGTATTTTCTCCATGGTAGCGATGGAAACGATCCACATGGACAACTTTCAGCTTGCCTCTTCCTCGCTGGATCCGGTAGACAACATCGTTGATGCGCTTCACTATCTTATAGGGTCGTTCCCAATCCTGCTGTAGTTTAGGTGACATGCCTTTTCGGCGATGAGGGTTGTATAGCCATACCAGATCTCCTTTCTGGAATCCTGTGGTGGTTGCTTTTGTGTCGTACCTCGTCTTCATGCGGTCGCTGGATATCCGAATCTTATCTCTAGTTTTTCGATGAATGTTTCTGATGATTTCTCTGAGATCCGCAATATAATCATCTTCATTCGTTGCTTCATCAGTCGGAGACCCAATCATCAATTCACTAGGTAACCGGATGGTTCGACCAAAAAGGATTTCGGATGGAGTATGTCATGTTGTGTTATGAACTGCGCTTCGATAAGCTAATAGGAACATGGGGATCTGCTTGTCCCAGTCCCGCTGGCAGTCGCCAACAACCTTAGAAAGGTGTTCGTTTAAGGTTCTATTGAAGCGTTCCACCATTCCGTCCGATTGTGGATGAAGCGGGGTTGTTCTTGTCTTCTTAATCCCTAGTAGCTGGCATACTCCTTGAAAGATCTTCGACTCGAAGTTGCGACCTTGGTCCGAGTGCAATTCCATTGGTACGCCAAATCTGCTTACCCAGTTGTGGACAATCTGCTCTACCACGGTTTTAGCATCTTGGTTAGGTATAGCAAATGCTTCAGGCCATTTAGTGAAGTAGTCCATCACTACGAGGATATAGCGGTTTCCACTGTTGGTTTCTGGAAACGGTCCTGCGATGTCAACTGCAATCCTTTCAAAGGGCGCTCCAACGTTGTATTGATGCATCTTGCCTTGCATTTTTACTCTCGGGCCTTTACTGGCTGCGCAAGTGGCGCATTTTCGGCACCAGTTTTCGACATCGTCTCTTGCGTGGATCCAGTAAAAGTGTTCTCGCACTTTTTCGAGTGTCTTATTTACTCCCAAGTGACCTCCGGACATTTCATCATGCAGTTCCCTAAGCACTTTGTTGACTTTCGATCTGGGTACCACAAGTTGCATCACGGCTGATGTTCAATCCGAACTTTCCCATTTTCTTTTCAAAATGCCATCCTGAACATGAAGTGAGTCCCATTGTGCCAAGTATGCCTTCAATTCCGAAATCTTATTGGAGATCTGCTGCCAGTCCGGCTTGCCTTCATGTTCCTTCCAGGCGAGAATCGGCTCGATATCCGCATCTTCCTGTTGAGCATTCCGGATCTCCCGTGCACTCCAGCCGCTAATGGGCTCAGCTCTCAACCGTTGGACTGATACTTTATCTTTTTCCTCCTGGCGTGCGCAATGTTTACAATCAGCCTTGCAGGGCCGCCGGGAGAGGGCATCTGCGTTGGAGTGAAGAGTCCCCTTTCGGTGCTGTATCTCGTAGTCATACATCTGCAACCGTTCAATCCACCTCGCGACTTGTCCTTCAGGGTTCTTAAACTGCAGCAGCCACTTTAGAGACGCATGATCTGTACGCAGGATGAATTTCTGCCCATATAAGTACTTGTGGAAGTGCTTTGCTGCCAGGATCAAAGCCAGGAGTTCTCGCCTGGTTACGCAATAGTTCCTCTCCGGCTTGGATAGCACTTTACTGAAGTAGGAAACTACTCTCTCTTGACCATCTGCGAAAGAACGGCTCCGATCCCAACATTACTAGCGTCGGCATCTACAATAAATGTCTTTCCTGGGGTAGGGTACGCTAGAATTGAAGCATCACACAGTTGGTGTTTGAGACTCTTGAAACTCGTTTCGCATTCACCTGACCATTTGAATGGTTTTCCCTTTTGCGTCAGTTGATGCAAGCTCTTCGCGATCCTTGCAAAGTCCTTCACAAACCGTCTGTAGTAAGTTGCAAGTCCCAGGAAGCTTCTCAGTTGGTGTTTGTCTTTGGGAACGGGCCAATTTTTCACCGCATCGAACTTCTCTGGGTCAGTCCTTACTCGCTCGGACGAGATGATGTGCCCCAGATATTTTACCTCAGATCTAAAGAGATCACACTTTTTCGGGTTAAGCTTTGATTGTGAACTTTGTAGTCTCTGGAACACTTCCTTCAAGTTATCTCGATGTTCTTCAAACGTTTTTCCAACAACGATGACATCGTCCAAGTAGACCAAACACGTTTTCCATGTTAGCCCCAACAAAACACGCTCCATTAGACGCTCAAAGGTTGCCGGCGCGTTACACAGTCCAAATGGCATTACTGTGAATTGCCAGAGCCCGTTTCCTGCTGTGACTATGTCGACAATATCATCGGCGTACCCAATTGTAGTGTAGCCCAAATTGCCCATCTTGTGTAGCAGGTCATCGATGACCAATGACCACAAAAGGGGTGAAAGTACTCCCCCTTGTGGGCAGCCCCTTACGGCTGTTACTGATACTGAGGTCGTTCCTGACGAGGCAGTTATTTTGCGACTTTCCAGCATCGCTTTGATCCATTTAATAGTTGGTTTGTCTATGTTTCTATGGTACAAAGCATTTGATATGGATTCATATCCAGTATTGTCAAACGCACCCTCTATGTCCAGAAAGGCCCAAAGTGCGATCTCTTTGCAACGGTAGGCTTTTTTTTATCTCTGTAGTTAGTCTTAACACAGCGCTTTCCGTGGATTTACCCTTTTGGTACGCATATTGGTGAGGGTGCAGAGGCATGCTTTTTGATATGCATTCTCTAATGTGGACGTCAATAATCCTTTCCATTGTTTTCAGGAAAAACGATGTCAAGCTTATCGGACGATATGATTTAGGTAATTCGCTCGGCTTGTTTCCCGGTTTGGGTATAAATACTACGTATACCTCCCTCCAGGTAACTGGTATATACCCCCAGTTGAAGCTGAACCTAAATAAGGCAATCATGGATGGTAATAAAAATTCTATTCCATTTTGAATGAGGGCTGGGAAAATACCGTCTGTTCCTGATGCCTTGAATGGTTTAAATGAGTTAATTGCCCATTTAACCTTATCCGGAGTAAAAAGTGTTCCGGATAAACTATTAATTCTGCTGAGGTTTCTTGGAATTGAGACCCCCGCTATATGGTCATCTGTAATGACCATCGTGTGAGACCCTGGGAAGTGAGCCTGAAGTAAAGTTTTCAGCGTTTCTTCCCGGTCGCGTGTGATTGAACCATCTGATTTGATTAACAATCCCATGCTTTTTGCTTGATCCTTTGACAGAGCCCTTTGGAGGCGTGCCACCTCTGGAAGTTTTTCGATCTTCTCACAGTTTGCACGCCATGAGGCTCTTTTGGATCTGCGCAACTCTAAGTTGTATATGGTCAGCATGGATTTATATTGTTCCCATGTGCCGGTGCGTTTGGCTTTGTTAAAAAGCTTTCTCACTCTCATTCGAATAGACTCAAGGTTATCATTCCACCATGGTACGCACCTTTTAACCACGGTTCTTTTAACCTTGCAACTACTTTTGAATGAGTCAAGAATAATATCATTTATTTAACATTGCGCAGCATCTGCATCATTTGTTGTTGATGGTGCTTCTGGCAGCATGTCAGATCTGACCGCTAGATTTTCGCGGTAATTTCTCCAATTAGTCAGTCTGTTGTCATAACGGACTGACGCGTGTTCGGCATTGCATCTTATCTCGAATCGGATGTGCATATGATCCGATAGAGATGCCTCGCCAGACACATGCCACCCCACTATGATATCTTTCATAAAAGGAGATGAGATAGTAAGGTCTAGGACCTCTTCTCTTATAGAATTTCTAAAAGAGGGACTATTTCCCTTGTTTAGAAAAACAGGGTTGTTGCTATATAAAAATTCTAATAACGACTCACCTGTATTGTTAGTATCTCGGCTGCCCCAAATCGTTTTATGTGCGTTTGCATCGCAGCCGATTATGATGTGTACTTTTTGGTCCTCACAGTACCGGACAAGTTCCTGTACTGGTAGGGGAGGAACTACATCAGTGTCTCCAACAAAGTACGCCGATGCACACACAAATTTGTGTAGCTGTCGGCCTTTGTGGCGTTCTATTAGAACTGCCACCAGGTCCCTAGTTGTGAAACCTGGAATGAGAGAAAATTTTATATCTTTCTTAATAGAAATGGCCGCCCGTGGTCTGAAAGGACCTTTGGCGAAAATGATCTCTCTATTTTTACAATTTAATCCAGATATCTTACCATTGTTTGCCCATGGTTCCTGGATTAGACCAATAGCGATGTTCCCTTCAGCACACCGCTGGCTAAAGGTGTCCGAGGCACCCATAGCCCTGTGCAGGTTAGCCTGCAGCACGCTTAGACGGGATGTCATTATTTCCGTGCGAATTCAGGGTTACGTACTCTGTTAGGCTTATTGTCACCTCTCCTTCGTACGACACCCTGTTGAGGGAGACCACTTTGTCTACCTCTCGGACTTTTGTTTTTGTGTCCGTCTCGCGCCCATGCCTTCTTACGATCCATACCTAGTTTAGGCCTGAACCGTTGTTGGCTTTCTTTGGCGGTGCTGTGAGCACTATTGGCCTTTTCGGCTGCGCTTGGTCTTGCGCTTGTGGCTTCTCTTTCTAGCACTGGTGTTGCCGTGCTGGAAGCTGCTGGCTTCGCGGCAGTGCTGGTACTGGTCTCAATTGGATCAGTTACGGTGCTGCCGTGAGCTTTGGTGATGTGCTTTTGAGAATCTTTCAGGCCCTGTTTGGCCGTCTTATCAGCACTTTTTAATATGAGTTTGGTCTGTCCAAATCGGAACGAGACCATTCCCTTTAGCTCCACAAGTCTCCTCATGGAGCTGTCATTGATTGCAAAGACCATATGAGCGATGTCTCTCTCATCCGATCTTTGCAGAACTCTCCACGTTCTCGTGTTTAGTTCTCTGTTTTGGCCATCTAATAAAGCCAGGATCCTTTCGCTAGCTACCCCGGTACTCTGCGGGAAAAACCCTCTGATGACATGTGGTTTTGGAAAATTTTTCTCTCCCACAAGCATCACCTCTAACCCACATTTCTCCTTAAGCTTCGCGAAGGTTGTCTCCATCCACTTTGCAGTAATGGCGTCCGCACATACTATCATAAGTCATCCGGCTTTGAAAGTAGTACCGCGGAATGTTGGTTTGACCTCCTCGTCACGTTTTTCAATCGTGATGTCCATAATCCTCTCTTGTATCAAACCCATTTGTTCGTTGGAGAGAGGATTACGATCGATGTCCACTGGTACAACCCCCAGTCTGACATAGCTCGTTATATTGCTATACGAGACTTTGTCGACGGTTGTCTTCCCAGTGCGACTTCGCTTCGCTTCGGATTGAGGCGGGGTATTATCCTCAGATCGCGTTCGCTTCACCTCGGGACCCTTGTTGACCATCGTTTGTTTCGCATAGATTCGGGCCTGCTCAATGGTGCTCCCCTTCTTCTGCGCGCGCCTAAATCTGCGCTGTTCCGATGGTGTGAATCTGACGTACTCAGACTCAGTCCGTGCCACATTGCCGACTGTCTTAGTTACGTCCTCTGTATCGGGATGTCTTTCATCCGATAATATGCTGTTGCATATGGTGCTAGATTCTGAAATAGAGTCACTGAGTTGAGACAAGTTCTCTTCAGGTTCCCCCATTTCAGAGTCGATGATTACAGACTCTATCCCATTGACAGACTCTATCCCATTGACAGATGTCGTGTCGTCATCGACAGGGTGTTCTAAAACATCCCTAGTTGATGATGCAATCTTAGAGGCATCATTCTCTATTTGGTTTTTTTGTTTTGGATCAATTTTGATTCCCACGAGTATTCGGGATATTGTGTCGCCCGTGGTCTACCCGTCTAACCACAGGAAGGCTATCTTAAAATCGGAGGTCGCCTGGTATCCGAAGTTTGCAAGTTAGGGGTTTGTTGGGGAAGTAGGACTTAGGGATTTGAGGGAGGGGATAGGGGGTAATTGGGGAGAAAGAGAAAGCGGAGAAGGGTGGAAGGGGGGCGGACGTGGAGTCCTGGTCAGTTCTTAGTTGACGCTCATCAGACGGCCTGTCCATTACCAGAATAGCTCGATGACTCTACGCCGTAAGCCTCCGCACCGGCACCATCGAATTTGCGTTCCATGATGGTGCACACGTCAAGGTGACTGACCCCGCAAGGAGGTATATATATATGTCCCCCATCTACGTACTTACCGCGCCCAAAGTCGTTTAACTACGGTGAACTGACGAGAACCGATTAACTCGACGTGGTATGGTCGTTGGTTCGGCATATCCTAAGGGCTAAATAAAATACAAAATGGTACGACTCTACGACCAATTTTGGGGAGGCATATGGAGAATATTAAATAGTCCGCCTAATGTCTTTCTCAGCTTCGTCAATAGGGGCTTGTGGCTTGCTTTTTACTGTCGCCACTTCAAACAGATTTATTTATTCCAGTTTAATCTTTTATTGTATGGATACATATTTTCATTTTCAGATCGAACGTTTTTCACTGACAAGTCATGGAAGACTCATGTCGAAGTACGGCATATTGAAAAGAAATTCGTTTGCGAGTTGTGTGGAAAATCATTTGCTCAAATAACAGAACTAACTATACACACAAGAATGCACACTGGCGAACGACCATTCGAATGTACCATATGCAAGAAAGCTTACAAAACAGCTAGTGGCCGAGCTTCTCACATGGACTCACATTCCAATAAAGTGTTTCCGGTAATAATTATACATAAATTTTATATTAAACAATTAAAGGATAAAATAAAACATGTTTTTTTTGTATCGTTTCAGTGTGAGATCTGTGGCAAGCAAATGAACTCGAGGCGAAATCTGGTAACACATACTCGACGACATACTGAGGAGAAGAGGCTTAAATGTGAAGTCTGTGGGAAACGATTTTTCACGAAATGGCACTTAAATTTGCATGCATCCAAAATGCATAATAATATTAAGTAAATTTCTCACACAATTTATTAACCAATCGAAATATTCTAAGTGCAAACTGATTGTATGCTTATGGGCACGATTAGCACTTCCCAAATAGTAAATCAAGTTAATCAAATTTTTGTGCTGAAGTTATAGATAAAGTTACTAATACCAATAAAAAATTGCTAAACGAAAATTGGTTCTCTACTTGTATTTGAAGTTGCGAACCGCACGATATCGCACAACGGCCAACAGTATGCTTTCTTTGGAATCTTTTTGGTGACATTATTCAGTTGGCGATAGTCTACACAGAACCGAGTGCTGCCATCTTTCTTTTTGACAAGGACAATTGGAGATGCCCATGGGCTTTTAGAGCATTCGATTACTCCTTCCTTCTCCATCGTCGACACCATCTCTGCAACCTCCGTCTGATTAGCCAATGGTAATCGTCTGGGAGGCTGACGAATCGGTCTTGCATCTCCAGTCTCTATCCGGTGTTGTACAAGGTGTGTTCGGCCATACTCGCAGTCCCGCGAAGCGAATATATCAGCAAACTCGTTGATGAGGTTCCCTGCCATGGCTTGCTGCTCCTAATTCAGATCGCAGTGGTGGAATAAAGTTCTTTTCACCTCAGTCATTCCCATTGGTGAACGAGGCTTCGCAACACCTTCCTGTGATAGTTTCGTGATGGCAGTAACCGGTACACACTTTCCAACCACCTCACCTTGCTTCAATTTGACGCTTTTGTGTTCCACATTAAGAACTCGTACGGGAACCATATTGTTCTTCGGCTCGACAAGCATTTTTCCAACCACGCAATTTCGGCAGTGGTTGTCTTCTGGCTCAACTAGAAAGAATCGGTGGGCCCCAGGATCACCTTCCAGCTTTGTCCAAATCAGTGTCTCTGAAGAAGGTGGTAGGACCTCGTCCTTACTAATGACTGTCCTCAGGGATGCGGCGTTCTCGTTCCCGTACACCATCGGAATCTCTACGTTTCGATACTTGAGTACTTGCATACCAATGTCCAATACAACATCATGCGCCTTCATGAAATCGATTACAACGATGCATTCGTCACATATATCAGCTACTAGGAAAGCGTGGAAGAATGCTAATCCTGCCAAATTTATTGTTAGTATGACCTCTCCATACACTTTCGCTGTAGCTCCTGTTGCTGTTTTCAGACAGTAATTGCTGGTGCTGTGCAGCCAAGACTGACGGACGATGTCCCTCCTTATAATGGAAGAGGTGGCACCGGTGTCGATGGTTGCCACGCACTTATTTTGTCCGATATAGGCTTCCACTGTTAGACTCTGGTTTCCTTGTATGGTTTGGGAGACTGGAATTGTGGTCCTGGGGTCGTCGATTCCGGAAACCAACTTCTGCCCCGCGAAGCTGGTCCTTACACGTTTCCCGACTGCTGGTTCTGCGAAGCTATATCTGCAGGATGGTTGTTATCCCTGCCAGATGCTTCTTCGTTGCCCCTCCTAGGCCCGCAATGTGGACAACTGCCTCGTCTGGGTGGAGCTCTGCACTGTCTCTGTAGGTGCCCTATTTTGTTGCAGTTTCAGCAGCGCATTTGACCTCTGTTATCTCTGCTCCGGTCTACAATGTCTGCTCTTTGACATGAGCATTCAACGGCTGTCATTTCCCTTACGCGGTGGAACACATGCGATGCCTGATCAGCAGCTTGCATTGTCAAGGCAAATGCTAGGGACTCAGCGAGAGTTCTCTTTCCAGCCATTCTTACGGCCATTTGCAGTTGTCTATCTTCAATGGCTTGGATAAACACCTCCACAGCCATTTCATTGATGAGAACCTCACCAGCATTAGGATATGACAAATGTGCCAGACGTTCGATATCTGCTTGCAGCTGTTGAAGTGTTTCTCCCCGCTTCTGGACTCTACTGCGTAGCTGGACCCTGTACACTTCCTGCATATGCTCATCACCGAAGCGCATCTCTATAGCCTTGACCAGGGCGTCGTAGTTGTGTTGCTTCTCTTCTGAGACAGTTTGGAGTAACTCCGCAGCTGTACCTCTTAGTGCGAGCGTTAGCGCAATCGACTTTTCCTCGTTGTCCCAGCTGTTCGCCATTGCAGCTGCTTCAAACTGTTTCTTATAAATTAGCCATGATGTTTGACCATCGAAACAGGAGGCTGCATCTTTTTCCTTCTCGGGCAGTCCGCAGAATTTTCTCGAGCCTTCTGCTTCTTCACTTTCTCGAGCTCTTTAGCCAAGTTCTCGAAGTTTGTTTCATGCTTGCAAAACGTCTGATGGATTTCGTCGAATTTGGTTTCAACCTTCTCGAACTTGTGGTCAATTTCTTCGAGTTTTCCTTCGAGAACATTTTTAAAATCTTCCACAGCGCTCTTTTGGGCGGCAACTATGGAATTCTTTTGTTCTTCGAATTTAGAGTCCATTGCTTGCAATTTGGAATCTAGAGAACTCTTCTGTTCATCAAATTTAGAGTCCATTGATTCTAATTTGGAATCTAGAGAATTTGTCTGTTGTTCTAGAGAATTCTTTTGTTCATTGAACTGAGAGTCCATAGAATTCTTCTGTTCATCTAACTTGGCCAGAAGTAATTCCATCATAGCAGTCATATCAACGCTTGTACTTACTTGTTCTTCTGCTACGTCGAACAAAACGGACTTGGGGTTTTCTCCTTCGATTTCAACAGATTCCTGCAGTCGAAGCACAAGATCACTTTTTCCTCCAGCTGTGGAGAGATTCCGCTTTTCCAATTCAGCTTTTAACTGCGGTATACTGAGCTGTAGTAATTTTAATGTGCGGCCCATTTTTTTTTATTTTAAACAAATTCACTTCACTTTAATTTCACACTGAATACGTTTTATCCCACTTCTGACACCAATGTTACATCCCGGCTAGGATTCGAAAAGATAAAACGTAATTCTATTTAATTAATCTTTATTAGTTCTCTTTCAATTTAACTCTTGATTATTATTCTAACAATTCACTTTCACAATTAATCACTTCAAATAAACAATCACATTTCTTTTATTCAGTATTCTCTATACTTTTCACTACTGTCATCTATCGCCCTTCTTTATCGCGGTTCACAACTCGAATGTCTTGGGTGCTCCTGCGACATCGATTTATATCTCCTAGTGACACCTCTCGAAATTTCCAGATTCGTAGAGAAGGTTCGTTTAGAAGGTTAGAGAACAACCTAATTATGTATGGACTAGTTATTCCACAGCTACTCAAACTGATATTCAAATGCTGCCAAAATCGGTAATATGTCTACTTTCTACTAGATGGCGCAACTTGAATAATTGCTGCTCAATGATACAGTTTGAGCAAACATGCAACAATATCTATTAGCTTTTCAAAAAAAAAATGAGTACAAATATGTGAGACAATTCAATCTAAAATCTTTCGGAGTTCTTTCACTTGGTTTTTCAGCTTTGGAAATAAATACCACTTCTACCTCCCGGCCGGTACATGGCATCATTCCAGACTGTGAAGAAACTGTTTGTGGAGATATGGTGTTATAAAACACTTCGATTTTTGCAGTATGATCGGAATAATACCATCGACTCCATGGGATTTGTATGGAGCCCAGGAGTCAATTGCCCAATTGATTCCATCTTCACAACCTAGTATAGCCAGACCTTTGGCGAGAATTTTTCTAAGTCTGGATGATTATATTGTGGTTTCAATACAATTGCTGAGTTGCGTTTAGCATTGTTATCCGCACTTTTGAATATCCTCTGGTTAACTTGGTATAGACACCAATCTGCGCCTTTGTTAGATCTTTTAGCAGCATTATAAAGTTTTCTGGTTTCCTTCGTAATGCTTTGAAGCTCTTTCCTGTAAGAAGTTCGTTCTTGTCGACGACACGGAGGTTCGCGTAAGGCCACGGGACCTTAGTATCGCCGATGAACTTCTTCAGCCAACGAAGTGAGTTATCGTTATCGGACTGAATGATCCTGAAGCCTTTGAACGTAGTCAGCTGTCTGAAGGGTCGTTTACATCATCCAGGATTCGTATTTCCATGAGCTGCCATTGGTCATTGGATAGTCTTCTTTCTGGGCTGTGAGGTCAACAACAGCAACCCGAATACAAACTTGTTCTCTTCGGCTGTTGACCAGAGTTATTTCTAGGCCTTACGTTAATACCTACGATTGAAAAGCATGTGTCGTCATGCCTTCCTTTCTAAGACGTACCCGACAGAAGTTCAGTATACCAAAGAAGTTCAGTTCGGCAGCTGATTCGTTGAAATAACTTATAATTGTAGGTATGTTTTTGACATTTGAGACTTAGGTAAGAAATGAACAATCATTGTACTGTACTGGCATCTCAGGCAGTGGGGTCATTCAGTAGTATTTAGGTAATTATAATTTATAAAAAGGCATAATAAATTCGGGCAATGCGTTTTCGGCTGACAAAGTTGGCGACGGATTCTATGGGACGGTTCCTTCCGTTAAGTGCGTCAACGCAGATGGATTCGTCGAACCAATAGATGTGACGGTTTCTATGGGCTGAACCTCAATTCGTCAGTGAGGTGCAGAAGTCTAAAACATCTGATTCATTTTGCTTCAGTGTTCGTAGTATTCTAAGGGCTCCTGTTCACGAACGGCTCGCATTAAATAATGTACGAAGGGCATACGCTTGTATTAAAGAAAATTATATGTATGAATAAATACAAGAATACTCCAACAAGATTCGTTTGTGGATTATTAGAGAGGAATCTTCGATATAGGACGAGCCTTGCGTGCGCCTTATGAGCCGATCCATGTGCAGAAGCATACCTGTTCACTACATTTGTGAAGTTGACCGCAATAACAATTTCTAGGCAACGTTTTCAAATAACTAGTCATGAGTTAACTTGCAGGCGACTTGTGATGCCTTGGAATCTGAAAATCAGCAACAAAAAAATGTATACATAATGTCCGAGGGGATGGAAAATGAAATTTTTTAGTTTTATTTGATTTGAAAGATTTGCCTAAAATCGATCCAATTGTATTTTTCGCAAGAAAAAAATAATATAGAGTGAACTCAAAGTATTTTATTTTCCAAAACAGAAACAAACAAAAATAAATAATTAATACATTACAAAAATGAACATAAATAACTTCGTATTAAAATCTTACAAACAAAAATAATTTATTTTTTTCTACACTGAACATGGGTTTATAGTAGACGTAGTTAAAATATGTCATGTGTAGTTTCTCAGTTGTCAATTTAATATTTTACGGTCACTGACATTGATAGGATAATCAATTTGTTAGACAAGTAGTAGACGTTGTTAAAAGTAGTTTATGGTTGAAAGTAGTTTACCTATAAACTAGGCATCGTTAAGCATGAAGATTTCGTGCCGAAGATTACCCTATCATCTCTGCTTTTCAGGTTTACCTTACTGTGCACATTTGTGTTCCAAATAAGCCAAAATATCCATCTGGAAATGGAGACTGGAATAATGCGTTCAGAGCGGTGGGTCGTAAAACGTAAAATTTAGTCAACGCTATGTGTGAAACTTAAAACAAATAGATGTGTTGATCGTTAATTGATTTGATTTCTACTTAATGGAAAAATACAGATTGCAAAAGAATTCAACGGATTGATAAATTGTATTAATTAAAGGCATATTGTATTTTTGTACTTAAACAAAATCATATGTATTGAATTCGATACAATTGTATCGACTTTTCCATCACTGTGTCTGACTGCTTCTACAAGTCAATGGAACATCGAACAAAGATCGGAAACATTCCAATGACTATTGGAAAGTCATACTTGAAATTTGCTTGTTTATCTTTATCTATCAAACCGTGAACTGGCTGTTGTTTACTTTTTTCTGATTTTATTTACTGATTAAACATTTTTACTTTATATAACTATTAATTAATAACGCAATAAACTTCCATTATGAATACTGTATTAGTTTTGCTTGTAATTTTCACAGTAGTTAATTGTGAAGTTGATAAGGTTTTTCATTATCAACCGGAGCAGGTGCATTTGTCCTTTGGAGGTAATTTAATTTCATACATACAAAAAATGGTTACTTTTCCAATCAATTTACGTTTTTATTTATATTTTATTTATTGTCCTGCAAAATAATACCAATTGAATGATTCATGTCATATAATATGTACATATATGTGTCTGCAATTGAATGAAAGACAATATTTTTCGCACGTTCACTATCATGTAATCCAACGTTCGGTGGGCCTTACGGGTTAGTTTTTTCTTTTAACCCAAGCAGCAGTGGTTCCCTAAAGTTATTCTTTGACAAATCTCAACTTAGGTGTCATCTGTGAAGTGGATGTTCAACCCCGGGGTATGTGAACTTGAATCGCGAGTTGCTGGTATCAACAGCGAGGTTTTGTCCTAGTCGGCGTATAGATGTTTGTTGGTTTCTTTTCATCGGTAATGGTTTCAAAGTCTCGGTGCACCGACGAGGGATTGTCCACTACATATCCTAGCTATCGCAGTTTAATCCATTACATTCTTTGCCAAGTAAGGTTTGTTCAACTTTTGAGAAACAAAAAACTTATTGGCTTATGGGACGGGATCTCCTTAACACCATGGTTAACGTGTTTACGCCGCGTTAGTCCCCAAAAGACTCGGCGAAGGATTCCGGATTAAATTGACTTTCTGCTTACTAAACATGTAAATGAATAGTTGCTTATGAACGGGGATTCAAACTCGAGATTTCTTTCAATGTGCCCGAATTAGAACTTGTCTTTGGGCATTACTGGCCCATATAGGGAATAAATCCTAGCTCGAAATTATATTTTTGGGACAAATGGAACAACAAAAATTTAACTAAAATGCCTATATGACTATTTAAGCATCAGTTTTTTCTGTTTTTTTTTTTTTTTTTTTTTATAATTTGCTTACGCTAAAGGGATTTTCTTTGAGACTCAAATCATCGTCTCATCGTCATTATACTTAAAGTTTACCTTTCATTCTCTTATTTTTAGACGCTTCTGACGAAATTGTTGTTACTTGGTCAACACGTGATGATGCTGGTGACTCCATTGTTCAATATGGTATACGAGGCTTCGTCCTTACGGCAGAAGGCTCATCGAAGCTTTTTGTTAACGGCGGTGATAAACATAGATCTCAATATATCCACAGGGTAAACTTTCGTTATTGAAAATCGTGCGAACTGTTTCGTTATATTAATTTAATACGCTCGTAGGTAAAGCTAAGCAACTTGCAACCAAATTCGATTTATATATACCATTGTGGAGGCAAACTCGGCTGGTCAACACAGTTTTCATTTCGCACCGTACCAGATGGTGTCGATTTCTCACCCAGCCTGGCAATATACGGTGATATGGGCAATGAAAATGCTCAATCATTAGGTAGACTCCAACAGGAGACACAGCAGGGCATTTACGATGCAATAATACATGTTGGTGACTTTGCTTATGATTTGAATAGTGAAAATGCAAAGATCGGCGATGAATTTATGACGCAAATTCAATCAGTTGCTGCTTATGTGCCGTACATGGTATGTCCAGGCAATCACGAAGAAAAGTTGTAAGTTAGATATGCTAAACGGGTTTTGTTACCGTTTATAAAATATTTTTCTTTCAAGTAACTTCTCGAATTACCGAGCACGATTTAGTATGCCTGGAGGAACGGACAATATTATGTACAGTTTTAATATGGGTCCAGTGCACTTTATTGGTTTCTCAACCGAAGTATACTACTTCCTTAATTATGGCCTAAAAACACTTGTATTTCAATATGATTGGCTGGAAAAGGATCTTCAGGAAGCAAACAAACCTGAAAACCGAGCAATTCGACCATGGATTGTAACCTTTGGTCATCGGCCAATGTATTGTAGCAATGCGAATGAGAATGATTGCACGCACTCTGAAACGCTCGTCCGTGTTGGTTGGCCATTCGTTCATTTGTTCGGTTTGGAAGATCTTTTCTACAAATACGGAGTTGATGTTGAGCTTTGGGCTCACGAGCATTCCTACGAACGACTATGGCCAATATACGACTACAAGGTATATAATGGATCGAATAAAGAACCATATAGAAATCCTGGTGCACCCGTACATATTGTAACTGGTTCTGCTGGTTGTAAGGAGGGCCGCGAGCCGTTTGTGTCTAATATTCCGGAATGGAGCGCTTTTCATAGTCAGGTATAGAAACATTGAACTAAATGTATTATTTGTTTTGTTTCAAATAAATTTATGCCTTCCTAGGATTATGGCTACACTCGTTTCAAAGCGCACAATCGCACGCATTTGTATTTTGAACAAGTATCTGATGATAAGGAGGGTGAAATAATTGATTCCTTCTGGATAATTAAAGATAAAACCGATACTTACGGACGAAAGAAACTTTAAAAGTATTACAAAAGTATTATGTCAGCTATAAACATTCCCAATTAAGGCGGTTAAGTCAAAATAGATACTATTTCCCAACAGTGCTTACAAATTTAATAGAGTAAAGCACAAGAAATTGCACAAATCATACGTTTTGGTTGAAAGTCACTTAATATTGTGTTGACGAAGCAATAAAATATAATTTAAAACAGTTTTTTATTGGTCCCAATTAACGTCGGTGTACACAAGAAAGCGGTCTTAAGTCCATTGGTAATTATTGTCCTTGATTATCTGCTTGAAGGAAAAGTGCCGGACTCCAAAGTTCATCAGTTATTCTTTGATGACCATAGAGCCATCATAAGCGAGGATTAAACGTCCCTGCAACTAGCGCTTGATGCATGGGTGGATGCTTTAGAGGGGAATTAGTATGAATGGAACAGTTATTTCCAAGTGCGAAAAGTTCGAACATCTGAGATCTATGATCAAATGCAAAGCAACCTGTGATGAAGACAGCAATTATCGCGCAAGCGTAGAGCGAATGAAGTGGCGTGAAACAACAAATATTCCTTAAGCTGAAAGAAAGGTTCTACACGGCAATTGTACGCCGGCTCTCACATACGGCTCACCATGTTGCACAGCGTACAAAAAGTGTGAGCTCAAATGAACGGCAGCTGAGTTAAAGATGCGTCGCATACGCATGAGTAAAAAAGCTTGATCGAATAAGAAGTTCCAAGATCCGAGGAATCCTTCACGTCAAAGAAAAAATGCAAACCCTTATACGAGCAGGACAGAGAGCTTTTCATCGACCTCAGTGAAGACGTGATTCGAAATCGGGAGGTCTGTAGAGTTTGTGGTTCCCTTAGTTTCAAACATTATTTTAGTTCCATATCCATGTCCTTAGTCCATAGGCCTTTCCTTCGTTCCATTCTAATTAAGAGGTTTCTTACGGCTAACAGGCTGCTTTTTTATAAAGGAAATCGAAATCCCAGAGCACTCAGACTCGGTAACGGTTCATTGTACTAACGGCTAACAGGCTAAGGAATATTGTTATTTTCGAATTCAAAGTGAATTGTATTGTTCTGGTGACTGCTATTTTTGTTATTTTGCCTTATGAAAATTGGAAGTGGAACTATTGGTAATTTTATATTTCTGTTTTGTTTTTTTGTTATTTAAATATAATTTCTCAGACTTTGATTTGCTTTTACTTGATCTATAGAGTATAGACTATAGGCAAGTAGGTGTTTACATAATATTTTGATTCATGTAGAAAGAAAGTTTGATTCGAATCTAACATTGAGTTCGTCGGTCTTTTAATTTTGCTTACTGGATCTGGATACCAATCTTTCTAAGCTCTTATCATGATTATGCCACTTAATACAAAAACTTAATAGTTCCGCGGATATAGTTCCGGGAATTAGTTCCGGTGAGAAAAAGAAACGTTATATGTCCATTACGCCTTTAGGACTGTTAAAGTTAAAGAGGTCTGATGCCAACATATGCACCAGCACGTCTGCGCGTCCAAGATGGCTCGAGGGAACCCATGATGGCCGTATCATCTGAAGAATACTGCAATCGGTTGCTGACCAATTGATAAGCCTCACCTTTTAAGTCCTTGCAAAGACGCGCAACGATTTTCTTACCAGACTAATTTTGCTCAATGGTAGTAGACCTGAAAACTTCCTCAAAATATGGCCATTTCCTCTTGTTTGCCCCAGACAAAATTGGTAGATTTTGCACGTTTGATCTGCGCAGTCGTTAGCAGGCTCGTCATGTCGGAAAGCTGGAAAGAGGAGTCTTGGACACTGGCCCGACGATTGGGCCCTCCACTAAAAGTCGATTAAGGATTCCGCTCAGGATTCTCACTTGGACTTTGCTGCGCAACACTATCCGACAGCGTTTGATAATGACTCGGCGAATCATGTATAAACTCTCGCCTCACAGCTTGGACAAACATGCAACAATACTAATATTATAAATGCGAAAGTAACTCTGTCTGTCTGTCTGTCTGTCTCGCTTTAACGCCAAAACTACTGAACCGATTTAAATGAAATTTGGTACACAGATAGTCTAGAGCCTGAGAATGGACATACCGCGGGAAAGTGCTTCATCCGCTGTCCAGAAGCGGAGATATAAGCTGGTATCTAAGAAAAGTTGTAACTCTCGAATGCTTTCCAGCTCCTAGTTTTGGAATGACTCATCCAAATGAAATAGGATTTGTTTTAATATAAAGTTCAATTATGTACACAGATTTTAAGATAAATCATCTTTGTAGGTTATCCTGAAGTTGAACAATAAGCATTAAACTATAAATTTTATACAATTCAAAAAAGTTAAATGTTCGATTGAAGCTAGATCGTTTAATTTTCCCAGCGTTCACTGGAAGAAAATTTGTATGTGTGTGCGGCACAAATCTGTTTCTCTACCTGTATTTTTTGTGCAATGTGCTTTTACTTTCATTTTTTTATGCACCTTTTGCAGTTTGTGTTGTTTTTTTTATGGCGCATGGCCATGGGATGGAGAAAGGTAGGGTATGAAATGTAAATGAGATTGAGAGGGACTCACACTCAGAGTATATCCATATAATGAGTAGGGACACTCTCGACGTTTTCTCTACCAGTTTTATCAGCAAATATTTTGTTTTAAATTTGAGAATTGGCAGACTGGCGAAGCAAAGCGAGCACGGGACAGCTAGTAAGTTTATATTAAAGCGAATTATAACAAAAACAAATTTCCCGAACTAAGAAGGAGTATACAAGCACTATTTTGGAATACTAAAAAGTTAACAATATATTAAGATTCTGTACAAAAAATAAAAGTTAACCGTGACAATCGCATTGTGGCAGAAAAATATTTTTGTTTGGAAGCAAATAAGTTGAAAAGTTGTCTACACATACATTTAATACATCTAAATAAAAATTGAACAGCGTTTTTGGTCAATATATTAACTGTTTTTATTGTTTTTTTTTTGCTTTAACATACTTGCTCACGTTTATTCTCTATAATTTGTTACTTTTTACCCTTCAATAGGTTCTGTTTTCACTTTAATATTCACTTAATTAACAATCACAATGATTATTCCATACTATATGTACAAATTTCTGCAATTTTATTATTCAATTTGCTTCTGACGTTTAAGACAGGGACTCGGTACTTTAGAAAGAGATAGCTTGGTGAAAAGGTCTATAGGGATTCGGACTTTTTTGACAGATGCCAAATCTTGTAATTTATATGTCTTAATAAATTGCCAAAGGCCTGATAAGATTAATGGACGAGTCTGTGTATGCACTCCCAGCAAACGCGCCAAACTTGAAATGCAATGGCAGATAGTCAAATAGAAAGCAAATTTTACAATGAACGTTTATATCACCAGGTTGTTTCTCTTGGACGGCATCAGTATCTTGAGTAATATTCGTTCGATGTCAATCTACGAAATGATTATCGGGTCCATAAAGGTCTTTGTCAAGTTCATTGACCAGCCGTTTGAAAAATGATGAGAATTTTCTCTTTATTTTGGTATTTGGATTACCTTTATCTTTAAGAAGACTGCATTTAACACTTTACTCCCACTAAGACACAGCTCCTTCTTCGCCATCACCTGAAAGTTTGCAAAAAAAGCAAACTTTGCAGTACAGTTCTTTCTATTTACTGCTTCCAACTTTTTTTTCATATTTAAATGAATCCATTTTCCTGAAAATATATTGAGAAACTATTGATTATTAATAAAAAAAACTTACTTTTCTTTACTGTGTCCCATGATTCTACTGCCAATTATTTTGTTTGTTTACCCTCTACATGATTTTCTGACATTTGACAAAAAAAAATTGACAGTCACTTATATCTTTAGGTCCGTTTGCGAACTAATAGGTCCGTTCGCGAACTAATATGCAAACGCAAATTTATTTAAACTTTCGTGCAAAACTACCCAAACGCGTTCGCGTACTGAGAAAATGGTGAAAAGATGAACGAAAGAAAAATGTACTTTCGTTCATTTTTCTTCACACAGAATTTCAGCTGGTAAGAAAATGAAAACTGTCAAATGATGAAATCGTATGAGTTTGCCAGCAAAAAAAAAACAGCTGTTGCTTCTTTTCAAGCCAAACTAAGAAGTTTTTACACAAAAGCGTTCGCGTACTTTTCTTAGAAATGAGAGGATTCTCTCTCGATTTTGGAGATTTGACACTTTTCATTTTCCTACACATAAAGTACGCGAACGGACCTAATATGCAAACGTAAATTTATATAAACTTTCGTGCAAAACTACACAAACGCGTTCGCGTACTGAGAAAATGGCAAAAAGATGAACGAAAGAAAAATGTACTTTTGTTCATTTTTCTTCCCACAGAATTTCAGCTGGTAAGAAAATGAAAACTGTCAAATGATGAAATCCTATGAGTTTGCCAACAAAAAAAAAACAGCTATTGCTTCTTTTCAAGCCAAACTAAGACGTTTTTCACCTTTTTACACAAAAGCGTTCGCGTACTTTTCTTAGAAATGAGAGGATTCTCTCACGATTTTGGAGATTTGACACTTTTCATTTTTCTACACATAAAGTACGCGAACGGACCTTTTATTCTAACTCCACAACCTAAGCCTTCACTACTTTGGTAGGCAGAAGCTATACATCATTAAATTGTAAGCCAGACCAATTCTTAGTCGGCAAAAAGTTATTTTTATATAATTATTTATAAAACATACATACGTGTAAAGTACGGTATTAGCATTTAATATAAGCACCAGAATTTGACCATCGCTTACCTCCGTTATTGGGTCGTATGCAAAAAGATGAGTTCAAGCTGTGTACTCACTTTTCTTACAGAGACAGAGCTCGTTTTAATTTGCAAAAAGATGAGAAACGATTGAATGTATGAGATCGATCTCATAAATAGTTAAGTATGGTATTTCCCTTATAGAGTTCATATACAACTGTCAAGATGGACGAATTTCAGCGAAATTTTGGTAAAATCCAATTATAAAAATAGAAGGTATGCAGATGGTGGAGATATCGGCTGTGTCGATTTAGTACCCGTGTTCAATATTATTTTACCAAGAGGTAATTTTATTTTAAACCCAAAAAGGGTCCTGAAGGGAGGTGCTACCCACAGGGCATCACAATGGGTCGATATTGACCTTAGTGTGACGGGTATAAATGTATCCTACCCATTAACCTCACCTAACCTACCCTAGAATTTCGGTTGGTAAGAAAATGAACTGAAATGATGAAAGCATTCGCGTACTTTTCTTTAAAACGCGAGGATCTCGCTCTATTTTGTATATTTAAAAAAAAATATTCATGTTTTCTTCACATAAAAGTACGCGAACGGACCTTATATGTTGAAACTAACTTCACAAAAATTAAAATTTAGAATATCGATACAACTGCCTTGTCAGAATTATCTTAGGTCCGCCATATATGTAGTAAAGAAACAGCTAATGGAGCGAACAAATATATTTACTATCTGAATATCAATCAGGTTTCAGAAAACTATTCATGTCAGGCAGCAGTAAACCACATTGTGAATGAATTAAAGGATGGATCAAGAAAGAAAAAAACGATGGCTTAGGTCATATCAAACACAGTGGAGAGGAAAAAAGTCAACGGAAACGAATCAGACTTCATGGAGGTAGGTTAGGTTAGTGGGTTAATGAAGAAGTAGTACTTCCTCATCGCACGCAAGTCAATGTTGACCCACTGTGATGCCCATAGGGGGGTCCACGTGTTTGTAGTATCTTCCTTCGTCTCGGTGGTGATGCCCATTTAGCCCCTCTCCAGCCATCCGGTTTTCGCTGTAAACCTGAAAAGATTAGAGAGAGGGATTTCGGAAAGTTCCGTCAGTTCGTGGACAAATAGTTTCCTAAAGTTCTGGCTGAGGCTTGGCCTAGCCCACATTGTTTTGTATACTCATTAGAGTGCACCTCCAAGAAGCTCGCTAATGGTGGGTAGGAATTTTCTTATTACCTGTATTACCACGTCGTCGGCGTAGGCAACAACTTTAACCCCACTGTATTATAGCTTAATGAGTATATCGTTAATGACCAGTACTTACAACAGAGGTAGGTGAGATAACCCCTCCTTGTGGTGTGCCTCTTTAATTAGAGTACGGTTCACGTTAGTATTTTCTAGGTTTATTTTTACTGCACTTCTCTTTACGTTATTGAAGGCACTTTCAATGTCGAGGAATGCAGCGTGAATATTCTTTCACCTGAAGAGATTTTTCTATGGTACTGTTACATTCAGGCTAGGATTCGAAAATATAAAACGTAATTCTATTTAATTAATCTTTATTAGTTCTCTTTCAATGTCTTTTAAATCTTGATTATTTTTTTAATAATTCACTTATTTAATCCAACAATTCACTTTCACAATTAATCACTTTAAATAAACAATTACTTTTCTCTTATTCAATACTTCCACTTTTTTTCTATACTTTTCACTACTGTTATCTATCGCACCTCTTCATCGCGGTTCAAAACTAGAATGTCGTGGGTGCTCCTGCGACATCTATTTATATCTCCGTGTGACACCTCTCGAAATTTCCAGATTCGTTGAGTTCAGAAGGTTCGAGAACAACATAATTATGTACTAGTTATTCCATAGCTATTCAAACTGCTTTTATCTTATATGGTAATATGGCTCTCGACTAGAGATGGCGCTGCAAGTTGACTGATGCAAGTTGATTGATGCTAAATGTCAAGTTTGAGCAAACATGCAACAGTACTAACGCCCATAATGTGGTCTGGGAGACTCCATCAACAAATTTTCACGGCGGCTTAAAATACTATTATATATAAGGGGTTTAATTGTTTCAAAATGCTTCCAAATGAAATAGCTAATTTTAGAATATTTATAAGAAAATGTTTATAATATGTGAAAGTAAATAATTAAAAACTGAATATATTTTAAAAATTAAATACATATTAGTATTGCAAAGTATTAAAATAATTATTAAAAATATTAGGGGCTAATACAACTACTACAATTCACTGGACGTTTTTCTAAGGCTTTCCTAAGATAACTTTCGCTTATGCTTAAAATATTCACAGAATCTTCAAATGAAATAGTTGTCACATGGTCCACGGGGGATGATCCAAACGAATCCGTTGTTGAATATGGTAATACAAACCTAACACTGTCATCTAAATCGAAGCCAATAAAATTCGTTGACGGAGGGAAAGACAATAGGACACAATATATTCACAAAGTAAGAGATCGTTATTCACAAGTTATCCCCTTATGAGAATTTAATGTACAAATAGGTTACCCTAACTAAACTCACTCCTTTTACTCGGTATGGCTATCATTGCGGAAGCTCTCTCGGCTGGTCCGCTAAATACTGGTTTGTAACACCCAATAATGGCACAGAATGGTCACCTCGTTTAGCTATTTTTGGAGATATGGGAAATGAAAACGCACAGTCCTTAGCCAGATTACAGCAGGATACCCAGCGTGGTTTGTACGATGCGGTTATTCATGTTGGAGACTTTGCCTATGATATGGATTCTGAAAATGCTGAAGTTGGAGATGAATTTATGAGGCAAATAGAAACAGTAGCCGCATACTTGCCATACATGGTTTGCGCAGGCAATCATGAGGAAAAATAGTGAGTGCTGCTATAGTGTTCTAACTATCGATGCGATTTCAAACATTTCTATCCCACCTGCAGCAATTTCTCCAACTATCGTGCCCGTTTCAGTATGCCAGGGGGGACAGAGAATATCATGTACAGTTTTGACTTGGGTCCGGTACATTTTATTGGTTTTTCCACTGAGGTGTACTATTTTCTTGAGTATGGCTATAAACCTTTAATAAATCAATATTATTGGCTGGAACAAGATCTAAAGAAGGCAACTGAACCCCAGAATCGTGCAGTGCGACCGTGGATTGTGACCTTTGGCCATCGCCCTATGTACTGTAGCAATGATAATGGCGACGATTGTTCAAAGCATGAAACAGTCATTAGAAAGGGCCTACCCTTGTTGGGATTTTTCGGATTGGAAGATTTATTTTATAAATATGGCGTTGATGTTGAATTATGGGCTCATGAGCACTCATACGAGCGCTTGTGGCCGATTTATGATTATAAAATGTTCAATGGTTCCCAAGAACAGCCATATAAAAATCCAGGTGGACCTGTTCATTTAATCACTGGGTCAGCCGGTTGTAAAGAAGGTCGAGAGCCATTTGATAAGAAAATTCCAGAGTGGAGTGCGTTCCATAGTCAGGTAGTATTTGTAATAAATTGCCTGCTTATTATTGTTCTATAAAGTTACTTTATAGGATTACGGCTATACTCGAATGACGGCCCATAATGCTAGTCACTTGTACTTTGAACAAATTTCTGATGATAGGAACGGTGCAGTAATTGATTCCTTTTGGATAGTAAAGGACCACCATGGTTCATATAAGGGAAATCATCAATAAAAAAACGTATTCCAATATTTTTAATTATTACACTGGAGAATAAGAAAAAGGGACGCCTGGACTCCAAAAATATCACCTAAAGAGAGGATCGCAGCAAATATTACACTTCAATTAAAAACTGTCTTTTTTATTTTTGCCGCCAGTATATCCAAATGTTTTATTTTCACAAATTTTAATTGTTTAAATATATTAACCAATAAAAGCCTTCTAATTCTCTTCCACTGTTCTAAAAAATGAACTTAAGTTGGACGTAAACACTTACAGCCGTATTAATAAAAAAGTACATACTTAATTTGGCTCTAAACTAAGCTTTTCCATGGGCATTTATTTTTTATTAATAAGACATTTCAATTCGTGAATTAACTTTTAATCTACATTTTAGTTAGCTTGTGAACAATTTGGTTCAGTTACTGGATTAAAACGTTTTTTTTATAAAGGTAACTTTCTGCAAATGGCTGCATATTCATATCCAACATAGCATTTGATTCAAAGATTCACTAAAAAATTCATTTAATTACCCGCTAATTCACCGACATCAATGAATTATATTCCACATAAAATGTCCCAACAATGTTAGCACCGTACGCAGTCGTTGCGTACGCAGCTCCATCACCCTGATGAGCGTGGCAGGGGGGTGCGATAAGAGGAGAAACATCGATTTCTTCATTCTTCCTTTCTTCTTCTAGGTCTTTGAGACTTGTTGTGATAGTCGTTTGATTTTGGTTGTGGAGAAGAGTGTAGAGTACTGGGCGACACAAAATATGGAAATTGCTCCACTGTTTTGTGTTCTCTCCTTTATTTGTCTATTCGCATAGCTCGGGACTCTTGTGTTTTGTCGACGGCAATTTGCAATTCTAGTGAATTTATTTGAATTCAGAAAAATCCATGGTTTGGACCATGTTGCTTCGCAACATCCTGCCGGGCCCAGGAAGGGATATCCATCATCAAGAATTGTCCTCAGGATTCATCGGTAGTAATTGTTCTTGGGATATCAATTTGATCCATGGGGTAAACTGCATCATTCGGATATAGATGTATGTTGCGTGATGACTTCTTCTGATGATTTTTTTTTTTTTTTTTTTGTCGGGGTGTGTGAGACTTTCTTCACTGGAGCACTCAGACTCAATACTGGTCCATTATACTACCAGGCAGACACACCACATTTTACTGTGGGAATTTACTCGTTTTTCTAAGAAAAACGAGAAGGCGCTTCAATGATAAGGAGCTTAGGTTTACAGCACTCACCATATCCGCACCAAATACCTGCCACCTGATACGAGCAAAAGCAGGATAATCACAGAGGAAATGTTCCGCAGTGTCGTCGTTTTCTCCACAGGCTTCGCAGTTGGTGGTGTCGCTTAGGCCTAGCACCTTAAAGTGTTTGGCAAAAGCGTAGTGTCCCGTAAGAACGCCAGTAGTCTGTCTGCAGTCTTTTCTGTTGAGAGACAACAAGAATGCCGCGGATTTCCCACAGACGTCGGGGAGCATTTGCTTAGTCTGTCTGCACCCTGGAGAGTCATGCCAACGGCGATAGTGTTCATAGGAAACCCAACCGTCAATGGAAGCCCTGACCGAGGACGCAGGCAGACAGATCGCTGGTTCAGGTCCTGAGAGGTCCCCCTCTGAGCCTTGTCTAGCAAGTTCATCGGAGATCTCATTTCCCGTGATCCCGTTATGACCCGGGACCCAGACAAGTTTAAGTGAATTCAGCCTTCCGACCGAATTCAGAGATATCTTGCATTCATGTACTATTTTGGAGGTAGTTAAGGGTTTGAGTAAGGCCTTAAGCGCAGCCTGACTGTCGCTACAGACGCAGATACTTCGCCCCCTCCACCTGTTCCTCGTAACATAGTCCATGGCCATTAGGATAGCATAAGTCTCTGTTTGGAAGACTGACGCATATTTGCCTAACGGAAAGAAAAGTCTAACGTTATCGCTCTCCATGAAGATACCAGCACCAGATCCTTGATCGGTTTTGGAGCCATCCGTGAAGATTCGACTGCATTCCCTTCCAGGTTTAGAGTCCGGCCAGAGCCAGTCCTGGACGCGAGGAAAGTCGACCTCGTATTTGCGCTTTAGCCGAAGTTCCGGTGTCATCGCATCAGACGGCATATCCATAAGACAGGAGTCGAAGGACAACCGTTGCGCAAGTTCATCAAAACTCCAGTGCGAGTTATACCAAAAGCCACCTCTTGTAAGACGTGAGATAGCCTTGATTGTACAGCCCATGATGTAAACATCAAGGGGCGGAAGGTTCAATAGTGCATCTAGGCCGGAGCCAGGCGTGCTTGGGAAGGCCCCCGTGCAGCCGAGACATACCTGCCTTTGGAGTTTGGCAAAAGCAGCAGCGACGTATTTACGTGAAAGCTGATTCCACCAAACAACCGATGCGTATGCAATAAATGGTCTTATCATAGCCGTATAAATCCATAGGACTCTATTCGGTGATAAGCCCCATGACTTGCCGAAAATGCCTTTGCACTGCCAGAAAACAGACAGCGCCTTGGCAGTCTTCAGCTCAACATGTTTGGACCAAAGATGTTTGCTATCCAGGATGACTCCCAGATACTTTGCTTCATTGTAGAGTTGGATTGTGACGCCTTTTAGCACTGGCTGAGTCAACCCGACCAGCTTCCTCCTTCTCGTAAGGAGAACAACCTCAGTTTTAAGAGGATTGACCGAGAGCCCATTCCTAGTGCACCATTCGTCGTCCACGTCAAGGGCCGCCTGCGCCTTTTTTTTTTTTTTTTATATAATTAGCGCGCACTAAAGGGATTTGTTGGGACCCTTATAATGTATTAGCTACACAGCGCGGGCGTTAAGGAAATTAGGGTGAGAGGAAAAGGAGAGATGCCGATGCACGTTGGTTTTGAATGTCTGTAGGTTATAATGTGTAGGAAAAATGGAGCGGGGAAGAGCATTCCACATTCGTGTTGTACGGCTGAGGAAAGATTCTTTGAACTTCACTGTACGTCCGAACACAGCCTTGAGGGTGAACTGATGAGCATTCCCTGCATGGCGGGTATTGCGGTTGAAATGTTCAAGGGGAGGAATGCAACTGGCTATTTCGTTTGAGCACTTATGGTGGAAATAACGATAAAATAACGACAGGCAGGAGACATTACGACGATGACTAAGAGAGTCAATCGATCTCGCGATGTCTCGGTCGCCAATGAGTTTTATCGCGCGTTTTTGGATCCTGTCAAGTAGCTCCAAATAAGTTATTGGTGCACCGGACCAGATATGAGCGTTGTACTCGAGTTTCGGGCGAATAAACGCCTTATAAATTGTAGCCAGATCAGAAGGGGTGAAATATTTCTTACAACGCTTAAGGAAGCCTAGACATTTCGCGGCGTTCTTGGCGACATCGAATATGTGGTCATTCCAACGAAGGTTGTCATTAACACACATACCGAGAATGGAAAGTCTTTCGGTTTCAGCGATGTAAGTGCCATTCATAGATAATGGCAGTGTGTGTGGGTTTTGCTTTAATGACAGGAGACAGCATTGAGTTTTGGAAGCATTAAATTCCACTCTATTGGTTTTACCCCACTGAGTTATGCTGTTAAGATCGGAATTTAATGAGCTTAACATACGTTGCCGTTCCAGTTCCACACCCGAAGCTGAGGGGCGTGACCCAAGAAACGAATATGAGAAGCTGAGGGTACTGTCATCAGCAAAGGAATGGATTGGATTAGAAGTAACAGACAGTAGATCATTTATAAAAATGAGAAAGAGAGTCGGGGACAGAACAGAGCCTTGGGGGACACCAGCATTTATTTGGTGAGTTGCAGACTTGAAGCCGTCCAAAACAACTTGAATTGAACGGTCCGAAAGGTAATTTCTAATCCATTGAAGAAGAGTATCATCGATTCCAAATGCACGCATTTTCGACAAGAGAGCTTGGTGCCAAACTCTGTCAAATGCTTTTGAAATATCAAGCGCAACGATCTTACTTTCACCACCTTGGTGAAGAGATTGGTTCCACTTTTCGGTTAGATATGTCATCAAATCACCAGTGGACCTGTTGCTGCGAAAACCATACTGCCGGTCATTAAGAAGTTTTCGCGATTCAAGATATTTCATTAGCTGACGGTTTATCAGCGTTTCCATGACCTTAGAAAGAAGGGACGTAAGTGCAATTGGTCGGTAGGAGGAGGGAGAAGAAGATTCGCCTTTTTTTGGTACAGGCTGGACAGATGCTGTTTTCCATCTTCCCGGGAAGAGTCCTGAAGAATAGGACAGATGGAAACGCTTACGCAATGGTTTTGCCAGCGAAGAAGAACACCTCTTCAGAACGATAGGGGAAATACCATCTGGACCAGCGGATTTGTGAACGTCAAGATCTTGAAGTACTCTAGCCACTGTACGAGTGCGAAAGTGGATTGGTCCCATAGAGAATTCTACGCGCTCGAGTACAGGGGGAGACAAAGCACAATCTGGGAGCGTTGAGCTGACTGCAAAGTGAGCAGCAAGCAGATTGGCCTTATCTGTAGAGCTGACAGCTGGAATGTCGTTGTAAATGAGTGTCGGGATAGATGACGAGGCCGAATTCTTGATGTTTTTAACAAATGACCAAAAGTTTTTACTACCAGTGGGACTTTGTAGTATTTTTTGCCTCAACTTTTGGTCATAGGAGAATTTGACACGATTAATGTGGGCATTGCAGTCATTTCTGGCTCGTTTAAACTTTTTACGGCTTTCCTCAGATGGGTTGGCTTTGAATAGCCGAAAACTTACCTCTTTTAACCTGATAGCCTCTTTGCAGCTCGAGTCACACCACGCGTTAACCTTGGGTTTGATACTTTTAATCCTGTTAGGGATAAAAGTCTTCATACCCAGGTGAATTATGTTTGTGACCATATCAGCAGCAGCATCCACGTCGCTGTCGAGGAAGCACAGCGACCAGTTAAAACTCTTAAAGAAACCGTTTAATTTTTCCCAATTGGCTTTCTCGTACTGCCATACGGTTCTTTTAGGAGTTTGTTCTTTAACTATGTGGTTGGAGTACGAGAAATTTGCTGATATGATGCAATGGTCTGACGAACCTAGAGGCGATAATACGTTCAAAGCGTATTTATCAGGGTGAGAGGTAAGAAACAAGTCCAATGTGTTGGCAGTTTGGCTGCTAATGTCCGGTATTCGTGTCGGCTCATTTACAAGCTGAGTCAGGTTATTTACCTCAGCAAAGATCTCGACGTACCTTCCTTCGGGTGTTGTCTGACCAGAATGTCGAAGCCAGCTTGAATTGTGTATATTGAAATCGCCCGCAATAACGATTTCAGAACGAGGATGAAGGGTCACAATTCTTGTAATAGAATCAGACAGGGCATCAAACTCATTATAAGTTGAATGTCTGTCCAAGTTGGGGCTTCTGTAAATAAAACAGTAGTGTATTAATTGCCTACGGACATGGAGTTTTAGCCAAATGAAATTAAATTCTGGGTTGGCACATTGGCCATATTGAGGCTGAAGTTGGTAGGCTACGTCACTACGTATATAAACGGCGATACCGCGATGGGCAAAGAATAAAGGCACTAAGTTGTACCCAGGTAGACTAAACTCTGTTAAATCAGAGCCAACGCTAACCTGGGTTTCACTAAGTGCCAAAACAGCTGGTTTGTTGTGAAAAACATGGGCGTATAATGAAAAAAAATTCTTTCTCAACCCACGAATGTTGCTGATATCCACAACGAAATTCCTACACATTATAAAAAACAAACATAAAAAAAAACACAACTCCGACGCTAACTAAGCATAGGCCTTGGCGCATACAGTCGCTAGGCATGATCCAACAGAAAGCACGGCAACATCATCCGCGTACGCCTGAGCGTAAATATTAGAACTGTTGAGTGCGTTCAACAGAGAGTCGACAAGCATACACCACAGCAGTGGAGACAGGACGCCGCCTTGCGGGCAGGCTCTGTTTACCCCCGCCATAACATAGCGGCCACAATCCGCATCCGCAACCAACGTTCTATTCATTAGCATTGCTTTAATGTATAAGTATGTCGGTTGGAGCCTCCAGAATCCGTGCCCCGACCGTGGTCGAAAAGACCACGGGTGGATTTTCGCCCATGCGAGTACCACCTGGAGTAGTTATATCTTTTAGTTGTTCCTGCATACTTGTTTTTGGTTTGGTCCGCGAAAGAGCTTTGACGGTGTATAAAACGCCGCTATAACTCTAAAAACTCGGATCACGAACATATCGTACCGAGGTCCCCCTATCCACCACCGGGGGACGCGCCTGGTAGGTAACCAACCCGCAGGTTCTGATGATACTCGACGTATGTACATGAAAAAAAAGAAAGAGGAAGGTTCGGTGAATGGTGTGTGGCAACGAAGATTAGAGATAGTGATTAAATTAGGTTGATTAATTCATTATAGGTTAATTATTATTATAAAAAAATTGTAAAGTGTATTTCATTAATGTGTGTGGGTATGTGTGCGTGTATGTCAATGATGTTTATTCGTAGGCCATTGGCAGAAGGCACAGTTTGGCTATAGGGCGCTTTAGAGTTGTAGTTGCCGTCTTGACAGTGACGACACGGATCTTTCCATCCGTTCCTGGATGCGTTGCTTCTATTCTGCCAAGTTGCCAAAGTGTAGGAGGCGACTGTTCATCTGGCAAGAGAACACAAGCTCTAAATGAACCACTTTTGTAGAGAAGCAAACAAAAATTGCGATGTACGCTTTGGTGATTTTGCTGCAACGGCCCTTCCATGCATTAAGTTGAACCGGGCCTGCATAATCCACTCCACACGTTTCAAACGGACGAGCCTGGTTGACTCTCGGCGCGAGTAAATCACCCATTTTTTGTTGCATGACTGTGGCTTTGTACCTGAAACATTTAATGCATTTGTGAATGCAATATTTAACGTTCACTTTAAGCTGAAGTATCCAATACTCGGCTCGGAGTGTAGCCATCATGAGCTGTTGACCGCCATGTAGCGATTTGATGTGGGCATCATGAATTATGAGCTTAGTGAGAATATTCTGTGAGGGTAATATTATTGGATGGCGTTGGGCATATGGTAAATCCGCGTTGTCTAATCGGCCTCCAACTCGTAATATCCCCATCTCATCGATGATTGGCGAAAGTCTTGCCAGTTTACTTCCTTTGTGCACGGTTTCGTTGTTGCATAGCTTAGAAATCTCTTCAGGAAAAAGTTCCTTTTGAACGATGATGATTAATCGCATTCGAGCTGATGAAATTTCGTCGGCTGAAAGCGAACCTGATAAACGCTTGGAGTTTTTTCGAGAGTTATTAGTAAAACGGTGACAATACGCTGTTGATCGCACTAAACGCTGTAAGGTAGAGTACCGTGTAAAAAGTTCGTTGTGCACAAAAGTGATGAAATGAGTGCAGAGCTGAAAGATAGTTTATATGGGGTACGCAGATGCAATTAGCCCATTTCTCACCCTTGCAACCTCTGAAGCCTTCATTTCGAACGTAGTGGCTTGAATTGCGTACGGCGGATGCCTTTCTTCGTCAAAGACTTGCAGAAATTCAGGACCATGCCACCATTTCTGGTTGTTTAGAAGATCCCTTGCCGCAAGCCCCCTTGATGTTATATCTGCTGGGTTGTCTTTAGAGGGGATGTGATTCCAGCAATTCGGATATGTCAGCTCTTGGATTTCTGCGACTCGGTTTGCGATGAATGTGGCGCGTATGTATGGAGCAGTTTTGATCCATGCGAGTGTTATTTCAGAATCACACCACGCAAAGATTTTGGCATTCTGGAGTTCCATCGTTTGAATGGTGTGCACTAGTAATTGCGCTAGCAGCAGTGCTCCGCATAACTCCAGGCGTGCCAACGAATTATTTTTGAGGGGTGCGACCCTAGTTTTCGAGAAAAGAAGTATTGTTTTGGTTGTACTTCCATTGATGGCTCGTACATACACAGCTGCGGCATATGCCTTTTCGGAGGCATCGCAGAATCCATAGATTTCCAGTAGAGAGTCGTTAGTAGTGTTTATCCAGCGAGGGATCTCGATATTACTAACCGAGTTGAGTTCCATTTTAAAATTATGCCACGCGGAAATAATTGTAGGTGAGAGGTCACTGTCCCAAGTCTGATCCTGTTTCCAAATATCTTGCATTAGGCTTTTCGCGACAATGACGCAAGGAGAAATCCAACCCATTGGGTCATAAAGACGTGCTATATCAGATAAAATTGTTCTCTTGGTTGTCCTCTTTGCCTCTGGAATACTTATTTTAATTGAGAACATGTCTTTACCCGGATGCCACTGGATTCCCAACGTTTTTATTGTCTACCTCTATATCTTCATCTGGAATTGACGACAACAATCTCTCACTATTACTGGCCCATTTTCGTAATGAGAACCCACTTCGATTCAACATAGTCGTCAGTTGGCGTTGCATCTCCAGGGCTTCATCTTCTGCGTCGTGCATGACATCGTCCACGTAGAAATTTTCGATTGCAATCTTTGATGCCAGTGGGTAGTCCTCTCGTTCGTCTGCAGCCAGTTGCTGTAACGTACGAACCGCCAAATATGGGGCCGCAGCAGTGCCGAATGTGACGGTATTGAGCCGGTACGTCTTGACTTCTTCGCCTTCTGCATCTCTCCATAAGATGAGTTGATAGACAGCATCTTCCGAAGGGACCCAGATCTGCCTATACATCTTAGCAATATTTGCTACAAAAACGAATTTATGTTTTCTGAACCGTGCAATATGGTCAAAAATATCATCTTGTAACCGTAGGCCAACAAGAAGATGATCATTGAGAGATTTGCCGTCAGAGGATTTGCAAGACGCGTCAAAAACAATGCGCAGTTTTGTCGAAGTACTTAATTCTTTTATCACTGCGTGGTAGGGAATGTAATAGTGAGCTTGTTTTATTGACGAAGGATCTACTTCCGTCATATGTCCTAGTTCCTTGTACTCGTTGAAAACTCTTCTATATTCTTCATGAAATGTTGTGTTTAATTGGAACTTTCTTTCCAAATGCAGATACCTAACAAGCGCAGATTTATGAGAAAAACCCAACATAGGACGTCTTCCTTCTTTAAATGAAAGTTGCACCATATATTTTCCATCAGCTTGACGCTGGTGTGTTGTACAAAAGTGCATTTCACACTGTTCTTCGTCTGCCGATATCATTTTCTTCCTTGCTACCTTTTCAAGTTCCCAGAACTTAAGAAGCAGAAATAGTCGAAAGTTGTTGTGTGAAAGGACGTGATCGAATTTTGATTGTCAGTAGAGATGCCACCCGAGAGTACCCAACCAAGCTCTGTCCTTTGAGCCGTAGGTGTGCCTGGATGGCCTTTAACAATACCTTCAAGAATAATAGACGGATATACGTCGCAGCCGAGTAGAACGTCTATTTTGCCTGGCTTATTGAACGTCGGATCAGCCAGCTGAATATTTTGGAGGTGACTCCAGTTAACACTGCGTATATTTTGCATTGGGAGAACAGCTGTAAGCTTAGGTAAAACTAACGCATTAAGCTGCAAGCTTAAATGGTCGTTGACCTTCGAAAATAAAGTCAGGGATACCTTGTGTTTCGCGACGCCGGTGTAGGTTTCCCCAACGCCTAGTATGTTTACATGGCTCCTTTCTTTGGAGAGATTTAAACGTTGCGCAGCAGACTCAGATATGAAGGTAGCCTCGGATCCAGGATCAAGGAGTGCTCGCAGCAGCAATGGTTGGCCAACGGAGGTGACCACCCTAACGAGCGCAGTAGCCAGAAGAATAGTTTGTAATCGACTGTTTTCTTCTATGTACGTGTTATGTGCAGAAGCTACTCTGTGGGAGGAGGTTGCATTCTCTGATTGTTCTGACTGTGAAGTTTGAACGGAAGAGGAGGGTTGTTGAGCAGGTTGCTGACTGGCTCCTGTCGGATTTGGTTGCATAGCATGCGTTGCGTTCGATGCCTCGTTGGCATGCAGCAACGAATGATGCTTTTGTTTGCATACGAAGCACGTAAACATGCTTGTACAATTTTGTGTCGAATGTGCGTTGGATAAACAATTATTACACAACTTATTTCTCTTGACAAGATCCTGTCGTTTTTTCGGATTTAATGCCTTAAATTTGAAACAGTTCCTTATTGAATGCAAACCCTGACACAATGAACATTTGGAAATAGTCGAATTATGTGAGCAAACTATACCTGCAGTAGATTTCCTCACTTTGGTTGAATTTGATGAAGATTCTCCTAATATGTCTAATGTTCGAGACCTCGTAAGCAGAAAATCCTCAAGGATACTGTATGTCGGATAATCGACATAAGCTGAAATGTTGGATTCCCATAGACCTCTAGTGACTAGTGGTAGTTTTTGGACGGTGTGGAAGATTAGCACATCCTCCCAGGATGCAACCGAAACTCCAAGGTTCTTTAGCGAATTTTTTGCTTCGTTTGTAGTATCTAGGAGCTGCTTTAAATCCTCTGCCGACTCCTGAGATAATTTTGGTTGGTCGAAAAGCAATTTAAATTGATTTTCCTTAAGAAATCGTAGATTTTGGTATCGTTTAACCAATATTGCCGAAGCCGAATCAAAATTACCCTCGCCAATTGTGGTGTTTCGCAGTAAGCGTTCGGCTTCACCACTTAAATTGGCCTTCAAATAATAAAGCTTTTGCACATCCGAGATCGATGAATTTTTGTTGACAAGACTTTCAAATAGGCTTCGAAATTCAGGCCACATTTGAAAAGACCCAGGAAATCTTGATTGGTGGAAGCTGAAGTTCCATAGATGAAACCGTTGATCCCGTTAAGGAAGCGTTCGAAAAACCTTGGGATTGATTATTGCCTGTAATCTGCAATTGTGCCTTCAACTCGGAAGAGTAATTGTAATACAATTCCTTAAGATGGTGGAAAGTCAAGACTTTCATGTATTTAACTTTTGCATCTTCCGTAGGAGCCGCAACAATTTTTTGATGCAGTCCTCGAGCTTCCTCAAAAGACTTCTCTAAATTGCTGAAACAAGCTTCATTCATGTGCACCGATTTACGCTCGTCGCCTAGCTCTAAATAAGCCTTATAATCGGCACGTAATTCCATACATACATTCTGAATAGAATCTATGAGATTGCATATTTTGCTCTTGCTCATATTGAATTTTATATGAAGTTACTTGAAAATGCTTGAAGTTACTTGAAAATGCTTGAAAATGCTTGAAAATTTGAAGTTACTTGATAATGCTTGAACATACTTGAAATTACTTGGACATGCTTGAAGTTACTTGTAAATGCTTGAAGTTACTTGAAAATGCTTGAAGTTACTTGAAAATGCCGGAAAAATTTTGTATCATGTGAAATCAAAGAATGCAATGTCGAAAAATTCCATTCTCCGATTAATATGTATAACAGTCGACTTTGTTTTTTTTCAACTTATAGAATAAATTGGTCGAATTTCGACCATGGGGCGACCCCTAGTACCCACTAATGAAGATAAATGAATGACACCTTGTTTTGTCCAACCTCTACACCAAAAAGAGGATTTCTGATAGTACAATGGACCGTTACCAAGTCTGAGTGCTCTGACTAATTTCAAATTCTTATGTTTGTTGGCACATAGGGGCCTAACGTTAAATTAATAAACGGTTAACTTAGCTGTCATCTGGCTGTTCCGACCCGGTTGTTCAATTGTCGGTTGGTATGGGTTTAGGGTTGGGTAGAAGGCTGCCTCTGTGTCACCGTAGAAGGAAACTGCATCTCCGTTGTCCGTTGGAATTATTTCATGTATTCCAATTGGTTGCTGGATTGGCGTCATTGAATCTGACTGCTTAGGATTCAACTGCAGGGTCTGCTAAATGGATCCATCAATTTAGTCTAAAAACGGCGGATCATCAGGTGTGAAGATTCCTTCGAATTATGTGATGAACGTTTCAACTTTGTCCTATTTTGATGGTGCTTCAATGTTGTTGTTGATGATTTTTTCCGGAATTTGTGGCTGCTTTCACGATGATCCTGTCGATGTTCCTAAAGGCATCAGGTCCTGGCTTAATTGCTTGCAGTCTTTTCTGGAACTAGATGTTATTGTAAGGTTTTATGGAGTTTCGGAACATGATGTTGACACCTTGCGTTCGCTCCAAACTCTCTGGTAATTACTGTTGTTTGTATTCAGCTCTCTTTGATGGTTTCTCTGGGGGCGTTTCCTCAACCATCTAAACCATCTATAGGTGTGTCGAATTCGTTGTCCAGAAGTTTCCTGTTTGAAGGGGAAACAATATTTTCTCTTCGATGTCGCTTTGAAGCCTTTCAACATTCCAACCGTCTGTACTTGATTAAGTTCTCTGGTGTTTCTGCTGCTGATTATGCCTTATGATCCGAATCACTGTGCACTATTGTACAGATATAGTTCCCGATTTCCGAAAAAATATGCATCAGACTCGAAGATGTCATGAAGAAGTTCAACGTCGTTGTTGTTCTTCAAAAAGGAGTTTTTAGGTTGGGATATAACCACCAGAGAATGTTCATTACTCTGACTTCCATCTAGTCCACAAATCTCTTGCCCTCTTTGCTGATCGTGTGTCCATTTAGTTCGTAGATGCTTGGCTTCAAGATGCCGCTAAGGACATGCAGGTCGCTTTGGATTTTCCTTGCACTGGATGTACACTTAAAATAAATGCTGATACTGTAAGGGTTTCACTATTACCTAGTCATCTTGATGGCGGTAGCTTCACTGGTCTGTAGTCCTGGGATAATGACTTCTTTGGTATTGGGGAAGAATTTTTTCTTTATGAAGATTGCGCTCCCTCTGTGGCCCTCACTTTTGCCCTGTCGGAAAGTTTAAAATACGGCGATGCTGTTGCGGTTTTTCACATTGGTTTCACTGATGAGGATGTCCGGATAGTTGTTCCTCATAAACATATTAAATGAGGTCCTCTTCTCAAGGCTGTGTAATGAATTTACATTATACGTCATTATGCAGAGCTTCTTTAGTTGCATTACTGGCAGATGAAGGTGGCTATTGTATTGTATTGTATGTGCAGTGGGGTCATCAGTAGATGACAAGCACTTAGACCTATTGGTTCATTGTACTTCAGCATAACTGCCCCCTCGCTGCTTATTGGCGATTAGTAAGAGTCAGTGAGGGAGAACCTGCCAGTAGCCTTGGCAAAGCGAAGGATACTAGCAAGTTCAAAGTCCCCCATCTCATTTTCGTTGACGAATTGTTTGCCTATAGTCTTGAGCCTGGTTCTGGCAAAAGCAGGACATTCACAGATGAAGTGAGATGCCGGTTCATCCGCTGCTAGGCAGCACTCACATAGGCCCGAGCTCTAATGTGGATGGTTTTTAGGTGCTCGTTAAGAGGACTGAAACCAGTGACGAGACCAATCAAGGATCTCAAGTCTTTCCTCTTTAGTCCAAGTAAAAACTTAGCTCTGCTAATTTTTGGACCGTCCAATAGCTTCTTCGAATACCTACATGAGACCAGGTCATGCCAGTATTCGGAATGTTGTTGGCGTAGAGCCGAAGCCATTTCACGTTTGTGGACGGATGAGAAGCATCCTATGGATGGTTGTGGGCCAATGAAGGCTGTTGAAGAGCCCTTCCTGGCCAGAGCATCCGCTCTTTCATTACCCTGGATACCTGTGTGCCCAGGAACCCAGGCAAGTGATACCGAGTTACATCTTCCCAGACGGTTAAGCTTAACCATAGTTTCCTCAACTATTTTTGAGTTGAGAGAGCCAGCCGAGCAGGCTTTGATAGCGGCTTGGCTGTCTGAGCAGATGTATAGGGTTTTACCCTTAATCCTTCTCCTTAACAGGATATTGGCGGCAGTGGCAATCGCAAAGATTTCTGCCTGAAAAACAGTTGTTTGTCTACCCAAGGCTGCAGATAGATTTATCCGACAGTCTCTAGAAGAGACCCCGACTCCGGAGATACCGTCAATGAGTGAGCCATCCGTATAGATAATGACATCACCCGGCCTAAAGCCATTCCACCCCTCACTAATCCATTCCTGCCGTTCAGGAAGAATGACCTGAAAACGGCGCCCAAAGACTTGCTTCGTGCACACAGTGTCAAGTGCTCCTCCCCGATGGCCAGGTAGGCTGTCATAGAGAGCTCTGTACCTAGCACCTCTGTCCCCATCGCCGAGATTGACCTGCCTTCCAAGTACTACACACATACGGTATAGTGATTTTCTGGCCTCACTCTCAGCAAGGAACTGCAAGGGAGGTAAACAGAGCAGCACTTCCATAGCAGCAGTGGTAGTTCCTCTCATCGCACCTGTAATGCATAAGCACGCAAGGTTATGTAGCATCGTCAGTTGACGTTTGAGGATGTGAGCTCTAGCCCACCATACAATCGCACCATACATATGGTATGGCCTAACAATGCACGTGTAAATCCAGTGAACCAGCCTGGGACTAAGTCCCCAGGTTCTGCTGAACATCCTACGGCACTGCCAGAGAATGTTAGTTGCCTTCGAAATTCTAGCAACCAAATGTTCAGAAAAGTTAAGCTTTGGGTCTAGAACAATACCCAGATACTTAACCTTGCTTGATAGCTTTAGTTGAGTGCCCTGGAAGTAAGGCCACCTCACTTGAGGTATAGCCCTTCTATTCGTGAACAGCATCATCTCAGTCTTCGCGGGGTTGACTGACAGAGCCTGCTCGCAGCACCAACTCCCAACACAATTGAGCGCTGTTTCCATCCGCTCGCAAAGAGTTGGTAAACTCCTGCCGCTGACAATGATACACACATCGTCAGTGTACCCAATAACAGGGTGACCTTCCCTATCAAGTCTTCTCAGCAAGGAGTCGACCAACAGGTTCCACAATGTAGTGGAGAGTACACCGCCCTGCGCAAAGCCTTTAACAGCGCACACAATTCTGACACAGCCGCCAACAGCTGTAACTTCTCTGCTGCTAAGCATTTCCAGGATCCATTCCACAGTTGTAGAATCGACGCCCTCAGTGTTAAGGCAGACTCAATTCTGCAAAAGGTGGGATTGTCAAAGGCACCCTCAATATCCATGAAGACAGCAAGAGCATAGTTCTTGCGGTCGAGCGCCCTACGCACTCTGGCCGTCAGATCCGTTAATGCCGTCTCAGTGGACTTGCCTTTTTGATAGGCGTGTTGGCTATCATGAATACCCAGCGAAGCTGGAATGCTCTTAAGCCGTACGTCAACCAATTTTTCAAGACCCTTTAACAGAAATGATGAAAGGCTAATAGTCCTGAA
This sequence comes from Portevinia maculata, assembly GCA_949715645.1. NCBI lineage: Eukaryota > Metazoa > Arthropoda > Insecta > Diptera > Syrphidae > Portevinia > Portevinia maculata. The sequence goes on along the minus strand of OX454525.1, from coordinate 210,653,200 downwards.
GCTTTTGGGAAGATCATAGGCGGCCTTTTCCGGTTTGGGAATGAAAACCGCCCTAGCTCTTCTCCAGGCCAAAGGAATATGTCGCAGAGCCACGCTAGCTCTGTAGATTCTAGTAAGCAGTGTGAGCAAAATCTCTATCCCCTTTTGCAAGAGTATGGGATAGATGCCATCAGGTCCAGGAGCCTTGAAAGGAGAAAGGACAGGATAATAGCTCTCGCCCCCTCCCTCGTAAAAATACTCGCCGCGACCTGCCACTGCTCAGTGGAAACTCTGCTTTTGTTTGGCCACACGCAACTATCCACGGCTTTGCAGCCAGGAAAGTGGGTGTCCATTAGCAGTTGAAGTGCCTCCTCGTTGGAGTTGGTCGAGGTGCCATCAAGCTTCCGAAAGACATCAAGCCTGGTTCCCGGATCAGCTGAGAGGACTCTCTGCAATCTCGAAACCGCGCTAACGTCCTTCAGTTCTCCGCAGAACCCCTGCCAAGATACCTTCTTAGCGCTCTTAATTTGCCTCTTGTACTCCTTCTGCGCATCCACATGAGAAGACCAATCGGCTACCAGGTTAGACTTCCTGGCACTGTTAAACAGCCTCCCCACTCTTTTCCTGAGAAGGGATAACTTAGCGTTCCACCATCGGGTTGGTTTCGTACCGCCAACCTCCTTCTCCGGGCAAGCAGTATGGAAGGCCGTTATAATACCGCTGTGTAGCGTGTCGGTAAAGGTGGCTAATGCCACGGACTTTTCTCCCTCGCTCCATCAACCCAAACTTCATAAAACCCCAACCAAGACTTCTGATCGACAGAGCAGCATCGGATTTATTTCAATCCAAGGTTTCCAAGCAGCTACATCAAGGGCAAACTTAGCAGAACATCAACAATCAACCAAGAATATACCCCACAAAATTCAACCTTGGTGGAACACGGCCGTAGCCAACACCTAATGTATGGGTGAGTTCCAATTTTTTTTTGTATAGTCTAGAAAAATTTAATTTTTATGTAAACCGTAGGTATAAGCAATATCACATTCATGTTTTTAAACTACGAATTAAACGTATATTCTATAGATCAAGAATTGGGTAGGTATATAATACACACGCAAGTAAGTACAACTATCTACTTAGCATTAAAAAAATTGTATCAATATTCTTCGGTTTTTTTTCGGCGAATTTACGTAAAATATCATTTATTTGCAACGAATTCAAACGTTTTTTTCAAATGCTATAAAAGAAAGATTTCGAAGTTGTTGATCTGTCATTGAATAACGTCGTATTGAGTCTATTCTCGAAAATGCCGAAAATGATGACTCGGTCAAAGATGTGGCAGCACCAAATGTCTCGATAGCTTCAAAGAGGCGATTAGTTGTAGGAAAAGCGCTTTAAACAGGAAACAACACCTGAAGTATATTCTAATCTTGCAATCCAGAGCTATTTTTTTCTTTGAGTAGTTAATTTTTTACAACTAAAATTTCTTCGTGTGAAGGCTGTTGAGTTAAATGTGCCTTTATTGGGACAATAACAAGCGATTGCACTTGATTGCGAAGGCAGATACCAAGCGATTGCACTTGATGGTAAGGGTAGATAACAAGCGATTGCACTTGTTAGTCTTGTTGATGATTGTGAGCCAAGCACTTGAACTTGTTCACGCTGAAATTGAAGTGTATGAAGTAAAAAGAAAAGCGACGATCAATGAGTGGTGATTGATTGTGTTTATTGGTGGGCCAAGCGCCTCTTTTTATACCCTATTCTAAGGGTATATTAATTTTGACGCATAGTTTGTAACATACCTTAATATTGCCCGTAGACCCCTAAAAGTTACTATATTTATGATCAGCATCGATAGTAATGTCGATCTAGCCATGTCCGTCCGTCCGTCCGTCCGTCTGTAGCCAAAAATTAGGCCTTTAAACTGGACCTAGAGAGCTGAAATTTTAACCATATACTCTCTAGGGTCCCGAAATAATCAAGTTTACGAATTTTTGAAATCCGCCCACAGACACGCCCACAAACTCAAAAAACCAAATTTTGGAAAAAATCGAATTTTGAGCTAGAAAGCTGAAATTTTTTATATATGATCTATGACTCCTAAAACTGCTCGGGATAAAAAATTTTCAAAATCCGCCCACTGACACGCCCACAAATAAATAAAATATTTTTTTTTTTACCCTATTCTTTTTTTTTTTTTTTTTATAGAGTTTCTAATATTACTCCCAAGCCATAGTAATATTATCGTTACTCTCAGCAAGCTGAGAGTTACCTATCCTGGTTAAAAGCACGAGACTTGGAACCAGAACTAGGCTCGGACGAATAATAGGGGTAGGTGGAAAATCGTACATGCGACTCTTTCTCACTTAAGATAAGAAAACAAAAACCACCTCCCTTCGAAACCTGCATACTACAACTAGGTTATTCCTATCTAGTAGTTTTATTTAAACTGTAAATTACGCGTTTGGCAGGCAGCTTCCCAGTGGAGGCACCTGCTAATACCGCCATAAGCACGCGGTTACATCTTATTGCGCTAATTCAAATGGTTTTATCCTTTGTAATCGGCGCACTAGGTTAGTATCGTCTCGAATTTGTAGCATGGTGATATTGCAATGACCGTGAAGGCGTGTCTGTTGTTTGCAGGCAAAATGTTTTATTTCATCTTCGACGGTAGCCATAGTTAGGTCTCTGTGGATATCAGTGTTTCTGATAAACCATGGTGCATTTACTATTTTTCTTAGCACTTTGTTTTGAAAAGTTTGTAAAATTTTGATATTACTGGATTTGGTACAACCCCAAAGTTGTATACCGTATGTCCAAACCGGTTTTAGTACTTGCTTGTATAAAAGCAGCTTGTTCTGCATGCTGAGTTGGGAAAATCTACCAAGCAGCCAGTGCATTTGTTTACATCGAATGGCGAGCTCTTCGCGTTTCTTCTTGACGTGCGGTTTCCATTTTAATTTCGCATCGAGTGTCTTATCCAAATATTTTGCCTCGTTTGCGTACGGAATTCGTACCGAATCAATGAAAATGGGTAAGTTGTCTACCTTTTTATAAGTAAAATTCACGTGCGTTGATATAATTTTTGTATAATTTTTGATCTTCAAATTACAGATCATTGTATGTCTGGTATTTACTTTCACAGCTTACACAATGCAAAGCAGACTAAACAAACATCTCCACATTTGTTGTGCAAAACTGATTTTTTAAAATTAAACAGCTTATTGCGTTTTGTCTCCTGGGATGAAGTTTATGCTGAAAATAATGCCTCCAGGGCGTATGATTTATTCTTAAACGTATTAAAGCTTAACATTAACTCATGTTCCTTGTCTGTTGTCCAGAAAAGGTCTATGATAAGACTAAAGCCGTGGATAAGTCGCACTCTACTGAATAAAATAAGAACTAAACATAAACTGAGCAAAAAATGCAATAAACATCCGCAAAATTCATACCTAAAAAATCGCTTTCGCAGGATATGTAAATATATTAACAACGAGATAAGAACAAGCCGTGACAACTATTACCATAACCAAATGAGAAATGCACAAGGCTCAATAAAAAAGGAATGGAAAGTAATAAACAGCCTTATAAATAAAAACGGCACAAATAAGAGCAACCCTATTGTATTAAGAAAAGTAGGCATTAATATTAATGATCCTACCGAAGTTGCGAACGAATTGAATAATCATTTCGTATCGGTTGGACAAAATTCATTTCCTTCAGTTCAACCTTCTACGTGTGTTTGTGACACAGATTTAGCACTGGTGGGCAATAACGTTTGTAGAAATAGTTTTTTCTTTGAACCGATATCAGGGTTAGAAATAATAAGAACTATAAACTCGCTCAACAACTCGCATTCATTTGGTAATGATGGTATTTCGAATTATGTGTTGAAAAAAATTTCTTATAATATTGCTGATATTCTGGCTCACATCTTCAATTTAAGCTTGTTTTCTGGAATTTTCCCTGAAGAATTAAAACGCGCTGTAGTAATCCCCCTTTTCAAAAAGGGAGATAAAACAGATAAAAATAATTATAGGCCAATTTCCTTATTGCCTTCAATTTCCAAAGTTCTTGAAAAGCTAGTAAAGAACAGGATCTTGCCATATCTGACGAAAATAAACTTTCTTAGTCCAATGCAATTTGGGTTTAGGGCGGGCTCCTCTACTGAAGATGCCCTTCTGGATTTTTGCTCCCTTATCCATAAAGGCTTAGACTCCAAAAAATATTGTGCTGGTCTTTTCGTCGATATTACGAAAGCGTTCGATATGGTTAACCACAGGATTCTTTTGGATAAAATGTACAGAATTGGTTTTCGGAGCTTTATCTTTACATGGTTTAAATCTTACTTAGAAAATAGAACGCAGAGAGTTAAAGTAAGTAATGTTTTAAGCAGGTCTAAGTCCATTCATATAGGTGTGCCCCAAGGATCTGTCCTCGGCCCTGTTTTATTATACCCTATTCTAGGGGTATATTAATTTTGACGCATAGTTTGTAACATACCTTAATATTGCCCGGAGACTCCTAAAAGTTACTATATTTATGATCAGCATCGATAGTAATGTCGATCTAGCCATGTCCGTCCGTCCGTCCGTCCGTCCGTCCGTCCGTCGGCAAAAATTAGGCCTTTAAACTGGACATAGAGTGCTGAAATTTTAACCATATACTCTCTAGGGTCCCGAAATAATCAAGTTTAAGAATTTTTGAAATCCGCCCACAGACACGCCCACAAACTCAAAAAAACAAAATTTTGGAAAAAATCGAATTTTGAGCTAGAGAGCTGAAATTTTTTATATATGATCTATGGCCCATAAAACTGATTGGGACATAAAATTTTCAAAATCCGCCCACTGACACGCCCACAATTAAATAAAACAAATTTTGGGAAAAATTGAATTTTGAGCTAGAAAGCTGAAATTTTTTATATATGATCTTTGGCCCATAAAACTGCTTGGGACATAAAATTTTCAAAATCCGCCCACTGACACGCCCACAATTAAATAAAATATTTTTTTTGAAAAACCAAAATTTGAGCTAGGGAGCTGAAATTTTTAATATATACTCTCTAGGGGCCCTTTATGCTCATGTGTAAATATTTTCAAAATCCGCCTACTGACACGCCCACAATTATTTTATTTTTATTTTTGAAAGTCCAAAGTTTGAGCTAGGGAGCTGAAATTTATAGTATATACTCTCTAGGTGCCCTTTATGCTCATACTTAAATTTTTTTTAAATCCGCCTACTGACACGCTCACAATTAAATAAAACAATTTTATTGAAAAACCAAAGTTTGAGCTAGGGAGCGTTTTTATTTACAAAAGCTTAGTTTTTTCGATAAAATCCTTTAAATTTTTGTCACGCCCACTTATGAGATATAGGAATAAGAATAGGGTATCCAACAGTTCGCCCAAGCGGACTGTAGCCCGCCCCTATGTTTTTTAATATATATTAATAGTCTTTTGGATCAACCATTTGTGGGAAAGGTAAAAGCGTTTGCAGATGATCTTGGGATTGCTTATTAAGAGTGGAGCCCTCTGGCTACAACTCGGTGTGGCCTTTCAGACTTGTTTTCATAAGTGTACCATTGTACCTTCTCAGTATTCAGTTTTTGAGAAACTGCGCGATAGCTCTCAGGATCGCTTACATTTATTTTCCACACATTATTATTCAGAGATGTTACTTTGAATGTGGACTTTGCTATTTCCTTAAGAAGGCTACTTAGCTTGCTGTAGTCTGAAACTCCGACAACGTTAATTGGAGGTGGAAGGTATACCTTATTTTGAGGTTTTTTCCTTAGCGTTTCTATTTCGTTGGCATTTGCCTTTTTGGGTTGTCTATCTTTTAGCACAACGACTTCTGGTGAGGAGCCGGCTTTCCGTTTTTTGTTCGGTCTCCTCTTAGTGATCCAATCCGTTTCGCGCCCTAGCTCTTCTTCGTCTGTATGATAATCGCGGCTAGCTGAGCGGTATGATTTGGCTTCTGGCTGTTTTTTAGGTTGAGATTCAACAAGTGCTTTGTTCTCAGCTTTCAGCTGATCTAGCTCTTTTTTTAGCTCTTGGTAAAGCTGTTCAATTTGGTTAAGCTTAGTGCGGAGTTCCTTGTTTTCGTCCTCGAAGCTTTTGCATTTCGTTGAGTCCCTCGAAAGGCGTCCAAAATCTTTTGGCGTCGTAGGACTTCGATTAGTTTTTGCTTCTGGCTACCCTTTTACTATTTTTAAAAGGGTAGGATTATTGCAATAAATGGCTCTCCCCAGAATCCGTAGAGCCTGCCTCCGAAGAGTGTGGATTTTCCAGTAGAACTGGGCTGCCACCTGGGGTATTATATCTTTTTGTTTTAATCATTGCATTTTTTGTATACTCTATGCACTCGGTATACTGAGGGTGGATTTTGGTCGCCTCTTACGACCGGCATGCCTACCTCGGGTAGATTCTGATCCCTATCCCGAAGGGTGGATTTTAGTCGCCTCTTACGACCGGTATGCCTACCTCGGGTAAATTCTGACCCCTATCCCGAAGGGGGACCTATTTTAAGGGTATATTGTTATTCTAAGGGTATATTAATTTTTGAAAATCCAAAGTTTCAGCTAGGGAGCTGAAATTTGTAGTATATACTCTCTATGGGCCCTTTATGCTCATGTGTAAATATTTTCAAAATCCGCCCACTGACACGCCCACAATTATTTTTTTTTTTTTTTTTGAAAATTCAAAGTTTGAGCTAGGGAGCTGAAATTTACAATATATACTCTCTATTAGCCCTTTATTCTCATGTGTTAATTTTTTTTAAATCCGCCTACTGACACGCCCACAATTAAATAAAACAATTTTATTGAAACACCCAAGTTTGAGCTAGGGAGCGTTTTTTTTTTTGATAAAATCCTTTAAATGTTATATAACAAAATATGTAGAGCGTTCTTAACAATTCAACCATACTTAGACTTTTGTCACGCCCACTTATGAGGGATAGGAATAAGAATAGGGTATCCAACAGTTCGCCCAAGCGGACTGTAGCCCGTCCCTATGTTTATACTTAAAATTAATTGCTTAAGTGCTAACTTAGTGACATAGTTCTTAGTGACATATTTCTTAATGTTATAATTGAAAAGTGCTAACCTAGACGACATAGTTCTTAATGCTTTTTGCTTAACTATATATGGTGCGTCAGCACAGCACGCGATTGTTGTTTCTGGTTTGCTGAGGTTTTTTTTTGTTGGTTGTTTCTGTTTGTGACTGAGTAGGTCACAAAGTGTGGTGTTTGTTGCACTCGATGTGTTACTTAACATTCTCCCCGCGTTGAACTGCGTTGCATTCAATTAAACTCTCATGTTTCGCTGACGTTGTATTGCGTTCGAGTTTTGCGAACAGGTGTGGATCCTGTAGCTGACGTCATTCGGCTGCGCAGTTTGTAGATGATTAAGAATCCGACGGAAATTGACAGTAGCAAGGTCAAGTAACTAATTGCATGATGATGAATACTGTTTGAGAGTACGGTGTCGTGTAGGTCTGGGAATTCTTGGGTTTTCAAGTCTGCGAGTTGCTCTTGAAAATTGTTCAAGGCTTTTGACGTGGTGTTGGTAGCTGCTGGAGAGGTGAATTTCAGTGCGGCATGCACCTCGTTCTGTTTGGCAATTGAAGAGAGGTTTCCAGAACTGATGTAGGAGGAATGTAGAGTGTTGGTCTTCATCTGAAGGCCTTGGATGGTGATTAGATTGTTCCTCATTACGCAGTTGTCTTCGAGTGAGAGTAATCCAGATCCACTAAGTTTGAATTGATTGGCTTCTGTTTTACATACGGCAGTGAGTTGTATGTCTTGGAGCGTGCCGAAAATCCACTGGTTACTGTTGCTCAACTGTGTCCATATCATGTTGTTGGTTGGTTGCATCAGGTTGCATGATGGTACCGTATTGTTGTTGAAGAGACTGAATTCACAGGTATATGCTTGGGAACCAGCGTGGTGTTTTGCTATTTTGTTGACGCAAATGAAGTGAGTGTCCCTTCCCTTGTCGCACTCCTTAAGTTCGGCTGTTGTCATCTCGAAATACTGATCCCGGTGACGGTTTATTGCCAGAATTTCCATCGATGGATTGATGATGAGGAGTGTGTTATTGACTGTGGCCGGGAATGGTATTAGACGGAACAGATTGAAGGGTTCTTGTTCGACTAGTGGAATTTTAGTGACAAACACCAGATGATTGTCAGTTGCTCCTCCTTGAGTTGTTAGGATCTTGTAGAAGTGAATCAAATCTTCTTGATCAAACGGTAATTTTTCCGACAGAGGCAGATGATTTTTGATATTGTTGATTTCGGCTCGTAGTTGAGTTGGAGTCAGCAGAAGTGGGCCGATAGTCCCATAATGGGCGTCTGTTAACGTGTTTATGATTGCTGTTTCAATTCGTTGCAGGTTGGTAGCCATAAGCATTAGTTGTATTGTTAATGACGTGAAAATTTGGAAGATTTTGGACTGTTCAGAGGCCTCTCCAATCCGAGCGATGATCTGTTTGGTTTGATTTTGAAGGGAGTTCATGCGTTCTCTGACCTCTATTTGATCTTGTTTCACGATGTTAATTGTGGAATCTATGTTAGATGTCTGGTTCTTTAACATTGTCCATAAGCGTGCTTCATTGCCCTTTACTTGGTTGATGGTTTGGGATATCTCTTCTGCGTAGTCGGAATCAAGAAGTCCAAACAACGTATATGCCATGTTGCCGACTATGTTAATGGCTGCCCGAGGTTTTCGGCGTTTTGAAACTATGTTGGTATCTGCTTGTAACCTATTTCTGATGATGATGAAGTGAGTTACTAGTGAAGAACATGGTGCCTTTTGTTGTAACTGCTTGCATAGGTGTTGAAGTGCTATTGTTCCATTTTCAAATGCTTCTAATTCCGATTGAATGGGTGCTAAGTCATAGTAGACAATGATTTTCCATTCGGTTGCAACGAGATTGGTAGATACAAGAGTTTCGAAATAGATTCCTGGATTGTTAGCGAATCTTGTAATGTGTACTGGTGATGCGCAAACTATCGGCAACAGTAATAAGGACAACCTTATGGTGGTCATTAGAGAGCTATATGATGTTTTGCTTCGTTTTGTGGGCGTTTCCGTTGAGTGCAGATAGGTCGTTTGGATTCGACGACAGTGGGGTGAGTGGTCTTGAATTCAAAATGCCTTCAATTTCGACGACTATTGTTTCCAATTCTTCATGTGTCAACGAGGCCGGTGAAACTGTTTTTACCAGGAGGTGTTTTGTGCTTCCCTGAGCATTTGGTGCAACATCGTGCAGAGCATGTTTTAGCTGTGTGGTCGGTTTTGAAGCAGTTGACGCAACGACGTCGTTTTTGGGTCCATTTGAGCCGTTCTGCTGCTGACATCCTGAGGAATTTTTCGCAGTAGTACATAGGATGGCCCTTGGTTCCACATACCTTGCATCCTTCGATATTGGAGGTGGCCACAGTTGTTATTGCTCTGGCCTTGTCCTTTCCTCCCACCGCTTCTAAGGCTTCGAACCGGGATTTCAAAAACCTTAAGAACTCATCTATTGTTTGCAGTTCTCGTGGGTTTCGCAGAGATTGTTCGTATAGAAGATGGGTAGATCGATCTATTTTTTTGATTAGTAGGTGTATGAGGAGTGGGTCCCAGGAGTCTGTCTCGATGCCCAGCATTTTGAGTGCTGCTAGGCATTCATGAATGGCGTCGTGAAACTCTCTGATTGCCTTCATCTCTGAGTTTATATTTGGTAAACCGGTAAGGCGTTGGATCAGTGCTGATGTGAGGGCCCTTTTGTTGCTGAATCGGTACTGTAGCGTTTTCCAAGCTATCTGGTAATTATCCTCGGTTAACTCAAGGTGTCGCAATAACCGCTCTGCATCACCTGATACGTTTGCCTTCAGATACCACATTTTTTGGATTGGTGGTAATGGCTGATCGTGAATCATTTTCTGGAAGATGTCAGAAAATGTCTGCCATTTCAAATGATCTCCGTCAAATTTGGGTATCGTCATCTTGGGCAGTTGAATTGCCGGATGGTCCGCTGGTTGTCTTGACGTCTTTTCGTTTTGATTGTTTGCCTTTATTGGGACAATAACAAGCGATTGCACTTGATAGCGAAGGCAGATACCAAGCGATTGCACTTGATGGTAAGGGTAGATAACAAGCGATTGCACTTGTTAGTCTTGTTGATAATTGTGAGCCAAGCATATATGGATTGTTCAGAGGCCTCTCCAATCCGAGCGATGATCTGTTTGGTTTGATTTTGAAGGGAGTTCATGCGTTCTCTGACCTCTATTTGATCTTGTTTCACGATGTTAATTGTGGAATCTATGTTAGATGTCTGGTTCTTTAACATTGTCCATAAGCGTGCTTCATTGCCCTTTACTTGGTTGATGGTTTGGGATATCTCTTCTGCGTAGTCGGAATCAAGAAGTCCAAACAACGTATATGCCATGTTGCCGACTATGTTGATGGCTGCCCGAGGTTTTCGGCGTTTTGAAACTATGTTGGTATCTGCTTGTAACCTATTTCTGATGATGATGAAGTGAGTTACTAGTGAAGAACATGGTGCCTTTTGTTGTAACTGCTTGCATAGGTGTTGAAGTGCTATTGTTCCATTTTCAAATGCTTCTAATTCCGATTGAATGGGTGCTAAGTCATAGACAATGATTTTCCATTCGGTTGCAACGAGATTGGTAGATACAAGAGTTTCGAAATAGATTCCTGGATTGTTAGCGAATCTTGTAATGTGTACTGGTGATGCGCAAACTATCGGCAACAGTAATAAGGACAACATTATGGTGGTCATTAGAGAGCTATATGATGTTTTGCTTCGTTTTGTGGGCGTTTCCGTTGAGTCATTTGTAGTCGACGTGGTTTGTGTGGATGTCTCTGGCGCTTCAGCTGTACTCGCGTTGCTATCATCTGGTTCATTAAATAGTGGGGCTAGACGGTGGATTGGTCGCTTCCATATTCCAGATTTGGTTCTGACGTTGACTACTCGTACCATACAGATCATTGTATGTCTGGTATTTACTTTCACAGCTTACACAATGCAAAGCAGACTAAACAAACATCTCCACATTTGTTGTGCAAAACTGATTTTTTAAAATTAAACAGCTTATTGCGTTTTGTCTCCTGGGATGAAGTTTATGCTGAAAATAATGCCTCCAGGGCGTATGATTTATTCTTAAACGTATTAAAGCTTAACATTAACTCATGTTCCTTGTCTGTTGTCCAGAAAAGGTCTATGATAAGACTAAAGCCGTGGATAAGTCGCACTCTACTGAATAAAATAAGAACTAAACATAAACTGAGCAAAAAATGCAATAAACATCCGCAAAATTCATACCTAAAAAATCGCTTTCGCAGGATATGTAAATATATTAACAACGAGATAAGAACAAGCCGTGACAACTATTACCATAACCAAATGAGAAATGCACAAGGCTCAATAAAAAAGGAATGGAAAGTAATAAACAGCCTTATAAATAAAAACGGCACAAATAAGAGCAACCCTATTGTATTAAGAAAAGTAGGCATTAATATTAATGATCCTACCGAAGTTGCGAACGAATTGAATAATCATTTCGTATCGGTTGGACAAAATTCATTTCCTTCAGTTCAACCTTCTACGTGTGTTTGTGACACAGATTTAGCACTGGTGGGCAATAACGTTTGTAGAAATAGTTTTTTCTTTGAACCGATATCAGGGTTAGAAATAATAAGAACTATAAACTCGCTCAACAACTCGCATTCATTTGGTAATGATGGTATTTCGAATTATGTGTTGAAAAAAATTTCTTATAATATTGCTGATATTCTGGCTCACATCTTCAATTTAAGCTTGTTTTCTGGAATTTTCCCTGAAGAATTAAAACGCGCTGTAGTAATCCCCCTTTTCAAAAAGGGAGATAAAACAGATAAAAATAATTATAGGCCAATTTCCTTATTGCCTTCAATTTCCAAAGTTCTTGAAAAGCTAGTAAAGAACAGGATCTTGCCATATCTGACGAAAATAAACTTTCTTAGTCCAATGCAATTTGGGTTTAGGGCGGGCTCCTCTACTGAAGATGCCCTTCTGGATTTTTGCTCCCTTATCCATAAAGGCTTAGACTCCAAAAAATATTGTGCTGGTCTTTTCGTCGATATTACGAAAGCGTTCGATATGGTTAACCACAGGATTCTTTTGGATAAAATGTACAGAATTGGTTTTCGGAGCTTTATCTTTACATGGTTTAAATCTTACTTAGAAAATAGAACGCAGAGAGTTAAAGTAAGTAATGTTTTAAGCAGGTCTAAGTCCATTCATATAGGTGTGCCCCAAGGATCTGTCCTCGGCCCTGTTTTATTATACCCTATTCTAGGGGTATATTAATTTTGACGCATAGTTTGTAACATACCTTAATATTGCCCGGAGACTCCTAAAAGTTACTATATTTATGATCAGCATCGATAGTAATGTCGATCTAGCCATGTCCGTCCGTCCGTCCGTCCGTCCGTCCGTCCGTCGGCAAAAATTAGGCCTTTAAACTGGACATAGAGTGCTGAAATTTTAACCATATACTCTCTAGGGTCCCGAAATAATCAAGTTTAAGAATTTTTGAAATCCGCCCACAGACACGCCCACAAACTCAAAAAAACAAAATTTTGGAAAAAATCGAATTTTGAGCTAGAGAGCTGAAATTTTTTATATATGATCTATGGCCCATAAAACTGATTGGGACATAAAATTTTCAAAATCCGCCCACTGACACGCCCACAATTAAATAAAACAAATTTTGGGAAAAATTGAATTTTGAGCTAGAAAGCTGAAATTTTTTATATATGATCTTTGGCCCATAAAACTGCTTGGGACATAAAATTTTCAAAATCCGCCCACTGACACGCCCACAATTAAATAAAATATTTTTTTTGAAAAACCAAAATTTGAGCTAGGGAGCTGAAATTTTTAATATATACTCTCTAGGGGCCCTTTATGCTCATGTGTAAATATTTTCAAAATCCGCCTACTGACACGCCCACAATTATTTTATTTTTATTTTTGAAAGTCCAAAGTTTGAGCTAGGGAGCTGAAATTTATAGTATATACTCTCTAGGTGCCCTTTATGCTCATACTTAAATTTTTTTTAAATCCGCCTACTGACACGCTCACAATTAAATAAAACAATTTTATTGAAAAACCAAAGTTTGAGCTAGGGAGCGTTTTTATTTACAAAAGCTTAGTTTTTTCGATAAAATCCTTTAAATTTTTGTCACGCCCACTTATGAGATATAGGAATAAGAATAGGGTATCCAACAGTTCGCCCAAGCGGACTGTAGCCCGCCCCTATGTTTTTTAATATATATTAATAGTCTTTTGGATCAACCATTTGTGGGAAAGGTAAAAGCGTTTGCAGATGATCTTGGGATTGCTTATTAAGAGTGGAGCCCTCTGGCTACAACTCGGTGTGGCCTTTCAGACTTGTTTTCATAAGTGTACCATTGTACCTTCTCAGTATTCAGTTTTTGAGAAACTGCGCGATAGCTCTCAGGATCGCTTACATTTATTTTCCACACATTATTATTCAGAGATGTTACTTTGAATGTGGACTTTGCTATTTCCTTAAGAAGGCTACTTAGCTTGCTGTAGTCTGAAACTCCGACAACGTTAATTGGAGGTGGAAGGTATACCTTATTTTGAGGTTTTTTCCTTAGCGTTTCTATTTCGTTGGCATTTGCCTTTTTGGGTTGTCTATCTTTTAGCACAACGACTTCTGGTGAGGAGCCGGCTTTCCGTTTTTTGTTCGGTCTCCTCTTAGTGATCCAATCCGTTTCGCGCCCTAGCTCTTCTTCGTCTGTATGATAATCGCGGCTAGCTGAGCGGTATGATTTGGCTTCTGGCTGTTTTTTAGGTTGAGATTCAACAAGTGCTTTGTTCTCAGCTTTCAGCTGATCTAGCTCTTTTTTTAGCTCTTGGTAAAGCTGTTCAATTTGGTTAAGCTTAGTGCGGAGTTCCTTGTTTTCGTCCTCGAAGCTTTTGCATTTCGTTGAGTCCCTCGAAAGGCGTCCAAAATCTTTTGGCGTCGTAGGACTTCGATTAGTTTTTGCTTCTGGCTACCCTTTTACTATTTTTAAAAGGGTAGGATTATTGCAATAAATGGCTCTCCCCAGAATCCGTAGAGCCTGCCTCCGAAGAGTGTGGATTTTCCAGTAGAACTGGGCTGCCACCTGGGGTATTATATCTTTTTGTTTTAATCATTGCATTTTTTGTATACTCTATGCACTCGGTATACTGAGGGTGGATTTTGGTCGCCTCTTACGACCGGCATGCCTACCTCGGGTAGATTCTGATCCCTATCCCGAAGGGTGGATTTTAGTCGCCTCTTACGACCGGTATGCCTACCTCGGGTAAATTCTGACCCCTATCCCGAAGGGGGACCTATTTTAAGGGTATATTGTTATTCTAAGGGTATATTAATTTTTGAAAATCCAAAGTTTCAGCTAGGGAGCTGAAATTTGTAGTATATACTCTCTATGGGCCCTTTATGCTCATGTGTAAATATTTTCAAAATCCGCCCACTGACACGCCCACAATTATTTTTTTTTTTTTTTTTGAAAATTCAAAGTTTGAGCTAGGGAGCTGAAATTTACAATATATACTCTCTATTAGCCCTTTATTCTCATGTGTTAATTTTTTTTAAATCCGCCTACTGACACGCCCACAATTAAATAAAACAATTTTATTGAAACACCCAAGTTTGAGCTAGGGAGCGTTTTTTTTTTTGATAAAATCCTTTAAATGTTATATAACAAAATATGTAGAGCGTTCTTAACAATTCAACCATACTTAGACTTTTGTCACGCCCACTTATGAGGGATAGGAATAAGAATAGGGTATCCAACAGTTCGCCCAAGCGGACTGTAGCCCGTCCCTATGTTTATACTTAAAATTAATTGCTTAAGTGCTAACTTAGTGACATAGTTCTTAGTGACATATTTCTTAATGTTATAATTGAAAAGTGCTAACCTAGACGACATAGTTCTTAATGCTTTTTGCTTAACTATATATGGTGCGTCAGCACAGCACGCGATTGTTGTTTCTGGTTTGCTGAGGTTTTTTTTTGTTGGTTGTTTCTGTTTGTGACTGAGTAGGTCACAAAGTGTGGTGTTTGTTGCACTCGATGTGTTACTTAACATTCTCCCCGCGTTGAACTGCGTTGCATTCAATTAAACTCTCATGTTTCGCTGACGTTGTATTGCGTTCGAGTTTTGCGAACAGGTGTGGATCCTGTAGCTGACGTCATTCGGCTGCGCAGTTTGTAGATGATTAAGAATCCGACGGAAATTGACAGTAGCAAGGTCAAGTAACTAATTGCATGATGATGAATACTGTTTGAGAGTACGGTGTCGTGTAGGTCTGGGAATTCTTGGGTTTTCAAGTCTGCGAGTTGCTCTTGAAAATTGTTCAAGGCTTTTGACGTGGTGTTGGTAGCTGCTGGAGAGGTGAATTTCAGTGCGGCATGCACCTAGTTCTGTTTGGCAATTGAAGAGAGGTTTCCAGAACTGATGTAGGAGGAATGTAGAGTGTTGGTCTTCATCTGAAGGCCTTGGATGGTGATTAGATTGTTCCTCATTACGCAGTTGTCTTCGAGTGAGAGTAATCCAGATCCACTAAGTTTGAATTGATTGGCTTCTGTTTTACATACGGCAGTGAGTTGTATGTCTTGGAGCGTGCCGAAAATCCACTGGTTACTGTTGCTCAACTGTGTCCATATCATGTTGTTGGTTGGTTGCATCAGGTTGCATGATGGTACCGTATTGTTGTTGAAGAGACTGAATTCACAGGTATATGCTTGGGAACCAGCGTGGTGTTTTGCTATTTTGTTGACGCAAATGAAGTGAGTGTCCCTTCCCTTGTCGCACTCCTTAAGTTCGGCTGTTGTCATCTCGAAATACTGATCCCGGTGACGGTTTATTGCCAGAATTTCCATCGATGGATTGATGATGAGGAGTGTGTTATTGACTGTGGCCGGGAATGGTATTAGACGGAACAGATTGAAGGGTTCTTGTTCGACTAGTGGAATTTTAGTGACAAACACCAGATGATTGTCAGTTGCTCCTCCTTGAGTTGTTAGGATCTTGTAGAAGTGAATCAAATCTTCTTGATCAAACGGTAATTTTTCCGACAGAGGCAGATGATTTTTGATATTGTTGATTTCGGCTCGTAGTTGAGTTGGAGTCAGCAGAAGTGGGCCGATAGTCCCATAATGGGCGTCTGTTAACGTGTTTATGATTGCTGTTTCAATTCGTTGCAGGTTGGTAGCCATAAGCATTAGTTGTATTGTTAATGACGTGAAAATTTGGAAGATTTTGGACTGTTCAGAGGCCTCTCCAATCCGAGCGATGATCTGTTTGGTTTGATTTTGAAGGGAGTTCATGCGTTCTCTGACCTCTATTTGATCTTGTTTCACGATGTTAATTGTGGAATCTATGTTAGATGTCTGGTTCTTTAACATTGTCCATAAGCGTGCTTCATTGCCCTTTACTTGGTTGATGGTTTGGGATATCTCTTCTGCGTAGTCGGAATCAAGAAGTCCAAACAACGTATATGCCATGTTGCCGACTATGTTAATGGCTGCCCGAGGTTTTCGGCGTTTTGAAACTATGTTGGTATCTGCTTGTAACCTATTTCTGATGATGATGAAGTGAGTTACTAGTGAAGAACATGGTGCCTTTTGTTGTAACTGCTTGCATAGGTGTTGAAGTGCTATTGTTCCATTTTCAAATGCTTCTAATTCCGATTGAATGGGTGCTAAGTCATAGTAGACAATGATTTTCCATTCGGTTGCAACGAGATTGGTAGATACAAGAGTTTCGAAATAGATTCCTGGATTGTTAGCGAATCTTGTAATGTGTACTGGTGATGCGCAAACTATCGGCAACAGTAATAAGGACAACCTTATGGTGGTCATTAGAGAGCTATATGATGTTTTGCTTCGTTTTGTGGGCGTTTCCGTTGAGTGCAGATAGGTCGTTTGGATTCGACGACAGTGGGGTGAGTGGTCTTGAATTCAAAATGCCTTCAATTTCGACGACTATTGTTTCCAATTCTTCATGTGTCAACGAGGCCGGTGAAACTGTTTTTACCAGGAGGTGTTTTGTGCTTCCCTGAGCATTTGGTGCAACATCGTGCAGAGCATGTTTTAGCTGTGTGGTCGGTTTTGAAGCAGTTGACGCAACGACGTCGTTTTTGGGTCCATTTGAGCCGTTCTGCTGCTGACATCCTGAGGAATTTTTCGCAGTAGTACATAGGATGGCCCTTGGTTCCACATACCTTGCATCCTTCGATATTGGAGGTGGCCACAGTTGTTATTGCTCTGGCCTTGTCCTTTCCTCCCACCGCTTCTAAGGCTTCGAACCGGGATTTCAAAAACCTTAAGAACTCATCTATTGTTTGCAGTTCTCGTGGGTTTCGCAGAGATTGTTCGTATAGAAGATGGGTAGATCGATCTATTTTTTTGATTAGTAGGTGTATGAGGAGTGGGTCCCAGGAGTCTGTCTCGATGCCCAGCATTTTGAGTGCTGCTAGGCATTCATGAATGGCGTCGTGAAACTCTCTGATTGCCTTCATCTCTGAGTTTATATTTGGTAAACCGGTAAGGCGTTGGATCAGTGCTGATGTGAGGGCCCTTTTGTTGCTGAATCGGTACTGTAGCGTTTTCCAAGCTATCTGGTAATTATCCTCGGTTAACTCAAGGTGTCGCAATAACCGCTCTGCATCACCTGATACGTTTGCCTTCAGATACCACATTTTTTGGATTGGTGGTAATGGCTGATCGTGAATCATTTTCTGGAAGATGTCAGAAAATGTCTGCCATTTCAAATGATCTCCGTCAAATTTGGGTATCGTCATCTTGGGCAGTTGAATTGCCGGATGGTCCGCTGGTTGTCTTGACGTCTTTTCGTTTTGATTGTTTGCCTTTATTGGGACAATAACAAGCGATTGCACTTGATAGCGAAGGCAGATACCAAGCGATTGCACTTGATGGTAAGGGTAGATAACAAGCGATTGCACTTGTTAGTCTTGTTGATAATTGTGAGCCAAGCATATATGGATTGTTCAGAGGCCTCTCCAATCCGAGCGATGATCTGTTTGGTTTGATTTTGAAGGGAGTTCATGCGTTCTCTGACCTCTATTTGATCTTGTTTCACGATGTTAATTGTGGAATCTATGTTAGATGTCTGGTTCTTTAACATTGTCCATAAGCGTGCTTCATTGCCCTTTACTTGGTTGATGGTTTGGGATATCTCTTCTGCGTAGTCGGAATCAAGAAGTCCAAACAACGTATATGCCATGTTGCCGACTATGTTGATGGCTGCCCGAGGTTTTCGGCGTTTTGAAACTATGTTGGTATCTGCTTGTAACCTATTTCTGATGATGATGAAGTGAGTTACTAGTGAAGAACATGGTGCCTTTTGTTGTAACTGCTTGCATAGGTGTTGAAGTGCTATTGTTCCATTTTCAAATGCTTCTAATTCCGATTGAATGGGTGCTAAGTCATAGACAATGATTTTCCATTCGGTTGCAACGAGATTGGTAGATACAAGAGTTTCGAAATAGATTCCTGGATTGTTAGCGAATCTTGTAATGTGTACTGGTGATGCGCAAACTATCGGCAACAGTAATAAGGACAACATTATGGTGGTCATTAGAGAGCTATATGATGTTTTGCTTCGTTTTGTGGGCGTTTCCGTTGAGTGCAGATAGGTCGTTTGGATTCGACGACAGTGGGGTGAGTGGTCTTGAATTCAAAATGCCTTCAATTTCGACGACTATTATTTCCAATTCTTCGTGTGTCAACGAGGCCGGTGAAACTGTTTTTACCAGGAGGTGTTTTGTGCTTCCCTGAGCATTTGGTGCAACATCGTGCAGAGCATGTTTTAGCTGCGTGGTCGGTTTTGAAGCAGTTGACGCAACGACGTCGTTTTTGGGTCCATTTGAGCCGTTCTGCTGCTGACATCCTGAGGAATTTTTCGCAGTAGTACATAGGATGGCCCTTGGTTCCACATACCTTGCATCCTTCGATATTGGAGGTGGCCACAGTTGTTATTGCTCTGGCCTTGTCCTTTCCTCCCACCGCTTCTAAGGCTTCGAACCGGGATTTCAAAAACCTTAAGAACTCATCTATTGTTTGCAGTTCTCGTGGGTTTCGCAGAGATTGTTCGTATAGAAGATGGGTAGATCGATCTATTTTTTTGATTAGTAGGTGTATGAGGAGTGGGTCCCAGGAGTCTGTCTCGATGCCCAGCATTTTGAGTGCTGCTAGGCATTCATGAATGGCGTCGTGAAACTCTCTGATTGCCTTCATCTCTGAGTTTATATTTGGTAAACCGGTAAGTCGTTGGATCAGTGCTGATGTGAGGGCCCTTTTGTTGCTGAATCGGTACTGTAGCGTTTTCCAAGCTATCTGGTAATTATCCTCGGTTAACTCAAGGTGTCGCAATAACCGCTCTGCATCACCTGATACGTTTGCCTTCAGATACCACATTTTTTGGATTGGTGGTAATGGCTGATCGTGAATCATTTTCTGGAAGATGTCAGAAAATGTCTGCCATTTCAAATGATCTCCGTCAAATTTGGGTATCGTCATCTTGGGCAGTTGAATTGCCGGATGGTCCGCTGGTTGTTTTGACGTCTTTTCATTTTGATTGTTTGCCTTTATTGGGACAATAACAAGCGATTGCACTTGATTGCGAAGGCAGATACCAAGCGATTGCACTTGATGGTAAGGGTAGATAACAAGCGATTGCACTTGTTAGTCTTGTTGATAATTGTGAGCCAAGCACTTGAACTTGTTCACGCTGAAATTGAAGTGTATGAAGTAAAAAGAAAAGCGACGATCAATGAGTGGTGATTGATTGTGTTTATTGGTGGGCCAAGCGCCTCTTTTTATACTTAAAATTAATTGCTTAAGTGCTAACTTAGTGACATAGTTCTTAGTGACATATTTCTTAATGTTATAATTGAAAAGTGCTAACCTAGACGACATAGTTCTTAATGCTACTTGCTTAACTATATATGGTGCGTCAGCACAGCACGCGATTGTTGTTTCTGATTTGCTGAGGTTTTTTTTTGTTGGTTGTTTCTGTTTGTGACTGAGTAGGTCACAAAGTGTGGTGTTTGTTGCACTCGATGTGTTACTTAACATTCTCCCCGCGTTGAACTGCGTTGCATTCAATTAAACTCTCATGTTTCGCTGACGTTGTATTGCGTTCGAGTTTTGCGAACAGGTGTGGATCCTGTAGCTGACGTCATTCGGCTGCGCAGTTTGTAGATGATTAAGAATCCGACGGAAATTGACAGTAGCAAGGTCAAGTAACTAATTGCATGGTGATGAATACTGTTTGAGAGTACGGTGTCGTGTAGGTCTGGGAATTCTTGGGTTTTCAAGTCTGCGAGTTGCTCTTGAAAATTGTTCAAGGCTTTTGACGTGGTGTTGGTAGCTGCTGGAGAGGTGAATTTCAGTGCGGCATGCACCTCGTTCTGTTTGGCAATTGAAGAGAGGTTTCCAGAACTGATGTAGGAGGAATGTAGAGTGTTGGTCTTCATCTGAAGGCCTTGGATGGTGATTAGATTGTTCCTCATTACGCAGTTGTCTTCGAGTGAGAGTAATCCAGAGCCACTAAGTTTGAATTGATTGGCTTCTGTTTTACATACGGCAGTGAGTTGTATGTCTTGGAGCGTGCCGAAAATCCACTGGTTACTGTTGCTCAACTGTGTCCATATCATGTTGTTGGTTGGTTGCATCAGGTTGCATGATGGTACCGTATTGTTGTTGAAGAGACTGAATTCACAGGTATATGCTTGGGAACCAGCGTGGTGTTTTGCTCTTTTGTTGACGCAAATGAAGTGAGTGTCCCTTCCCTTGTCGCACTCCTTAAGTTCGGCTGTTGTCATCTCGAAATACTGATCCCGGTGACGGTTTATTGCCAGAATTTCCATCGATGGATTGATGATGAGGAGTGTGTTATTGACTGTGGCCGGGAATGGTATTAGACGGAACAGACTGAAGGGTTCTTGTTCGACTAGTGGAATTTTAGTGACAAACACCAGATGATTGCCAGTTGCTCCTCCTTGAGTTGTTAGTATCTTGTAGAAGTGAATCAAATCTTCTTGATCAAACGGTAGTTTTTCCGACAGAGGCAGATGATTTTTGATATTGTTGATTTCGGCTCGTAGTTGAGTTGGAGTCAGCAGAAGTGGGCCGATAGTCCCATAATGGGCGTCTGTTAACGTGTTTATGATTGCTGTTTCAATTCGTTGCAGGTTGGTAGCCATAAGCATTAGTTGTATTGTTAATGACGTGAAAATTTGGAAGATTTTGGATTGTTCAGAGGCCTCTCCAATCCGAGCGATGATCTGTTTGGTTTGATTTTGAAGGGAGTTCATGCGTTCTCTGACCTCTATTTGATCTTGTTTCACGATGTTAATTGTGGAATCTATGTTAGATGTCTGGTTCTTTAACATTGTCCATAAGCGTGCTTCATTGCCCTTTACTTGGTTGATGGTTTGGGATATCTCTTCTGCGTAGTCGGAATCAAGAAGTCCAAACAACGTATATGCCATGTTGCCGACTATGTTGATGGCTGCCCGAGGTTTTCGGCGTTTTGAAACTATGTTGGTATCTGCTTGTAACCTATTTCTGATGATGATGAAGTGAGTTACTAGTGAAGAACATGGTGCCTTTTGTTGTTACTGCTTGCATAGGTGTTGAAGTGCTATTGTTCCATTTTCAAATGCTTCTAATTCCGATTGAATGGGTGCTAAGTCATAGTAGACAATGATTTTCCATTCGGTTGCAACGAGATTGGTAGATACAAGAGTTTCGAAATAGATTCCTGGATTGTTAGCGAATCTTGTAATGTGTACTGGTGATGCGCAAACTATCGGCAACAGTAATAAGGACAACATTATGGTGGTCATTAGAGAGCTATATGATGTTTTGCTTCGTTTTGTGGGCGTTTCCGTTGAGTCATTTGTAGTCGACGTGGTTTGTGTGGATGTCTCTGGCGCTTCAGCTGTACTCGCGTTGCTATCATCTGGTTCATTAAATAGTGGGGCTAGACGGTGGATTGGTCGCTTCCATATTCCAGATTTGGTTCTGACGTTGACTACTCGTACCATACTGTCATCCCCCTTGAAGATTTGAATCACTCTTCTGAGCGGCCATTGCAGGGTTGGCGTGTTGTCTTCCTTGATTATGACCATGTCGCCGACCTTGATGTTGTTCTTTTCCTGATTCCATTTGTGCCTATATTGTAGTTCATTCAAGTACTCCGTTGACCACCGTTTCCAGAATTCGTATTTCAAATGACTAATCGCCTTCCAGTTGGTTAGTAGTTTTGCCTTTGCTGGAGTGGTATGGCTATCGACTTGAGCAACCAAAGGTTCGCCAATAAGAAAGTGCCCAGGTGTTAGTGCAGATAGGTCGTTTGGATTCGACGACAGTGGGGTGAGTGGTCTTGAATTCAAAATGCCTTCAATTTCGACGGCTATTGTTTCCAATTCTTCGTGTGTCAACGAGGCCGGTGAAACTGTTTTTACCAGGAGGTGTTTTGCGGATTTCACTGCCGCTTCCCATAGGCCGCCAAAATGCGGAGCTCGAGGTGGGATGAACTTGAAGGTTATGCCTTTGTCGCTGCTGGCCTTGATTATGGCCTCTTTTGCTTCTGGGGCATGGAGGACGTCGAGCAGCTGATTTCTTGCTCCCACAAAGTTGGTTGCATTGTCACAGTAAAGTGTTTGAATGCGTCCGCGTCGGCTAATAAACCTTCGAAGGGCTCCAATAAAGGCTTCTGTTGTTAGGTCAGTGACAATCTCTAAGTGTACGGCCTTGGTTGTAAAGCAACAAAAGACTGCTAAGTACACCTTGTGCG
The DNA here is from genome assembly GCA_949715645.1 of Portevinia maculata. NCBI lineage: Eukaryota > Metazoa > Arthropoda > Insecta > Diptera > Syrphidae > Portevinia > Portevinia maculata. Next base: position 210,630,319 of record OX454525.1, on the reverse strand, counting down.
GCTTTTTCCCTCGGATTTTATAGTACACCCACAGCGGTCCACAAAAGTCAACACCGGAAATCATGAATGGTCTGTTTGGTGAGACGCGATCCGCTGGGAGGTTTCCCATTACTTGATTCATTAGTTGTGGTTTAGTTTCGGTGCACTTAACGCAGTTGTGAACTGTGTGACGAGCCATGATCTTTCCCTTGATAGGCCAGAATTGTTGTCTCAGGATCGACAGGAGCGTCTGTGGTGCACAATGGTTGTGCTCGTCATGTTTCATTTTGGACAGCATTTTTGTTACTGATTCATTGTATGGCATCAGTATGGGATGTTTGGCATCGAAGGAAATGGTGAGTTCCATAGGTGATAGTGCTGTATGGGTTACCTTATTTGTGTCTATTTTTCTGGATCTCTTGATGAACCGAAGAACGTAGCCAATGGTGTGCTGAAGAAACTTGAAGGAGTTTCGATGATTGATGTGGTAGATCATTTGCTCTGTACTGTTCTGTTACAGCCACTGTGTGTTTTCTCTTTCTTTCCAGGTCGGAATGTGGGTCTTGTTCCTTTAGGAACGGTTGGGGCCATGCTGATTCGTTCCCATGCAAGAAGATTGGTCCGTAAAGCCACATACTGCACGACATAAAGCTGGCTGCTGATATTCCGCGAGATAGTAGATCTGCTGGATTTTCCTTCGATGGCACGTGGCGCCATTGGGGTGGAACGGATAATTCCTGAATTTTTGCCACTCGATTTGCCACAAAGGTGTGGAGCGATGAGGAAGTTGAATTAATCCACGATAATACAATTTGTGAATCGGTCCAGAAGAAAATTGGAGTGTCTTGGAATCTTAAGTCTTCTCGGACTCTATTTGTGAGTTCAGCCCCTAGTACCGCAGCATACAATTCAAGTCGAGGGAGGGTTTGTTGTTTTACCGGAGCTATACGTGATTTTGCGCAGAGTAGTCTAACGAGGCTTGTTCGATCTTTATAGGTTGACCGCAAATAAACTGCTGCTCCATAGGCTTGCTCTGATGCATCCACAAATGTATGTATTTGTACGGATATTGGAGTCCCTTGATTAAACATGTGCCTTGAAACCTTGGCCTGATTGAGTGTTGAAAGGTTGTTTCTAAACGCTATCCATTCTTGTCTTAGGTGTTCGGGCAACGCGTCGTCCCACGACAGTTTCAAGTGCCACAGTTGCTGCATAAATATTTTTGCTTTAACAACCACAGGGCCAAAGAGTCCTAGTGGATCGAAGATGCGTGCAATGTCGGAGCTGACTGATCGCTTCGTGAGTATGGAAATGTCGGATAACTGGGCTCTTCCGCACAATTGGTCCGACTTTGGCTGCCAAATTAGACCCAGCGTTTTTATTGCGCAGTGAATTGATTCGCTGAAGTCAAGGCTGATTTCGTGGTCCTCCGCTGGGAGATCCTGAAGTAATGCTGGATGGTTTGCACACCATTTGCGTAGTTTGAATCCGGCGCTGTGAAGTAGTGAAGTGACTTCAGCTTGGGCTTCCTTTGCCAGTGGGATACTATCTGCTCCGCTGATGCAGTCGTCGACATAAAAATCATCTTGAAGTAGTCGTGCTCCAGCTGGATGTGTAATCTTATTTTGGAATGCTAGATATTGTAAGGATTTGGTGGCCAGGTAGGGTGCTGATGATGTTCCGTATGTTACGGTTTTAAGTTTGTAATACTTGATCTCATCAGTTGGTCGCCTTCTCCAAATGATGAGCTGGTACATTTGATCATCTTCCTGGATGAGGATCTGCCTGTACATTTTTTCGATGTCGGCTGTAAAAACGTACTTGTGGAGTCGGAATCGAAGGAGTATGGAGAATAGTTCACTTTGTATTGTGGGCCCTGTGTGAAGAATGTCATTAAGCGATAACCCAGATGATGTTTTTGCGGATGCGTCGAACACCACACGTAGTTTGGTTGTGCTGCTGTCTGGTTTCAAGACGCAATGGTGTGGTATGAAGAAGTGGGATCCTTGGGTGGCTTCCTGTTTGACCTCTTCCATATGCTTCAGGGATTCATATTCCTTCATAAGCTTAACGTACTCCTCCTTTAGGTTTTGGTTTTTGCTGAGTCGTCTTTCAAGTGCTAGGAACCGATTGAAGGCTGTCTTTTTGGAGTCACCCAACGTTGTTCCATTTTCTCGAAAGGGTAGGCGTGCGATGAAACGGTTGGTTTCAGATTTCGACACAGTTTGGGTGAAGTGTGTTTCGCAGTACCTTTCTGTTGCCGTCAATGGTCGCGAAGTGGGTTCGAAATCGTCGATCCTGCAGGATTTTTCGATTAATTCATTTGTAGAGTCGTCTTCGCAGAATATCCCACATGTTGCTGTGTTGGGTGTGACGTCTCCAATTTTCCCAGCTACGATCCAACCTAAAACGGTGTTTTGGAGGATAGGCATCCGGTCTCCCATTTGTATCTTCTCTGGTCGCATCAGATGATGGTAAAATTCTGCTCCCAGTAGAATATCAATTTTATCCGATCGGTGGAAGTTTGGATCAGCTAGCTTGATATTATCCGGTATGCTCCAGGTGATAGTATCCAGATTTTGAGTGGGTTGAGGTGAAACAATGCTTGGAAGTATGAATGCTTCTACCCTGCATTCAAAGTTTCCGCTTGTTGATCGTAGTCCAATATTTAATCGCTGATTTGAGCTTCGTGTTCTCCTGCCAATGCCTTCGATGCAGAGTAAAGATGGTGTTGGTGATAGAGAGAGACGTTTGATGAGTCTCTCCGTTATTAGATTTATCTGCGAGCCGGAATCCAGCATAGCTCGTACCTCACCTCGTTGTCCGTTGTTTGCGATGATGGCCACCCTTGCAGTGGCTAGAAGTACGTAACCTTTTTTGTTATTTACTTGCTGGATCGTGGCTACAGTTGTCGGAGGTAGCGCTTCGTTAGGAGGTGTTGTGGTTGCCCGTTCAAGATGCAACAGGGTATTGTGCTTCCCTGAGCATTTGGTGCAACATCGTGCAGAGCATGTTTTAGCTGTGTGGTCGGTTTTGAAGCAGTTGACGCAACGACGTCGTTTTTGGGTCCATTTGAGCCGTTCTGCTGCTGACATCCTGAGAAATTTTTCGCAGTAGTACATAGGATGGCCCTTGGTTCCACATACCTTGCATCCTTCGATATTGGAGGTGGCCACAGTTGTTATTGCTCTGGCCTTGTCCTTTCCTCCCACCGCTTCTAAGGCTTCGAACCGGGATTTCAAAAACCTTAAGAACTCATCTATTGTTTGCAGTTCTCGTGGGTTTCGCAGAGATTGTTCGTATAGAAGATGGGTAGATCGATCTATTTTTTTGATTAGTAGGTGTATGAGGAGTGGGTCCCAGGAGTCTGTCTCGATGCCCAGCATTTTGAGTGCTGCTAGGCATTCATGAATGGCGTCGTGAAACTCTCTGATTGCCTTCATCTCTGAGTTTATATTTGGTAAACCGGTAAGTCGTTGGATCAGTGCTGATGTGAGGGCCCTTTTGTTGCTGAATCGGTACTGTAGCGTTTTCCAAGCTATCTGGTAATTATCCTCGGTTAACTCAAGGTGTCGCAATAACCGCTCTGCATCACCTGATACGTTTGCCTTCAGATACCACATTTTTTGGATTGGTGGTAATGGCTGATCGTGAATCATTTTCTGGAAGATGTCAGAAAATGTCTGCCATTTCAAATGATCTCCGTCAAATTTGGGTATCGTCATCTTGGGCAGTTGAATTGCCGGATGGTCCGCTGGTTGTCTTGACGTCTTTTCGTTTTGATTGTTTGCCTTTATTGGGACAATAACAAGCGATTGCACTTGATTGCGAAGGCAGATATCAAGCGATTGCACTTGATGGTAAGGGTAGATAACAAGCGATTGCACTTGTTAGTCTTGTTGATAATTGTGAGCCAAGCACTTGAACTTGTTCACGCTGAAATTGAAGTGTATGAAGTAAAAAGAAAAGCGACGATCAATGAGTGGTGATTGATTGTGTTTATTGGTGGGCCAAGCGCCTCTTTTTATACTTAAAATTAATTGCTTAAGTGCTAACTTAGTGACATAGTTCTTAGTGACATATTTCTTAATGTTATAATTGAAAAGTGCTAACCTAGACGACATAGTTCTTAATGCTACTTGCTTAACTATATATGGTGCGTCAGCACAGCACGCGATTGTTGTTTCTGGTTTGCTGAGGTTTTTTTTTTTTGGTTGTTTCTGTTTGTGACTGAGTAGGTCACAAAGTGTGGTGTTTGTTGCACTCGATGTGTTACTTAACATTCTCCCCGCGTTGAACTGCGTTGCATTCAATTAAACTCTCATGTTTCGCTGACGTTGTATTGCGTTCGAGTTTTGCGAACAGGTGTGGATCCTGTAGCTGACGTCATTCGGCTGCGCAGTTTGTAGATGATTAAGAATCCGACGGAAATTGACAGTAGCAAGGTCAAGTAACTAATTGCATGGTGATGAATACTGTTTGAGAGTACGGTGTCGTGTAGGTCTGGGAATTCTTGGGTTTTCAAGTCTGCGAGTTGCTCTTGAAAATTGTTCAAGGCTTTTGACGTGGTGTTGGTAGCTGCTGGAGAGGTGAATTTCAGTGCGGCATGCACCTCGTTCTGTTTGGCAATTGAAGAGAGGTTTCCAGAACTGATGTAGGAGGAATGTAGAGTGTTGGTCTTCATCTGAAGGCCTTGGATGGTGATTAGATTGTTCCTCATTACGCAGTTGTCTTCGAGTGAGAGTAATCCAGAGCCACTAAGTTTGAATTGATTGGCTTCTGTTTTACATACGGCAGTGAGTTGTATGTCTTGGAGCGTGCCGAAAATCCACTGGTTACTGTTGCTCAACTGTGTCCATATCATGTTGTTGGTTGGTTGCATCAGGTTGCATGATGGTACCGTATTGTTGTTGAAGAGACTGAATTCACAGGTATATGCTTGGGAACCAGCGTGGTGTTTTGCTCTTTTGTTGACGCAAATGAAGTGAGTGTCCCTTCCCTTGTCGCACTCCTTAAGTTCGGCTGTTGTCATCTCGAAATACTGATCCCGGTGACGGTTTATTGCCAGAATTTCCATCGATGGATTGATGATGAGGAGTGTGTTATTGACTGTGGCCGGGAATGGTATTAGACGGAACAGATTGAAGGGTTCTTGTTCGACTAGTGGAATTTTAGTGACAAACACCAGATGATTGTCAGTTGCTCCTCCTTGAGTTGTTAGGATCTTGTAGAAGTGAATCAAATCTTCTTGATCAAACGGTAGTTTTTCCGACAGAGGCAGATGATTTTTGATATTGTTGATTTCGGCTCGTAGTTGAGTTGGAGTCAGCAGAAGTGGGCCGATAGTCCCATAATGGGCGTCTGTTAACGTGTTTATGATTGCTGTTTCAATTCGTTGCAGGTTGGTAGCCATAAGCATTAGTTGTATTGTTAATGACGTGAAAATTTGGAAGATTTTGGATTGTTCAGAGGCCTCTCCAATCCGAGCGATGATCTGTTTGGTTTGATTTTGAAGGGAGTTCATGCGTTCTCTGACCTCTATTTGATCTTGTTTCACGATGTTAATTGTGGAATCTATGTTAGATGTCTGGTTCTTTAACATTGTCCATAAGCGTGCTTCATTGCGCTTTACTTGGTTGATGGTTTGGGATATCTCTTCTGCGTAGTCGGAATCAAGAAGTCCAAACAACGTATATGCCATGTTGCCGACTATGTTGATGGCTGCCCGAGGTTTTCGGCGTTTTGAAACTATGTTGGTATCTGCTTGTAACCTATTTCTGATGATGATGAAGTGAGTTACTAGTGAAGAACATGGTGCCTTTTGTTGTAACTGCTTGCATAGGTGTTGAAGTGCTATTGTTCCATTTTCAAATGCTTCTAATTCCGATTGAATGGGTGCTAAGTCATAGTAGACAATGATTTTCCATTCGGTTGCAACGAGATTGGTAGATACAAGAGTTTCGAAATAGATTCCTGGATTGTTAGCGAATCTTGTAATGTGTACTGGTGATGCGCAAACTATCGGCAACAGTAATAAGGACAACATTATGGTGGTCATTAGAGAGCTATATGATGTTTTGCTTCGTTTTGTGGGCGTTTCCGTTGAGTCATTTGTAGTCGACGTGGTTTGTGTGGATGTCTCTGGCGCTTCAGCTGTACTCGCGTTGCTATCATCTGGTTCATTAAATAGTGGGGCTAGACGGTGGATTGGTCGCTTCCATATTCCAGATTTGGTTCTGACGTTGACTACTCGTACCATACTGTCATCCCCCTTGAAGATTTGAATCACTCTTCCGAGCGGCCATTGCAGGGTTGGCGTGTTGTCTTCCTTGATTATGACCATGTCGCCGACCTTGATGTTGTTCTTTTCCTGATTCCATTTGTGCCTATATTGTAGTTCATTCAAGTACTCCGTTGACCACCGTTTCCAGAATTCGTAGGTTTTTTTTGCTGAGGTTTTTTTTGTTGGTTGTTTCTGTTTGTGACTGAGTAGGTCACAAGGTGCAGTGTTTGTTGCACTCGATGTGTTACTTAACAAAGGCAATACCAAATTTAATTCCGTCAGTGGTTTTAAGTCGTTGTAGTTAAAATGTTCACTCATAAAGTCTGTAGCAGATTCGACAGCATTCAGTACATTATTGTTATGCTTAAACCGTTCATTATCTCTGAACAAACTGAGTCGATAATTTCAAAACAAACTCGTTTTAATGATTTTATTATATCGTCATTGTCACTTTCCCCAAGTGAAGACATAACAATGGATTCGCATAGTCGGGTAGATCGACTTTTCATTCTCCGTGATCTTAAGGAGGGAACATATTGAACAGCAATTCAAATCTTATCATTTACCGCAAAGCCAAAGCCAAATTTCGGAAGGTTGCAAAAAAGGGACAAAATAACGTATTTTAAGATATTTACAGCCAACGTAAATCATAAATCACCATTAAAAAAAAATATATTTATACAATAACGAAAGCAAAAATGTTTACACATTAAAAGCTGTGGGTACACATAAAGGCACTCACAGAAATTACCTCCATCAATTAAAATTATAGAATCCGACAAAACACTATCACCTATCCGGTTCAAATTACCGAACACTGAAAAATTCTGTACACGACTCAAACTTTCACTGTGTCATCATAAAATAAATATCCATGCCTAGGCAACCCAGCCCCTTCCCAAAAAATCGATCCCTGTGCACGGTTATGACCGGATATCTACGCGATGCTGAAAACCAGTCCTCTGGATTTAAAAAAGGCTACTTACACTATACAACCTTATTATAAATAAAAACATGATCCCCTAAATTTCACCCCATATCTCTTCATTCCTGCGCCGGAAAACATTTAAACAAACTATAGCTCATCGATCAAAAGCAAGTGGCATTCAACCGATGAACTTCTACACTTAGACAAATTTATATCATCATTATTATCAACAACAAAATTTAGCAATTTTCACAATTAACATGTATTTGATCGAATAGGTTCCACGTAATCTTGAACCAACTTCCCGAATAGAAAATGACCGAAAGCAAATAAAACCTTTTCGTCAACACACGACACGACACGATTTAAAAAACGGCAGTCGCTCTATTTTTAAATGCATTTAACGTCATTGGTAAAATAATCAAATCCTCAATAATCATAAAGAGATAGGACACGTACTATATGCTGACGAGATTTAATATTATTTTGCAAAGGTAAAGACTTAATTTGCAAACATACTTCGTACGTTGTCGTATTGGGGTACACCTGTTCTATCATATATGTAAAAAGTTGAATTGTTAATTTTTTTAAAAAATATGCCACAATGGGCACATTATACGCAATGTAAACTTGCAAGAACGATAGAGCCCTATCCACGCTAAATCTCTCATATAAGATCCTATTCAACATCCTGTATGAACGTCTGAAGCCGTTCTGCAACACACTAATCGGCAGGTAGCATTGTGGCTTCCGGTCCAGCAGATCGACAATAGACCAAATCTTCACTTCAAGGCAAATCCTGGAAAAGACCAATGAATTATATGTCGAGACCCTACATCTTTTCATCGACTTTAAAGCCGCATATGATAGCATTCATCGCCAGGAGTTGGACTTGGCAATAGTTCTTCCGAACTATTCCAAATCTGTACCGGATTACGGCAAGGAGATGCGCTGTCATGTGAATTCTTCAGTCTTGTTCTGGAGCAGATAGTGCACAGGAATCACAATGGACCAATGGGCCCCGTGCAAGCACAGCAATTGCTGTGCACTTCCCTTCAAACCTAACCTAACCTAGGTGTCAATACGGAAGGCACTTTCTTCAACAGATCCGTCCAACTAGTGGGATACGCGGACGATATCGACATCATCGGCAGATCTCAGCGTGTCGTATTAGAGGCTTTCATGGCGATTGAAGAACAGGCAAAATTGGTTGGTTTTGACAAACAAACAAACATCTGTCCACCGACGAGGACAGAACGTCACTGTTGATAGCAGCAACTTCAAGGTAGTAATCAACTCCACAAATGACACCTTAGTGGAGATCCGACGAAGACTTACCCTAGGAAACCGTTGCTACTTCGGGTTGAAAAAAAAACAAATTGATTCAAAACTCCTAACTCGGAAGACCAAAACACAGATACTGACAGTACTGACCAGACCATCGTGGATTCCAGATCGGGATCGCGGAGGATGGAATGCTGCAGTGTCTCAGGCAGACTCTCCACAGGTCGGGAGCCCGTTAAAAAAAAAAACTTTAAAAATACTCGGCATTATATTCGACTGCAAATATAATTTAAGAAACAATTGTACATTTATAAACAGAGCCACTTCCACGGTTAATATAAGTAAGTTTCTCTTCTTACACATAGTTTTTGCAATATTAACACAGTCATTAACGTGATAAGATCTTTAATTTTATCGAAAATTGACTATGGTTTAGCAATCTACTGGAAATGCTCCAAATCTTCCATTCAACTCATCTGAACACCATATCATGGAGCACTCAGAACAAGCATGAGGGTATTTAGAACCACACCGATAAAAAAACAGATGACCGACGCCGGATTATCTCATATATGCGGACGTTTTGACCGCAAAATAACTCAACATATCGAATGAAAATAATAATTAAGGGACGTAACTGAATCCACCCTGGCCGTTTTCTGAATAAGACGTTATTGTAACCAACCTTACGAAATACGGAAAAGCGTTCTCAGAAATTGCAGAGAAATAGAAAAACAGAAAATGGGACTTTGCTGTCGTTAATGAAAAGAGAGTAACTAAAGCAAAAGGTCATTTGCCGATATTTTCGTAAGTCTTTTCGGCGGCAGCTATCGCCATTCTAAATGCACTTGACATAGCTTAAAACAGATCAATCATACTCGTAGTATAGACAGCCTATCTTCAATACTGCCCTTCAAAATAACTACAACCCAGTACACATCGTGAAACCATCCGGGATACGCTTCTCTCCAAAAGGCACACACTCAAGACCGCATGGATGCCGGAACATACGGGCATTAAAAGTAACAAGAACGCAGACTTTGCCACCAAATCACCATTTAGTGAGCCGCTTACTATGTTCTATATCTGTCATATCACTGTCATAGCTTGACGTTGTTTTGTTTTGTGCGCGTTTTATTTCTTTTATTTAGCTTCTTTTCTGTGAAAAATTTAGTGTTTAGTGTAGTGTTCTAAACGTTTTTAATATCTGATCATTTAGTTTATTTTAATTGTTTATTTTGGTCGGCTTTTTGTGTAATAAAAGTTGTCTCTTTGTATTTTTGGTAAGCGGTTGTTGCTGTTCTTTTTTTTCTCTTCCTCTTCAATAATATGTATATATGTGCAGTTTATTTTTTTGTACGTACTTATTTCTAAATTTTGTTGGCAATTATTACTGACCCCTTTGGTGCAGCTGGCTAACGTGTCGTATTCGACACGGAAAAGCAATTCGCCGAATTTTGGTGGCTTGTTGAGGGGGGAGGGGTCAACATGCCCTCCCAGGACGGTGCGTTACTCTAGGTAACATCCTCTTAGCTTATAAGTTAGATTAAGTCAGCTAGGGCGTTTTTGGGAGAGGCCGGGCTCGCTAACGTGTAGTGGTGCTTCCGGGAGTTGACTGACGCTGTAAGGCTTCAGTCGGCTCACGGCGGCGCGTGTGCACGTTGACGACTGCCAGGCGCTCGGAAAGCAATTGGGATTTTGACCACTTGTTGCGCAAGGCAACGAGTGCTCAGAATCCTTATTATAGTTAGAATACGTTAAGTAGTTTAAGTAAGTAGAATAGGTAGTTTGTAATTTGTTTTATATAAAATCTCAATAATGATACCGAGTTTTAGTAAATTTTCTCGAGGAATATATATGTAAGATTAGTTCGTAAAATAGTTCTTAGGCCGAAAGGCAATAATTATAAGATATAGTTAAGTTTAGAGCGTTCGCATAAGGACCAATAAATAAGAATAAGTATCCTGTTAATTTTAAGTTAGGTTTAATCATTTTTGTCTAGTATGTAAGTAGATATTTAACAATGAATAAAAAAATGAATTTCACAGTAAGCTAACGTGTCGTGCATGTAATTTATAGTGTGCGAGTTCAATACTGGTTTATAACATATCAGGAATTTTTTGTTTTTTTTCCGTTTCCATAGTTTTTCTTTTTTTTCCTGTCTAAAATCCCAGTTTAAAAATGGATTGCAGCGCTTATAAATGTTGTGGCATGATGTTCCATGCTAAATGTGTGTCAACCAATGCATTTATGGATAAAATTAAAGCTTCAGAGATCGCCTTATGGTATTGCTCCCCATGTCGAAAATTGTCACTGTCTACCCTTGCTTTCAAAATGTCAGTAATCAAGGCTGACATGCTGAAATTATCTAAGGGGTTTAAAGACTTATTCGACAATTTTAATACCACCGTCCTCAACGTATCAACATTCTCTGATCTTCATGTTTCGGTAGACGCCTCAACGTCTTGAGTTGCCGATTACTGAAGTAAAGCAGTGTACCCAACGGGCCATGATGGATACATTGACTTCATTTGACACAACAGGTTCCCCAACTGTTGCAGCTACCCCTGAGCCCATTGTTAATTTAGCATCGCCCTCATCTAATCTACCCGCAGACAAACGAAAATGTATCGCAACTTCCTCTGTGTTGAATCCAAAGGCAAAGCGGTTTAACCTTAGGAGTCAGCGAAAAAACTCTAACGAGGCGCCCACTCTTAATGTTAGCCCCACATACATAAATCATTCCTTAGGTACAGAATGTGGAACTATTGAATCGATTCCCAGGCCGAAAGCTATTTTCATTTCTTGACTAAAACCAAACACTTCTTCAGACGATGTCTTGAACCATTTGGTCCTGAGAAACTTGATCCCAAAAGATGACTCAATCAAATGCGCCAAAATCAGCAAGGCTGAAGGGTTTGTTGCGTCTTTCAAAATTGTCGCCCCTTCAGTATATTTCGAAAAGCTGTGCAATAGCACTGCTTGACCTCAAAATACGTTAGTTAAAGACGTTAGTTCGACAAAAAGTCGCAGGAAAGATTGTCCGTCCAAGTTAAAAAACCAAGTAGGCTGTCCCTCTACTATCAAAATGTAAGGGGACTCCGCACAAAAACCGCTGAATTATATATAAACTTCCAAGCCCTCTCTCATGATATCTTTTCCTTGACGGAAACATGACTAAATGCCGGAATTTTAGACACGGAACTCTTCAATCATGAGTTCTCCGTATTCAGAAACGACCGTCATAACAATGACCTGAAAGCGCTTGGAGGAGGTGTCCTGATCGTTGTTCGTTCCAACCTTTAGTCACGCAAGATTGACTTTCCATTTCAACTTAATGTCGAAGTTATCTGTGTAAAAATTACACTTAAGAACAAACATTTATATGTTGTTAATGCGTACATTCCATCGTCTCGTCTATGTTCTTTGTATTCGGAAATCTGTATGGCACTAGACCATATTTTTGACATATCTTGTTGTGACAGCCCTGTCTTACTTATAGGCGACTTCAATCTGCCACATATTGCATGGGTACCTTCTGAGGATGATTCTCATTTCATTCCATCCTTTGACTCTGCCCAACCAGAGCTCGCTTTACTTGACAACATTTTGTCTTTTGACTTACAGCAAACAAGCTGTATAAAAAAATTCAGAAATCGAACTCTCGATCTTCTTTTCTCTTCTGACTCTGTTAGTACTGTGGTTCTGGAATCCCATCTCAGTATAACTAACATAGATGACAATCATCCACCCTTGGATGTATTTATTGAACTGGGCGCACATCTGTACGAAAACAGTAATTCGTATGACCGTTCGCAATCTTTTGACTTTCGGAAAGCAAATTTTCAAAGGCTTTCTGATGAAATTAACAGATTTAATTTTAACCTTACTGCCTTATCTAATATTGAAGATGCAGTAGGTTCTTTTTATTCTTTGATGGATAACTGCATGAAAAAAGTGATTCCTGTGAAATCCTCTAGGAATCTGAAAACGTCCCATCCCTGGTACACTAAAGAGCTAAAATCGATACGAAACAGACGTAATAGGGCTTGGAAGAACTATTTAAAAAATCTTTGCCATTCAGATCTTGAACTCTATTTCACATTATTCAATGAATTCAAATCTTTATCCTGCAACTTATATATTGACTATATAAGTAAAATGAAATGCTCTTTAAAATCGAATCCCAAACTTTTCTGGGGTTTTGTCAACTCTAAGAAAAAAAACCGATGGTTATCCATCGAAGCTTACTTACAATAGTTCTACAACTGCTGATTCAGTTGATGCAAGCAATATGTTTGCAGATCATTTCAGTAAGTCATTTAGGGGGACCCCTCTTCACATTGATGATCAATATTTTAGTTACCTAACTAGCTGTTCCCAAATAAGTTTTAGTAGTATCTCATTCGATTTGGAAACAATTTTAAAATGTATTTCTTCTCTCAAGAATGATTATTCATCAGGTCCTGATTGCAGTGCACCGATCGTTCTTAAAAAATGTAGTCATGCAATTGCTCCATATCTTAAGTATCTGTTTCAATTGTCCATCAGTACTGGTAAATTCCCTAATCTATGGAAAAGTGCTTTTATCACACCTGTATTTAAAAAATGCGAACGTCGTGATATCACTAATTATAGGCCTATTTCAAAGCTTTCGTGTATCCCTAAGCTTTTTGAACAAATTGTTTGCGAAAAGTTAATATTTCTTTGTCGCAATTTAATTTGTAATGAACAGCATGGATTTGTAAGAAACAGATCCACTGTCACTTATCTGTTAAGTTTCTTGCATAATTGTTCTAATGCCTTAGAGTATAAGGACGAAATGGATTGCATATACACTGACTTCTCTAAAGCTTTCGACCAGCTGTCCCATGAAATAATCGAGTTTAAGCTTAGGGCTTTTGGCTTCCCACCAAGTTTCATAAAATGGGTTAATTCATACCTTAGATCAAGGGTTTATCAAGTGAAATTTAGAGGATCGCTATCCGTATCTTTCACAGCGCAGTCTGGAGTTCCCCAAGGAAGTCACCTCGGACCAATATTATTAATACCTGCCATTAATGATGTTAAGGCATGTATAAATCACAGTAATATTCTGATTTACGCTGATGATATGAAAATATATAAATCTATCACTAGTCAGCAAGACAGAATGTTTCTGACATTAATAGCTTCGCCAATTGGTGTGATAAAAACGGTTTATCCCTGAACCCAACTAAATGTCAACATATGACATTCTCTAGAAAGACTATCCGTTCCACCTTTCAATACTCTCTGTCTCAACATATTCTTTGTAGGGTTGATAATTTTAAGGATCTTGGGGTTTATTTCGACCCCAAACTGGATTTTGCTAAGCATATTAATTCTATTATTAATAAATCTAATTCTATGTTGGGCTTCGTAAAACGGTGGGCCAAAGAATTTAATGACCCTTATGTTTCTATGTCATTGTACAATTGTTTTGTCCGTCCGATTCTAGAGTATGCCTCTCAAGTTTGGACACCGTTCTACAACATTCATTCAAATCGAATAGAGCCCATTCAACGTAAATTTATTCGATTTGCACTTAGAGGACTTCCATGGGATGATCCATTTAACCTTCCTCCCTACAGTCAACGTATCAAGCTTCTTCAAATGTTACCCCTTTCTCAACGAAGGCTTAATAGCGATATCATTTTTTTACAGCTGCTTATATCCGGTCAAATAGATGCACCTGACTTGCTGTCGTCTATTGGCTTTAATTTTCGTGGTGGTGCCCATAATTTACGCAGTGTTGAATTATTGTTCAGCCCCCATCTTAGAACGAATTATGGGAGGCATGAGCCTATTAGTCGCATGAGTAGAATCTATAATCTAAATGATCATGTGATTGACTTGCATGTTAGTAAAATTAAGCTAAAAAATATTTTGCGTAATAATGCTTTAATGGCTTAGTGGTGTCAGTACTCGTATTTTATAGGTACATAATTATTGAATTTTTAATTGTTTCGTCCTTACTAACACCTGCACTAAATGATGAGCCTGTGAGAGCACTTAGTGCCGGCAATTTCTGCTCGTGATAGTTGCTTGCTTTAAGCACTCCACGACACAGAGCTAATAGTGTTAAAAAAAAAAAATATCTACAACAAAAGAGACGAATACAAGTGATCAAATTCCCGAAATACAGGAGGAGAACTTGATAGTCCGAATACGAACATGTGTACAAAACATTCAACATTTTTTTTTTTGTTTTTTTTTTTTAAAGGAAATCCAAATCCCAGAGCACTCAGACTCGGTAACGGTCCATTGTACTACCAGGCAGAAATCCTGCTTTTTGGTGTAGAGGCATGTGAATGGGTGGCGTATGTTGTTGTTCTCCATGGGGATTAAACCTGCACCGCACGGGTCACAAGCCAACACACTAACCTATTCACCGTCGCCACCTTAAAACATACCTACATTCAACATACTTGCCGATAAAACCGTCTACCGCGAAAACAAATATATCAGGATGCTGAGACCTAATTTATTGATATTGTAATTTATTTATATATTGATACACTTAAAATAATAATCGGACTATAAGGAACAAAAATCAATGTGCCAATTCGGTCAAGCAGTTCTCATGCTTACCAACGGATAGTATTTAATTTTTAATAGAAAGGTAATCATAATCATTCTTCCCAAATACAGAAAGGTTTAAAACGCGACCCGGGTGCTGTGGCCACGACATCGGTAATTGCGGAGTTTGAAAATGTTAGTAGGTGTGTTTAATGAACCTGAGCTGCACAGAAAAGTACAGAAAATATAAGAAAAGTACAGGATTTTGTGTTCCATGAGCAAAAATCTTGCCCCAAAATGTTTTACATTCTGCCACTTTGTGTTCCATGACGCTGTCCAGCTCTGTTAAGATCAGAAAAGTACAGGATTTTCTGCACCTCCTTTTGAGGAAGGGCAACTGCGTGAAAAGTGTCAAATTGAAGGCGTCAAATGTCACTGATGTCAGCTGATATGTTTGTTTGGCATGAAATTTTGAAAATTTTTGAAAATAAAGAAAAATTTACAACCAAAATAATAGGTGTGTTTAATGAACCTGAGCTGCACAGAAAAGTACAGAAAAGATCAGAAAAGTACAGGATTTTGTGTTCCATGAGCAAAAATCTTGCCCCAAAATGTTTTACATTCTGTCACTTTGTGTTCCATGACGCTGTCCAGCTCAGTTAAGATCAGAAAAGTACAGGATTTTCTGCACCTCCTTTTGAGGAAGGGCAACTGTGTGAAAAGTGTCAAAATGAAGACGTCAAATGTCACTGATGTCAGCTGATTTGTTTGTTTGGCATGAAATTTTGAAATTTTTTAAAAATAAATAAAAATTTACAACCAAAATAATCATAAGAAACTATTTTTAACTAATAAAAATAGTGGTCACGATTCGGACTATGAAAATAGTCAAAAAATAGTCATTAATGACTATTTTTTTCTCTGAGTCTGTTACTGACGATCACACACGCAATGTGCTTGCGCCTTACCATATGATTAGGCCAAAATGTATACTACCTGATTACCATCATTAAGGACGCCATAATCGTTTAGCTCACCGGCACGTAGCAGGCAGGCTATAAAATAAGGAACACAAGCGCAAAGGATATCAGTTCAGTATAGACAGTAGAAATACGGCAAAGGCAGCAGAATTTTTTAGTTGGTTTCAACATTCAACATTTATAACAGCCTTTGAATCGCAACATCAGCTATTTTTGTTTAAATGGAAAACGTACAAATCGAAATAAAATCAGCGTCGGGTCAAACATTGACGGTGCAATGCTCACCCAAAACCGGAAGTTTACTTGAAAAAAGTGAGTAGAGAGTTGTCTTATCTAGAACATGTAAAATCATGGATTTCTTTTAGACGAAGAACTTCGCAACCAATTATGGAACCAGAAGTTCCCTCAAAATGAAAACGTGGACGAAGATTTCAAATTGAATTCACCGCCCACAGAAAAAACAAAGGCGGTCTGGTTGGACAAGGACTGCATGCTTCTTATAACATTGTACAAAGAAGCGCATCCCAAAATTTGGAAAACATTTGAAATTAGCTCTAAAAGGAAGCTCTGGGTATACATTGCCGGTCGCATGAAGGAACTCGGCTGTACATATACTCCCTTCCAAATTAAAGGAAAATGGAAAAGTTTGGAGCGAAGTTTCAAAAACAAAACTATTCACAATAAAAAGACTGGAAGAAATAGAATGACTTGCGAGTACGAAAGGTAAGTATATGTGATGAACTCATTTTTGTAAAAGTAATGTAATGTTTAAATAATTTCAGTGAACTTACGGATATAATGGTGGAACGAGCTGCCATCATTCCTACGTACCAGCTAGGCAGTGCTTCTGGTAGTGGTAAGAGCCGAGACGAAGTTTTAATGGAAAAAGGACTAGCTGAACCAAATACGAATGGCAAAGATAATTATAATAAAGTACATACACATATTTCTTTAAGACAATACATTTCGCCTTTAGAAACCATAATGTCGGATGGAGAGAATTTTTTGGATACAAGTCAAGAGAAATCGTTTGCAGAACAAAGAAGACCGACAAGAACGAATACTGTGGCAAAAGAAATCCGCGAATGGAGGGAGTTTCGTTCTTTAGAAAATAAGAAAAAAGAAAAGCGCAAAGAAAAAGAATATGAAAAAAAAATACCAGGAGAAGAAACTAGCGGCATACAAAGAAAGAACAGAGGAAATAAACATAGGGACGGGCTACAGTCCGCTTGGGCGAACTGTTGGATACCCTATTCTTATTCTTATCCCTCATAAGTGGGCTTGACAAAAGTCTAAGTATGGTTGAATTGTTAAGAACGCTCTACATATTTTGTTATATAATATTTAAAGGATTTTATCAAAAAAAAAAAACGCTCCCTAGCTCAAACTTGGGTGTTTCAATAAAATTGTTTTATTTAATTGTGGGCGTGTCAGTAGGCGGATTTAAAAAAAATTAACACATGAGAATAAAGGGCCCCTAGAGAGTATATATTATAAATTTCAGCTCCCTAGCTCAAACTTTGAATTTTCAAAAAAAAAAAAAAATTAATTGTGGGCGTGTCAGTCTGCGGATTTTGAAAATATTTACACATGAGCATAAAGGGCCCATAGAGAGTATATACTATAAATTTCAGCTCCCTAACTGAAACTTTGGATTTTCAAAAATTAATATACCCTTTGAATAGGGTATAAAAAAATTATTTTATTTATTTGTGGGCGTGTCAGTGGGCGGATTTTGAAAATTGTTTATCCCTAGCAGTTTTAGGAGTCATAGATTATATATAAAAAATGTCAGCTTTCTAGCTCAAAATTCGATTTTTTCCAAAATTTGTTTTTTTTGAGTTTGTGGGCGTGTCTGTGGGCGGATTTCAAAAATTCGTAAACTTGATTATTTCGGGACCCTAGAGAGTATATAGTTAAAATTTCAGCTCTCTAGGTCCAGTTTAAAGGCCTAATTTTTGGCGACAGACGGACGGACGGACGGACGCACGTTCATGTCTAGATCGACATTACTATCGATGCTGATCATAAATATAGTAACTTTTAGGGGTCTACGGGCAATATTAAGGTATGTTACAAACTATGCTTCAAAATTAATATACCCTTAGAATAGGGTATAAAAAGGCGAAATGATCTTTTTGAGAAACATTTGGCACAGCAGGAAAATAAGTTTCAGTAAATACTCTGCTCTATATATATATAGTAATAAGTGTTGTTTTTTAAGCTTTATGCTTTATTTTAAAGTAATAATAATGAAGTAGTGTTTTTTTTATTTATATTCGGTGGTATACGGCGTAAACCTGCTCGCATAATTGGTTTCGTAGACTTGAACCTTGTTGCTGATCTGCTGCATCAGGAGTACTGTTATGGTTCCAGCTTTCTTCGTTGCTGTCGTTTGTTTCGGGGTCTAAGATTAATCCATCCACACCACAAAGATTATGTAATACAACACAAGCACGTACAAAATGGCAAAGTTTTTCTATACTTCGCAACTTGCAATAATACAGTTGTCTAAACCTTTGCTTTAGAATGCCAAATGAGTGTTCAATGACAACTCTTCCCGAACTAAGCTTTCTATTAAAAAACTTTTGCTTGGTTGACAAATGGTCAATCCTTATATGGGTACCGTCGATAGCACCTAAATAAAATATATTAAATTTATTTCGGTTAGATTAAATAATATTGACATTACCTATTATCCCCTGAATACCAGTTTTATTATACATCCATAAGGTAGTTCTACCTTTTTCTTCCTCTGTAGGCCACCGAATAACTGAATCTGAGAGGTTGCTCAAAAAGCCAAGCGTGCGATTTATTATTCGTCATACTGTTCCCAAAGAAAGATTGAACCTATCTGCTATATCTCTGAAGGAGCACGCTTCATGTCCAGCGAACCACAAGAAGAGTGCTACATGAATTTCTGGAGAAAATGTTTTGGCCGCTTCCATTGCGATGTACTCATTCGATAATGCAAATTGTTGCACTATGCATTGATACAAATCGCGACTTACTCGAAAGTGGGTTATAAATTCTTTTTCAGTATAAGAAGGAACTACTTCTTCTAGATACCTAGAAATCGCATTTCTGTCGTCCTTTCCAACGAAAAACAGTGGCAAATCTTCTTCATCATAGCTATTGGTGGTATCCGATGTTGTAATATCCGACGAAATTAACATGATGCTACTGCCAGAATCTTCCAACATCTCGTGTATTAAAAAGTCAGAAGTATTCATTTTATTTTATTTATCAAAAGCAACTTTGAGTCTCACTTTTCATTTGGATTTATTTATTTTGGAATTTAAGTTTTTTTTCGCTGGCAATGCCCATTTTTTGCCAAGACTGGCACACTTTTGTTTGCGCTGTGCTGGGTGGAATTCTCCAGACCCCAGCGAGCGAACACGACGGCATAGCAACACTAGCAACGTGGTTTTTTTTTTTGATTTATTTTTTTCTTAGTCAATTCAAAACATAACGTACAAAACTTTTACTAATAATAATTAACATAACACAGCCAAATGAATGAATAAAGGAACTAGAATCAAAAGCAGCACGAATAGAGTAACAGTATAATAAAGACATGGTTACGACACAAATTCTTAATACATTATATTTATCTATGATATTAATTTTTCAATAAATAATAAATAAATAAAAAGATAAAAAAATAAGCACAAATAACAATAAAAATAAAAAAAGGAAACAAATAATTAAATACATAGTTACATATAGTAGATCGTGAATATCCTTATAACTTATATCAAAGGGCGTTTAACTTTTTTTGAGAAAAATGGACTCAATTCAAATTCTTCTGATGCTATTAGGTAAGCTATTAAAAAGTCGCGGAGCAACTAATATAAAAAAATTAAAAAAGATTTGCGGGTTGTGATGTGGTTAAAAGAGGAAGCACACTTTTAAGGCAGAAAATACTGGTGCAGGGAAATAACTTCACGGGCAACAACTTCACACGGGAAATAACCTCACCTCGAGTGGGAAATAACTTCACTTTTTTTGTGAAGTTATTTCCCATTATAATTTGAGAATTTGTCTTATAACTGAAGAGCAAATATGAAATGGAGTTATTTATGAGGTTTTTGTATAATTTCATTTATAACAAAATATAACAATTTATTTTTAGCAATTTACTAGCCGATCGGGTGGCTTTGCCCGTGCCCGAGAATTCCATTGGCCAATGTGTTCGAGTAGACCTCCTTATTATTGCCTATAGCGGGTATCCGGCGTATGTTGCTGCGCCTAAAAAAAGAAGACCGATTTTGACCAAACTTCACAGAAACACTCTCAGGCCAATACCGAAGATTGCCTGATTTGAGCTCAACCGGTGAAAGGGACTTCACGTTTTTCTCCGCATGGCTTACGCCGCTCATGCAACTTCGTTGTTCCGCTTAGGGTAGGTGCTTGTTGTCTGGCAGGCGCCTATGTCAGATTACTTGTGCGAATCAAACAACAAAGCGAAAGTAAAAAAACTTCGATAGAATCACTTTTCATTCACTTTCACACCGATTGTTATCAATGTGGGAAAAGCAACTTTCCGATGTCAGATTCACAAAAAAAAATTCAAAAAAATTCAATAAGAGTTATTTGAATAAAACATTGAACACACGATATCTCAAGAATGAAAGTGCGCACAAACACCACAATAGGCTTGAAACGTTCGTGTGCTCTCCCTCTTTCATATGCGCGTTCGGATAACATGTCTGTACGATGGTTTTTTATTATGTGCGGTGTTGGTGTTTACACGCATATGCACATATGCATGTGTACTCACTAAAAAAATTCATTGAAATCGGTTAACACGTTTGGCCAAACACCGGGGATTGATTTTTATATATATAGATATCGGTGCCGTGAAATAAGGGCTTACGCAATAAGGCCATATTTAAACATATGGCCCCATTTCGCTTTGCAAAAGTGAATTTCACTTTCCATTGGTGCTGTTTTCGAAATCGCAAGTAGATTCCATAAACAGTGCAATGTGAAGTTATTTCCCACTCGAGGTGAAGTTATTTCCCTGTACCGAATATATTAAGGTGAATTTTTCTTTAGTAGACAATTTCTCACGGGATGCTAAGTCCCGTTTATAAAGAAATGCCACAATTCTGATTAAATAGTTTAATCCTTTAAGAATTAGAATTAGAAATTCTCTGAAATTTAACCCCTCTTCACTTGATATAAAATGGTTTTTGTTGTTTTATTTCAGACAATATTGAAGATTTTTTTGTTACTTGGTCAACGAGAGATGATACTTCAGAATCTACTGTCGCATATGGAGAATATAACTTGCCAACGAAAGCCATAATTAAAGTAAGTGGAGAATCGGCATTATTCACGGATGGTGGTCCAAAGAAAAGGTCTCAATATATTCATAAGGTAACTTGGCATTTATATAATACTTACAATGTTCATCTTTAAAAACAATGTGCTAATTAAAAAATTAAAAAATTATACAAAATATAACTTTCAAATATTGATATACCTATCCACCTAGGTTATTCTGAAAGGACTCAAACCAGAAACCAGATACTCATATAGTTGTGGATCAGATCTAGGATGGTCCGCCATATTTTGGTTTATAACCCCACCAAATACCGAAGACTGGTCGCCTCGTTTAGCGATTTTCGGGGATTTGGGTAATGAAAACGCACAATCTCTGAGCCGGCTTCAAGCCGACACGCAACAACTTATGTATGACGCTGTTATTCATGTTGGAGACTTTGCTTATGACATGGATTCGGAAGATGCCTCAGTAGGTGATGAGTTCATGCGACAAATTCAGTCAATAGCAGCATACGTACCATATATGGTCTGCCCAGGGAATCACGAAGAGAAATAGTGAGTACATCTATGATTAGAAAAGCATTTAATACTGCATCTTTTTTTAGCAATTTTTCAAATTACAAGACCCGTTTTAATATGCCAGGTGCTTCCGATAGCATGTGGTATAGCTTCAATCTTGGTCCAGTTCATTTTATTTCATATTCCACCGAAGTGTACTTCTTTCTCGATTATGGTATCAAAATGCTGGTTAAACAATACAAATGGCTAGAAAATGATTTAAAAGAAGCAAGTAAACATGAAAATCGAGCTAAGAGACCATGGATCATAACATATGGGCATCGACCCATGTACTGTAGTGATGACAAAGAGTATGATTGCAACGCAAAACTGGAAACAATTATTAGGAAAGGACTTCCTATATTTCAGTGGTTTGGTTTGGAGGATCTTTTCCATAAGTATGGAGTTGATGTAGAGATTATGGCTCATGAACATTTTTATACTCGCCTTTGGCCAATCTATGATTTTAAAATTTTTAACGGGACAAAAGAGGCACCTTACACAAATCCGGGTGCACCGGTTCAAATAATAACTGGATCGGCTGGATGTAAGGAGAAACGAGAACCTTTTTCTGAAACGTTGCCAGATTGGAATGCATTTCACAGCAACGTATGTTCTGCAATATTAAAATTATAATTATTTTTGAACTTTTTTTTCAGGACTACGGTTACACTCGACTGAAGGCACATAATAAGACTCATTTATATTTTGAACAGGTTTCTGATGATAAAGATGGGCAAATAATTGATTCATTTTGGATAATAAAAGAGAAACATGGTACATATTAGGTAAAAGAAAAATTAAGTTTTGAATAGAAAAAAGGATAATTAAAAATGCACTTTAGTTTGTTCACATAATTTTGTATAGGATAATAAAAACACTCATGCTTATTTTGACATTTGGTTGCGTTCGAAAATTTATTGAATTCGTTGAATGTCTGTATGCGTTCAAATTAAGATGTTAACATTGATATATTCTATATCAAAAACCTACTTCTACGTCTTCTACTTAACGGGCTCCCGAACCGTGAAGAGTCTCTGCCTGAGACACAGCAGCCTTCCATCCTCGACGATCCCGGACACGCTGCTTCCATCCTCTACGATCCCGGGCACGTTGCTTCCAGTTGTCCAAACCAAGCACTCTGGCCTCCGCGATGGCTTGGTTTTCCTTGTCTTCTCGAACCTTTGGGCTGGGATTCGAAGATCATCTTAGCTGAAGCATTATTGTCCATTCGCTCGATGTGGCCGAGCCAATGTAGTCGACGGATATGCCTCGATAGTTCTTGCAAGACATAGGATCGCCTTTTTTGTAGATGGGGCATATGGAGCTGATAGTCCAGTCATCGGGCATGGTTTCTTCCACCCATACTTTGCTGATGATTTGGTGCATGCGCCCTACCAAAACATCACCACCGTATTTGAAGAGCTTCGCTGGTAAGCAATTAGAGCCTGCGGCTTTGTTGTTCTTAAGCTTTTTTATAGCTAATCTAACTTCTTCTATACTGGGTGGTGGAACTGGTTCTTCATTGACTGGACGTGGGTTCTCTCCTTGCCCTATTACTCTCTCTACATGATGCCTATTAAGCAGCTGCTGGAAATGCTGCTTAAACACATCTGCTATTGCCTGCGTTTCGGTGACTAGGTTTCCTTCGCTGTCTCGAAGAGCCTGCCAGTTGCTTGGCTTTCTTATAGAATCTCCGGATGTTGTTACGATCGCGAGGCTCTTCGATCTCCTTGAGCTGGGATACTGCGTAGGCCCTCTTCTTTCTACGCAGGATCTTTTTCTCCTCCCTTCTCCTGGCTCGATACTCTTCCCTCGCTGCCCTTGTTTTGCATCATCATACCTCCTTGATGATGTTGCGGTACTGGCAGTACTGATTGTTGGCGTCTGTGGTAGGTGAATGTACAGTGGAGAGTTTCATACTCAGGCGTTCCATGTAGGCTCTGGCTACTCCAGGTGTGCTAAGGTGTCCAATGTCGAATTACTTCTTTTGGGCGGCACGCAGCTTTTTCTCGTTGGACAGTCGAGCTCTGAATTTAGCCGCAACAAGAAAATAGTCAGAGTCGACGTTTGCCCTCGGAATGTGTGCACGTCGAGGATGTTGGATGCGTGCCTCGCATGGATTAGCACATGGTCGATTTGGTTGGAGGCTTGACCGTCTGGAGAGCGCCAGGTTGCTGTGTGGATCTTTAGCCTTGGAAACCTTAGTCGGTAGCCGTTGGCTGTTGTCGTTTCGTGGATTCTGTGCTTACTAACAAACCCACCAAAGATATTTTCCTTTCCGACTTTAGCATAGAAGTCCCCGAGTATAACTTTTACGTCATACTCCGGACAGGCTCTGTAGGCTCCATCCAGATGGTCATAAAACTCCTTCTTGATGGGATCTTCAGCCTCGTCGGTAGGGGCGTATGTACATATTAGGCTTATGTTTTGGTAGTAGTAGCCAGGCGATCACTTATCGGCTTGAAGTCAATAACTTTTGTGCTAAGCCGATTTCCCACTACGAATCCGCATCCTAATACATGCAATCTTTTATGGCAGCTGTAGGTAATAAATGTAGCAATTTTTTCTTTCCATCATAGCTGATCCTATCCATCGTATCTCATGGCTCGCGGTAATATCTGCTGCAATTGTACCGCGTGAGGACAGACTCAAGTTTTTGAGTAGCACCTGGGGTGTAGAGCGTTCGTACATTGCAGGTACATACTCTCATGTCATAGCCCATTGACGTTCCGGGTCTTGTTGCCATTTGAGGAGTTCCATTAACCGAGGCTGGTTATGTCTCTCT
The DNA here is from genome assembly GCA_949715645.1 of Portevinia maculata. NCBI lineage: Eukaryota > Metazoa > Arthropoda > Insecta > Diptera > Syrphidae > Portevinia > Portevinia maculata. Next base: position 210,605,687 of record OX454525.1, on the reverse strand, counting down.
CATAACTAGTAACCCATTCTGGGATATGGCCGCTGCCGTTGACCCATTAAATGCTCATCCGCCACCAACTCTTTTCAGTATTGGAGATCCCTATAGACCTGATATACAAATATGTCGAAGCAGCTCATATAGGGATTACACTTAGTAGTTCGACCTGACTGGAACTGTAGACGCCACCGTTGATTCCATCTAGAGAATTCATCCGCTGCCGCCTGAAACAAGAGGAAGTGCCTAAGTGAGAAGACACTCTCCTCCCCCTTTCTCTCATCTGCCGCCACCAACGACCATCCACAGGGGTTGGTTACCCCATCTCCAGTCAAGGTACTAGGCGCCCGGCAGTAACCAACGCGGAGGTGAGAGTAGGAGTTGATAGTGAGAGGCATCGGTCGTCCGTCGGCAAAATTAAGCCTTTAAAGTGGACCTAGAGAGGTGAAATTTTAACCATATACTTTTTAGGGTCCTGAAAAAAAAAGATTAAGAATTTTTGAAATCTGCCCACAGACTCCCACAAACTAAAAAAATCGAATTTTGAGCTAGAAAGCTGAAATTTTTTATACTTTGACTCCTAAAACTGCTCGGGAGATAAATAAATAAAACAGATTTATTGAAAAGTCAAAGTTTGAGCTAGGAAACTGAAACTTATAATATAGGCTCTCTAGGTGCCCATTATACTTATGTTGAATTTTAAATCCGCCTACTAACACGCCCACAATTAAATAAAACAATTTTATTAAAAAACCAAAGTTTGAGCTAGGGAGCTGCAATTTATAATATATACTCTCTGTGGGCCCTTTATGGTCATGTGTGAATATATTCAAAATCCGTCCACTGACGCCCACAATTAATTTTTTTTTTTTGAAAAACCAAAGTTTCTGCTAGGGAGCTGAAATTTATAATATAGACTCTCTAGGTGTCTGATAGGAATAAGAATAGGGTATCCAACATTTTGCCCGAGCGGACTGTAGCCCGTCCCTATGTGTTATGTATGTATCGTAAAAAAAATCAATTGTTGCAGAACTGCAAATTCGCACTTAGGCTTTGAAATTTGTATACCCTATTCTAAGGGTATATTAATTTTGACGCATAGTTTGTAACATACTCGTACCTTAATATTGCCCGTAGACCCCTAAAAGTTACTATATTTATGATCAGCATCGATAGTAATGTCGATGTAGCCATGTCCGTTCGTCTGTCGCAAAAAATAAGGCATTTAAACTGGGCCTAGAGAGCTGAAATTTTAACCATATAGTCTCTAGGGTCCCGAAATAATCAAGTTTACGAATTTTTGAAATCCGAATTTCGAAAGCCCACAAACTAAAAAATTTTTTTTTTGGAAAAAATCGAATTTTGAGCTAGAAAGCTGAAATTTTTTATATATGATCTATGAATGACTCCTAAAACTGCTCGGGATATAAAATTTTCAAAATCCGCCCACTGACACGCCCACAATTAAATAAAACAATTTTATTGAAAAACCAAAATTTGAGCTAGGTAGCTGAAATTTATAATATATACTCTCTAGGGGCCCTTTAAGCTCATGTGTAAATATTTTCAAAATCCGCCCACTGACACGCCCACAATTTAAAATCAACTTTTTTTGCAAATCCAAAGTTGGAGCTAGGGAGCTGAAATTTATAATATATACTCTCTAGGCGGCCCTTTATGCTCATGTGTTAATATTTTCAAAATCCGCCTACTGACACGCCCACAATTTAATTTTTTTTTTTTTTAATTCAAAGTTTGAGCTAGGGAGCTGAAATTTATAATATATGTATACTCTCTAGGGGGCCTTTATGCTTATGTGTTATTTTTTTTAAATCCACCTACTGATACGCCCACAATTAAATAAAACATTTTATTGAAAAACCAAAGTTTGAGCTAGGGAGCGTTTTTTACAAAAGCTTCGTTTTTTTTTGATAAAATCCTTTAAATGTTATATAACAAAATATGTAGAGCATTCTTAACAATTCAACCATATTAATACTTTTGTCACACCCACTTATGAGGGATAGGAATAAGAATAGGGTATCCAACAGTTCGCCCAAACGGACTGTAGCCCGTCCCTATGTTTAAATCTAACTAATCACTCCTATTTTTTAATCCAGCTACATTATTAGATAAAAAAAAACTAAATTTAAGTTTGGTAATGTGTTTAACAACTTTATTGACAGGGCAGATGGCAACACTTTTAGAAATAATTTGGTGGTTGGGTCTGCGCCCTTGATAGTTGATCATAGACCCCGAAACTAGCTGAAAACATTTGTTAATACATTTATATTTGGCGAGCACAGACAAATTAACTCACCCAGATGAAACACCTCCATAAAAAATTTGCTTACACTTTTTGAGATCAGCTAACAAATCAAGAAAAGAAAATAAACCATTGCTATGAGTGGTAGATTTATTTCCCTCTGAGAGACAAACAATTAATTTCGACTGAGAGCTGAACAACCAGTTTGCTGTGTTGTTATACCCTATTCAAAGGGTCGCCCGTCTGTCGTCAAAAATTAGGCCTTTAATCTGGACCTTGAGAGTTGACATTTTAACCATATACTCTCTAGGGTCCCGAAATAATCAAGTTTAACAATTTTTAAAATCCGCCCACAGACACGCCCACAAACTCAAAAAAACAAATTTATCGAAAAAATCGAATTTTTAGCTGGAAAGCTGAAATTTTTTATATATGATGTTTGACTCCCAAAACTGCTCGGCAGATAAAATTTTTAAAATCCGCCCACTGACACGCCCATAATTAAATAAAACATTTTTTTGAATAGTCAAAATTTGAGCTAGGGAGTTTTAATTAATAATAATATACTCTATAGGGGGCCCTTTATGCTCATGTGTAAATTTTTCAAAATCCGCCTACTGACACGCCTACAATTTAAAAAAACAACTTTTTTTGAAAATCGAAAGTTTGAGCTAGGAAGCTGAAATTAATAATATATACTCTCTAGGGGTCCTTTATGCTCATGCATAATTTTTTTTTTTAAATCCGCCGACTGACACGCCCAAAATTAAATAAAACAATTTTATTGAAAAACCAAAGTTTAAGCTAGGGAGCGTTTTTTTTACAAAAGCTTCGTTTTTTTTTATAAAATCCTTTAAATGTTATAAAACAAAATATGTAAAGCGTTCTTAACAATTCAACCATACTTAGACTTTTGTCACGCCCACTTATGAGGGATAGGAATAAGGATAGGGTATCCAACAGTTCGCCCAAGCGGACTGTAGCCCGTCCCTATGTTTTTAGATGTTATTGGCAGTGAACCTGTTTGAAACAATTATTTGTTTTGTTGTTGCCGAGACCTACTCCACGAGGACTTACGAGGTTTGTATTAAGTCAACTTTTATAATTGATATTCCTAGTTTGCTAAGCTTTATCAAATAGGACCACGAACGGAATTGTTTATTATAATTTTAGAATACGTTCTAATCAATTTTTAATTAAGGAAATTAATATTTGCAAATTAAGGTATGAGCAACTGCTGCCTTTTTTGATGGCACACTAACGCGACCTAGCAGGATGTGTAGAGTACTTCAATACAAACAATAGTTATTACGGTAGCTCAGCTCTAAAGTACATCGGTCTCGAGTTATGCGCCGTAATCTATAACACGTTTTATGTAATTAGAAAAGCTATGTATATGGTAAACTGGGGTGCATTCGGCACCTTACGTTAAAAGCTTCATATTTACGATATTTACTAACGCACTAGATCAAATTTGTACTGAATGAAAGTTTGATATTTATAGTCTTAAAAAAAAAAAAAACTTTTCCGTGTGACTTATGAAGCACTTTTTTTTATTTATTTACCCCCCAATACGGGGCACATTCGTCATTGCCAGGGGCACATTCGGCAAAGATTTTATCAGTTCGTAAATCCCAGAGCACTCAGACTCGGTAACGTTCCATTGTACTACCAGGCAGAAATCCTCCTTTTGGTGTAGAGGCATGTGATTGGGTGGCGTATGTTGTTGTTCCTCATGGGGATTGAACCTGCACCGCACGGGTCACAAGCCAACACACTAACCTCTACACCGTCGCCACCCATAGTATGATAAGTTACTCAATGTTTTCATCTGCTTGCATTACCATCACACAAATCACATTGACAGGTATGTCAATGAACTTTGAATCAATTTTGGTTTTCATCAATTTAGGAATGTTACTTGACAAGATATTAAAGAGCATACAGACCAGCTTCTTTTTCTTTTGAGAAGCATGATTGTTAATAGGGCGAAGGTTGCTTGCTTAAATTCATTTCGTTCGCCTTTGTCAAGGTAGGAACAAAATTATCCCGTTCGAAGTTTTAGTTATAAGATTTCACAAACACTTGTGTAAATAAAATTTTCAGAATTGACATAACTGAGGAATGGTGTTGTTGTTTTGTTATTGTTGTGAGTACATTTGCAAAGTATTGTATTGTATTATTCATTTTACCAACTTGATTTCGGCAAACAAAACAACAACATAGAAATGACAGGCAAAACGGCTTGAGACTAATAGTCGCTATGACTTGACAGCGACGAAGAAAACTTTCACTTCAATGTTGACACTCGCTTTAGGCCGCAATCATGTTTCGCGGAGTTAACACTGCGCACCAGTTACTGTTAAAATTGGACCAGTTGTGCTATCGTGGGGGAATTAATGCTTGCTCGGAATTGTAATCAAAAATACCTTGTGAAAAATTGAGAAAAACAGCTAACCGAATAACTGTCAAATTTTTTTTTTATATTTCATGGAAAGTGTTCTTTATGTTTAACAATAAGTTTCTGTTTGAAGGAAAAAAAACTTACAGTCCAAACTTGAATATCAAAGGTCTTCAGTCTATGCAAGAACCTCCATTTCAAAGTTCTGACACGTCAAACAAAACGTTCTCGATCTTTCGTGTGTCGTAAACTCAAATTTGTATGCGGGTTTAACGTTAAAGTTGATATTGAAGGTGTTATGCTGCTGGGTAAATAAAAACCTGCCGGGTAGCTGTCGATGTTAAAGTTTCTGTGTCAATCTTTCAGCCTTAAGCCATCGCCACAATACAAAAACAAAATCAATCACTCATCCACATATTATGGGACCAAAACAAGAATAATAGATTAATTTCAAAATCTTTGCATTGCTCATATTTGACTGCTGTCAAAAATATCCGTACATCGTGGAAGTTGCAATCATCATCTTATTCAATCACTTGATTTATTGTTCCATCTTGTGACTGACGTGACTGTATTTCGTTTGATTTTTTGGATCATCGTTCTCCAGGGATCGCGATGGGCCCAGTCTGGTGCCAAGTGTTGAATGAGTTTTTTCATCCCCCTATTTAACCTAATCTATGACGGACAGGAGACATACAATTCATTTAATCTCATAAACGCTTCTTAATTACACGATGGCCTGCAATATGTTCTATAATATTTTTTACGGTTATTGTTTTAAATCTTACAGGAACAGGATAAGAATATAGGTTAGGTTAGGTTTATGTGGCTGTCGGCAGAAGCCGACACACTTAGACCAATTTAGGTCCATTGTGATACCACGTATATTATCTACCTCAACTCTGTAGATGGGACTGGCCAACGACACGCAGTTGTTCTCAAACGGTCCCCCATCTACGTACTAACCGCGCCCAACGTCGTTTAATTACGGTGATCTGACGAGAACCGATTAACTCGACGTGGTATGGTCGTTGGTTGATAAGAATATAACTGCAGCGCCATCTTAAAAACAGCGCTTGTAGTAAAAGACGACTAAGGGGAGAAATCACATCTAGTCAATTTTACAATTTGTGTAAGCTTAGCGACACATAAATATCTAAAACATCTTGAAACTGTCCGGCAAGGTTATAATGTAAAGGAAAAACAATGCATGGAAGAGTATTCCACATTCGTGTTGTACGGCTGAGGAAAGATTCTTTGAATTTCACTGTACGTCCGAACACTGGCTTGTGGGTGAACTGATGAGCAATTCCTTACATGGCGGGTATTGCGATTGAAATGTTAAAGGGGAGAAATGCAACTCGCTATTTTGTTTGAGCACTTATTGTGGAAATAACGATAAAATAACGAAAGACAGGAGACATTACGACGATGACTAAGAGAGTCAATCGATCTCGCGATGTCTCGGTCGTTAATGAGGTTTATAGCGCGTTTTTGGATCCTGTCAAATAGCTCCAAATAAGTTATTGGTGCACCGGACCTGATATGAGCGTTGTACTCGAGTTTCGGGCGAATGATCGCCTTATAAATTGTAGCCCGATTAGAAATATTACTTGCATCGCTTAAGGAAGCCTAGACATTTTGCGGCGTTCTTGGCGACATCGAATATGTGGTCATTCCAACGAAGGTTGTCATTGACACACATACCAAGAATGGAAAGTCATTCGGTTTCAGCGATGCAAGTGCCATTCATGGATAATGGCAGTGTGTGTTGTGGTTTTGCTTTAATGACAGGAGACAGCATTGTGTTTTGAAAGCATTAAATTCCATTCTATTGGTTGTACCCCACTGAGTTATGCTGTTAAGATTGGAATTTAATGAGTTTAACATACGTTGCCGTTCCAGTTCCACACCCGAAGATGAGGGGCGTGAACCAAGAAACGAATATGAGAAGCTGAGGGTTCTGTCATCAGCAAAGTAATGGATTGGATTAGAAATAACAGACATTAGATCATTTATAAAAATGAGAAAGAGAGTCGGGAACAGAACAGAGCCTTGGGGAACACCAGCATTTATTTGGTGAGTTGCAGACTTGAAACCGTCCAAAACAACTTGAATCTTTGCAAGATGCAATGGCACTCAGACGCATTAGGAGAGTGCGTACTGAAGAGAATATTTCATCAGTTCGGGAGAGTGATGAAGAAGATCCAAATTTGTCGATTCGACGTTACTCCATGTTGATAAAATGCATATTTTTTTATGTACTCGTATAGTTAGTTAGTTAGTTTAATTGACTATTTATTTCATATAAATAACTTGTTAACAATTTTAATTTTGATTTCTTAGTCTATTTTGGTTTGGCTAAAGGCCGTCTACCAGATTGGCAATATAGAACATGTTCTGTTCCGTTTACTTTGCATATAAATTAAACAGATTTCAAGTTTTTTGTATAACTAAAAGTTCTCGTCTATGATACGTTGTCTGTAGTGTAATGCGCTGGTTAAGAAGTCGTATAATGGTTTCCAGCCTCGGTTACCATTTAAAATGCTCAACATTTCTTCAACCGAAAGTACAATAGCTCCAAAGGAATTATAACGGAATTCTTTGAGGATGGGGCATATAGCGATGATTCATCGCTATATGTACTCGTATATAAATATAACTAACTCTTCTTCTTGTTTCTGTGTCAAAATTTGCTGGGATGTATATTTTGATAGAAAGGTTTCTTCTGTATCTTTTTCTGAATCTGTGCATAGTTTTAGAAGATCACGTTTCTTTGATCTGGACTGTAGGGTCGTGCGTTTTATACCGTACTTTCGAGAAGCTGAAGCTAAATTTTCTCAACAACATTCTACATCCGAAATAGCATTTTTTATATCAGTTTCATTTATTTTGACTCTGTCAGTCTTTTTCTTATAATTTCGAACCATATCTACATTAAAATAAATAATAAATTGCTTAATAAAATTTGTGCCTAGTTTTTTTTATTATAAACGAATGCCGAATGTGCCCCATAAACAGACGCCGAATGTGCCCCGAAGTCTAAAATTTTCTCTTTCAAATTATTTCACAAACACTTATAAGACTCGGACAGATTTGGGTTCTTTACCTTCTACTAATGTTTAATCTTACTTTTTACAAAATATCACTTTCATTAACTCAAAAATAACATACAAAATTGCTCAGTAGAAATTTACAGCCAGCAGCACAAAAACACACAACCACTTGTAACTTTTTTTGCACACTGACTAGGATTGTCAAACTACAAAGCATCTTGCGGGTGCATAGAAGGGTGCGTTGAAAAAAGAAACCATCGGTTTATACCCTGGCGTTCTTGGTGAAAATGACGGTGCCGAATGTGCCCCAGTTTACCATACATCCTATTAGTTTATATTGAAGTACTCTACACATCCTGCTAGGTCGCGTTAGTGTGCCATCAAAAAAAAGGCACCATTTTTGTGCATGGCCCTTTATTTGATTAATCGACAATTAATTTCAAAATGGCTGAATGGGTTTGTGCATATGAAAGGTGAAATTGATATACCCAACCTCGCAAGTACTCCAAATCCAACAGAGGACCAAAGCAGAAGGGGAGCATGCCCCCTATACAGATTGCACGGTTTATGAGGTCTCCTTGTGAATTCTCAATAGAATTTGCTATCAGAGTGAGGTTAAAAACGATTTTTTTAAAACGTTTTTTCGATTTTTTACACGTTTTCTAAAGCGATAACTAGTGGAAACATTGTTTTTATACCTTTTTCTAAGTAAAAAAAAAACAAAACTCCATTAGAAGTGCGTGCTCCTATTTGGGAAAGCGGTCGCAATGATCTACCTGAGCACAGTTTGTATGGAGAGATTCGATCCCTACATTTTGCTTTCTCGGAAAACTATTATCAAATTCTTCATCAATATTTGAACAATAATCGTCGTGTTATTGTATTTTTAAACCAATTTGTCTAATGTCGTTTTTGATTAGTCAAAATAATCGAAATTTTTTTTTGTATCAGATCAGTTTTCATGTTCGATTGGGCGCAAGAAATTGTGTTTTTTTTTAACTAGATCACTTCGCAAATCTCGATTTCGAAGCATGATATACACCTAGTTGCACTAACACTAATATATTAGGCATTTGTTACTATAAAGTTTCTCGCTAAACAATATGTTAAATACCAGTGTTTAATATTGTTCTGTGGAAAGAAAATTAAGTGAAAATAAAAGCAATTTTTTTATTTAATTTTTAGGAAATCCTGGTAGTGCGCCATCTAGCAAGCGGTGCCGACATCTTACGTTATTCCAAATAACCAAACACCTCCCTAAAAATCCGAGTTCTGAACGCGTCCACTTCCCTCACACGAACTGTCAAGAAAATAATCTGCATCCGATTTCCGGCATCTTCGAGTCGGCCATTGCAGTTTAATTGAAAGAGTGGAAGTAGGTGGACGTGCCAAACACCCTGCTGGGCATTATAAAATCCCAAAACGCAGGAGGAACGGAGAAACCAGGTGTAAGTCCTCAATACAAACCCGTGAGGCAATTTCACCACCAATTCGGTGCAGTGGCCCAATTTACCAGCCGTGGGAGACGTAATCCAAGTAAGTCCAGGACGTTCAGGGGAAAGTAATTCTCCCATCCTGACGTTGGTATTCCCACAGGTCGGGGCACATCAGACATGGTCATCAGCTGCCAGCGAAACAGTCGCACCCTCGACGGCAATCAGAGGCGTGATACCGGCACGAGCGTCCAAACAACGCGGGCAAGAGCGCTCCATAGGACGCAGTACCGCGGCACGCTGAGCGTAACACCGCCCCCCCGTCAAGCGGACGAAGAACTCGTAGTCGTCCTGCGTCAACGCCCAATTTTAGGCAGGTGGTCCCAGCACTTTGGGAGCGACCGCGCGGAACAGCAGGGATTCGGCAACATAGGTCGAAAAACCATTGCATCCCAGGTAAGAAATCTTCGTTCTCGGCAGGAATTAAGTCCATCTTCTAATCTATTTGTATTCCACCCAGCTTTGGTTAGGAAGTAGACGGTAGTGACCTATACCACAACACTCGAGGTCGAGGCAGAGCCATATAGCGCCTGTCTCGTGCGATATCTTTTTCCCCCACTGCGTCGTCGCAAGAGCAACGTCTCTACCGGGGGCATAAGTGCGTCCGAACTGCTCAACACCCCCCGAGTCCGCCTCCCGAGAGGAGACCGGACGACCACCGTGCAACATTCCAGCACCAGAACCAGCAGCGATAGTGATATAATGTATTTATATAGGAAAACAGAGAGTGTAAATTTTTATTCGAAATTAAATAGCAATTTCGTGCACTCGGTGAATTAATTAATTTCCCGCGAGGGTGTAGTCAATCTTAGCGCCCCGGGGCGGAATCATTCCTAGTAATTATCTGAGCTGAGTGCTGCAAGGTACGGTGCACAGTCGTCCCTCCAACATCGTATTCCCGGTAAGGAGCAGGCCCTGAATTTATTTTTGAATTCAGTCCAGGCCAAAAGCCAGCTCAGGCCTTCAGGCCAAACCGCCCCCACTAGTGCCCACGGGTTGGACTTGGGTGGATTTCGACCTCTCGTATCTCGGATACCGTCAGCACTCTAGAATAACTCCACGTTAGAGTACAAGTATAATTATAAGTTACATTTAGTATAAAATTAAACCCTAAACGTATTTAGAGGAAGATTTTTTTTTTAAAGTAAAATTTCGCGATTTAATAATAATTAAATAAACCTCCAATTGGAATAAATAGTTTTCGGTTGTCGATACGCATTCGCTAGGCGGTAGTATTTCGCGACAAAGAATGCGCGACGTCGTTCGAAAACCATACGCCACCGTCTTAACGTCTTGAGATCGCCTTCACCGGTCTAGCCGCGATGGGACATTGTAAATCATCATCGATGAGATTATTTCTAAGAATTCTCGCCGAAAAGATTATATTATATATTATATATTTTTAAGTAGAGCTAAGGACCCCTTCTGTTAGTCATAAGATACCGAGGACCCCTTTTTGGGCCCGAGAATGTACTGAAATAAAATTTAGCCCCTATCTTTGAACAGCGTCTTGTAGTTTCGGGCGGTTATCTGTTCCGCTCTGGCATTCCAGGTTCTTCCAGGCATTCTGATGGAATAGAATACCCTTAGGGGATGGAGGAACATCGGAGGGAAGTGGATCCAGGGTAACCGATCCTTTAGGAGGGTCAGTTGCCTTTTCCAATTTAGGGGCCATCGTCAAGGGAGCGGCGCGTGGGCATGGCGGGGTGGGCCAGCTCGAGGGGGAGGCATTTTTTCCAGCTTGCTCTCCCCCTCCCACTTTCGCATTGCGGAGTCCCAGGATGACTAAGGTCTGCGAAGCTACATATACGTACACACCTACACACTTTTCTGGGTCAACATCCGTCGGGAGGGACTTAAGTCTCTCTCTTTCCGGGTATCGTCCTTCGTATGGTTACGGCCGCGTATCAACAAAGCGGCCAAGGAAGATACCCCAACAATTATCCCCAATTTCAGGCATGTAAATAATGGTAACCCCAGTTTGGAACCAGCGGCAAGTATCCACTCCCACCGATGAGCTAGCGCGGGGATGTAGGACCCATGCCTGGCTGCTGGCGGCCGAACACCCTCGTCCATCCAGCTCCTCGGAGGTGCTCCGGAGTCCTGTGACCGGATACTCTTCAAGGCAGATAGAATGGGGTGGACGAAGTACGCTCGTATATGTGGCGTTCTCGTGGCATAGAGCAGTTCTGTCTGTTCTGTTCTTGTGGTGTGGGGGGCTGTCCTCTACCAAGCCACGTTGACAGTCGACTCGGGATCGAGTCGAGTCTGACGTTTAGGCTCCTCAACGAACCCATCAGTACGGGTGTTCCGTTACAAATTTTTATTTTTTAAAATTATTTAAGAACAAAGAATACGGATATATAAGCTGTTCCAATAATTTGTTTTTCAACACCAAGCGGGCTGTCAATTGTCACACCAATACTATAACAGAAAAAAATCTATCTGGTTTTGTTTTCGATTGGGCACGAACAATCTGAAATCTGAGAACAAAATCCGAAAAGCCCAATTGAAAACGACATAAAATAAAACAAAAATGTATTCAGTTTCAAATTTAGAAATATCAAAAACAAAATGTTTATTGATATTACCTACACTATTTATGTTATAATACTCGCAGACGGTGTTTGAAGGGCTTATTTGAACAGACGCATGTCCGATTTGCGTTCTCAGAACACGATAATCAATTTCAATAAAAATCTTTGTATTATTGCATTTTCAAACAAATTTTAAACAAATCTTTGATCATTTCACTTCGTTTTGGGTTTATCTGTGACATTTGTTATTAAACGTGAAGGTGGATGCGGTTCAATATAATGGCAAATTGTGCCTTGTTTGCATTAGCAATGACAGCTTTTTCACGTTGTTATTCTCGTTATTCGTAATATGCATAAGTCAGGTATCGTTACGACAAAATCCTTCATCGTGACTCTCGTCCCCAAATTATCGAAATACTGTGCCTTGTTTGCATTTAGAATGGCAAATTTTTCAAGTCGATGATCTCGTTATTTGTAAGATGCATAGGTCGTAGGTATCGTTACGGCAAAATCTTTTGTTCAGCTTCTGACTCGCAAAGGCGAAGAAAACTGCACTACGGTCTATTATACGGTAATGTCTCGCGGCGCAGGGCTACGAGACTGGGTTCAGTCGGGCAAGCTGGATCTGGAAATGAAAAAGACCTTTGTAAGGATTGCCCTTGCCTCGGCTATTGCTCCAGTCAGCAGATTTCCGGCAGCAGTGACCTGCTACGTACGGGAGGGACTTTTTAACGAATCAAACCTAAGTAGGCGCTGCGAATAACAACAATGAAACTATGGTTGTCGTTCTACGAACTCCGGGTAAGGAGTCCACTTTATTAATTACAATTAGGAGTTTTTATACAGTTTTTATTGCTGCATATGCTAAAAACATCGAACCCATCATCGAATATTTGTTTTTAATATTATTATTAAATGCTGGCTATTACCTTGGTACAAAGTCTCATGCCCGCTTCACACATTCATCCAGAATTGCGTACTCAGCACTTGATAGCTTTTTGTATTAAGTTGTAACCTGAGCGATCTTTCCCTCGTCTGCTTTGTGCCAAACCGTCCACAGTAGATATCGGTGAGCAGGCGAGGTATTTTAATTAATTATTATTTCTACTCTGTGCTACCCGATATCTTACTGGGTTGTGGCTTGAATTCAAGTGGAAGGCAATAGCCCCGTGTCTTCCGGGTTCGATGTTCCAGCATATGAGAACTGGGTAAGCAATTAGTTAAGTGGCCTCTGGTGTGGCCAGTTCACACCACCTGTCCGGGGGAGAAAAAAAGAAATTATGCTATGTGTTGATTTCTTTTTTTCCCGTGCCACTTTTACAATTATATAAATTTTAATTCTTGTTAGCTTGTTTAGCTTTAATGCTTATATACTAAAATTTTACAAATAATTTAGCTTTTATTCTTATATAAAGGGTTTTTCAACAGGGACGCTACAAAAGTAGAGCGACAGGGACAGCCAACGACGCCGAACTTCTTGCCGCTCTTTTGACATTTCTCTTCAGTAAGGTTTGCCATTTCATGATGGAAAGATATACGAGCCAACAACGACTCGAAATTATTAAAATTTATTACCGAAATTCGGAGTCAGTGGCCTCAACGTTAAGAGCGCTACGTCCAATTTATGGTCGTCACGAAATGGTCCAGTCGCTTGGCCGCCTCGGTCGTGCGATTTGACGCCGTTAGACTATTTCCTGTGGGGCTACGTCAAGTCTATGGTCTATGCCAACAAGCCAGCGATGATTGATGAACTTCGTACGAATATCGAACGTGAAATTGTAGCAGTATCGGCCGATTTATGCTTGAAAACCGTCGAAAATTGGGTTCAGCGTCTGGACTTCTGCAAGCGTGCCCGTGGTGGCCATGCAAAAGAAATCGAGTTCCATACATAATGGCATCGAACGTACTTTTACAGGAATAAAGAATTTCATTGATATCCAAAACCGTTTTTGTTTAATTTAAAAAAAACTTTTGTAGCGCTCTTATTGAAAAGCCCTGTACTAATGTTTACAAATAGTTTAACTTACATACTAATAGTTGACAAATAATTTAGCTTTTATGTTTATATACTAATAGTTTACAAACAGTTTAGCTTTAATGCTTATATACTAAAAGTTTACAAATAGTTTAGCTTACATACTAACAGTTGACAAATAATTTAGCTTTTATGCTTATATACTAACCCCCGTATTAATAAACAACGAATAGCGGCGAGTTAGCACTAGCACATGTGTTAACTCTTAATTTTGATTAATAAACGTGTGTTAGCTTTCACTGACATGTGATAACGAGTTGATAACTTAACTTAACGAATTCGGCGTATAAAGAGTGGATAACTTCACACATTCTCAGATTGTAGTTCATGCATTCACAAATTGAGAGGATGCGCATGTATGTATAGAAACATATAGGGGATGAGAGAGAAAACTGTCACCCATTTGGGCATATCACTCTTTCATAATGCGTTGACTCCATAGTAGTTCCATCGTATTGGAATGGAATACATAAAAATGAGTGTCAACTGATGAAATATGACAGATACACTAGATTTTTGAATATAATTTGGTTAAGTGCTGCCGTATTGTAGGTGAAGTGCTGGCGTATTGTAGGTGATAAAGAGCAAACAGCTAACACAGGGGACAAATATTTTTATTAATCAGAAAAGTTATCCTATGGACAAGTTCGTTATCCGTGTGCCAGCTAACTCGTGTGTTAAGGAGCGGATAGTGTTTTTCTATTAATATGGCTGTAATAGTTTACAAACAGTTTAGCTTTAATGCTTATATACTAAAAGTTTACAAATAGTTTAGCTTTTATGCTAATGTTGGGATATCCGCTTTCCCCCTTTTTTTAATATTAGTTTAGATCATTAGCATATATATAAGAATGGTTTTAATCTATTCGTATGTACTTTTAATTTTTTGTTATCGTAACTGATTTCGCAGTTTACCCCATCTTGGGATATCACCTCGTAAGGGCCGATGTAGATTGGGTCTAGTTTTTTCCGGTTTTCATTCCTGAGCAAGACTAAACTACCTATGTCGAAATTTGTTTGTCTCGTTTTTCCGTCCCTGTCATACCTATTTTTCCTATTGACCTTTTTTTCTATTAGGGTATTCCTGGCATCTCTATGAGCTATTTGCAACTTGTTTCTTAGATCAATTACGTAGTCTTCATAGTTGTACACTGGGTCTACCTTTTTGGTGATGTTCGAAGGTAAAATGCACTGTCTTCCGAACACAAGTTCGAAAGGGGTGAATCCTGTTTCCGAATGCACCGTGGTGTTATAACAGAACACGTAATAAGGTTAGGTTAGGTTAGGTTTAGGTGGCTATCGGCAGAAGCCGACACATTTAGACCAATTTAGGTCCATTGTGATACCACGTATATTATCTACCTCAACTCTGTAGATGGGACTGGCCAACGAGACGCGGTTGTTCTCAAACGGTCTCCCATCTACGTACTAATCGCGCCCAACGTCGCTTAATTACGGTGATTATTAATTAGCCATCTGTTCCAATCTGAATGTTTGTCGGAAACGTAATTTGTCAAGTAAGCTCCTAGAACCTTATGTGAATTTTCTATTGCTCCTATGCTCTCGTGATGATATGCCGTCGATTGCAATTGCTCTATCTTTAACAATTTGCATATGTCCCGGAATACTCTATTCAGGAATTCGGTGCCTTGGTCCGAAGCTATCGTCCCGGGGACTCCGTATTTGAGTATACAAAACTCCACAAGTCCCGATGCTACTGTTGTAGCCTCTTTATTTGGGAGTGGGATTGCTTCGATAAATTTCGTGAGTTCGTCTTCTAAGGTAAGAATGTACATCGATCCATCTTCTGCTTCATCAAGAGGACCTACTAAATCCAAGAAAATTTTCTCGAACGATGATTCTGCTGTTGTTGTTATAGTCATTGGTTGTTTTTTGGCTGAATGTGCTTGTTTCTTTGGCATCTGGTGCAGTGCTTAACGAACATGGCCACGTCATTCTGCATGCCTGTCCAAAAATATTTTTTCTTGATGTTGCGTAACATACGATATTTTGCACGGGTCCGTTACTTCAGTAATGTTTGCAATTAGGTGCACCTCTAATTTGCTTTCTTTAAATATTTCTTGTAATTGTTTTTTTAATATATTTAGTCGTAGGAAAAAGAAACACGAGCAATTCTAAAAAGAAACAAAAACGTCTTTATTATCGCAATATAATTTTGGCGAAAAAGAATGCTAGGAATAACTGGTCCTAGCTGGTGGACGGTACGGTGTAATCTGCCGATGAGTTTTACCGGAGAAAAGTAACTGATCGTCCTCGATGCTGGTTGGCTGGTTGTAGGTGGCTTCTATCCTCTTCTGTCACTTTGGTGTGGTGTGCGGCGTTGCCAGAAGGGCGCTGATTACAGTGTCCTAACCCCCCGCCCCATAGACCCCCAGAAGGCTTCCGCACCCTACAGGAAGCGTCCTGGGATTCGTACCTGGCGGCCTGTGCGGGTGCGTGGAGGCTGAGCTATTGATGTTGAACGATGTGGCGGGCAAGGGTTAGTCGGTGTGGATTTAGGTGGTTGTGCGTTGACGTCTTGTTCACCCTCTAAATATGCTGGCTTTAAGCGGTCTATCGAAATTTTTGTGTGCTTCCCTCGAATGTGCATGGTGAAAAATTTTTCTTTAAGTTCGGTTATTGTATAGAGTCCTTCCTACGGCGGGACTATCGATGCTTTAACCGAGTCGTTGCGAACGAATGCATGGGTTGACGTCCGTAAGTGCTGGTGATCAAATGGGCGCTGTTCGGTGTGCCAAGCGGTCTGCTCGGGCCTAGCCTGGCGCATCATAAGTCGTAGGTCTTTGATGAACTCGCTTTGCGAACGGTTGTCGAGCGTTGGTGCCAGCAGATCGGCTGGGAGTCTGAGGGATGTGCCGTAGACCAGTTCTGCTGGTGTGGCGTCGATGTCTTCCTTAAGAGTTGCGCGAAGCCCGAGCAGTATAAGCGGTAGGCGTTTTATCCATCGTGAGGAATCGTTGCAGTTAATGGCGGCCTTCAAAGTTCGGTGGAAACCCTCGACGATTCCGTTTGCTTGCGGGTGATATGAGGTCGTCATAGTATAGTTTGTTCCCATGCACTTGCAGAGTTCGGTGAAGATCGATGATGTAAATTGCCTTCCTTGATCAGACGTGATTTGAGAGGGGGATCCGAATCGGGCAATCCAGCCGTTGATGAGAGCATTCGCGCAGTCATGTCTTCCATTGGATACGCTTCCGGCCACCTAGTGTATCGATCGATGACTGTCAAGAGGTAGCGATATCCCTCAGAAGGCGGGAACGGCCCCAGGATGTCGATATTGATGTTGGTAAAGCGCTCGTCGGGGGTTGCGTAGCGTCGAAGTTCGGTTTTAGAGTGGCGTTGCACTTTCGTTTTCTGGCATGGTATACATGTCTTGGCGAAGTTAGCGCAGTGCTGGCGAATGTTGGGCCATATGAAGCGTTCAGCCATGAGGAGCACAGATACGCGGCGACCTGGGTGTGAGAGGTTGTGTGTTGCGTCGAAAAATGCTTTGCGAAGGTCCTGGTGAAACGGGCTCGACCAATTCGATTTGGACGGTCGACATATCCCGGCACGCATGAGCAACTCGAACTCCTTTCTTGCGGCGATAAGCTTGTCTGGCGGTAGACGTCGTGCTCGTGCTGAACAGGGTGGGCCATTGGTCTCTATGAACTGCACAGCTTTTGAGTTAGTCGACGGTCCCGGTGGTGCAAGGCGAGTGATGCTAGGATGTGCCATTATGATGTCGGCGAATGGCGCGTTTCGGTCGATGAGCTGAGTGGATGGTTGACTGCTGGTTATATCGAAAAGCGTCTTCGATAGCGAGTGGGTACGTGAATCTATAAAGTCCAAGCAAATGGACGTCCGAGACCCAGGTTAAGCTCGTGAGTGACCTCTCCGTAAACTTTTATTGGCGAGCCGTTTACGGCAAACAGCTGTGGAATACAGGAAACTTCGGCACCTGTGTCGATAAGAAAAGGGAGGTTAGTATTTTCGTCACGTAAACATAGTCGATTGATGGAGGCTGAGGCACGTTGGCGTTTTACCACCGCATCCGAGGGCTTCGAGCGAAGTCATGCTTGTCGTGGCAGAGGCGAAATAGCGGAGGATTGACGAAGAAAGCGATATGGTGGGCGACAATTGGTTGCCCTGTTGCCGAATTTGCGGTGAAACCAGCAGTCATCGAACTGATCGGTGGATAATTCGCGTCTGCGCTGACTGGAAATTCAGGGCTGAGCCAGTCGTGGCGAAGTGCGTGTGCGTGGTCGTGATGGTCGCTGTTGGCGCTGATGCGTTAGCAATTTGGAGAATTCTTGAACCATATGTTCTATTGCGGGTGAGTCTAAAGAAGCGCTGGTGTTAGCGTGGTGTTCGGATGGCGTGGGTGGACTGCGTTAAGTTGACGAAGTTCGATGTTTTCCATAACATAGTCGGCGATTTGTGTCTTCTCAGCAGCGGAGCCTTTTACCAGGGTGGTAACTGCATGAACGGATTGTGGTAGGCGCGAAGCCCATAAGTCCAGTAGCACCGCCTCACCTAGCGAGCCCTTGGCTGCCTGGACCATCTCGTAGTAGAGCTGACTCGGCTTCTTATCGCCGAGGGGCATGTTGTGAAGTACGCGACGATGTCGTTTTTGCTGGCTATCGGCGAAATAGTTCGTCAATTGAGTGCGGATATATTCGTATTTGTCATGCTCCGGCGTGGCGTCGATTAATGGTCGGAGTTCTGTAATGCGCGAGGGCGGCAGTTGTGAGCAAACTGTGTCGAATTTACGACCGTCCTGCGCGATCCCAGATTCGCGTAATAAAAATGCTAGGAATAACTGGTCCTAGCTGGTTGACGGTACAAACACACCGATTTTGAACGAGTTGTTGCTATGTGGTTATTGCATCGCCGTATTAAGCGGCGTAGGATTAAGCGCAAGTTCTGGATTCATCCTATTAATCAAAGCAGAGAGCACACGGGAACATTCTACACTCTTTTTGAAGAGCTAAGGCGCTATGGTAGTAAGTTTTTCAACTTCTTACGAATGTCTATTGCATCCTTTGACGAACTCCACGAGAAGTTGAAAAATGAAATCCAACATCAGAATACTAAAATGAGAAATTCTATTCCTTCATTAGAAAGGCTTGCTCTAACACTGAGGTAAGCACAGCAAACTTCCCTCCATGCATCCCTGGTAAGATTCCTGTCTTTAAATTTATCCAAGGTTTTATCCCACAAAACAGGTCTTGCCTCCACTAATGAAATAAGGACATTATTGTCAATTAAATCACCCATTGCACTTTAATTCAAACGCACTACCAAAACTAGTTTTAAACGTAGTATGTACCTACAATTTCACACACTGAATCAAGCGAGAGCAGTCGAATGGAATGGTCCGCAAAAAATCGGTGCGTGTGCAAGCGTGTATTTAATCACTTACGCCACTACTTCCCGATACTGCCGGCGATACAGTGGCAGCGGACGGCTGCTCACCGGCATTTTGCCGGCACCGATCAGCGGTCGGCGTGTGTGCCAGGTCCCGTTCTCATATGTGGTTCACTATTGGAATTTGGACGACCGGTATAAAATCGGCCGTCCAAAATCGGTGTGTGTGCAATTAGCCTAACTGGTCGTCCTCGATGCTGGTTGGCTGGTTGTAGGTGGATTCTATCAGGCGGCTTCTATCCTCTTCTGTCACTTTGGTGTGGTGTGCGGCGTTGCCAGAAGGGCGCTGATTACAGTGTGCTAACCCCCCGCCACATATATTTAGTTTTAATTTTTGGCAGCCGCCTGAGAGTTTTCCTAACTCTTCCTTGGTTATATACACCTCTTTAATAGCTAAAGGTCCACATATTTCCCGCACGTCCCTCAACAACATTTGGTCAAATGATGCTAATCGGGCTGTAGTGGGGGTTGTGGATCCTTTGCTGTTAGATGTCATCGGTTCCCTAGTTTTCGGCACGTCCCTTGACAACATTTGGTCAAATGATGCCGATCGGGCGGTAGTGCTTATTTTGGACCGGTTTAAGATCAAACAATTTCTTGGAACGTATCCTAGAACAAGGTTTGGACCTAATATTTTTCCGGTACCCTCAAATTTTGCAAAATCTTCTTCTTCTTCGTTGAAACTACTTATAATTTTCAGTTCGACTATTTTCAGCCCACTTTCGGGTGGTTTTAATAACTCTGTTATTTTGTTCTTATAGCTTTCTTCCTTGCTTAATATTTTCGCGCGTTTATCCTGATTTTGTTTTCGGGCTTGAGCTCGTGTTGTTATGCACACGTATAGTTTTTGGAATTCTTCGGAAGTTATTTTAATCCGACTCAGAGCGCCCGCGGTACTGTTATCTTTTCCTGGCGAATACTCTACATCGAAGTTGTATTCCTCGAGATGTAGTCTGAATTTCGTTAATCTACTTGAAGGCTCCTTTAGTGAGAACAAGTACACGAGGGGTCTGTGGTCGGTTAGAATTTTGAACCATCTTCCGAACAGGTATGGTCAGTATTGCTTCACAGGCCGACTATTGCAAGTGACTTTTTTTCGATAGTGCTGTAGTTTTTTTGCTGCACTATTAAGGGTTTTGCTTCCATATGCAATGGGTCTGTCGTCGTAATTTGATAGGACGGCGCCTAAAGCAAATCCGGAGGCATCTGTTCGTATGATGAATTCCTTTTCAAAACTCGGGAATTGGAGAATTTTTGGGCTTATGAGGAAATTCTTAAGGGCATTGAAAGAAGTCCTCATTAAAGCTAAATTCTACCTTTTTACGAAGTAACCGATTTAGCGCCTGCGGGTTGGTTACCTACCAGGCGCGTCCCCGGGTGGTGGATAGGGGGACCTCGGTACGATACGTTCGTGATCCGAGGTTTTAGAGTTATAGCGGCATTTTATACACCGTCAAAGCTGTTAAGTGTTGCATTCGCTCACCCCTTACTGGACACAACCATCATCATCTACGGAGGTGAATACACTCATAGCATAGAACTACAAAACTTCGTCTCTTTCACACTCTTGTAACCTTTTGTTGTTTTCTATACTTTTTTAATAATAACTTTTCATAAACCACATTGGTAGTTCTTTATTCGTCTGGTTCCTAAAATCGAATTTCCAGGAATACATCAACAGGTTATGAGCCCAGGTTTCGGCACACCCATAGGCAGAAAAATCAGGCGCATATAAAAGAATATATATTTGCCCATCACATATTTTTTCCAAGGAGGCTGTAATACATTTTGTGTTTAGGTAATGGCGGACTCGCTGAAGACGACTATCACAAAATTGGGACATGACAACTACCATGTATGGAAATTTAAGTTGGAGCTTCTACTTAGGAGGGACGATTTATGGGAAGTTGTTGCGGCGGCAAAGCCGGATCCTGTTACAGAAGTCTGGAAAAAGAAGGATAGCGACGCCAAAGCAATGATCGGTTTAGCAGTAGAAGACAGCCAACTCCATCACGTACGGCGAGCAGAAACAGCCAAAGCAGCGTGGGAAAAGTTAAAACAGCACCATGAGAAGTCGACGCTCAGCAACAAAGTTCACTTGATGAGGCAAATCTGCAGCCTGAAGCTGAACGAAGCCGGAAGCATGGAGAATCACATTCAGTCCATGATGACCCTTTTCGATAAGTTGATCGCCATCGGAGAAGAGCAGTTATCGGACAGCTGGACCATAGCTATGCTTCTTAGCAGTTTGCCCCGGACATATGACACTTTAGTCACAGCACTCGAAACCAGTAATTAAGGGGATTTGACGCTAGATCTGGTCGAAGCAAAGCTGCTAGAGGAGCATCGCAGGCAAGGCGCGGGGAGCAGCGACATAGCTCTTAAGGTATTCAATAAACATTCCAGCGAAAATACTAAATGTTTCTTCTGCAAAAAAAGGGGCCACATGAAGAAAGATTGTCGCGAATACCGAGATTGGAAAGCTACACAAACAAGAAAGGGTAAAGTTAAGACAGTTACCACAAACAATGCATTTTGCTTTCGATTGGACGGCGGCATCTGCGACGGCTGGGTAATGGACTCGGGAGCAACAGTTCACATTACAAACAAGTTGGAGAATTTTAGAGAATTCAACCAAGTTGAATGTGAAAAGGTCGTTGTTGCCAGCGGTGAAGAAATATCTCCCAAAGGTAAAGGCACCTGCATAATTCATATAGCAAACAGCAACAACGACTGACAAAGGGTACACAATTAAATTCCGTGGTGAAATCTGTGAAATCAACTCCGCTAACGGACAAGAGGTAGCGGTAGCTAATTTGACAGGTCATCTTTACAAACTTCGGGAGACATATCATGCATCCAAAGCATTACGGGTATCAGAATGCAACCAGAAGGATCACTGCATTCATTATTGGCATCGGTTGTTTGGCCACCGTAACAACAAGACGATAAAGAGATTAGCAGCGGAAAAACTGGTGAGTGGCATCAGTATACTAGACTGTAAAAACCGTAGAGAATGTGAAACTTGCATGCAGACTAAAATGACACGTTTACCATTCGCAAAGTCAAACAGCGAAAGTCATACTCCACTAGACCTAGTACACAGTGACGTCTGTGGGCCTATGCAGACGACGACACCAGGCGGCAACAGATACTTTCTAACGTTCATCGACGATTTAAGTCGATTCACCGTAGTTTACTTGCTTAAAGATAAATCCGAGGTTTACGAACGTTTAATCCAGTACGTAGAAACGGTTAAAAATATATTTTCAATAAAGCCCAAGATAATTAGGTCTGATAATGGGGGTGAGTACAAGGCTGCAAGAGTCTTACGGTTCCTGGAAAGGCAGGACATACAGTATCAATACACCACACCGTATTCCCCTCAACAGAACGGTACAGCCGAACCAAAAAACAGGTCTTTAGTTGAAATGGCCAGAAGTATGTTGCTCGACGCGTGTTTGGGGTTCGAATTTTGGGGTGAGGCAATCATGACTGCAAATTATTTACAAAACATAGGGACGGGCTACAGTAAGCTTTGGCGAACTGTTGGATACCCTATTCTTATTCCTATCCCTCATAAGTGGGCGTGACAAAAGTCTAAGTATGGTTGAATTGTTAAGAACGCTCTACATATTTTGTTATATAACATTTAAAGGATTTTATCAACAAAAAAAAACGCTCCCTAGCTCAAACTTGGGTGTTTCAATAAAATTGTTTTATTTAATTGTGGGCGTGTCAGTAGGCTGATTTAAAAAAAATTAACACATGAGCATAAAGGGCCCCTAAAGAGTATATATTATAAATTTCAGCTCCCTAGCTCACTTTGAATTTTCAAAAAAAAAAAAATAATAATTGTGGGCGGATTTTGAAAATATTTACACATGAGCATAAAGGGCCCATAGAGAGTATATATTATAAATTTCAGCTCCCTAGCTCAAACTTTGGATTTTCAAAAAAATTGTTTTATTTATTTGTGGGCGTGTCAGTGGGCGGATTTTGAAAAAATTTTATCCCGAGCAGTTTTAGGAGTCATAGGTCATATATAAAAAATTTCAGCTTTCTAGCTCAAAATTCGATTTTTTCCAAAATTTTGTTTTTTTTAGTTTGTGGGCGTGTCTGTGGGCGGATTTCAAAAATTCGTAAACTTGATTATTTCGGGACCCTAGATAGTATATGGTTAAAATTTCAGCTCTCTAGGTCCAGTTTAAAGGGCTAATTTTTGCCGACGGACGGACGGACGGACGGACATGGCTAGATCGACATTACTATCGATGCTGATCATAAATATAGTAACTTTTAGGGGTCTACGGGCAATATTAAGGTATGTTACAAACTATGCGCCAAAATTAATATACCCCTAGAATAGGGTATAAATAGATTGCCATCAAGTGTTATTCCAACAACACCCTACGCATTTTCGGAACGAGGGCTTTCGTTTACATTCCCAAAGAAACACGCGGGAAGCTAGATGATAGGGCAAAGGTGGGAATACTCGTAGGCTACGATGAACATTCAAAGGGTTATCGTCTTGCAGATAAGAACACAAAGAAGATCACCATCAGTAGGGATGTAAAGTTTCTCGATACGTCATCGGACAACTCAAAGGAAGAGCTCAGAATTCGCAGTATCAGTTCCAGTAAGGAGTAGCGCAACATATCCTGCACCTAAAGCTAGCAGTAGTATCCCGAACGAACCTAGAGACGTGGAAACCGAAAGCGATGGTGAGGACTCTTCAGATCCAGACACTCAAGAACAAGCGGTCGAACCAAGGAAATCAAGCAGGCTAAATAAAGGAATACCTCCGGCGCGTTTAATATCTGAGGCTAACATGGTACAAGGTGATGCTGGTAAGGAGCCACGGAATTATAAAGAAGCCACCAGTTGCAGACAAAACGAGAAGTGGAAAAATGCAATGAAGGAGGAGATTCAGAGTCTTCGACAGAAACAGACATGGGTTTTAGTACACCCACCGGATGGAGCAAACATAGTTGAATGCAGGTGGACTTACAAAATTAAAAGAGACACTCAAGGAAACGCTCACAGATTCAAGGCTCGACTGGTTGCACAAGGTTTTAGCCAAAAATATGGTTATGATTACGATCAAACCTTCGCACCCGTCGTACGACAGACCACCTTTCGGATTCTTCTATCAATAGCTGGTAAGTGTAAGATGAAAGTTCAGCACATGGACGCGAAGGCAGCTTTTCTCAACGGAGAGCTAAAGGAAGAAATCTATATGAGGCAACCACCGGGATTCGAAACTGAAGAAGAGGGTCTCGTGTGTCTATTAAAGAAGAGTATTTGTGGGCTGAAACAGGCAGCGTTCGTATGGAATGAAACCTTTCATAAGGTACTCGTCGGAAGCGGTTTTCTCCAGAGCACGGCAGATCCATGTCTATACAGCAACTCGATCAACGGTGTTAATTGCTACATTTTAGTATACGTTGATGATATTCTAGTGGCCAGCATAAACGAAGAACTCATCAAGGAAGTAGAAGACTTGTTGTTAACAACTTAGGAGACATTCATCATTATCTAGGCATCGAGGTTACCAAGGATAGCAACTCAATCTTTATTCTTCCTTGCATGTCTAAGGTCCTTGAGAAAATTCTGGCCTCACAGTTATCGAATTACCTTAAAAGGTTTGATTTACTGTCACCACTTCAGTCTGGTTTACGTGCGAATCACAGCTGCCAAACTGCATTGATCAAAGTCCTTGATGATATTAGGTGTGAATATGACCTGAATAACGTTACTGTTCTCTGTCTGTTGGATTTCTCAAAGGCTTTTGACAGAGTTAACCATGAAACTCTCTGTCAAAAACTGAAATACTATTTTGGCTTTCATGATAGAGCTGTGCGTCTGGTTAGGAGTTATCTGTGCAATCGCTGCCAAAAGGTCAAGATTGGCCAAGCAGAATCAGCGCCATCAAACTTACTTATGGGTGTTCCACAAGGTTCAATATTAGGGCCTTTACTATTCTGCACATTTATAAATGATCTCCCGAATGTTTGTTCAAATGTTTCGCTGCACCTATATGCTGATGATGTACAAATATACTTGTCCCGTCCGATTGGCTTACAGGAGGATCTAATTTGTAGGATTAATGAAGACCTTACGGCAATTTCCAAGTGGTCCATTGATAATGGTCTGACATTGAATCCGGCTAAGTCTCAACTTATTTCTATTTCCAAAAAGCACATTGACACTTCACTCCTGCCTCCAGTTTTTCTCTCCCAACTCCAGCTACAGTTTGTTGAATGTGTCACCAGTCTAGGTCTTAAAATTAATCGGTCACTCTCAGCTGTTAATCACACTAACTACATAGGGGGAAGAATCTATTCTGGATTACGTAGACTCTGGCGATTTGCCGATATAACACCAGTTAATACCAAACTACGACTCATAAAAACCTTACTAGTACCTATAATTGACTTTGCAAATGTGGTCTATTGTAAGCCTGACTCGCACTCCCAACATAAAATCCTTGTAGCTTTTAATGACATGGTAAGATACGTGTATGGCCTCCGACGATACCAACACATCTCACATTACCATCAACTGGTCCTTGGATGGGATGCTCGCTACAGCAGTTTCTTGATGCAAGATGCTGTATATTTTTGCACAAAATCATGCAAAATAAAGCGCCTCATTACGTTTTTGATAAACTGCAATTCGCTCAATCTCTTAGAACTACTAATCTTATAGTACCGGCTTTCAACTACTTGAATTCTTCACGGCTTTTCCTTGTTTCCTTGGTGCCACTTGAACCCGGATATGATAAATCCACAAATAGTTCGGAGCCCATGCTTAACAACAAGGACTATCAGAGACTTATCGGATGTCTACTTTACATCGCAGTAAACACAAGGTCGGATATTGCAGCAAGCGTATCAATTCTAGCAAGCAAGACATCTTCACCAAGTCAAGCTGACTGGATTGAGCTTAAGCGCGTTCTCAAGTATCTTAAGGGAACATCAGGGCTTCGGCTACAACTCAGCGAAATCAAAACGACAGAAGGCGACCTCATCGGATACGCAGACGCGAACTGGGCAGCAGACAAAGCCAATCGAAAGTCGAATTCCGGATACATATTCTTTGTCAACGGAGGAGCAATAAGTTGGTCATGCAGAAAGCAATCATGTGTTTCACTCTCAACAACCGAAGCCGAATTTGTCGCTCTTTCGGAAGCTTGTAGAGAAGCTATCTGGCTACGAAACATCTTAAACGACTTAGGCCACCCTCAAAGTAAACCAACAAAAATCTACGAGGACAACCAGAGCTGCTTAAATCTGATCCGGGAAGAAAAACTTAGTAATCGCTCAAAGCACATAGATACAAAACTGTACTTCCTCATTGTGGAATGCCAGTATTGCCCAACAAACGAGATGTTAGCAGACATGTTAATTAAACCAAGCCATTCGCATTCAAGAACTTAGGGAAAGCTGTGGACTCTTAAGCGAATGAGGAGGAGTGTTAAGTGTTGCATTCGCTCACCCCTTACTGGACACAACCATCATCATCTACGGAGGTGAATGCACTCATAGCATAGAACTACAAAACTTCGTCTCTTTCACACTTTTGTAACCTTTTGTTCTTTTCTATACTTTTTTAATAATAACTTTTCATAAACCACATTGGTAGTTCTTTATTCGTCTGGTTCCTAAAATCGAATTTCCAGAAATACATCAACAAAAGCTCTATCGCGAACCAAACCAAAAACAAGTATGCAGGAACAACTAAAAGATTTAACTACTCCAGGTGGTACTCGCATGGGCGAAAATCCACCCGTGGTCTTTTCGACCACGGTCGGGGCACGGATTCTGGAGGCCCCAACCGACATACTTATATCCCCCGCCTGTACAGGCGTTGACCTTCGAGTTGTGAAAAGGCATGCTTCCGAAGATTCCTGCAGCTCTATCTCCGACACGTTCGGTAGACTGGGCTGGAAAAATGGAGAAAGTGGCGGAGAGTTTCAACCTGATACGCTTAATCTTCAGACCAATAGACAGACAGCCGTTAGGTGCGATGCTGCCGACGAAGCCTGTGAAACCGAACAGGTGAAACGGGCCGCAGAGGCGGCGTGCACTGGTCAGCGTCCATCTAAGAGCCCGCGAAAGAGGAAAAGGAGAAAGGCGGCTATCGTGCGGCGCGAAGAAACTGCACCGCCAGTTGAAGGCGCAAGCGCAGAGAACTGCCCTTCCCCGGCGGCGACGGCAAAGAGATGTAGGTCGGCAGAGGTTACCCCAATCGAAACCAGCCAGCTGACTGAAACCAACGCTGCCTCCCCTTCCAATAGCTCGAACAGGAAAAAACGGAGGAAGAAGGCCTTAAGCACTCCTGTCGGTGGAACTGCGCGCGCACCTTCTGCGTGCCATTCCACTAGAACACTTCCAGCTGATGGAGGTCCCCGTGCCCAAAATCTGAGTGAAACAGCTGCTGCAATCAGAAATGCTCGCGGTAACAGTAGGCAGAAATTGGCTGTCGCGGGAACATATATCAGCAAGAAAAAGACGGTATCCTACAAGAAAGCCGTTACCTATTCTCTGGTGTTACTCATCAGAAAGGCTGGCGAAGACAACAGCATGACCGACGCAGAGTGCAAACACTGTGAAGATCATCTGTGGGGGCTGGCAAAAGCATCCAATGAATGCATTCAAGTGGAGGGCAGTGAACTGAAGAACGGAACCTTTACGGTTAAGTGCTCAACACAGCAAACCCTTGAATGGCTTAGCAAGACGGTGCCGAAAATTCCCTCTCTGGGAACCACAATTTTTGAGGTTTTCAGACCCCAAAAAAAAAACGGGCGCCATCTGCTGGATCCCAGGGAAACTTAGGAAGCTGGCGGATGTGCTAGCGCGCCTACACACCCAGAATCCTGGGCTTGATACTAGTGACTGGACTGTTCATTCCCAGAGGGAGAGTAGAAACAAGGATGATAAGGAAGGATCTACTCTCGTTGTTGGTTTAGATGAAAGTTCTGTCGAGACTATCAGGTCCGGGTATGGGATGCGTCCTTATTTGCACCTTGGAAGGATTCAATTCCGCTTTATTTCCAAGTGAGTGCGAGTAACGGACGAAAACCCCTAGTTTATATCAATGATTGTATTCACTCAGATCAACCTTCAACACTCCAAGGCTGCTACTGCTCTCATCAGTAAGAAGCTTTCCGTGTTGAATACAAAAGCCCACATGACATCCATACAGGAGCCATGGGTGTGGAAAAATCGCATCTGTGGCCTTTGAGGTGTCCGTGGCATCACGATACTCTGTGACGAGCGGTCCGAGAGACCAAGGGCTTGTCTTGCTGTGTCGAACCTTCTCTCAGCGACTAAGCTTGGAAAATTGTGTGGCCAGGATTTGGTTGCTGCAGTCATTAGCTACGAAACGAATGGAGATTGGAAGACCTTCGTCGTGGCGTCAGCTTATCTCCCCTATTATTCAGTAGTGCCTCCACCACCAAGGGCAATTGCTTATCTCATAGACTATTGCGATACCAGGAATATGGGCCTAGTTATATGCTGCGATGCCAATGCTCAAAACACTGTTTGGGGCAGTAGCAAATGCAACATGCGAGGGAACCATCTCCTGGATTTCATTCTATCATCTGATCTTACTATCAACAATGTTGACTCGCAGCCAACTTTTGTGACGTCAAGAAGACAGGAGGTGATCGACCTGACCTTATCAAATAGATACTTTATGGCGGTTACCAACTGGAGGGTCTCTTCGGAGGCATCCCTCTCAGATCATAGATATATCGAATTCCAAATCGAATGCGAAGCCATAACTTTGCAGGAGAGGAGGAATCCAAGAAAAACCAACTGGATACGCTTCAGGGAGGAAATGGGAAGAACTCTCAAAACTCCAACCAAACTCAGGACGAGACAAAAGGTAGAGGATGCTGTTCAAAACCTGAATAGTGCCATTACTAGCTGTTTCGAACTGCCCAGTAAGTAAACCCACTGGCAGAACGCCGGTTCCCTGGTGGAGCTCGGAACTACAAAGAATCCGAAGGGAAGCTAAAAAGCTTCTAAATAGGTCACTCAAGACTGATTTGGAGACAGACTGGAATCTCTACCGATCGAAGCAGAAGGAATATAAGAGGCTAATTCGGGTATCGAAAAGTGTTTCTTATAGGAATTTCTGCGAAAAGATTGAGACACTGGGTGAGTAGGTTGGTTAAAGTTCTGAAAAAGGGCAAACCAGCCAAACTGGACTCACTTAAAAAACCTGATGGCACCTTCACTGAGACGAAAGCGGAAACTCTTAGTTATCTGCTGGAGTCTCACTTTCCGGGTAACCAGATTACAATTGGTTCACAACCAGCCCCGATTAGCGAGACTATGAGTGAGCCAAGACAAACAACTCGGCGTAGCTGGTATATTGCGAAGGCCGTGGTAACGGACGAGGCCATTAAATACGCCTTTGTGTCTTTTGACGGCTTCAAGTCACCTGGTACGGACGGAATATACCCAGCCATGCTGCAACAATGTACAAACCAGTTGCTACCGACTATGAAGAAAATCTTCACCGCTGTCCTAGCACTGACATACATTCCAACACCCTGGCGTACAGTTAGAGTGGCATTTATACCAAAAACTGGCAGAAGTGACTACTCGCTCGCCAAGAGCTTCAGACCAATCAGTCTGACTTCCTTCTTGCTGAAAAGCATAGAAAGGCTGGTCGTGCTTTACGTGCGCAAAACTGCTTTTCGATTGCACCCACTATCTCAGATGCAACATGCCTATCAACGCGGAAAATCCTGCGAGACTGCGCTCCAAAATCTAGTTGGTAGAATTGAGTGCGCGCTTGACAGAAAAGAATACGCGATGGGCATTTTCATCGATATTGAGGGTGCTTTTGACAAT
The DNA here is from genome assembly GCA_949715645.1 of Portevinia maculata. Taxonomy (NCBI): domain Eukaryota; kingdom Metazoa; phylum Arthropoda; class Insecta; order Diptera; family Syrphidae; genus Portevinia; species Portevinia maculata. Next base: position 210,575,610 of record OX454525.1, on the reverse strand, counting down.
GCGACTTTTGATAGCATGTGCAGCTCCGCCAACCAACACGGCGTAGACGAACCACTGGTGTTGTGGATTAAAGCAATGCTAATGAATAGAACATTGGTTGCGGATGCGGATTGTGGCCGCTATGTTATGACGGGGGTAAACAGAGGCCTTGCTGTCTCCACTGCTGTGGTGTATGCTAGTCGACTCTCTGTTGAACGCACTCAACAGTTCTAATGTATACGCTCAGGCGTACGCGGATGATGTTGCCGTGCTTTTTGTTGGATCATGCCCAGCGACTGTATGCGCCAAGGCGCAGGCGGCCCTTGACGTGATCGAATGGTGCACTAGGAATGAGCTCTCGGTCAATCCTCTTAAAACTGAGGTTGTTCTCTTTACGAGAAGGAGGAAGCTGGTCGGGTTGACTCAGCCAGTGCTAAAAGGCGTCACAATCCAACTCTCCAATGAAGCAAAGTATCTGGGAGTCATCCTGGATAGCAAACTTCTTTGGTCCAAACATGTTTAGCTGAAGACTGCCAAGGCGCTGTCTGTTTTCTGGCAGTGTAAAGGCATTTTCGGCAAGACATGGGGCTTATCACCGAAAAGAGTCCTATGGATTTATATGGCTATGATAAGACCATTTATAGCACACGCATCGGTTGTTTGGTGGAATAAGCTTTCACGTAAATACGTTACTGCTGCTTTTGCCAAACTCCAAAGGCAGGTATGTCTCGGCTGCACGGGGCCTTCCCAAGCACGCCTGGCTCCGGCCTAGATGAACTATTGAACCTCCCGCCCATTGATGTTTTCATCATGGGCTGTACAATCAAGGTTATCTCACGTCTAAGAAGAGGTGGCTTTTGGTATAACTCGCACTGGAGTTTTGATGAACTTGCGCAACGGTTGTCCTTCGACTCCTGTCTTATGGATATGCCGTCTGATGCGATGACACCGGAACTTCGGCTAAAGCGCAGCTACGAGGTCGACTTTCCTCGCGTTCAAGACTGGCTCTGTCCGGACTCTGAACCTGGAAGGGAATGCAGTCGAATTTTCACGGATGGCTCCAAAATCGATCAAGGATCTGGTGCTGGTGTCTTCGTGGAGAGCGATAACGTTAGACTTTTTTTTCGTTAGGCAAACATGCGTCAGTCTTCCAAACAGAGACTTATGCTATCCTAATGGACTATGTTACGAGGAACAGGTGGAGGGGGCGAAGTATCTGCGTCTGTAGCGACAGCCAGGCTGCGCTAAGGCCTTACTCAAACCCTTAACTACCTCTAAAATAGTACGTGAATGCAAGATATCTCTGAATTCGGTCGGAAGGTTGAATTCACTTAAACTTGTTTGGGTCCCGGGTCATAACGGGATCACGGGAAATGAGATCTCCGATGAACTTGCTAGACAAGGCTCAGAGGGGGACTTCTCAGGACCTGAACCAGCGATCTGTCTGCCTGCGTCCTCGGTCAGGGCTTCCATTGACGGTTGGCTTTCCTATGAACACAATCGCCGTTGGCATGACTCTCCAGGGTGTAGACAGACTAAGCAAATTCTCCCCGACGTCTGTAGGAAATCCGCGGCATTCTTGTTGTCTCTTAACAGAAAAGACTGCAGACAGACTACTGGCGTTCTTACTGGACACTACGCTTTTGCCAAACACCTTAAGGTGCTAGGCCTAAGCGATACCACTAACTGCGAAGCCTGTGGAGAAAGCGACGACACTGCGGAACATTTCCTGTGATTGTCCTGCTTTTGCTCGTATCAGGTCGCAGGTATTTGGTGCGGATATGGTGAGTGCTGTAAACCTTAGCTCCTTATCATTGAAGCGCCTTCTCGTTTTTCTTAGAAAAGCGAGTAAATTCCCACAGTAAAGTGTGGTCTGCCTGGTAGTACAATGGACCAGTATTGAGTCTGAGTGCTCCAGTGCAGAAAGCCTCACACACCCCAAAAAAAAATATAAAACAAAAAAAAATGGCTAGCGTGGCGAAATTCGGTATGAATTTGCTTTAATAATTGGCAAACGCTACGAAACTTCGGACCTCATCCGCGTCTCGTGGTACTGGGAAGTTTTTCATAACCTCGGATTTGGATGGATCAGGTAATATTCCCTTTTCTGAGATTATGTGTCCCAAATATAGGACCTCTTTCCTAAGAAAAGAACATTTTTCGGGATGAATTTTTAGACTAACTTCTCTGAGTCTTTGAAATACATTCATTAGGTTTTTATTGCGTTGCTCAAGATTTCTTCCGAACACAATTAAGTCATCAAGATATACGAAACAACGTGAATAGGTTAGACCTGACATAGCTACCGATATCATTCTCGAAAATGTGCTGTGTGATATTTGGCAGGCGTTTCCATTTGGTAGTACCCTTGGCTAAGATCTATGCAGGAGAAGTAAGTTGCTCCTCCTACCATATCAAAAATGTCAGTTATGTTTGGCAGCGGGAATTTATCGTCCTCCATTACCTCATTTATCCTCCGGTAATCGATCAGCAATCTAAACTTCTGAAGACCCGTGATGGAATCTTTCTTTTTTTGTACAATCAGGATAGGTGAGTTCCATGCGGAAATCGATGGTTCGATAATATCGTCTGCCAACATTTTCTGTACTTCTATTTGTATGTCACTCTTTTGTGAATGAGGTAGTCTATAGGGTTTGGTATACATAGCGGTAGCTCCATCCTTGAGCGCTATGTGGGCCTGACCTATATGAGTGTATGACAATTTGTCGTTTTCAAGATGAAAAATGTCTTGATATTTGGTGCATATGGGCTCAAGTTCTGAACGCTCTTCTTTGCTCAGTGTGTCAACGCTTAGATTAGCAAGTAATTTTTTTTTTTCGGTTGGAGGTTAATTCCTCGGAGGTGTTATTTCTTAACACGTAGTATTCAGTTAAGGGTGTAGACTGTGGTTCTATCCAGTATAATTTTACCTCAGATTCAAGGGTGTTTAAGATTTTGATTGGCATTTTGCCTTGTTTGGCCTGTGAGATCGAGCTAGCCATAAACACTCCATCACATAATTGCTGTGAATGGAATACTCGTGCTTCTGAGTGTTGGCGGTCGAGCCAATATGTTGACTCGGATCGAGATGAAAGCAATGCCGATGCCGTTCGGGGTTGGTTAACTATGGGGAATGAAATGTGGGCATTGGGTGTGTTTAGTTTTAATGTGTAATATATAGTCGATAATGGCTAGAAAATCCTGCAGAAAGCTCCAAGGATGCCGTCTACTGGTACTGGGAAGGAGTCGGGTACTACGTGGAAGGTGTAGGTTGTCTGTAATTTAACCAGCAATAGGGTATTAGTACATGTCCCTACTGTCTTGAGGTTACCCGATATTCCCATTATTGTGGTTCTATTTCGGCTGTCTACTGTAGTTCCCTGAGTTAGCACATCTTGTCTAATTGTGCAGATGGATGCACCTGTGTCGATTAGGAAAGTGATAGTTTTACTATTGATATCTTTGATAGGAACTTACAGGCCGTTTGTTATTCCCCCTGCACATATTGCTATTGGTCGGCTTCCCTTTCGGTGGGTATTTCGTTTCCCTGGTTCACTACGAAAGCTGTTTCTCTTGAGTTACCTTGATTACGGCGGGGAAGGGAATTATTCATTCGGTTTGGCCTGTTATTTCGTGTGTATCTATTGTTAGGATTGCAGTTATTGGCAATCGGTTGTTGTTTATTATTAAAATGACTATGATTGAAATTAGTTCTATTCCTATTTTCGCTTTGGAGGGTGGGGTAATTGTTAGGAGGATTAGGGGTATTACTGGCTTGAGGGTAATGATTAGCGGGTGGTTGGTTAAAGTACATCGGTTGATTATGCCTAGGAGTGTAGGTTGGAATATTTGGAAAGCCAAGGTTGGGATAGTAGTTGGGGAAATGGTTAGTACGTTGGGTATTTGTGGTGCTAGCAAAGTTTGTATTGTGATTATGGAAGCCTTGTTGTATCCTGTCTCGGAAATGTGGTGGATTTCGTCGTTGCTGAAATCTTGTTTGGGTATTAGCATAACGTACAATTTCCGTTGTGGGGTTGTTACCGGTTTCTATCTCCAGTAGGTGGTCGATAGCGTCTTGTAATTTCGTATGACGGGCGCTGTCCAGAACGATCTTGTATCGCTCGTTGACGCCTTGCTTGAGAAATGCTAGTCCTGCATGATCATTGGCGGTTGTAAGCGTCTCTCGGGCAGATTCTCCTAGCATGCTGGTTTCTAATTCGGTCATTTTCGTTATAAGGCATTCAACCTCTGACACAAACTCCCGCATTGCCCGATTCCTCTGCCGAAGCTTGTCGAGTTTGTGCTGGAGACTTTCTATTGTCTCCCTAGCCCCACATTTGGCAAGGAATTGGTTTTTAGTTCACCAAACGTTGCCGGGTTGGCTGACCCTAGTTCCGTCAATGCTCTACCCTGTATCTTACATTTCAATAGAAACTTTATGAGCGTAGGTTTGGCAGTATCGCTGAGGGTTTCCTAATAAAACTCTATGGAGTTGAGGAAGTCTCTCATGTTCTCCGTACGGTTTTGACTGATTTCGCAGTTGAGTACTGGCAACTTCTGTGCCGTACTGAAATCAAATTCGCTCATTTTGGGTTTATGTTCTTCCGTTACTTTGATATTGTTGAATCTGGAACCTCTTTTGGTCCCAGTATTGTTCCTTAGATTGCTCCTTACCGCTGGTGGGGGGTAGCTAATTAAAAGAACTTCTTTTGTGACTGCTGTATAACAAGTGATTTTATTTCTAAAAATATTTAGCTTAAATACTATTATGACCACAACAATCGTGGGAATAAATTATTAGATTTAGAAGACAAAATGTCTTATCGGAGCCAGACGAAATGTGACTGCATTTTGAGTGCAGCTAGTTTGAGGTGTATTGAGTGTCCGGTGGGAATAATGTCGATATCTGAGAACTGTGGATCGTCTGGAGGAACTGATGTGTGTGCACTGCTATGCTTGAACATTATTGGAGGCAGACGAAATGTGACGCTGCATTTTGATTGCAGCTGCTTTGAGGTCTAGTGAGTCTACGGTGGAACAATGTCGATATCTGAGAACCGTGGATCGTCTGGAGGAACTGATGTGTGTGCAGGGCTATGCTTGAACATTCTCACCGGCGTTGAGGTCCTGGAGCTTAGAGTTGTAAAAAAAACAGTTAAGTTAGTACTGCAGTTAAATGAACTTAAAGACTTATTATGCAAGTCTATTAACTTACTTAAAGAATTTTACTGCAAAACAACATTCAGCAGTCAGTTTGAAGATTGCGAATGGGCAGTTAAAAAAAGCAGTCAATTGACTGTAAGTTAAAAGAATGCAGTACTTTTTGACTTGTTGCATTCTTTAAGTTAGTTGTAAGTCTTTTAAAGTCTTTTTTTTGCAGTAAGTAAGTCTTTTGACTGCATTCATTTAGCTGTAAGTCTTTTGACTGCTTTTAAATCTTTTGAATGCTTTAAGTCTTTTGACTGGTTTGTAATGGTCACCTGAAAGCATGAAATAAATTAGAAAACAACTTAAAGTAATACAAGACTACAAACCGATCTCAATTTAAAACTTTGTGTGATCTGTCAAGTGTCACTCTGTGTTTTCAAAGTGTACCTGTCAATCCAATCCAATTCGCCTATGTATTTTTGTCCTAACTAGTTCGAATATATTCCGCAGTAGGTACACAAACCGTAGTAAAAGAAGGAAATTGTGAATCCACCATTTACATTAAAATAGCGGCTGCCGAAAAGTACATAGGAAATCGAATGATGAGTTGAATACGGGACAACCACCGAGAAAACGGTCTGGTGGATTAATTCAAATCAGAACTCCATCCGAGACACATCGAGGTGCAAATCTTATAAGCACGGTAGTGAAACACTGGGGTGAAGTCTTGTAATAAAATCCTTAAAAGAAGGTAGTGCCAAAAATTGAAAAGAATAAAAAAAAGGAAGGACAAAGTCTTGTACAGACGGTATCTTTTGCTAATTTTTTTTTATGTTTAAAATCAGTATGAAGTGAGGTGAGTGGAAAACCTTTTTTTTTCTTTGCTTTCCCATATATATAAATTGTTTGTACATTTTGCTTGTACTTGCCTGGTTGTGGTTTGAGTGATGATCGCGATTTTTTTTTATTTGAATTAGGCAACTCACCACATTTAGAGTCTGCAAGGCGATCGCCGACCCAGTACAAACAATTAATTAGGAGTCGGGATCGCAGTAAATTTTGTTTAAATAAGAAAAAAAAAACCAAAAAAAAAACCAAGCTGTGTCTCGAAATCAAATGCCAAACGAGAGGGATAATATATATATGTATAACATAGCTCACCCCAGTACGTTAAAATCAAGAGACAGAGAATCTACGAAGCCGACCATTCACAGAATATAGTAGATATAAGCTATCAATTGGTTTTCGTTTGCGATAAAGTTTTGTTCCAGCCTTTTGTAATTTAGTTTTTTTGATAGTTTTAAGTATTTATTAATCAAATAACTAGCTCATAAGTTAGTTGTATTAAATACAGTTTGTTCCATTTTTTTTTGTAGTGATTTAGTTTTCTTTTGTAGTTCTAAGTATTTATTATTCACATAACTAGCACGTAAGTTAGTTGTAGTCGAGTCATTTTGTTGCACTTTTAATTAATTCGCGAATGTAAATTATTATTTAATCGGATATCAGAAAAACGAAAGTATTGCAGTCGATACTGCCGAATAGAAATTTAATTGGACTGTCAAACACAAAGTGCAACTCCAGCCAAAAAAGGCTGGGTTCCCGGTCGATCAGCTAGGGGTGGGTTCAGCTAACTTAGCGCTCGCAGTTGAGCAAATTGGAGATTATTAGCTAATTTGAGGAAAAATGAAAGGTACACACAATTTTTTTTTTGGATGGAAAATTGTGAAACCGAGGATGACCGTTACACGAGAAGTGCTGACCGATGAATCACCAACGAGCCGTTGAACAAGTAACTGAAAATTCCGGAATAAAATAACTGGGTTTTACGTTATAAAAGCTCCGTTGGAGCACGGCAAATGGCTATTTATTGAGATTAAATTGGATTGGACAAGTAACGGGATTGCCGTCCGAAGTAGCACAAGATGGTTTCTTCCCGAAAATGACCAAAAAGCCGAATAATGGGGTCGCGTGTCCCTTCTTTAATCTGGGATTAAGCGGAGCACTACCCTACCGAGATTTTTTTTCTTATCAAAACACAAAAACTGCCTAACGAACACTAGCATTCTACTTATCTGTTCTTTCTGGAATCCTGTTTCCCGCCTGGAATAATTGGGTTTTGGTCCCGCCTGTCTGCCTGACCTTCCTCTAGGTTAAATTTCCTTTCAAGATTATCTTCCAAAATCCACGTTATCTTCTCGAATGTTCGGATAATTAATTTTTCGTTATTAAACTCCCCGTTTCTAGCAACACGTCACGACTATATGCTGGACAACCAAGAAGTCATTTCCAAAAATCTTTTGTCCACTCGGCCGGCCAGCGTTCCCACTCACACATCCATACATACCTGGGGAAGCAGAGCCAGCTACAGTTCCAACACGACAACTCAGCTGTGGCGCTGAAGTTGTCAACTGTTTCATACTCCCCCCATCTCCACACATACTAGGGCAGTTGACTCAGCGGCTCCAACTCGATAATTCAGCAATCGCTCTGAGATTATCAACCGCTGTTCCTTCCCCATTCTCTCACGCACACTCGAACATTTCGCTGAACCCTGTCGTTTCCGCTACACTATGTATTCGTTACAAAAGTGCGCTGACATGGTCCCGCTAATGCTCTCACGCCTCTCATACTTTTGAATTCGCCCATCCCTGAAAACCATTCAGCGACAGCGAATCCTTTGGCCGACCCTGGACCTCCCACCCATTACTCGTTTGACAGTTCGCGATCAAAACATTTAAGAAAATAATAACGGGGACTTAATTTGTTTGTTTTCTTTTCTTTTTTCCATGGATGCAATCTTTGGAACCAAATTCAACGTCCCCGTCCCAACTATGTAGCCCAAAGCAGACTACGCCTGCGGAGGGATAGGATTAAGAAAATCCCTAGGACCAGGCACCAAATAAACCAATTGCAAAAAAGGAAAATCAGAAAGTGCTAAGTGAGTGAACCACAATATTACTTATCGCGTTAATTATTATTGCCCTAGTACCTCGGTGGAGTTGCGAACAGATTTGGGAATCATAATCTTGTGCCAGTTCTTACATGTTTTTTTTTTTGTTTTATATGTTGGCCTCGCAGGCATAGTTGATTTTCGCGGTCGTTGTTTTGTTTACGTTCCGCAGTCTTTTCGTTTTCCATGCTAGTCTTTTGTGTTAATCTTGACCAGCGTCTGTGGTGTTATGTGCTTGGTACTTGTGAGTGTATATATACAAGGCCGTCCGCCAACACTCACTACTGCTCCTCCGGTGCTCCCACGACGGAGTTGAAGGACAGAGCGTCATCTTCCCCCCATCGTGCGTGGCTCAGTACCGTGACAATGGTACTTCTGTTGCAATTGTCTTTAGGAGGGGCCGTCCGCTCGCCCTCCCCAATTGCTGTCCCAGACCGTCCGTCTGGTTGTGGCAGTGTCATTAGTGTCGACTACTGCATGTTGCAGACCGCCCGTCTGTTTGGAGTGTGTTGGAGGATGTGTACACAACTCCGCCGTTGCAGACCGTCCGTCTGGGTTGGATGTCCCTTTTTGTGCCTGCAGACAGTCCGTCTGTAAGTGAGTGCGTTGGTCCGTTGGGAGTCTCCTGCCGGTCCTTGTCAGGCTCACCATCCGGACATTTGGGGCCTCACACCTTGCTCCGCTGAACAGACCGTCCATCTGCTACGATGCGCCTTTTTCAACTCGTCGACCACCTGCCGAGCTGGTTTGCCAGTGTTGTTGTTGCCCCAGTAACCTGTGGTGGTTTTTGCCCTGAGGGTCAAGAGAAATGGGCCGATGGCTGATGGTACCATGGCTGCCCCTCCACCTCTTCAGATCCCAAGCGCGTAAACCAATAGAGAGAGGGAATTTTGGTAGGGTAGGTCAGGGAACGTAGAGTGGCTCTTGTTGTGGTATAATTATACCGCAACAAATCCCACCCTCACCTCCAAGGAAATGTGCTTGGTTTTCGACGAACCCCAAGTCATTTCCAGAGGTTAAGGAGAACGACACAAACGAAGGAGGGGTTTTCCATCATGGCTAATTTGCCCGTCCAGATAATAGAAAAAGATTGAAATTACTAGAAGTCGAATTAAGGATGAAACTTTGCAAACAACAACGTTACGTTATGGGGACTGCTGGGCTAATCATCAGCGGCACTGTGACAGAGCTTCAAGTCCTTCACATGCCATGTACCGCGATCTCTACCGTTTTCATCGGTTAATGTATAGGTCCACGGGGAAACGCGTTTTTTAATTTTAAACGGTCCGATAAGTTTCGGAGCAAGTTTCGCTACGTAAAAATTAGCGGCGTCGGATAACGCGAAATTCCTTCGCCATACAATCTCGTTCGGGAGATATTGAACGTCTCTCCGACGGAGATTGTAGGCTTTCGCGGACTTCTTGGCTGCCACAGCTAATTTATTCTTTATATCTGCTCTTAATTGGTTAAAGCGGTTCCGCAATTTCTGTTTCCCCGTCGCCCTCTATTTGTTGACCCTGATCTACATTTGGCCCTAAACTTCGACTACCTGCCTCTTCTCTACTACCTAGAGTGGCTGCTTCTTCATCGTCGCCTAAGTCCCTATCTAATTGATCCCTTGCAGGAGCAACGACTCGACCGCAAGTAATCATATCCCTGCCAAAATTTGCATAATAGGGTGTTATACCCAAGACGTCGTGTTGAGCGGTGCGTATTGCACACGCTACCTTTGGTAATTGGGAGTCCCAACTCCGATGATTCTCAGATACATACGCCCTCAGCGTTGTTTTTATTATCTGATTGATGCGCTCCGCAGGATTTGCTTGCGGATGGTAATGCGCAGTATATTTCAATTGTGACGCGTACGCCTGGCAAATCGTTTTCAATTCCTTGCTACGGAATTGAGGGCCGTTGTCACACACGACCACCGACGGAACGCCTGTAGGAAGACATTGTCTTCCAGCTCCCTACAAACTGCTTTAGCGGTAGCAGATCTTAACGTGAATAACAAGGGAAATTTAGTAAAATAATCTACTACCGTCAGGATATAAATGAAGCCCCTACTAGACTTGGGAAGTGGGCCTACCAGATCTACGCAAATCATTTCCCAAGGCCTCGAAATTCCTACCCTCTCCTTCATAAGACCAGCTGGTTTCTCATTCACCGGCTTCATCTGTTGGCAAACAGAACAACGTTTAACGTACCCCGTTACACCCCTCTTCATTTTCGGCCAATAGTACTTGGAACTTACTCTAGCGTAAGTTTTTCGGACCCCCATATGCCCCGCTAACGGACTGTCGTGACACTCCTGCAAAATCCCCAATCTGCCTGCTTTCCCCACTACTAACTTCCATTCGTTATTGTCCGCGTGGACCACGATATGGTTCGCTTTAATAAATTTGAAAAGTCGACCGTTGTCGACTCTCCATGCTGGATATGCTCGCGGGTTCGCTTCAACAGCTGCCACCATCTTCGCCACCCAAGGGTCCAAATCCGCATCTGAGATCTCGGCTACCACCGGGACTCCTCGCGACAACATGTCCGGAACGACATGTTCTTTCCCCTTTCTGTGGACGATCTGGAAATCAAACTGCTGAAACCTCACTGCCCAGCGTAACCAACGACCATACCACGTCGAGTTAATCGGTTCTCGTCAGATCACCGTAATTAAACGACGTTGGTCGCGGTTAGTACGTAGATGGGGGACCGTTCGAGAACAGCCGCGTGTCGTTGGCCAGTCCCATCTACAGAGTTGAGGTAGATAATACATACGTGGTGTCACAATGGACCTAAATTGGTCTAAGTGTGTCGGCTTCTGCCGACAGCCACATAAACCTAACCTAACCTAACTGCCCAGCGTGACTAGCACGCCGACGGATCCTTAAGGTTACTTAACCATACCAAAGAGTGATGATCAGTCACGACCGTGAACCGAATTCCTTCGATGTACGGTCGCAACTTCTCAATTGCCCATAGTACGGCCAAGCACTCCTTTTCGGTCGTCGAATAGTTTCTCTCGCATCTATTGAGGGATCTACTAAGGTAACAAACGACCTTCTCGCCCTCTTCAAATTCCTGTGACAGTACGGCCCCGATACCAAAATCTGACGCGTCGGTTTGCACCACAAAAGGTCGCTGAAAATCCGGACACGTCAGGATCGGTGCTGTCACCAAGCATTCCTTCGCCTTTCGGAAGCTTTCCTCGCATTCTGCGGACCAACAAAACTTCTTACTTTTCTTTAACAGATCTGTCAAAGGGCGAACTAGTTCTGCGAAATTGGGTACAAAGCGCCTGTACCAAGAAATTGTCCATACAAAGCTCCTAACTTCCTTCACGTTTTTCGGTGCAGGAATCCTAACCATGCTTTCCACCTTTTCTGGATCGACGTGAAGTCCATTCCTATCAACGACATAACCTAGGAATTTTAAAGACGATCGACAAAAGTTGCACTTCTCCCGGCTAACTTTTAATCCCGCTTCACATAACCGCTTAAAGACCTCTTCCAGTATCTCAAGATGTTGTTGAAAAGAATTGGTGACGATAATAATATCGTCTAAGTACACGATGACGTGTGGCTCGAGATCGGCACCAAGAACGCTGTCGATAAATCTCTGCCACGTCGCCGGTGCATTATGTAAGCCGAACGGCATTCGCTTGAACTGAAAGAGACCCCTATTTTGAACCGTGAAGGCTGTGAGCGGTCGTGATCCCTCCTCCATGGGGATCTGCCAGTAGGCTGACTTTATGTCTAAGGGCGTGAGATACTTCGCATCTCGAAGTTTGTCTAGGGTCGTTGAAATGTATGGTAGTGGATAAGCATCCCTATCTGTAACTTTATTAAGTTTCCTATAGTCGACACAAAACCGAAAGGACCCATCTTTTTTCCTGATAAGAACGATTGGAGATGCCCACGGACTGCTTGATTTCTCAATAACTCCCGCATTCAGCATCTCCTTCAGTTCCTTATCAATGTGAACCTGCATCGCAGGCGAAACCGGGTAATACCTTTGCTTAATCGGTTCGGCCGACGTCCTAATCTTATGCTCGACCAATTGGGTACAACCTAATCCCCCTGGCATAGCCCTGAAGATTTTCTCCTCCAAAATCTCCAGTTGCCTTGTTTGACTTTCGTCCAATTCGGACTTTTCCTTAAGGACGGAAATCGAACCAACCGACTGTTGACTCGAGAAATTCCACACGCCTGATCGCAAATCCGGGACTACACCCGACAGTGCCCAAAAATCTGCACCAAGGATCATCACGTGTGGTAGAGCTGGTATTACCAAACACTCTAGAAATATGGACTTGTCCTGTACCACAATCGGTAGCGATACTACCCCCAAAACTCCTATAATCGGCTAATGCCACTGAGCTAATCCTACTCTTTGCTAAAACTAACCCTAAATGTTTTAAAATCTCCCACCCAGCCCTACAGACGATAGTGCGTGAAGCACCGGAATCCAGCAGACCGAGAAACTGAATTCCATAAATTGAAACATTAAGAAATGGCCTATTATCTTCTCCGTTTGCCTCCAAAGTAAAACCAAGATGAATTTGAGAAGGGGACAGCTGGTCGCCAGCAGACGACCTAACTAATTGCGCCGGCGCTCCTGTCCTGCTGACCCAGGAGTCCGTTGCGCGTTTCCCGAACAACGTCGGCAATCCCTTCGATAAACTCCCGTCGCACCACAACCATAACAACGCTTAGGAGCGGAACACCTGTTCGAAAAATGGCCCTCACTGCCGCAATTAAAGCAACGCATGTGCCGACGTTGTTGGTTGTCTTGAGCGACAACCGAAATTCCGGGTTCTTCCGTGCTGATATACGCCAAGTCTGGCTCCAGCAAGTGCCTACTGCGACTCGATGGCGGAGGAGCAAATGTTTCGACATTTGCCCGAACCGTTTCCAATTTGCGTCCCAGCGCCACCAAATCCTTGACACATTTGGGATCCGCCAATCCCAACTGCGTCTGGTAAAATGGCGCCAGGTTCCTCTGCAGGATTGACAGCTTCCTCCGCTCCGAAATAGGTTCCGAAAGCCTGCCAAACATATTCTGCAGCGTCGCTACATATACCCCTATTGACTCTTCCTTCCCCTGGGTACGTCGCCTGATCTCTTCTAGAAGAAGATCATCATAGTTTGGAGGAAGGAACTCCAGCTTCAACTCCCTCACCAGCTCTTGCCATGAACAGACCGACCTCCTAATCGCCCTATACCAGAGAAGCGCCTTCCCATCAAAAAGTTCGACTGCTGACCTGAAAAGTTGTGGGGTGGTAACCCCTTTCGCTTCCCGAAGCTCATCAACCCTTTCTAAGAAAGCATTGACGGAAGCGCCACATCGTTCTCCCGAAAACGTTAACTCCCATTTGGACAAGTTTTCAAATCGTTCATTTTGAACGCGTTGATCACTTCGTCCACCAACGTTTGAGAAGGATTCCCTCTCTCTCCCAAAGGCAGAAGTCGTTGGTGGCGAAGGGTCCCGGGGCATCCGTCTATGTGGGGGTGTCTCCATCTGAGGTTGTCGCTTCGTTTTCGGAGCGTCCTCATCCTCAGTCTCGTCCCCGCTATCCTCGGTATCGGCTTCACCCCCAGAAGTTAGCTTCCCTAAAGCAAAGATATCCGATTAAATAATAATTTACATTCGCGAATTAATTAAAAGTGCAACAAATTGGCGCCCAACGTGGGGCTTTTCTTTTCTTTTTCGGTTTAAATCGTTTTCGCGCGTTTTGTGAGGAAAACAATATATTGTACGAAAATTGTCGGCACAAGCGTGGGGGTCCTTTGTGCCGACATACATGTGTTTAGGGAAGTTTTGTCTTATTTTAACCCTTGTACAAGTGCTTTTTACTCTTTGAATTTGTTTTTTCTAGGATTTCGAGTGGCTGCAAATAGTGAATTCCTGAAAAATATATACATATATAGAGTGCATCAACCGCTAGATAGAAGGAAAACATTTGCAGTTGTGGTGTACAGTGTGTGCGGTTTTCTTCAGCGCTGAAACCAATAGGAGCAAGGGAGAGAACCGATAACCAGAGGTAACTCGACTGGTTATCACCAAGTAGGTGAATTTTTTTTGTTAAGTAGTTTTGCGCTCACGTAGAACATAAACAAACATATAAATTATTATTGAGTGCATTCATTTCATTTATAAAAGAAAAAAAAAAGAAAAAAAATAGAAGAATTATCATTTATCTCCACAAATATTTCGACGTAAAGTAGTGACAAGTAGGTGGTTTTGTTTGTTTTGCGTTGTGCGCTCTTTAAAGATATAAACCATTATATAGATTATAATCTAGTGCATTGACTTCGCTTTAAGAAATAATATTCTTCATCTACACACATAGACTCTACTTTTGGTTTCGATATAAATCAACAAGTAGGTGGATTTTCATTTGCATTTATCATATCATTTTTTTTCGGTATATAAATACAAACTTACATACATATTTTAGATTATTTTATTCATTGGCACATTTAAACAATTAAATCATTTCATGATATTCTTACATTTCGGGGTATATTATTAAAAATAAGTGGAGTTTTTCCTTTCCATCGAATCATTAGATACAAACATTCATATTCTTCCCGTTGATACGATCTATTTTTTTATCATCCAGTAATTATTTTGGGGGCGACATACATATTTACCTTGTGCGATTTTAACTTTTGGTTACCCTGAAGTAATTTAAATTCCTGGCCTTAGGATTTTATTTTTTGTGATTCTCGAAATAAATAATTCAACAAGTAGTGGTACATGTTGAACGTGGGTGTTTTGGATTTTCATTCGATTTCTCATTTTCGGAATTTTTAAATTTTGGGTGTGGATTTTTAGTTTTGATTATGGTGGATTTCGAGTGATAATATCCTATTGATTTCGGATTTGCTACGGGTATACATAGTTGATCGTGGTTGAGTTCTTTCATTGAACTTATCTTTGCAAATTTATTACCCTCTCGAGTCGTTGTGTTGCTTTCAGTGACCAGTGCCAATATTTTGGGTTGTTTTAAGTACGGTGCTAAGCTCGATTGTTTTATCATTAGCTCTCGACGGTAGTCGTTGGAGGCTTGAATTGATTGAGTTGTACGGAATTTTCCTTACCTTGTAGTTAGTACTCGGCTTGGGTAGTGTCGATACCAATTGTTCTCCGCTTCGGTATTCGTCTGAGACTATATAGAATCCACTTGCTTTCTCTTGTTGTTCCTTCTTTTTTCGGTTATAGGTTCCAGCTGCTTTTGGTGGATTCGTCGGTGGCCTGAAATACCTTAATTGTTTTCGTTTTGTTATTCTTTGGTGGTTTTAATTGTTCCAGCGACTTCACGTCGGAAGTCATCCCGCGATATTACGCTTCGGTTTTACTGATTTCAGCCGTTTTCTGGGGGTATTGTTCCTGTGGTACCTGAAATGGAGATTAACCGACTATCAGCGGATGAGCTGGCTTACGAAGTCGAGGCTCGGAGGCTCCCAACAGGCACGGTAGAGAGTATGAGGAAGTCTCTACGAGCTGCAAGGATGTTGGAACGCCGAGGGCTCAATGGGAGGGGTTAATAAGGATAATTATCCGTTTTATTTTGATGAAGACCGAGATGCCGTCAAATCGAAGCTGAACGAGATACACGGTTTGTTGAGAGAGTCTCCAAGAGATCCTAAGTCAAAGGAATTCTTGAAGATTCTCACCAAAATCGAGTGGGCAATGGGAAGGCTGGATAGGGCGAACACAGTACGTTTTTTTTTTTTGTTAGCGGCTAGTTGCATGGTGAATACCTACATGCGTTCGGGTAGGACGGTTAAATCGAAGATTCACCAGTAGTATTTGTATCCTTTTTTTTGTAAATTTAATTTGCCTTATTGTCTATTTGTGAATTAAGGATTATATGTATATATATAGATAAAAGTATATCTATAATGATGAATTTCATGGTTTATTTTCCTTCGTCTGGCACATAATCGCCTGATGGGTATGTAAGTTAATTTTTCGGGGGTGCGGTAAGGTTAGCTCCGGTCCTTTCGGCGATAAAACAATGGACTGATCAGCAACAACTGCTCATCTTTGGGGAAATCCATTGTCTGGCCACCGGATTTCCAGGTTGGGAAGGGAATGGCTACGCTGCAACGTCACCAGCAGCGCCCTTCAGTGTGGTGGACGTCCGTCCGATTTTGGTAAAAAGTAAGTACCTTTTTTGGCATGTTATTATTTTGTCGTAGGTTTAGTTAAGTGTGTTGCGCAAGAACCACCCCATCCGGCGAGCAGAGCCGTGCCTCGCAAGCATGCCACGCTCCTCGCACTTGACACTCCATCTCCTTCGATTTCCGTTTCCTTCCTTAAGTCCCATCCACATCACTTCTTCCTTTCACTGATCTGCTCCTAACGCCCTCCATAATCCATAAGAGACCTATAACATAAGGCGCCCAACGTTTTGTCCTTCGTCCTTAATAGTGCCGTCCACAATTGTTCTTGAGGCCAGCACCAAAGGGCTCGTAAGTCTTCAATTGGAAAGTTGCTCAAATTGCCAATTTTGAATTGCGACGAGATCTTTGGTGATGACATCAAAAACAATTGGAACCTGTTTCGTCCTTGGCCTTTCTTCTTTATACTTATCCTTTTCATCAACATTTTTCTTTTCTATCAACACATTTAAATCTTCTTTTCATAATTCAGTCTTCTGTATTACCTGGGGCTAGTGGCCTTGTCTGATTTTATTTTGGTCAAGTCAAGTTGCACTAGCCCATCAGTATTATTAATCTTTTGTTGTACTGTATCTCAGAACGTTCCAAGGCTTCCATCAAAGTTCCATGACTTGAAAGGAATTGCGGGAACGATCTGAGATACCGCCTTGTTGTCCTTGTAATGCATGTTTCTGTGTGCCCATTCTGCCGCACTGAGGGATCAATTATATTGTCCGTCCGCTGTCTATGCATCAACGAAGCTGCAACCCAACCAGTCCATGATTTCAATCCCAACAACGCTGCCGGAGAAAGCAACCCGAAACACCCCGAATATCATATGAAAATATATACAAAGCACCCGTAATTATAATCAAACACATAAATATACATATCCACAGATATACATTTGTTGTGACGTCATATTTTGATAAATGCGTTGTTATTTTGCATATTACCCTATACATAAACACATATCCTTTAGATTTATATTGCAAAAAAAAAAAAAAAAAATTATTTTTTTGTTGACTTGTGGTTTGCTGATCTATTACTTTACATATATACACTTTGCCATTTGCCTTTTCGTTATTGTCAAAGTCTATATATATAGATACGTTAACAGTTTCCTTCAATACCCCATTCAAGTAATCTCAAACCTTTAAGAAATTATTTGGTTATCGCTACGATGAGTTCAGCTGAAAAGAAAAACATTAGTCAGAAAGAGAAAAGAGCAGAAATCATTGATACTAGGAGAGTAGCAACCCGATCAACCACTAATACCATACCTGGCACAACTGCGAATGTAAGACACTCAGCACCTGCAAAAATGTCTAACTTTCCAAAATCAACGTCTAGTGCAATTGAACCGCCATCATACGATCCGATTGTGACGGCAGATCAACGAACATCTGAGCGAGTGTTTACCACAGCAGTTCCTCCGCCCACACTGACCAATGTCACGCATTCCTCCTTACACGAACTGGCGAATACTTCGATGAGCTCGACTTCGTTCCTAAGTGAGCCACCAGCAGCTGATGGATTGGGGAGAACAGGTCAGAGTTCATCTGAATTGTCCTTCAGAGGTGACTTTCCCAGGGCCATGATGGAAAAAGCGACTCACCCCTCGATTCACGAAATGAGTAGCAATCCGCGCAAAGGTTTTTCCTTTGATTACATGAGTGTCGCCCAAAATCCTCAATACCCTCCTAACTCAGGCCCTCTGCACCCCCCGTTCTCGAACACACAAGATAGTTCATTCTCGTCTATCCAGGCCCCTTCATATAGCAGCCTGAGTGATATGGGCGCTGCATCCCTTGAAACGCAGAATGCTAGTCAACGGATAGTAATTGATGTGTCGCAAGATGCAAGACCCCAAGGTAAGGACTCTTCCGCCATCGAAGAAAATGGAGGTGCAATCTCCGAACTCAAAGCGTATCTGAACTTAGCAGTAGTAAACGCATTTTCCTCTTATCAGTCCGCCTTGCGTGAAGAGATCTCAGGAGATCTAAAGAAAGAGTTAAAGGACAGTTTACTAGAGTTCATGAAAGATATAAATAGCGTTATAAAACCAGCATACCCAGTGGAAGAGCAAACTCGGGCAGCAACATCCTCCTCTAGCAACAGATCGAATACGGCCCCAAGACAGAACCGGCCGGTTAGAAATGTTCAAACCCAACTTCGCCAAGAGTCAATTCCATTTGTGCCTGCTGGAGATGGCAATCGGCAAACAAATTGTTCAACTAATTCTTATTTCAGTAGAGAAGGGTCAGATGTTTACCGAAATCGTACGCACCAGTACCAAGTAGGACAATTCCCAACCGGTGGTTCATACCAGCAACAAATCCCTCGTCACGCGAGCTTTTCTCCAGTTGTAGCACCAATTAAAATCGATAGGTGGGGGCTCAACTTTGAAGGAAAACCGGACAAGCTAAGTGTAAAAGATTTTATTTTCCGTTTGGAGACCCTCCAAGGTCAATACGGCTGCCAGTGGTCCGAGATTCTTAGGGATTTCTACCTGTTGCTGTCCGGCAGAGCATATGAATGGTACTGGCAGTACCAGCGCTCTAACTACCGTCCCGACTGGCCCAATCTGAGAGAAGCCCTTATGAAGCAATTTCGCAACTCTAAATCAGATTTTGAGATTATACGTGAGGTAATGGATCGCAGGCAAAGCTCCTGGGAATCAACCGACGATTTTTTCAGTGCCATTGGTAGGATGAAATCTCAGTTACAAGTACCGATACCAGAGATAGAACTGGTGCGAATAATGAAGAGGAATTTGAAAGAGAGCATTGGAAGAATGGTATTCCCAATGACGATCTTTACGTTAGACCAGCTACGATATGCATGTAAAGACGCCGAAAATATGTTCCCAAGCAAAGACATGTCGCGACAACAACGTCCTTCTCCAAAATTCATGGCACATGAAGTGAACATTGAAGACGAAGAAGATAGGCCTGACAAAGCTGAGAACATAGCCGCGATCAACTTTCATGGTACCCGTTCTCAAATATCAAGACCACAAATGAATATTAGCAGTAGCTCATACACCTGTTGGAACTGTCGACAGTCGGGACATTCTTTCGTTGACTGTCCGAAAAATGAGAGGAAGATATTTTGCTATCGGTGTGGAAACCCAGGAGTTATAACACCGAAATGCGTGCGCTGTAATCCGGGAAACCGGAAGACGAACGCGATAACGCCGGGGGAATCGCGTTCAACACAAACCTTCCCGACCCCGCCGTCATACTAGAGGGTAGACAGGTTTCAACCAACGATCCGAATTTGCTTTTGCTAGTAAAACAAAATAGGGAATTAAGTGTAGGAAATAAGGAAACAAAATTAGTATTAAAGCCTTTACATATTAGATTAAGAGACTATTATGCTGCCAGGAAAAGAATTTTCAGTAAACTTTTCGTCGTCAACGTGTGTGTCTAATACGATTCTCAAAACTAAGCAGAGATTTAGAAATAGGAAAGAGGTGCGAAAGCGTATATCAGCAACAACTGTAGATACAAATCTTGATCCGCGACCATACGCAAAGATCAAGATAGAAGAAAAGGAGATGCTTGGCTTGTTAGACAGCGGAGCAAGCATAAGCATATTGGGTAAACACTGCTTGAATCTACTAGAATCCCAAAAACTGCGTTTCAGGCCATCATTCCAATCGAAGGTTAAGACAGCTGATGGGAATAGCCAAGCAATTGTGGGCAGAATTCGAACGGAAGTAGAATATAAGAACCAGAAGCAAATGATTACGTTTTATTTAGTACCTAGCCTAGACCAAGAACTGTATCTTGGGATCGATTTCTGGAAAGCATTCCAACTGGCTCCAAATATAATAAGCTCTCTTTCAATCCCAACTATAGAACACGAATCGGACAATCTTGATCTGATTCTAGCTCAAGAATGGAAATTCGCAACAGTTAAACAGAATTCTTATGCTACTCGACACATGGCCTCGGGAAGACGCATGTGGAGGAGCACGTTATAGACACTTGAGACGCGGCCCCTGTAAAGCAGCGGCACTACCCTGTCTCCCTCAAGACCTCCTGTTCCAGGAAATAGACAGAATGATAAGCCTTGGCGTTGTGGAGGAGAGTGAGAGTCCTTGGTCCTCTCCGGTGGTCCTTATTCGCAAGCCAGGAAAAAACTGCCTTTGTTTGGACTCGCGAAAGGTTAACAGTTTAACCAAAAAGGACGCTTATCCTCTTCCCCACATCGACGGGCTCCTCAGTCGCCTTCAGGATACCTACTTTATAAGTAGTGTAGACCTGAAGGATGCATTTTGGCAAATACCGTTGGAAAGGCAGAGTAGAGAAAAAACTGCATTCGCAGTACCGGGGAGGTCTTTGTACCAATTTACGGTAATGCCCTTTGGGCTATGTAACGCCGCTCAAAGGATGTGCCGTCTAATGGACAAAGTTATCCCCGCACGCTTAAAAGACCGTGTCTTCGTCTACCTCGACGATCTCCTCATAATTGCCCCTGACTTTGAAACGCACATAGCACTGTTGGAAGAGGTGGCGCTTTGCTTAAGCAAAGCTAACTTAACGACAAATTTAGCTAAATCAAAGTTTTGTTTCAGAGAGTTGAAGTATTTAGGCTTCGTAGTTGGTGGCGGGCTGCTTAAGACCGATCCACAGAAAGTAGAAGCTATTGAAAACTTTCCGCTACCGAAAAGCGCAAGACAGGTGCGAAGATTTCTTGGCCTCACTGGATGGTACAGGCGTTTCATACAGGATTTTTCGAGCCTTACTGCCCCAATTACTGATACCCTAAAGAAAAGCAAAATTAAATTTAGCATGACTGAAGAAGCAGTAACAGCGTTTAACAAATTAAAACAGGCCTTAGTAAGTGCACCGGTTCTCACACATCCGGATTTTCAAAAACGATTCTATATCCAGTGCGACGCCTCAGACTCTTGATTAGGAGCGGTACTCTTCCAGCGAAATGACATAGACGAGGAATTGCCGATTGCGTATTTCTCACAAAAGCTCAAATCATGCCAAAAGTGTTAAATTGTAGCTGAATTCAGCCACCATATATTTTTTATACTTATTGCTGAACACAGCCTTTTTCACTTCTATCCAAAAACCAACTGTGTGGTTAGTCTGTCTTTACTTTAAAAAGGATAAAGTCATAAAGTGTCTGTATGTTGAAATTGTTTGTTTTATTTAAAGTGATCCAATATCCAATAGGTTATGGGCCCAGTGAAGCGCTGATTATTAAACATTTGTTTCTGGATTAAAGAAGAATCAATTTAACATTTTTTGAAGATTCGATTTAATGTTTTTAGAAGTGTGCATTTTTGTTTCTTTTCTTTGTTCTCATCGTTCTTGTCTGCTAACGGTTCTTGATCATGCATGTGTGTATGTAATGTGCGCATAAACAAAAAAAAAACTATTTGTTGTTTCACTCTCGTGTGTGGCTTTTGAATCGAATTCGTCCAATATCCCAGTCATCAGCGATCTGTGTATATAAAATAAAAGAAAAAAAGAACCCACACACACATCCGCGTACAACCGTTTTGATTAACAAAAAAAGTTTTTTGTCGCTGTTTTGGAAAAGTGTTTTGTTCCTAAATAATTTTATAATTATGGAAAAGAAAAAAAATATCAAAGTTTTCGATGGTGAAAAGCATAGTGTATGGAAGATACGAATACGTGCTTTACTTAGTGAACTCGATGTAATTAAAGTCATAGACCGCGAAACTCCGAAAGTGATAAGTGATGAGTGGAAAAAGGCTGAGCGTATTGCGAAAGGCACAATCGTGGAGTACTTGTCCGATTCGTTCTTAAATTTTGCTAAACAAGAGTATACCGCGAAAAATGTTTTTAAAAGTCTTGACAAAGTGTATGAGAGAAAAAGTCTTGCCACTCAATTGGCTCTTCGGAAGAATCTTTTAACCTTAAAACTTCAAGGTGATACACCTCTCTCAAAACATTTTTTAATGATTGAAGAGTTATTTGCCGAGTTGGCAGCTGCGGGTGCTAAATTACAAGAAGCGGACAAAATTTCTCATCTATTCATTACCCTCCCTTCTTCGTACGATGGAATTGTAACTGCGATTGAAACTTTAGCGGAAGATAATTTAACAATAGCTTTTGTTAAAACGCGATTGCTTGACCATGAAGTTAAGTTGGCTGCCGAAAATCGTGATACAAGTTTAAAAGTTCTTCAAGTAGAAACTCGAACCTCGACCTATAAAAATAAAAATAATTTCGGTACTTCGAATTTCAAGTTCAATAAAAATTTCAATCACGGTCCGAAACAAAAATATAAATCAAACAAAAAAAAACAAATAACAATAACATAAAGTGCTACCACTGTGGTAGAAAAGGACACACAATAAACGACTGCTTTTATTATAAAAGAAGGAACTTAAACAAAAATAATAATTATAAAAAGAAAATCGTCCAGGCAGCTCAGTCTAATGAGCCTTCAACTTCAAATGAATCTTCAAGTTTCGCATTTATGGCTGGTGTTAAAATGTTGACAAATGAATTAAGTTTGTCATTTATCTTGGACTCGGGAGCATCAGACCACATAATAAACAAGGAGGAATTCACTAAATATTTCATTGATTTGCAGCCGCCAATCAAAATATATATTGCTAAAAATGGTGCATATATATCTGCCACTAAGAAAGGCAATCTTAGTGTTGTCAGCAATACTGGTTTTGAGGGCATAATTGAAGACGTGCTTTACTGCCCTGATGTCCCATACAATTTGCTGTGTGTGCGAAAGATGCAACAAGCTGGAATGACGATTATTTTCAATGATCACGGAGTAATAATAAATAAAGATAGTAAAATTATTACCGAGGGTAAGAGTTTAAATAATTTATTTAGCACTGATTTTCAAATAAATGATAAGAAAGCATTTAGTACACTGAAAGAAAACTATCAATTGTGGCATCAGCGTTTGGGTCATATAGGAAAATCTAAATTTTTGGAACTGATAAAGAAAAGTATGGTAAATGATATAAATCAGATAGAGAAAATATCACCATCATATCAGCATGTATAAATGGTAAACAAAGTAGATTACCCTTTGAAAAGGCAAAAATTAAAAACTACATTCAAAGACCTTTGTTTATTGTACACTCCTGCAACAATTGATAATAAAAATTATTTTGTATTCTTAGATGAAAATACACATTATTGTGTAGCTTATCTAATATCCTTTAAGTCAGATGTGTTTTCAGTTTTTAAAGATTTCATAGCAAAAAGTGAAGCACATTTTAATCTGAAAGTTTCAAATCTTTATTGCGATAATGGGGGCGAGTATTTGTCTCACGAAATGAAAGAATACTGTGTACAAAAAGGCATTAGCTATCATTTGACAGTTCCACGAACCCCTCAATTAAATGGTGTATCAGAAAGAATGGTTAGAACAATAACTGAAAAGGCTCGTTCAATGTTGCATGGTGCTAGTTTGCCAGCTTTACTATGGGGTGAAGCAGTCCTAACTGCAACATATTTAATAAATCTTTCTCCGACAAAAGCCTTAAAACAAGACAAAACACCATATGAATTGTGGCATGGTAGAAAGCCTCAAATAAAATATCTTAAAGTTTTTGGTGCTACAGTTTATGTACATAATAAAACCAGAACTAGTAAATTTGAAGAGAAGTCTTCCAAAGCCATTTTGGTTGGATATGGCCAAATGGTTATAAAGTTTTAAATGTGGATACTGAAAAGTTTTTTATGGTAAGAGATGTAATTGTCGATGAAACAAATTTCTTACAATCAAGACCTATTGTAAAAATAAAAGGAGTTAACTTAGAAAACTCTAATAATAAAACTGATGCATCTGTCTTAAAATTGTTTGAGTCAAAATCAGTAGAGTGTAATGAATCTGAAAACAAACAGAAAATGCCAAAATACATAGAAGAGGTAATCCCTCATAAAATAACGAAATTATATAATGAATTGATTAATAAATCTAATAATATTGATTTTATAGAGACTGAGAGTTTAATTGATGGTAGTCCCTCAGAAATAGAAACTATTGATTTTAAAAAAAGGGATAGAATCAAAAAGCGGCCTCTTTTATATGATGATTATATATTGAGTGCTCAGTCTATAGTATGTACAATTCCTACTTCCTATGGTGATATTCAAAATAGGGAAGACAGATCTAAATGGGAAGATGCTATTAAAGAAGAGCTTAATTCTCTTCTGGTAAACAATGCATGGACATTAGTATCTAAGCCTGAACATAAGAATATTATTGATTGTAAGTGGATATTTACAATTAAAAATGATGAAAACGGATTTCCTTTAAAATACAAAGCTCGCCTTGTTGCACGCGGTTTCAGTCAAGAATATTTAATAGATTATAACGAAACTTTCGCACCTGTTGCAAGAATTTCAAGCCTTAGATTTATTCTAGCGTTTTCAAATAAATTTAACTTACTGGTACATCATATGGATGTAAAGACAGCTTTCCTTAACGGTATTTTAAGGGAAGAATTATATATGAAAGTTCCTGAAAGAGTCGCAAGTTCAAGTAATCAAGTATGTAGGTTAAATAAATCATTATATGGTTTAAAACAAGCAGCACGGTGTTGGTTTGAAATGTTTGAAGATGCTCTTAAAGAAAAGGTTAGTAGATCGATGTATATACATTCTAGATAGGGGACATTTTTTAAAGAATATCTATGTAGTACTATATGTAGATGATCTTGTAATTGCGACAGCCGATAATGAAACAATGGCAAGTTTTAAAAAGTATTTAATGCATAAATTTCAAATGGTCGATTTGAAAGAAATTAAACTTTTTATTTTGGGAATACGGATACAAAGACATAAGGAGGTATTAACATTAGACCAAAGTTCATACATAAAAACTGTTTTAAATAAATTTAATATGCAGGATTGCAACGCTGTAGGTACTCCACTTGAAAATAGGTTAGATTATGAAGCTCTTAATTTAGAAGAACATTATGATGCCCCTTGTAGAAATCTTGTTGGATGTTTGATGTATATAATGATATGCACACGACCTGACCTTAGTACAGCTGTTAACATATTAATTAGATATTTAAATAAAAATAATAAAGAACTGTGGCAATGCTTGAATTGGGTATTACGGTATCTGAAAGGATCTATCAATATGAAACTAACCTATACCCAATGTAGTTATACTGACATTTTGAGTGGTTATGTTGATTCAGATTGGGGAGGGAATGTGGAAAGAGATAGAAAAAGTACAACTGGTTACCTTTTTAAATTGTTTGAACAATGTACAATATGCTGGAGTACAAAAAGACAACTATCCGTAGCAGCCTCCTCAACAGAGGCTGAATATATGGCTCTATTTGAAGCTGCTAGAGAAGCTCTATGGTTGAGGTCATTGGCAATTAGCATTAAAATAGTTTTCTTAGAACCTATAGTTATTTATGAAGACAATAATGGCTGTATAAGCTTTGCAAATAATCCAACTAATCATAAGAGATCAAAACATATCGATATTAAATACCATTTTTCAAGAGAACAAATTAAAAAAAATATAATTAAATTATGTTATATTCCTACAGGTGATCAGTTAGCTGATATTCTGACCAAGCCGTTGCCAGCAGTCAAATTTGCGGAGCTGAGAAATGGAATGGGGTTAAATAATTGAAAAATTATTACACTGATGAAAACTTTTAATGTACAATTATTAAAGTCTGGTAAGGTTTTACTGGGGTTTTCCCTTGCCCTTTGCAACGAATGTTGGACTTTTTTTTGTAAAATCTCCCAGAAAAATAAAGAACATCCAAGATGACACTTTTAAAATGTAACTTTAATAAAAATGAAACATATCTAAACTTTGAAGTTAATGTAAATACATATATTTGTATCGACTAATATATATATAAAATTTCAAAATAAGAAAATTAATTTTAATTAATAAATTTCCTAGATGTATTTTGGAGTAAAAGTTTAATTCTTGAATTGATTTTAAGTTTTTGATAAAAAGATATTGATTTTCAGTTAAAGATAGAAATTGAAATTATTTTTTGATTTAAGTTTTTAAAAACTATGTAATTTCTAGTTGAATTAAATTTTTTAAATCGGTGGTTGAAAATTATCTTATGGATATATTTTTTTAATTTTTTTTGGTTGATGTAAATTCAATTGAAGTAAATCTATGAATGTAACTTAATATTATTTAATGAATAACTATTGAAATTCAAACAAGTTAGTTTTTGAGGGGGGCTGTTAAATTGTAGCTGAATTCAGCCACCATATATTTTTATACTTATTGCTGAACACAGCCTTTTTCACTTCTATCCAAAAACCAACTGTGTGGTTAGTCTGTCTTTACTTTAAAAAGGATAAAGTCATAAAGTGTCTCTATGTTGAAATTGTTTGTTTTATTTAAAGTGATCCAATATCCAATAAAAAGAACTATAGCGTGACTGAAAAGGAGTGTCTTGCGGCTGTGATGGCCATCCAAAGGTTCCGTCCATACGTAGAAGGCATGGACTTCACCGTCATTACATACCATTCAAGCCTGAAGTGGCTTATGGGACTGAAAGATCTTAGTGGTAGACTGGCAAGATGGAGCCTTAAGCTGCAGGCATTCTCCTTTATCATCGAGCATAGGAAAGGCTCGCTCAATGTCGTCCCCGACACTCTTTCGCGAATGCATATCGAAAGCATAGATCTAGAAGAAGTAGCACCACTGATTGACCTAGATTCTACAGAATTCCAATCCAGTGAGTATGTGAACCTAATCGACACAGTCAAGGATAATCAGGATAGACTACCGGATCTAAAGGTTGAGGACAGCTTTGTTTATAAACGTGCGATGGCAAGCCCAGATGATGTTTCTACGGAACACCAATGGAAACTCTGGATCCCAACAGGATTAACAGAGGAAATCATTATGCGAGCACACAAACCACCACAAGCAGCTCATGGTGGAATTGCAAAGACACTGAGCCGAATCCGGCAGTATTTCTATTGGCCCAACATGACGGTGCAAATCAGAAATTATGTGTTGCAGTGTGAAATTTGTAAACAGTGTAAGGCACCCCACCAAGTTCTACGTCCTTTAATGTCATCTAGCTACTGTTCTAATCGTCCCTTTATGTCGATTTTCTTGGTCTATACCCACGATCAAAAGCAGGAAATGCCTATGTATTCATTGTCCTAGACCACTTGTCGAAGTTTGTGTTGCTTAAGTCTTTAAAGAAAGCATCTGCGTCCAGTGTGGTCAAATTTTTGCAAAACGAAGTGTTTTTCATGTTTGGAGTACCAGAAGTCATTCAGACAATGGCAACCTATTAGCAAGACATGGTATTAGACATTTTAAAACAGTGAATTATTCCCCACAGTCAAACGCCTCCGAAAGGGTTAACAGGACATTGTTAGCAGCGATACGGTCCTACTTGAGAGATGACCAGCGTGATTGGGATGCTCACCTAAATGAAATTGCGTGTGCATTAAGGGGATCAATTCACACAGCGACCGGTGTGACTCCATATTTTGCCGTCTTTGGCACAAACATGATGACACATGGAAGTTGTTATTCGTTGGCTACAAGATTAAACGCCCTAAACGACAATGAACTGAATATTCTTCCCCGACACTTAAGACTGCAATGCTTGCGTGACAAAATAAAAACCAACATTCGAGAAGCGCAAGAAAAGAGTTCCAAAACGTACAACACTAGAGCTCGAAAAGTTCATTTCATACCTGGACAGGAAGTGTACAGACGAAACTTCGTCCTGAGTGATAGCACTAAGTACCTGACTTCAAAACTTTGTCCTAAATTTGTCAAATGTCGTGTGACACAACCAATAGGTAGAAACATGTACGAGTTAGAAAACCTTCAAGGCAAATCTGTAGGAATCTTCCATGCCAAAAACATCAAGCAATAGCGAAAACAATTCTTAAAGTGCAATAGTTAGGGTAAGCAAATTAAGACCGATTGTTGTTAAATTATTTATTGATTACGTTATTGTGTATAAATCTTTCTTATCGTATATAGCCTAGTATGAGTTTAATTATTATTTATTTATTTATAAGGCAAGAATGTGCTGTGAACACTAAGTTATGTATATTATGTTATTTATTATGGTAGTCAGATATTAGTATGTATTTATAATTTATATCTCTTTATTATGCCCGATATGGACCTAGTTTTTGTTGGCTACTCAACTAATGTATTTAACCTAGATGTAGCTTATTTATTTAGAATACCGATTTAATTATTTACTTATTCAGATTAGGTATTATGCACTTATTCTATCCATTCACTGCCTGCAGAATGTCACTTACCCGCTCTTGCTTGCTGTATGAATGTCCAGCGGCTAAAATACATGGTGAAAACCATACCCATTTCACATCAGCTTTTTGTTAGAATGCTGCATGTAGACATATCCGACGATATTGTTGAAGATCAGCTTCTTTACCCAACCTTAAACAAAAACCCATAAATAGCGAATTTTAGTTATGCTTTATTGTGTTCTTCGGCTGTTTGGTCATTTAGTTTTTTTGTAAAATGAAAGATTAATTCATTTACTTTCCCAACGTTTCGGCGGGGGTTGCCACCTTCCTCAGGGGAATCTTTATTACATACACAACAAATAAATAAATAAAAGTAAACATTAAGTAAACCAAACAACTATTGGATATAGATAAAACTTACAAATTAAGTTTAAAAAAGAAATTAAATAAAATAAAATAAAATAAAACCGTCAGCTATATTATCACTTCGACTTGTTGAAGTTTTGTCCTTGACTGTGTGTCCGTTATTGTTTTGGTATGAGGGAGCAGTAAACAGCGGAGATGTTCTGTGTGTCCTGTTTCCTGTTCATGTTGTTTTTGTTGTTTAAGTTATGCAGGGTTTCCAGGGTGAGGCGTTTTGATTTGTGTTTTTCTGTTTGTAAAATTTGTGTGTTGTCGAAGTCCGGTCTATGGTTTGTGTCAATGGTATGGCTGGCTAACGTTGTTTTGTTGGGGTTGCCTGATTTAATGTCGGATTTGTGATTTGAGATACGCTGTTTGAGGAATTGCTGTGTCGTCCCAACGTAGCATAGATTTTTTTTTTTTTTTTTTTAAGTTCTGGCTCGCCAAGGCGATTAAATATGGGGCACTTCGACCTAAAAAGATCTTTTGTGCCGTGTGGGCCAGAAAAATTTAGACTAGTAGAGTTTCCACTTTCCGTGTAAAGCGGACAATTCTACTAGTAGAAGAATTCTTTATGTCCTCGGGGCACATTAATTCCCTGAAAAAGATCTTCTTTCTAATTCCGTTTAGGGCCGGACATTCACATAAAATGTGTTCAGCTGACTCGTCCTCTTCAAGACAGAGTCGGCACTCAGGAGAGTCTACTATTTTCATTTTGTGTAGATGATATCTTAAACCATGGTGGCCAGTAAGGTAACCTACTAAGTTTTTGATATCATGCCTGCTTAGGTTTAGGCATTTGCTGGCATTTTTATTGAAAGGCCGAACGGCTTGTTTGGTCTGTCTTAAACCTGGGATGCTTTCCCATAGATGGATACATTTTCTGTATTCCCAGCTTTTTATTGCTGCCGTTGCTGCTGATCTAGGAGTGCAGCAGAAGGGTTCGGGACCTATGAAGGGTGTTTCCGAACCTTTTCTGGCCAGTTCGTCGGCCTTTTCGTTACCTTCCACCCCGACATGACCCGCAACCCACCATAGCTTGATCTTGTTACTTGTTCCGAGTGCCTGTAGGGTGTTGAAGCAGTACATGACTGATTTGGAGTCAATCGTATGCGAGCTAAGGGCGTTTATAGCTGCTTGACTATCCGTGAATATATGGATGGTTGCACCTTTTATAACATATAAATTTATGTGGCTAGCGCATTCTTGAATGGCGTGGAGCTCTGTTTGAAATACGCTGGGACTTTTTCCCATGGGTATCGTAAAGCGTTTGTTTGGTCCGTATATTCCCGCTCCTACCCCCGCTTTCATTTTAGAACCATCCGTATACCATTTTATGCCGTTGTGGCTGTTAGGTGGGTTATTACTAACCCATGCTTCTCTCTTGGGAATCTCCGTGGAGAACCGCTTATTGAAGCATAGTGTTTTATGGATGCGGTCTGTGACCGCGCAGTTCATGTTGAGTTCTGGCAGTTCATCAAGAAGGGTCTTAAGTTCCGGATGATCGTTAAGACTTATCTCGTTTAACTGTATTTAACTTATTGCCCTGCGGATCGCCACTTTTTGAATGTATATGTGGAGAGGTGTAATACCTGTTATTGCCTCTATGGCAGCCGTTGGACAGGTTCGCATGGCTCCGGAGATACCAAGGCACGCAAGCCGTTGTACCTTTTTGAGCTTCTCTTTTGCGACCTTTTGTGTGGATTTTGTCCACCATACAATGGAGGCGTATGTTATAATGGGTCTTATCATCACTGTGTAGATCCAGTGGACAATCTTTGGAGAGATTCCCCAGGTTCTGCCATATGTGCGTCGACAGGCCCATAAAGCTCTGTTAGCTTTAGTGATTTTGTTGTTGATGTGAGAGTTCCAGTTTAGTCTTTTGTCCAGGATTACTCCAAGATATTTGACTTCGTCGGAATACTCAATGGTCGTGCCATTTAGTGAAATCTGAGCTAAGCTGAGATTTCTTCTTTTTGTGAAAGGAACTATGATAGCTTTACTGGGGTTTATGGAGAGATTTTCCTTGACGCACCAGTCTATAGCTATCTTAAGGGCGTTTTGCATACGTGAAGTAACTACGTTTGATTCTTTGCCCCTAATAATGATGACCAAGTCATCGGCATACCCTATTATGTCGTAGCCTAAATTACTTAATTTTTGAAGTAGGTCATCTATGACCAAAGACCACAGGAGGGGTGATAAAACTCCTCCTTGTGGACAGCCTTTTATAGCTGAAACTGATACTGAAGTCTGTCCTGACGAAGCAGTGATTTTCCGACTTTCGAGCATCGCTTTTATCCAGTTTATGGTGGGAAAGTCTACCTTTCGGTGAATTAAAGCATTTGATATTGAATCATAACCGGTGTTATCAAAAGCACCCTCTATGTCAAGAAAAGCGCATAGTGCAATTTCTTTGCAACGGTAGGCGTTGTTTATGTGATTTGTTAGTTTTAACAGAACGCCTTCCGTTGATTTGCCTTTTTGATACGCATATTGACAGGGGTGTAGAGGCATGCTAAAAGTTACGCATTCTCTGATATGAACGTCAATTATTCTTTCCATTGTTTTCAGGAAAAACGATGTCAAGCTTATGGGACGATAGGATTTAGGTAGTTCACTAGGTTTGTTACCTGGTTTGGGGATAAATACTACATTGACCTCCCGCCAAGTGCGTGGTATGTAGCCCCAGTTGAAACTGAACCTAAATAAGGCAATCATGTTAGGTAGGAAGAATTCCATACCCTTTTGAATGAGGGCTGGAAAAATTCCGTCATTTCCTGGTGCCTTGAATGGTTTAAATGAGTTTATGGCCCATTTTACCTTATCTGGACTAAATAATTTACCAGATAAACTATTATTTCTGCTGAGGTTAGTTGGATATGAAACCTCAGTAGTGTGATCAGTTATGTGATCGACAATTAGGGAACCAGGGAAGTGAACTTGCAGCAATGTTATGAGAGTTTCTTCCCGGTCGCTTGTGATTGTTCCATCAGGTTTGATGAGCAATCCCATGCAGTTTGAAGGATCTGTTGAAAGTGCTCTCTGGAGCCGCGCCACTGCTGGGAGTTTTTCCAGCTTTTCGCAGTTTGCGCGCCATGAGGCCCTTTTAGATCTGCGCAACTCTTGGTTGTATTTGGTTAACATGGATCGATATTGATCCCATACGCCGGTGCGTTTCGATTTATTGAATTGTTTTCTCACCTTCTTGCGGATAGTTTCCAGGTTTTCATTCCACCATGGTACGCTTCTTTTTACCACGGTGCGCTTTACCTTACATCTATTCCTAAAGGATGAGATAATGATGTCGTTAAGCTGACATTGTGCAGCGTCCGCATCACTCGGTGTTAGTGATGAATCTGGTAGCAGATCAGTTCTGATTGCCAGATTTTCACTATAGGTTCTCCAGTTAGTTAATTTATTATTGTATTTGACCGGCGCGTACTCGGTGTTGCATCGCAGCCTGAACATAATATGCATATGATCAGACAGACACGTGCCAGTCCTCTACAATGTTTTGTATAAAAGGAGACGAGAGAGTAAGGTCTAAAACTTCTTCTCGTATACTGTTCCTAAAAGTGGGCTTATCACCCTTATTTAGAATAACTAGGTCTTTACTATATAGGTAATCTAAAAGTAACTCACCTCTTTTGTTTGTGTCTCGGCTGCCCCAAATCTGGTGATGTGCATTCGCGTCGCAGCCGATAACAAGATGTACTTGCTGAGTTTGGCAGTACTGGACAAGTTCCTGTACTGGTGTAGGTGGTACCTCCTCTATGTCCCCAGCAAAATACGCCGATGCGCATACAAACTTGTGTATCACATGGCCATTGTGGCGTTCAATTAAAACGGCCACCAGGTCCCTAGTATTGAAACCTGGAATGAGAGAGAATTTTATATCTTTCGCAATGGAAAGAGCTGCCCTAGGTCTGAAATTACCTTTGGCAAAAATTAGCTCTCTATTTCTGCTGTTAAGACCAAAGAACTTACCTGTAGTTGCCCATGGTTCCTGGATTAAACCAAGAGCGACGTTCCTTTCGGCACATCTTTGGCTATAGGTGTCCGATGCACCCATAGTGCGGTGCAGGTTTGCCTGCTCGGCCGCCAGTTTTGGCCTAAAGCGGTTACGGTGCGCGTTTGTGCTGTCCGTTTTCTTAACCTTTGCTTTAGCATCCAGCACCACAGTTGTTTTAGCAACTGAGTTACCCGTGGCAGCACTAATGCCAGCCACTGGTGGTGTGGCGCTACTGTTGGCGCTTGTAGAAGGCTTTTCTGAAGCATCAGTGGCAGTACTAATACTAGCCCCTGGTGTTGTAGCCTTTTGTTGGTTGTCTCTTGACGCCTGATTCGTCGATTTGTCCGCGCTCTTGAGGATTATTTTGATCTGTCCAAATCTGAACGAGACCATTACCTTTAGCTCAACAAGTCGCTTCATCGTGCTTTCGTTTACAGCAAGGACCATATGGGCGACATCTCTGTCGTCAGATCTTTGCAGAACTCTCCACGTTCTGGTGTGGAGTTCTTTATTCTGGCCATCTAGAATTGCCATTATTCTTTCATTCGCTACTCCGGTACTATGTGGGAAGAAGGCTCTGACGATATGTGGTTTCGGGAAAAGTTCTTCCCCCACAAGCGTCACTTCCATCCCGCATTTCTCTTTGAGCTTCGCGAAGTTTGTGCTCATCCACTCTGCAGTGGTAGCATCCGCACATATTATCATTAGCCATCCGGCTTTGAAAGTTGTACCGCGGAAGGCTGGTTTGGTCCCCTCATCACGTTGTTCGATGGTGATGTCCATAATCCTCTCCTGAATCTGAGCCATTCTTACAAAGCTCGCTATGTCTCTATAGGAGACTTTGTCGACGGCTGTATTTCCTGTGCGAGCTCGTTTCGCTTCGGATTGGGGCGGCGTATTGTCCTCGGACCTTGTACGCTTCACCTCGGAGCCTGTGTCGACCTCTGTCGACAGAGCAAGTGCTCTGGCCTGCTCTATGTTTTTTCCCTTTTTCAGCGCGCGCTTAAAACGGCGCTGTTCGGATGGTGTGAATTTGACGCGCTTAGACTCAGTCTGTGCAGTTATGCCAGAGGTCTCCGGCGCGCCTGTATTCAAGGGATGCACTTCATCCGAGAGCATGCTAACATTGCATAGCGTACTGGACTCAGAGATATCGTCACTAAGAAGGGACAAGTTCTCTTCTAAGCTCATCATCTCCGAATCCGTGGTTTGTGACCCTTCCCGATTGGCAGGTGTCACGTCATTTACGCCAGGGTGTTCTAAAACATCCCCAGTTGGTAAAGCAGGGTGTTCTAAAACATCCCTAGTTGATGATGCAGTTGTAGAGGCATCATTCTCTATTTGTTTTTTTTTAAACGGATCTATTTTGATTCCCACGAGTGAACGGGAGAGGAAGGTCGCCCGTGGTCTACCCGTATAACCACAGGAAGGCTATCTTGAAATTGGAGGTCGCCTGGTATCCGAAATTCGCTGCTATCGACTAAGAACCCCTTAGCCATTCATCTCTCGGCGCTAGCTGTTCCACCTTAGTTTCGGGGATTTGTTGTTCGGGGTTGTCTCCCCATTGCATTGCATTGCCGAAAAGTTGTAAGTAAGGAGGGCGGGGGGGGGGGGGGGGGGGGCAAGCAAAAAGGGAGAGGGGCAGATGGGGTATGTAAGGGTGGGGTAGGAGCGGACGTGAAGTCCTGGTCAGTTCTTGGTTGACGCTCATCGGACGGCCTGGCCCTTGCAAGCCCGATGACTCTTTACGTCGTAAGCCTCCGCACCGGCACCATCGAATTTGTTTGCGGTGATGGTGCGCAGGTCAAGGTGACTGACCCCGCTAAGAGGACGTAGCATAGATTACAAGGTTCATAATCTTTTCCTTTGCAATTAATTTTGTATACTACGTCGGTCCGTTTTCCTTTTTCCGTTCTTACTGTACGCTTGGAGAACAGTGTCGCAAGAGTCTGATTGGACTTGTACGCCAAATTGATACCCTTAGTGGTGGCGATGATCTTTTTTAGACTCTCATCGCCACCACTAAGGGTATCAATTTGGCGTACAAGTCCAATCAGACTCTTGCGACACTGTTCTCCAAGCGTACAGTAAGAACGGAAAAAGGAAAACGGACCGACGTAGTATACAAAATTAATTGCAAAGGAAAAGATTATGAACCTTGTAATCTATGCTACGTTAGGACGAAACAGCAATTCCTCAAACAGCGTATCTCAAATCACAAATCCGACATTAAATCAGGCAACCCCAACAAAACAGCGTTAGCCAGCCATACCATTGACACAAACCATAGACCGGACTTCGATAACACACAAATTTTACAAACAGAAAAGCACAAATCAAAACGCCTCACCCTGGAAACCCTGTATATCTTAAACAACAAAAACAACATGAACAGGAAACAGGACACACAGAACATCTCCGCTGTCTACTGCTCCCTCATACCAAAACAATAACGGACACACAGTCAAGGACAAAACTTCAACAAGTCGAAGTGATAATATAGCTGACGGTTTTATTTTATTTTATTTTATTTTATTTCTTTTTTAAACTTAATTTGTAAGTTTTATCTATATCCAATAGTTGTTTGGTTTACTTAATGTTTACTTTTATTTATTTATTTGTTGTGTATGTAATAAAGATTCCCCTGAGGAAGGTGGCAACCCCCGCCGAAACGTTGGGAAAGTAAATGAATTAATCTTTCATTTTACAAAAAAACTAAATGACCAAACAGCCGAAGAACACAATAAAGCATTAAAATTTTAGTTATGTATATATATAGAAACAAAATAAAAAACCTCAATATCAACTCACCACGTTACCCAGTATCGTTCTTCCGACATCTGCGCATCCAATGTATATACCCATCGATGTGCATGTTTGCTATCACGACGACGGTCGTGATTGATATACTGCATGCTCGGTTGTGAATCAAGTGCACAAGTCTGTGCGCAGCTGGCACAGATGGTAGGAAAATACTTATTTCATATTTCATATTTATTTATTCATAAGTAAAACATTTATGATAGACTTCCAAAATCTTTCAAGTTATAAATGTGAATTTTGTA
Source organism: Portevinia maculata (assembly GCA_949715645.1). Classification (NCBI taxonomy): domain Eukaryota; kingdom Metazoa; phylum Arthropoda; class Insecta; order Diptera; family Syrphidae; genus Portevinia; species Portevinia maculata. Next base: position 210,539,656 of record OX454525.1, on the reverse strand, counting down.
AAAAAGCTTTTCGATTATTATACTTCATATTAACTGAAAATACGTGTATTGTTTTATATTAAAAAAAGAAAAGAAAAAAAATGACTAAGGTAAACTAAATATAAACAATGTATACAAATTCAAAGAAAAAAAAAAAAAAACAATTTAAAAGAAGTAACGTACACCTCCCTCTCGATGTACCAACGAATACAACTGGCACGTCCGTAGAGTGCAGGCACCTAACCTACTGAAATTAGGTGCCTTCAATTGAGAGTGCGCATGCACTACACAAGCATACATTTCGTCTGCGGGCAGGTCTGATAACGCTAGGTCACTTTTATCAGGTACGCACAGCAATGGAATGATGCGTCAAAAAAAAAAAAAAAAAAAATTCTGTGAAATAGTTGGTTGTTATGAATTAGGACACGACCGTAGGTAGATGTTTGATACCATATCAGTACACTTACTATTAGATGCCCGGCTAAGTTTGTGGGTTTCTTCCCCACCAAGATAGCAGGGTGGTATTCGACTCTGGCCCGGCTTAGTGAGTGGGTTCTTCCCCACCTGCATGTGACCTTCCACCGCCCATAATGTCTGAGGACCTCCATTATCCTCGGAGATTTGTAATGGTCACCTGAAAGCATGAAATAAATTAGAAAACAACTTAAAGTAATACAAGACTACAAACCCATCTCAATTTAAAACTTTGTGTGATCTGTCAAGTATCACTCTGTGTTTTCAAAGTGTACCTGTCAATCCAATCCAATTCGCCTATGTATTTTTGTCCTAGCTAGTTCGAATATATTCCGCAGTAGGTACACAAACCGTTGTAAAAGAAGGAAATTGTGAATCCACCATTTACATTAAAATAGCGGCTGCCGAAAAGTACATAGGAAATCGAATGATGAGTTGAATACGGGACAACCACCGAGAAAACGGTCTGGTGGATTAATTCAAATCAGAACTCCATCCGAGACACATCGAGGTGCAAATCTTATAAGCACGGTAGTGAAACACTGGGGTGAAGTCTTGTAATAAAATCCTTAAAAGAAGGTAGTGCCAAAAATTGAAAAGAATAAAAAAAAGGAAGGACAAAGTCTTGTACAGACGGTATCTTTTGCTAATTTTTTTTTATGTTTAAAATCAGTATGAAGTGAGGTGAGTGGAAAACCTTTTTTTTTCTTTGCTTTCCCATATATATAAATTTTTTGTACATTTTGCTTGTACTTGCCTGGTTGTGGTTTGAGTGATGATCGCGAATTTTTTTATTTGAATTAGGCAACTCACCACATTTAGAGTCTGCAAGGCGATCGCCGACCCAGTACAAACAATTAATTAGGAGTCGGGATCGCAGTAAATTTTGTTTAAATAAGAAAAAAAAACCAAGCTGTGTCTCGAAATCAAATGCCAAACGAGAGGGATAATATATATATGTATAACATAGCACACCCCAGTACGTTAAAATCAAGAGACAGAGGATCTACGAAGCCGACCATTCACAGAATATAGTAGATATAAGCTATCAATTGGTTTTCGTTTGCGATAAAGTTTTGTTCCAGCCTTTTGTAATTTAGTTTTTTTGATAGTTTTAAGTATTTATTAATCAAATAACTAGCTCATAAGTTAGTTGTATTAAATACAGTTCGTTCCATTTTTTTTGTAGTGATTTAGTTTTTTTTTGTAGTTCTAAGTATTTATTATTCACATAACTAGCACGTAAGTTAGTTGTAGTCGAGTCATTTTCTTAAAACCATATTTTTTGTAAGAATCGAGTTTTACCCGTCGTCCCTTTTCCGTTTTTTTTTTGTTTCCGCGTCGGCTAATGAGAGCTCTCTTTTTGTAGGTACTTTTTTTTTTTTGTTAGCGGCTAGTTGCATGGTGAATACCTACATGCGTTCGGGTAGGACGGTTAAATCGAAGATTCACCAGTAGTATTTGTATCCTTTTTTTTGTAAATTTAATTTGCTTTATTGTCTATTTGTGAATTAAGGATTATATGTTTATATATAGATAAAAGTATATACATAATAATGAATTTCATGGTTTATTTTCCTTCGTCTGGCACATAATCGCCTGATGGGTATGTAAGTTAATTTTTCGAGGGTGCGGTAAGGTATGCTCCGGTCCTTTCGGCGATAAAACAATGGACTGATCAGCAACAACTGCTCATATTTGGGGAAATCCATTGTCTGGCCACCGGATTTCCAGGTTGGGAGGGGAATGGCTACGCTGCATCGTCACCAGCAGCGCCCTTCAGTGTGGTGGACGTCCGTCCGATTTTGGTAAAAAGTAAGTACCTTTTTTGGCATGTTATTATTTTGTCGTAGGTTTAGTTAAGTGTGTTGCGCAAGAACCACCCCATCCGGCGAGCAGAGCCGTGCCTCTCAAGCATGCCACGCTCCTCGCACTTGACACTCCATCTCCTTCGATTTCCGTTTCCTTCCTTAAGTCCCATCCACATCACTTCTTCCTTTCATTGATCTGCTCCAAACGCCCTCCATAATCCATAAGAGACCTATAACAGGTTTTAAGTCGTTCGACTGCTTTAAGTCTTCTATAATATTGGATTCTTGCAAGTCCCTATTTTATATACGTATGTACATATATGTATATATGTTCTTTTACTAAGAGGTTTTTGCAACAACAAAAATGGTTCTTTAATCCTGGAAAAAGGATATTTTTCCAAAATGTAATTAGAAACCGCACGGTATGATTGTGATGAACGTCATTTTGCTGATAGGTCCTTGCAACAACAAAAATGGTCCTTTAATCCTGGAAAAAGGATATTTTTCCAAAATGTAATTAGAAACCGCACGGTATGATTGTGATGAACGTCATTTTGCTGAGAGGTCCTTGCAACAACAAAAATGGTCCTTTAATCCTGGAAAAAGGATTTTTTCCAAAATGTAATTAGAAACCGCACGGTATAATTGTGTTGAACGTTATTTTGCTGGGAGGTCCTTGCAACGACAAAAATAGTCCTTTAATCCTGGAAAAAGGATATTTTTCCAAATTGTAATTAGAAACCGCAGGGTAAATCCAGAAAAAGATTTGACATTTTGTTCATTAATTTCAATACATTTTTTTCTTAACAAAACATATTGAATTAGGTATATACAAACCAAAACACACAAAAAAAATATATATTCGAGTTAAAACACATGTCAAATTATTTTGATAATTTAAAATATTACACCTTCGTAAACATAAACACGCTCGGTTTTTTTAGTTCCCGTTACCGCGAGTCTACTATATATAAAAAAGTAGTTTAAAATTCGATTACGATTGATGATGAATACAAAATTGTTTGTTTGTTTCACTGCAACGAAAAAAAAAGTTGTTTTCGAGTACCTAGTTCACATTTATCAGAATGTACCGTTCTTAAGTTTGGTGTAATGCAGTTGTTACCAACTGTGAATGAATTGGTTCACCATCACCACTCTTGTTTTTCTCTAAGCTCTACTTGTGTTGTGACGTTATTCTGGTCACAGAGACTTGAGAGAGAGTCGTTTGTTATAGATAGTGAGATTTCTGTTAGTGCTCTATTAATCGCAAATACAAAGTAAACAAAGGTAATTATTTTTATTATTATTTATTAATGTGTAATATTAATTACAAATTTACCTAAAATTCAGTATAGCACTAGCTGCGAGCGCCATTGACCAGAAGCAAAGCTAAAATCATGGACTTTTCTTCAGATGACTATGGGGCTGAACCAAGCTGTTCTAATAAAAACAGCAATACAAATAAAAGATTGTATTCATCTTTGAATGAGGTTTGTGGAAGTGAAGCAAAAGAGAGGAGGCTTGGGTCTACTTCATCGGATCTGGGTGCAGACTTGGAAACTACTCCGTCGATGGGACTCTTAGCTTCGAGTAGTTCTAATAACTTGGAAGATGAACCACTTGGGGAAATAATTGTTTGTGGTCAGAAATTTAGGATTATTAAGCAAGTAAGTAATAATTTTCTACAATAATACACACTCATATTGTCAAATTTCTTAAAAAAATATTAACAGTACGAGTATTTGCGCATTATGATAGGAAAACAAATGTTTTGCAATTTGCTCCATTATTTTACCCGCGCGGAACTACTGTTGCAACCTTGTTTGCAACTCTAAGTTTTTTTTTTGACATCAAGCGTGATTACCATAATAATATAACATGTCCATTCAGAAAAAACCTGTGTTTTACAAAATCTTTAAAGGTATGTCAAGGTAAAGAGTTAAGTCTTCGCCGCACAGAACACGTTTTAACGTCGCGTTCGACTTTTGACTGCTTCCCGTCGCGTCGCACATTGGCGGATAGCGGGCCGTGAGCTGTTGATTTTGTTATTGGTTCAAAACAAGTAACCGTACGAGCGTAACACCTGCGGTAAATTGTTTTGGATATCTAACGCTTCAATTCACTGCCGACAACTCGCTATTTCATCGAAGAGATAATTTTTTTTAAGGCCGGCCGAATATAAAGGATAAAACCACAAGTTATTGTGTTAATATTTCTACAGGAAATATCGAAGCCGTTCGTTTGGTCATGATTGTATAAAAGTTGTTCGTCCATTACTTAAGTTTTGAATCTCTGATAATCATATATAAATAGCTAATACTGGGATTTAGTATAAAAAAAAATATAAAAATATTTTCGATAGCTTAGCAAGAATCAAAGATTGTGACAAGTTTTATTTGTTTGCCTTTCTCTAGTTACATGATACCGACTTCCAGCTCAAAACGAAAGTGGTACTTGTGGAATGTGGTGCCTGTCAAGTGAGACTTAAAGGATCACAACAAATAACATCAAATTTTATTCGCCATATGAAAGCAAGGCATCGTGAGTGTTTTGAAAAATGTCAGCAAAACAAATCGACACTCAGTACGCAAGTAGGTCCTCGAAGTAAGATAAATTTCGGAAGCTAATTGTGGAGATGATAGCTGAAAACATTCTTCCAATATCTTTTGTGGAAAGTCGGACATTCAAAAAGGTGATACATTTTGCAAATCCCGAATTAAAAGTTATGTGTCGTCCAACTCCCGTTAAACTAATTGACGATATGTATAAGTCAATGACTAAAGACATACAAAACCTTATATCGGAAAACAAATATTTTTGTACTACAGCCGACGTGTGGTCAACCAAACACCGTAGTTTTTTTTTTTGGATACACATGCCACTGGTTGACTTAATCATTTGAGAGAAAGTCAGTTGCCCTTGCGTGCAGACGTTTTTCAGGACCACATACGTATGACCGAATCAATGAAATGATCCATCAAATCCACACGAGATTCGGATTAAACTGCCAAACCGTAGTGGCAACTGTTACTGACAACGGCTCAAATTTTGTAAAAGCGTTTAAGGAGTTTGGATTGACAAATTACAATCGCAACGATGGCGACGATGATCTAAATAACTCCGTTGAAGGCATTGACGACGAAGCTGAATATTTGGAATGTTGTAATGACATTTTCGAAAACTCTCTTCCAAGGCATATCAAATGCGCTACACACACCCTCAACCTGATTGCAACAACTGATTTTTCACGAATTATTAGGGAAAATCCCCAAAACTACAACAAACATCAAACTGTAAGTGAAGTATTTAATTTAAATATATAGACCAGTTACAGTTAGCAGGGAATAGTCATGTAAAAATACAGTGATTTTTTGATTGAAATTTGCACCTAAGCCAAATTGTTTGTTCTCTTTGGCAACTACGCGTATAACATCTATAAATTTGTGGAACAAAGATTTATTGTAGGAAGCCTCTTCTCCCAAAAAAAAAAAATGATAATATATTCAAGATCGCTTCCACTAGCAAATAACATTCAAAAAATTACTTTATAAATTTACTGTTTTCTCTGCCATCTGTGCTAATGATTTCAAAGCGAACTCTAATTATTGATGGATACTTTTCCCTCGTTCGATAAAACATATGCAGGGTGTTTTGTACTTAAAAAATATTTAGCATTAACAGCCCTAAAACATAGTTTCTCCAACCATTTGTGTGAGATTTTTGCTCTTTGCGCCCTATTTCTCAATATAATCAAATATTAAAATATATATTATCAAGTCTTTTCGCAGAGTCGTCCAGTCGATGATGAGGTTAAATCAAGAAATACAAATAAGCTTTCTTCCTCGTTTGACATGAGCTACTGGTAAGATGGCGATGGATTGGCATTCAAAAATGCCGATTGTAATATTCCCGCTGCTGTTAAGCGGAGAGGAGCATGGGCAACCACAATTGTAACTAGAATATAGAATGATTCATAATTTTCATACAATATGCAGTTGTTTGTTAACATTTTAACATTGTGTTATGAATAATGCTATGGGCTGTACTTATCTATTATATATGTATATGAAAATAAACAATTCTATCTATCTATCGATCTACATATATCTATATTATAGGTTATGATTTCTGGTTAGCATGGAAGGGACTTAGAACTTTACCCCGAATTCGAACTGCAAATTTGAGAAGCTTCTCTGACAATGTTTATACTCATAGATGTTTGTTATCAAAATAATAAATTACTTCGTTTTTTCTTTCGTTTTCCAAACATTGGTGGATTTTTGATCAGGATCTACCTATAAACCATAATTTTCTAAAACATGCAAAGAAATCATGCCCTGAAATATAAACTTTCAAGTACAAAACACCTTGTGTAATTAGAAATAAGTAGCTTTATTAGTTTAATACTAATTTTGTATATATTATTATATAAACTATGGCATGCTGTACAGACACTTCAGTTATTTTTAAAATAATACGTACCTGCGATGGAAAAAAAGATAATGAAATTTATATATTCCAGATATTACAAAAATGTACGAGTATATGGAATAAAGTCAACAGACCGAAGAGTTCGGAGGAAATTGTTGCTACTTTGGGTTCTCAATTGAAATACCCGGTAGTGACTAGGTGGAATTCTCTTTTTGACTCTGTGCTTAATATTATAAACCACAAACAAAACATAAACGATTTATGTAGGAAGTTGGGAACGCAGACGTTTGTCGATTTTGAATTCGAATACTTAGAAGAATTTTTGATGCTAATGATACCAAATGCCGAAGCACTGGATTTTCTTCAAAAAGAAAAAGGCATGCTTTTTGGTTTTTTGCTACCAACCTTAGCGACAGTCAGGACAAAGTTTCGGAAGCTGCAAATTAATGCAACTTTGAGGTTCATTCCGATGGACGTCGTGGTACGATTGGAAGAAGCTTTGGTGCAAAGATTGTATGATTATTTTAATCTTACACCACAAGTTAATGATGCAATCGTTGCCTCCGTGCTCTATCCCTCTGTCAAGCTGAAGTGGATCTCAGCACTTAATCCAAATTTCAGGGAAGCTAAGGTTTGTGAGATAACCTCTTTGGTAAGATCGAAAATCAACGGATACAGTAATGCGTCTAATGTATCAGCCATGCAAGCAGCACCAGGGAGTTCATATTTCGACTTTTTCGTGTCAGGTAAAAACTCTGAGCTATATTTTATTGACAGTATACACTTATTGGTTTAACAAAAATAAAATCAAATATCTTGACAATTTACAGATGATATAGGAAGTGCATCCACAATGTCTGACGATAACGAAAGTTTTGATTTGTATCTTGCCCAAGTATCTTGACGGATTGCACAAGTACCCCAACATTAAAAAAACATTTTTAAGGTACAATACAACTGTGCCTTCATCAGCATCTGTAGAGCGGCTTTTTTCAATCGCTGGTTTATTAAAAGCTCCTAAGCGTGGAGCTCTTTCAGACTCCAATTTTGAAAAATTGTTGATATTGAAAGTGAACAATGACAAAGTTTAACATTTAACGATTTATTTATTTTATGGTTTTTGTTTTCGTTCTGTTTTTTTTAATAGTTTAATATTTGTTATTCTTTCAAAATCGAAGACATTGTTTTAAGTTATTTTGTTATCTATGTTTTTAAGTTATTTTGTTATCTATGTTTTTAAGTTATTTTGTTATCTATGTTTTTAAGTTATTTTGTTATCTATGTTTTTATTTTGTAATAAAAATTTTTGTTATGTTTGTATAAAATATCATCTTCTTCGACTTCACGACCTTGTCGTGGTGGAGATGCTTAGTAAGACCCCGTTGATACCGGAGTGCCCTGGCAGGGCCTGTCGTATTCAGCCTTACCCCAGTAAAACCGGCAATGCTGGGGTGGAACTTTTCTCACCGGCTTACTCGTGGGACTCAAAATCTTTCAAAATTAACAAAAACCATACAAAAACAAAACTAAGTAACGAAAAAACAGAACAACAAAGCTCAGCGGAAACTTCAAGAGCTGGCTTACGAACACAAGACGTAGCGATAAAGGACGGCACTGACGACCGACTTAAATACAGAGTCAATGACAGCTCAGAATCCGTGAATTACTCGGATTCAGAGACTGCATCCGTCAAAACAATGAACTCTGATGCGGTGGGACCGACAAGCACCGAAACGGCCAGCTGCAGTCGGAAGCCCGCACGTAAAAGAGGTGGACCCAGTTCCAACAAACATAAATTGACCCGCTTAGCTAGGTTCCAGCTGAACCGCATCCTCGGAAAACCAGAGGATACATGAGACCACAAAGACAGGGACACGGTACGGTGGGCTAGAGACATGCTGGCGGAGAAGTCCGATCATCCTGAGACAGGGGGTCGTCCTCCTCCAGCCGGACATGGCTTAGGCGAAACCACGTTAGCGTCGGGCACCGGAAAAAGGGAAGCGACTCCCGAACACGGGAGACCTACCCTCAAACACGGTGCAGAAACTAATAGAACGGGAAAGGTCCCTTCTGTAACAGGAGGACCCCCCCAATCCGCACCAAACAACAACAACAACAACAACAAACTGAGCAGCTCATCTGCTAATAAAAAGGACTTTGCGTCTAAACGTCCTAGATCACAGGACGATACCTCCAAAACCCCGAAGAAGGCAAAGAGCGCTAAATCAGCGCACAGACCCTTCAACGAGGTAGCGAAGGACGATTTGGTCTTCGGCATCTGCGACTGGAGCAATGATGAGGGAAGAATTAGTGGCGAGAACTGGCGAACGCTGAAGACGAGACTGACTATTGACATTCTCGCCTTTAGCGACAGAGACTCCTCGGCACTACTTCCCACCTTCACAGACAACGGGTGGTACCTCAACGGCGCCAAATTAGTGAGGTGCTCTGACCAGATGTCGGCTGACTTTTTGAAGGTAGCGCTCCCGAGACTAACAAATCTCTGGGTCAATGCCAAGCTGAGTGTCGCTCACTGGAGCGACATTCCGGTCCGCCCATGAGCTCGCACTTGAGTACCCCCAGGACCAGATAAGCCGGACGAGATTCTCCGGCTTATCAAGAGACAAAATCGCGATCTTCCAACAGAGAATTGGAGGATCATAAAGGCCGATGAACCGGAAGAGAGGGGAAGACTCATATCCTTCCTCCTCAACCAGGAATCAGTTGAGCTCCTTAATAAAAAGGGGTTCAAAATATTCTACGGCATGGACACTCTGGTCCTAAAAATCTATGAGAAGGACGAGAGACTACTCGCAGGCATGGTATCCTCGCTAAGTAGTCTTGGCTAAGAGGCTGCGCCCGAAAGTTCTTCTCTGGAAACAGACACGGCTGGAAGGAAAGTAGATGAACAACCCTCTACATCGGGGACTGCTTCATCACAAGATCTGCTCCCTCAAGAGCAAAACAGTGGAGAACCATCCTCTGAATCAGAGGACGGGGACATCACAATTATAGAGACGCCTGTACTAGTCAGCGATGATGCTCCGACTAGTGCAGATTAACCTTCACCATTCCAAAATAGATTCGGCTAATCTACTTCTCCGCCTGGAAAAAGGTGGGGAAGATATCGCCCTTATCCAGGAGCCATGGGTCACAAACAGCGACCGCATATCTCGAATCAGGGCAAAAAACTATTCCTTGTTCTATGCAAGAAATTCAGGTAAACCCAGAACTTGCATCCTAGCAAAGAATAATATTGAAGCTTTCCTTCTTCCGAATTACAACGACCCTGACTTCACTTGCGTGGGGTTAGATCGAGCCGGAAAGGGACCGCTGTGGATATCGTCAGCGTACCTCCCATATGACGACACGGGAGAGGTTCCATCAAATACGATACGCAGGACGACACAGACAGCGGCTGCTAGTAACACCCCACTGGTGCTAGGTGCTGACTCAAACGCGCACCACACCATATGGGGCAGCAGTGACATTAATAAAAGGGGTGAGTTACTCTTTGAATATATTATTGAAACTAACCTCGTAGTGTGTAACATGGGGTCTGAACCCACTTTTATAAACAGAATCAGGCAGGAAGTCATTGACCTGACACTGACCACCTGATATAGTTATAGAAAATTGGAAAATATCTAGTGAAGTCTCATTCTCGGACCACCGCTACATACTTTTCAATCTAAAATTTGAGACCCCCCCAACGAAAGTGTTTAAGAACCCAAAAAACACAAATTGGCAGGTCTATAATTCTTTACTCAAAAAGAAACTAGACAGCCTCCAAATCAGACAGCCTAATTCAGCGGAAGAATTAGTTGAAATGGTGAACGCAGTAACGTCTGCAATGAACAAGGCCTTTAATAAGGCCTGCCCCACCAGCAGATACAAAGAAGGAGGTAAACCCCCGTGGTGGACCTCCACGATAGCTTCTCTGCGCAGAGATAGCAGGAGTAAGTTTAACAAGGCCAAGTCTTCAAGAAACCCAGCTGACTGGGATAGTTATAAAGACAGTCTTAAAAACTACAAAAAGGAAGTTCAGAGAGCACAGCGAGAGTCGTGGAAATCTTTCTGTGAGAACATAGAAAAAACAAGCGACTCCAGTCGGCTGCGTAAGATCCTCTCAAAATCTCCACAAATACCTAGCGTCATAAAAAGCCAAGCAGGAGTGTGGACCTCAACCAGCGAGGAGACCTTAGGCCTACTACTGGATACCCACTTCGAAGGCAACAAAGTAGAGGTAAATCACCCTACACAGCACCATCACAGGGTCCAAATGGTTCCGGAGCATATTGCTGACAATCGCAAACTAGCGTGGGCGATTAACAGCTTCCTCCCATATAAATCACCTGGACTAGATGGAATCACACCCATAGAGCTACAGAAGAGTATCGAGACTCTCACACCCTGGCTACTGGTGATTTTCAACAGCTGCCTAAAACTCATCTTCACGCCCACAGTTTGGAAAACTGTAAAAGTGGTCTTTATACCAAAATGCGGTAAAGCTTCACACTGTTCTCCAAAAGACTTCAGACCTATCAGTCTAACTTCATTCCTCCTGAAAACGTTGGAAAGACTTGTAGATTACTACATACGCTCAAACTTGGAAAACAATTCCCTTTCGAGGTGTCAACACGCCTACCGAAAAGGTTTTTCAGTAGAAACAGCACTTCATTCGCTAGTCAGCACTATCGAAAAATCGCTGTATCACAAAGAATACACGATGGTATCCTTTCTGGATATAGAAGGGGCTTTCAACAATGTCAATACAGAAGCCGTCACGAACGCACTCCTCAGACTAAACGTGGATAACTGCCTCTGCACCTGGATAAAGAACATGCTAGACAGCAGGCTGATCCAGGCGAAGCTTGGCAGCTGTCTGACCAGGAGGTCAGTGTACAGGGGCACACCACAAGGAGGAGTGCTCTCACCGCTACTATGGATCTTAGTAGTCAACGAGATCATCTCCAACCTAGAGGAGGACGGATGCAAAGTGACGGCCTACGCGGACGACCTTGCCATTGCCATAACGGGGAAATTCCCCCACACGATCAGAGACCTAATGGAATCGGCTCCCAGGAAACTATCCTCCTGGTCCATTAAGGTCGGGCTCAATGTTAACCCATCCAAAACCGAACTGGTTTTATTTACAAGGAAAATTAAGGTTCAGGAGATAACGCCATATACGCTCAACAACGAACCACTAAAATTTTCCAGCCAAGCTAAATACCTGGGAACTATCCTAGTTGCTATCTCAGTTGGAAACCAAACATGCAAGACCGCATAAGGAAGGCTACGATTGTCATTTACACCTGTAAAAAGGCCTTAGGCTCCAGATGGGGTCTACAGCCTAAGATAACACACTGGCTGTACACGGCGGTCGTCAGGCCTATCCTCACTTACGGTATCATAGCATGGTGGCCTGCAATACCGAAGCAATGCCACGCAAGCGCCCTAGAACGAATCCAGAGGGCAGCCTGCATATGCATCACAATAGCCTTAAGATCCACACCAACGGCAGCCTTAACGACTATTTTAAACCTCCTCCCCATTGATATCTATGGGAAGCTGGTGGCCACTAAGGCGGCCCTGAGATTAAGAGAATCCAATTCGTGGCAAAGTTCACACATCGGGCACAGTAACATCCTAACTGCCCACAAGATTCCCAACAATACGGATTACCTAATCCCAACACTAGATTTCAGTGATAAATACAAGACGGCCATCGCAGCCCGAGCCAGCTGGGAAGACGGTCGTATTGTAAACAATAACGCCATAGAAATATACACCGAGGGGTCAAAGACAGCCGACGGCACGGGGGCGGGCGTGTTTTCAGACAACTCTGCGCTCAACGTCGTACTACGACTGCCTGACCACTGCAGTGTATTTCAGGCAGAAGTCACGGCTATCCGCGAAGCAGCACGCAGACTCTCTATGAGATCGATAGATGAAAAAACTATCGTGATCTACAGAGACAGCCAGGCGGCGATTAAAGCCTTAGAATCATCAGCAATAAGATCCAAGTTGGTAAAACAATGCCGCGAATCTCTTAACGAGATCTCGGTCAGATGTAACACTTGCCTGTGCTGGGTACCCGGTCACAGTGATATTCCAGGCAACTGCAAGGCGGACGAGTTAGCCAGGCGGGGTTCCGCACAGGAACCCTCCGACAACAGAGAGTCACCGGCGGTACCCATTCAGACACTGAAACTCAAACTTCTAGATAATGCGTTAATAGAAGCAAATAACAGGTAGAATAGCATCAGTACATGTGTGTCCTCAAGGCAAATTTGGACCAAATACGATGCGAATAGAACATCCAAACTTCTCTCCATCAGCAGGAAAAATATGAGCTCCGTAATCGGAGCCATCACCGGCCACTGCCTTTTAGGTAGACATGCCATCAGATAGGGAGCTCCCTCAAACGACTTCTGCAGAAGCTGTAGAGACGTCGAAGAGGAAGAAAGCACCACTCATCTCCTGTGCAACTGCCCCGCACTAGACAATTCAAGGAAACAAATCCTCGGCAACTATTTCCTCGATGATCTAAGTGATCTCAGTGAGACAGATATCGGCTGCATCAGCAGATTCGTCACAAGGTCCAAATGGTTAAACTGAACTGGAGGACGGATTGGACGATGACTTGAGCCCCTCCCACTCCCCTCCCGCAGATCACCCCAAACCGATTCCTCTGCAAAGGAAAAGAGATCTCACTGAAGTTAAATTGTATCAGTCACTTCCGTCAGAACTCCACTCCGAGGGCGAGACAGTAACCCGGCGGATCGACTGAAACGGTCTCCCCCGGCCTTGCTGCCTTCCCGCTATGCAGACAAAACGAGAACAGAGTTGAGGTTAGATTGTAACAGTCACCACACTCTGCTTCTCTCCCATGCCTCAAAACCTGCACCACATACCTCCGAACTCAGTCATCATAATTCCAAATCGACTATCAAGGCCGCCCCTCCCTGCTCCCTTTCCGCGGAATGGTGTAACTTGAGGCTCGTACTGCAACAGTCGCCACAAGCCGCACCCCCCCGCGATGCGTGCAGCAGGGTTGGACCACCTTTAGTCACGCCCTCTAGCACAGTTTTGTAACCAACTACTTGACTGTGCCGCCGGTACACCCCGAACCCCCTCCAAGAAATGTAATAGCTTGCTCGGGATTGACTGTATCGGTCTCCCTGGCACGGTATTGCCTGCAAAGAGAGTGAAGAGCAGTTTGAGGTTCGATTGTAACAGTCATCTCAAAAGACTCTTCCCTCCCCCGGTGATCAGGAGGCAATAGCTTCCCTCCGTGGCGCAAAATTTGAGTTCGACCTGTGGTTTGATTACATCAATCACCTCATCTCGATCGCAACCCTTGGTTTGGATGTCGGGAGAAAGTCGCCTCTGCACTAGTCACTCTAACACATCGTAACCCATGCGAAACACAGCCATGCTGCACACCCTGACCCCTTCAGGAGTATCTTCCACCCTAAAACCACTACCGCACAAGCGGCATTCACGGAGAACCCAGTAGGCCGAGCGACGACCGGCAGAACACCCCCCCCCCCCCCATTTTTTTGTGGTATCACAACGGGCCGAAATTTCGGCCTTAGTGTGCCTGGGTTCACGCCCTCGCAGCCACCTTACCTAACCTAACCTAACCTTGTATGAAATATAAAAATCCACTCAAGAAAATGGCCACTTGTTTTCTTCCAGTACGGAGTTATTCTACTCGTCCGTGTTTCCGTCTGTTTTCCTTTCCTGCCCTTCCGGGTGGGGGGATTTTTTTTTAACTTTTATTTTACGTTCTTCGGATTGTATCTTATGTGAGATTTTCTTCAAAATGGTTTAGAAGATTTTGAACTGTTTTAAGTATTCAAATACTCGGATGACGTAAGAAAAACAGTATACCTACATACTCACCATCATTTACAACAACTTTGCGTGCTCATATGGACAATAAAAATAATATAATATTATAGAAAACTGAATGATCCAAGGACCTCCTTGCAAAATAATATTGAAAACCCAAAAATAGTGCGCGGTTTCTTACGACATTTTGAGAAAACATCTTTTTGGGGGGTTTTGGGGTTCCAAGGATCTCCCTGTAACCTTGAACACAGAAACACTATGCGGTTTCTAGCTACATTTTGGAAAAATATCCTTTTTCCAGGATTAAAAGACCATTTTTGTTGTTGCAAGGACTTCCCAGCAAAATATCGTTCAACACAATTATACCGTGCGGTTTCTAATTACATTTAGGAAAAATATTCTTTTTCCAGGATTAAAAGACTATTTTTGTTGTTGCAAGGAACTCCCAGCAAAATAACGTTCAACACAATTATACCCTGCGGTTTCTAGTTACAATTTGAAAAAATATCCTTTTTCCAGGATTAAAGGACCATTTTTGTTGTTGCTAGGACCTCCCAGCAAAATAACGTTCAACACAATTATACCGTGCGGTTTCTAATTACATTTTGGAAAAATATCCTTTTTCCAGGATTAAAGGACCATTTTTGTTGTTGCAAGGACCTCTTAGTAAAAGAACATATATACATATATGTACATATATAAAATAGGGACTTGCAAGAATCCAATATTATAGAAGAATTAAAGCAGTCGAACGACTTAAAACCAGTCAAAAGACTTAAAGCATTCAAAAGACTTAAAAGCAGTCAAAAGACTTACAGTTAAATGAATGCACTCAAAAGACTTACTGACTGCAAACAAAAAAGAAGACTTTAAAAGACTTACAACTCACTTAAAGAATGCAACAAGTCAAAAAGTACTGCATTCTTTTAACTTACAGTCAATTGACTGCTTTTTTTTAACTGCCCATTCACAATCTTCAAAATGACTGCTGAATGTTGTTTTGTAAGTTAAAGTATTATGATTAAGTTTAACTTACATTCAATTTTTTCAGTCAAATGACTAAGACTTATCTGAATGCAGTACCAAAGTAATGCATTCATTCACAACTCTGCTGGAGCTCAAAGCCAATAGGTCCGTTCGCGAACTAATATGCAAACGTAAATTTATATAAACTTTCGTGCAAAACTACACAAACGCGTTCGCGTACTGAGAAAATGGTAAAAAGATGAACGAAAGAAAAATGTACTTTCGTTCATTTTTCTTCACACAGAATTTCAGCTGGCAAGAAAATGAAAACTGTCAAATGATGAAATCCTATGAGTTTACCAGCAAAAAAAAACAGCTGTTGCTTCTTTTCAAGCCAAACTACGATGTTTTTTCAACTTTTTACACAAAAGCGTTCGCGTACTTTTCTTAGAAATGAGAGGATTCTCTCTCGATTTTGGAGATTTGACACTTTTCATTTTCCTACACATAAAGTACGCGAACGGACCTAATACTTTTCGAATTTACGGGCTTCTTTTTTTTTCTTTCGTTGGTAATAAGTGAAAACTACCAGCAATAGAACCGCAACTAGGGATATGTAGCCAATGAAGTATTGATGGACGTCATGATGAGTGAAGGTGTTAGGTAAACTCTGTTGAATTTTCTGGTCTGCTATCTCCTTCAATATTAATGACAAGTCTTCGTCCCCGCGAATAATCAATTCATTATCTGTGTCTGTTTCTGGAAGCTCCCGTGGGAGTGGAAGCCTTAATAGTTGGCTTAAGTTCAGAGCTGGTAGAAATGATCCAGCGGCGTTTGATGTATAGAAATTGTGAGCAGTGATCCTCATCGTTGATTGCTTAATTACACAGTTTTGGGCTAATTTTAATAATCCTACTCCGGTCAATTTAGTACTGAGTATGTCGGTTCCACAAACTATAGAGAGGGTTTCTTCCTGTTGAAAGGCGAATATCCAGTGGTTCGGGTTGTATAACTGCACCCACATTTTGCCAGGGTTAGCATATTTGAGAGTGCAATAAGACGATAATTGTTTTCTGTGGTTGAGTAAACGAATTTCACACTGATTTTCCTTAGAATGGGTGTTAAAAATAGGATGTCGTTGCTTGCAGAGATATTTCCGTTCATCGGTGACAAGACATCCTTGGAATTCCATTTGAGATACTGGAAAATATTGGTCTCTATATGGACTTACTGCAAGGAAGGGTGTAGATGGCTGTGTTGTGCCCCAGTTTCGGCACCAGCGCATGTCTCCGGTTGATCAACCTGCAAGTCGTTGCACTGAGGTAAAACTGCATTGCTGTGCACAAATTCATTGCTGTTAATTGCAATAACATCGCTTTGCTTACGCAGCAATAACATTGCTATTAATTGCAATGACATTACTTCGCTTACGCAGCAATGTTGTTTACTTTCGCAACGGCAGGTCAACCAACGCGGAATCGCTGATCTAGCTTCCAGACCCACTTGAAGTTTCGACTAGAACGAAAAGTCGACGGCGAGTCGTATATTGAACGCGGAGCAGTGCGGTTGTTTGTTTTTCTTCTTTGTATTTTCTTTCTTTTTTTCGAGGCGCATTCTTTCGTTCGCGAACTTAACAAATTTGGCGCAGCCGGTAGGATCGATTCGGTTTTTCGATCCGCAATTTGAGTGAGTGAAAAAGGGCAACGCCTTTATATATAAAAAAAAAAAAAAAAAACCAAAAAAAAAAAGAGAAAAACAAAGCACAGAGGTGCAAGTGAAAACAACAAATATTGTTAAAAGTGGCAAAAAAAAAAATTGCATTAAATTCAGAACCAAAGTGTGAGATTTTACTCAAAAATCAAAGGAAAACCAATCTGGTAGGGTGAGTAATAGCAAGTAAGGCAATTAAATATATTAAAAAAAAATTATTATTATATAAAAAACAAATTGCCGGGTTTGGGTCGATTACTTTGGTTTCCTCGGGGTGTTGTTCTGTCTGGGTTAGTTCTCAGGATCGTTCAGGATTATGGCCAAGCGAGAAGTTGAGGCCAAATTCGACGACCTAGTAGACGAAAACGAACAACTGAGGACAGAACTCAAAAAGCGAAGCCAGGAAGTGAAGGAATTAAACAACACTTTACTTCTTGAACTTAAAGACATTTTGAAGTTCGAGGTCTTCGAGTTGGTGCGCTTCCAGTTAAGTTCACAGTGGGATAAATTTACTCGCCTGGAAACAACTGAGGCAATTCTGACGGAATATACCAAAGCCGTCCATAATCTCAAAGAGAATCACGCCCGCGAAGTGCAAAAGCTCGCTAGCAAACTAAAGCAAAGCGAGTGCGTACGCAAGGATCTCCAAAAGCGGTCAGAGGAAGCTATTGAAGAAGCTGACCAACAAGTAGACGAGCTTACGAGTGAACTCAACAAAAGCTTAAGCGTGTTCAAACAGTTACGAGAAAAGGCGAAAGAAGAACCTCAGCCCGTGACTGACGGCCAAAAGTCCTTACCAGGTCCACATAGGTCCACCGCTAATAACGAACTGAGCATTGAACCAACCACTCATACTAATTCACTCAGAGTTTTAACGACTCCATTAGAATTTTGCCCAAATACAGCGCGAACTACCCATACTATTTCACCGAGAATTACATCGAATCCATTTGAAATTTGTCCAAACACAGGCCGTACTAACCACACTATAATGCCATACGAGGGGATTGCCAAAACGGTTTCACGTCTGATCCCGCAGTTTTCGGGAGCTAGCACGCCCGACTTATCAGGAAGGGTTTATGAGTTCATAAACGCTTGCCAATTGGGTTTGTAGTGCATCAAAACGGAGGATGAGGGAAAATATGTCTGTTGGTTCCCACCAAAACAGACACTCAACACATCATCAAAGGGGAACGTTCGTCTTCCCGCCGGACCGGTGCACGTGGAGACAGTGAGATGTTGTTTGTACATTGTACTAGTGATTGGAATATGAATATTTGACGTTAATTAAAGTCACAACGATATTCGCAATCACTAGTAGTAATGCACAGAACAAGAAAAAAAACACAATTTGCACAAAATTCCCACGAGCCAACGAAGGAATTAAAGCAAAAACACCCGAATTACAACGAGGAACTACCGACCCGACCGAGAAAACAACATATTACTGAACTGAAGGCCAAAAGTCAAACACGAAGGCACACTGATCACCAACTTACAGTGGGTCTCCTTCCGCCGGAGTCAAAGGGCATTCCATCACAACGAGTTGTCGCAATAAGGAATAATGTAAGAGGCAGATCGCAACAACTCACAAATAGTGACACCTCACTCGCACACATAAAACCATGCAAATGGTATAATCATCCATGTATTAGTTAAAATTTATTGTAAAGTCATATTTATATAACTCACACTTAAGTAAACATTTTCACGGTCAATGTCAATGACTATATGAGTTACAGCTGAGGTGATATATAACCACCGAGGTTTCTTCAAAAGCACTATAAGAATTGTTAGACATTCGAATTTGGCAGCTAGAATTATCAGCATTAAATAAAATACTTTTATAAAATTCATCAAACGTCCAGTGACTTTCGTTTCACCTTGCTCAGTGAATCAACAATTCACTATCGCTAAGACGCCTTCTTCAGCAGAGCAAATAATTTCTTAACGTCATCTACGTTCAGAACATGGTCCTTCAAAGCCTTTTTAAAGGAAACCGCGGCAAAAATTTAAATTAATTTTTAATTGAAGTAAATTGAAAGTGGAAATTCACCAACGTACAAAAAAGTGAAAAGTGCTTAAAACATTAACTGCCCTATTTATAAACATATTATAAGGAGTGTATAAAGTTATGCACTCCTTAAAATGCCTCTAAGCGCAAACATCTTATTTATAAAACTTATACAGGCTGTAAAGAGGCTGTATAGACATTATAAACATTAAAAGTGTACTGTGGACCAAGTTAGTGTGAAATTGATCAACAATCAAGAATAGCATCCCGGTCAACGACGGACGTAATCGGTCACAGTATCAAACGAGACGACAAACCCGATATCCAGCGGATTCGCAGCGGCCCAGAAACCTGTAAGCGGCACAACGGTCGGGAATCACAGCTAGGAACTGTGCAACACAAAGCCTTCTGCAACTGTAACTGAGAGTAAATATACTGAAGTTGCAGTTGCAAAAGCAAACCAAGGTAGGAATTATATTCCTCTTTTACGCCTTTTTATTGCTAAATTTAACATAACACGGACATACATTTCTTTACAATTACGCATTACTCAAATCCAACTAGTCGACGAATCTCGTATCCAACGGATCCAGAGTGGCATAGCGGATTTAAGAGACACAACGGTTCGAAAGCAGTACGACGCACTACAAGCGGTATAACAGGCAGCAATCACAGCTTAATTGCATAATTAACTAAATATCTATATTTACATATATATATTATTATTAAATTAATATATTAAAAAATTGTCAGTGCTCAATTTAACAAATCTTGCCTTCAATTGAAAAATCTAAACGCCCATATCTATATTAAGTGAAAGGAAAATGGCAAACGCAAAACTTGCTAAGCTAATCGAACGGCAACAATTAATTTTAAAAGAAATTGAATCCGATTTCGATGAATTTAAAAACTCAAACGATGCGCGAAAATCGAGGGTTTACGTGAACGTATGTTTAACGGATAGTGAGGAATGTTTCAAACGCGCAAAAAAGGATCATGAGGCCATAGTAAATAGTTCATCTGATCCGCTTAAAGAAGAATACTTTGAAGCAGAAACATTTGCTAAAATTAAACGTGCGTACTTCTCATCTACGGGAGTGTTACACGACCATAACGACAAATTTGCGCATGAAACCAATGCTAATTTAGAAATTTCGCGGTTAAATACCACAAAAACATCGGTGTGTGACATTCGGTTACCACCAATTCAAATCAAGAAATTCTCGGGATTGTTAGAGGAATGGTACGAGTTCCACAACTTATTCGAAAGCATGGTTGATCAGAACGTTGATTTATCTGATACACAGAAGCTTCAATTTCTGAAAACCCATGTAACAGATAACGCTGCGTTGTTAATTCAGCATTTGTTAGTTGATGCTGATGGGAAAAACTATTCGGCAGCATGGAACATATTAATTTAGCGTTACCAAAATAAACGCAAATTGGTAAATAAACAATTAAAGGTCTTAATGGAGCAAAAGAAGCTCACCCATGAATCAGCAGATGCGTTAAAATCTTTGCATGATACAAGCACCAACTGTATTCATGCACTTTCTAATCTTGGACTGGCTGTTGAAACTTGGGATGCCATTCTCATATATGTGATTTATCACAAACTTCCTCTCCAAACGCAAAAGGATTGGGAAGAAAAGCTTGGTAGCTCCAAACTGCTTCCAGAGTGGAAGTCATTTTCCAAGTTCATTGAAGGGAGATTCAGCTCCCTCGAAAATATCATGGACTCAAATGAGGTTACAAAGCCTGATGTGACAAAATCGTTCAAGAGAACCACGCCAACGGCGCGGCGTATCATATTAAACCGTCTCATGACACAAAGAAATTTCTCTGTCGTCTGTGCAAGTCGTCGCATTGAATACGACAATGCAAAAAAAATTTAAAAATGGAAGTGAAGGCACGAGCTGAAGCAGTAAATGCATACTCTGTCTGCTAAAATTGTTTAGGATACGACCACCATTCGTCAAGTTGTAAGAGCGGTAATCGTTGCCAAAAATGTGGTCAAAAACACCATGTAGTGTATCCACTTATTGGCACCACTGCCCCTAGACCAAAGTCAAATATGAAAGTGACGTAACATGTAAAGTGCATTCGAGTGAATGAATCAGACACAAAACAATTTAATTCATGTGTGTGACTCAATGCACTCAATTGCACAGAACGTCACTCAATAGAAATAAGATCTTATAGAATAGTGCACAGCCAATAGGAATAGAGAATAAGATATTCATAATCGATAATGTAAGTAGAAGTAGGATAGGAAATAAGTATAACAGTTATAATTTTAACAAAGCAAATAGTATTTAAGGAATGGAATTTAATGAATAAAAATGGATTCAACTTAGAACTCAATTCGGCAGCATTGCCTTGTTTTTACTTTTTGTTGGTCTCAAAAGTTGCGGCGAGAAATCGCCTATAACAATATAGCGTGGTACGCTCATATACCAAACATAGCGTGGTACGCTTAAATACCTAACGACTACTACGCACCATACCCCCTTCTTTTAAACACTACAACCACACGCTTTTACATTTTGAGCCCCAAAATGCGTATCATGGTAACAATCACCAACATTACCCTCATGCATCTTTTCAAGGGCAGAATAACACCGAGTACAACACTCACTTGATTCAAAACGCGAATCAGTTCATTCCTCCAAATGGTTGGAGCAATGGACAAAATGGTGTACCAGCATCAAACTACACGCAGCACCCTCACCAAATTCAGAACGCAAATCAAAGCATGTCCAAAACGAGCAAAACAATGCTTCAACGTCGACCAATAACGTTAACTCATACCATATTGCTAGCGACAGCATTGGTTAAGGTGGTAGCGCAAATGGAGCCCATCACATCGTTCGGGCTTTCGGGCTCAGGAGTCACATTCGTAACAGAAAATGTTGCTCAGCTACTTAATTTAAGGAAGCAAAAGGCATATGCGGATGTAAAGGGTTTAGGGCAAATGTCAACTGGGACCTCCAACTCTATGGTCAACTTAACTCTCTTTTCATTCACCAATCCCTGTTTCTGTTTGGATGTTAGAGCGTTTGTCTTTCCCCACTTGACCTCTCTGTTGCCAACACATAACCTGGGTACCTCCTCATGGAATCATTTAGCGAACTTGCCATTGGCAGACCCCTCCTACTTTAACCCGGGGAAGATTGACATGCTTTTAGGTGCCGATGATTATGCGGCGATCATCCTTGAAGGACTAATTCCAGGGCAAAATGGATCCCCAGTCGTACAAAAAACCGAACTGGGATGGATTTTAACCGGAGCAGCCAGCATAAATCCGACGATGACTTCTGTGACAGTACGAAGCCACCATACCACGTTGGATGCACAACTAAGGCAATTCTGGGAGATAGAAGAGGACATGGAAGCACGCAAGCTAACACAAGAAGAAGAGAAGTGTCAACTACACTATCAAAACACGACAAAGCGATTAGTAGATGGTAGATATTAGGTACGGCTCTCATTCAAGGAGAATACGCGACCAAACCTTGGCAACTCCAAAGCGGCGGCAATGGCAAGATTTTTTCAAATTGAAAAACGTCTCAACTCAAATGAAAAGCTTAGAAAGGCTTACACTTCTTGCATCAACGAATACGCTACCATGGGACACATGAAGGAAGTAACAAACGATGTCGAACTAGAAAATGGAAAGCACTATTTTCTCCCTCACCACGATGTATTGAAGGAATCGAGCTCGACAACCAAACTACGAGTAGTTTTTGATGCTTCATGCAGTACGTCGAGGGCGGTGTCGTTGAATGATTACCTGATGGTTGGCCCACGGCTACATGTTAGAGACTTTAATTTCAGCTGGATTTCCGTTGCGCAAGTGGGCCAGCAACTCAACAAACCTGTTAGAAAGGATACCTGTGAAAGAAAGAGAAGTGAATCTTCCGTTAAATTTTGATTTACAGGATGCTATTAAAATGTTAGGTATCCAATGGCATCCTGTAAAAGATACTTTTACCTTTAAAATCAACATACCTAAGGTAAATAAACACACGAAGAGATCAGTACTTGCCGACATTGTACGCCTGTTCGATCCTTTGGGATGGATTTCACCGTGTGTTATCAAGGCGAAATTAATTTTGCAACAACTCTGGGTAAATGCACTACCCTGGGATGCTATCATAATGCCGGAATAGAAAGACCATGGGCAGAACTTCGAGCTGGGCTTCCAAAACTGGAGAAGGTAGAGATCCCACGTTGGATCTCAAGTGAAGGATCTTCGCAGGTCCAATTGCACGGTTTCAGTGACGCCTCTGAGAAAGCATAATGCAGCGGTCATATACGCAAGAGTGACATCCAACGGCCAAGAGAGGATTCACTTGCTGACATCGAAAACCAGAGTGGCCCCAGTAAAGCGCATATCCTTGCCACGACTGGAGCTCTGTGCGGCATTATTACTGGCAAAACTTCTGCAGAGAATGGCAACGGCCATGCAGCTCCAACAGCAATAGTGTGGGATGTATGCATGGTCCGATTCCGTGATAACTTTGGCATGGACAAAAGGAAGTCCAGCCATTCGCACCACTTTTGTAGCCAATAGAATCATGTGTGCAGCAAAGACAATCCGGCTGACTTTGGGTTTCGAGGATTATCCCCCGAAGAGTTAATCGCCAGTCAACTGTGGTGGCACGGCCCCGTTCTCGCTAAGCGATCAACCAACAACAACTCCTATAGAAACAAATGAGGAAACAAAAAGGGAAGCACGGCAATGTCTTTACATTACAATGGATAGCGCATACATCCAACATTTTTCCACCCTTAAACGCATAGTACGCATCACGGCAATCTGGCGACGATATCTCGATAACGTAAGAGATAAGCACATAAGGAAGCCACTGGATACTCATCCAATGACGGCAGATGAGCTGATGTCATCTCACGATCAGCTCATCAAGTTCGTCCAAAGGGAGTTATTTCAGGAAGAAATCAACGCGTTAAAGGGCAAACGAGCGATACCAAACAAAAGCTCCATTCGAACACTCAACCCTTTTCACGATGAAAGAGAAATTCTTCGAGTAGGAAGTAGATTGATTAATTCACCACTTCCATTTCAGCAACGACACCCCATTATACCTAAGGAAACTCACCATTTAGCAAAATTACTGGTAGCAGACACTCACCAAAGAACGCTTCACGGTGGCCAACAGATGATGATGGCCGAAATCCGAAACCATTATTGGATACCAAACCTCAAAAGGCTTGTTAAATCAACGATTTACAAATGCGTTCGGTGCCATCGCTACAACGCGAAAATGCAGGAGCAACTAATGGGAAATCTTCCATTGGAGCGCGTGAGTGTGTAAAGACCATTTTCCAACACTGGCGTTGACTATGCGGGACCAGTGGAAATCAAAATGTGGAAGGGCAGATGTAACAGAATGGCCAAAGGGTACATTGCCGTGTTCATCTGTCTGGCGACAAAGGCAATCCACATTGAGTTAGTCAGTGACTTGAGTTCAGCAGCATTTATCGCTGCATTTAAGCGATTTGTGTCTCGACGAGGAAATTGTGCGAACGTGTTTAGCGACTGTGGTACAAATTTCAAGGGCGCAAACAACGAGCTTAGAAAAGACAGCAAATTTATAACGGCTGAATGGTCAGCCGAAGTAGCAGCAAGCCTCGCATCCCACCAAACGACGTGGCACTTTAACCCTCCATCATCACCACATTTCGGAGGGCTATGGGAGGCAGGTGTTAAGTCGATAAAATACCACTTAAAGAGAACGATAGGATCTTCGAAATTAGTGTTTGAGGAATATGCAACACTGTTGACGCAGATCGAAGCATGCCTCAATTCTCGACCACTGTATCCAATGACGTCAGACCCTGATGATCTGCCGATGTTAACGCCCGGACACTTCCTAATTGGAGCACCACTGCGTGCGCTACCAGAGAGAAACTTGGCGGAGAAAAACATCAACAACCTGGACAGATGGAGATACTAATAGAAGTTAGTGATGCAGCTTGGCGTAACATTCTCTTGACAAAAGAGGAGGCAGACCTACAGAAGCTGGCGGAATTTGCCGAGGCCACGCAACTTATGTTGAGGCCAACCACAGCATCTGTCGTACGCATCCCAGCAGCCCCAGTCTTATGGCCACCAATGGCGGCAAGCCCCCTATAATACCCAAAGATCCTCCTGCGTCTCTTATAACTTGCACGGCCCCGAAACTAACCATCACCAGCCCAATAGCTTCACAGAACAGCCCTCCCACTATCTCCCTCCCTCACATGCAGGAACAACACAATACCAAGTTCCGGTTCAAACACTCTATAGATCCACATCCCCTATGCCTACCCAAACACGGAGCGCAGCTCAAAAATTTCAGGTAAAATGCGGTTTCTGCAACAATGCAAATCACACGTATGCAGAGTGTAGAGAACGCAAAAACACCCCCTATTGCGAGAGTTGCCGCTCCTACGGGCATAGGAATGACGTTTGTAGTAAGAAAACATTGTTTGCTGTCAAAACGTTGCCAAGCTGAAGCAAATGCCTTTGGTATCAGCGGACGACACACTCAGAAGAGGAATGTCGCAGCAAACAGATCTACCTTGAAGCAAACCAGGAAAACGCCAGGGGGGCCAGTCTAGACAATTAGACTGTGCCCCACGAGCCTCA
This sequence comes from Portevinia maculata, assembly GCA_949715645.1. Lineage (NCBI taxonomy): Eukaryota > Metazoa > Arthropoda > Insecta > Diptera > Syrphidae > Portevinia > Portevinia maculata. The sequence continues at coordinate 210,513,753 of OX454525.1, read as the reverse complement.
TTTCCACAAAGAGTTCAAGCAGTAAGAGAACCGAAAACACAGGCAGATTCAGCATCCTCGGGGTTGAGCATAAGCAAACCAGGTCCCAAGACTGATTCCAAACCTAAAAATCGGAAACGCCTTCAATCTCAGCCGTAGCGAACAACTACTTCCTCTAAACATCCTCCAAAAGGCATGCAGCGACCAGAGAATGTGCGAAACAGTTGTATGGTATACCTAATCAATCTCTTAAATGTAGTAATTTTTCGAATTATTTCATCCGCGTTGAAGGATTCCATTAAATTCGTTAAGGTTCGCTACCCGCTCTTCACTCGCAGCTTTTTAAATTTAAGGAATTTAGTTAAGAACATTTTAGAACTGGCTATATCAGAGGTCACCAACACGGTAAAAACTTACATTAAACACTGTACTTCCTTTAAACGTGATCGGTTACTTACGCGGCACGGACACGACGTGTTTGTACACACTGCCCATTGCGAAAATTGGAGTGGCCACAATGTTAATTGACACTGGTGCGGACGTCAGTTTGCTGAAACAAAAAAAACTCCTCAACGCCAATGATATCAGCCCCTCAGAAAGGAAGGAGCTAGGTGGAGCCTTCGGGGGACTAATGGAGACATTGGGAACACTGTTGACAAGTATCCCCTTATCCAACAAATTGAGTCTTAAGACAAATCTGCATATAATAGGTAATTCCAGTGACATACCTGCAGATGGCATTTTGGGTCGTGACGTACTATGGAATCGCATATAAGCGCCTGAAGTTCCTGGACACAAAAGGTAAAATTGTCTTAGCAGAATTGCCTCTTAAGTCATTAGAATCCGCAAAGCGGCTGACCAAGGATAGTTACCCCAATGTCCTGGAAATAACAGCGCGCTCGCAATCTGTAGCTAGGTTAAAACTCAAAACTGGACTAAAAGAAGTTCTGGTGCATGCCCAAGAGCTCAAGCCGGGTGTTTACTTAGGCAACACGATCACCGCAGTCAAACACAATACTATTCTCGTCCCCATACTAAATGCCACTACGGAAAATTACACTGTTGATAGCACTTTCGTACCCCAATTTAGTAATCTTAACCAGTACAATTTATTACGTGACACGAACCAGAAAAACCTAATTTTTCAGGTTAGTAAGCTAGACCCTACAGAAAGGATAACAAAATTATTGAATTCACTAAACCTAGAGCCCAATCTAAATGAAGAGGAGAAATCCTGCATTGAAACGTATGCATTCAATTTATCGACATTTTCCTACTTGATGGTGACCCGGTAACCCATACTGACGTTCTTGCCAGCTAGGAAACTGCCGTTATTTTACCACTCTAGACTTAGCCAACGGTTACCATCAAGTAATGATCAAGAACCAAGACAGAGAAAAGACCGCTTTCAGTACTGGACTCGGGCATTACGAATTCAATCGAATGCCGTTCGGTTTGACAGGCGCCCCCGCAACGTTCCAAAGGATAATGAACCATATTCTGACCGGACTTCACGGCATTGATTGTTTCGTGTATTTAGATGACATAGTTATCTACGGAAAGAACTTAAAAGAACATAGCGAAAAATTGGGACGCGTTTTTTTCTAAATTAAGAGAGAACAATTTAAAGCTCAATACCGAAAAATGCAAATTCCTGTGCCGAGAATTTGTGTGCTTGGGACACAAGTGTTCAGAAAGCGGTGCACTCCCGGATCCCTCCAAAACTAGCTGTGTTATCGATTTCCCTACCCCGAGGAACGTTAAAGAAATTCAGTCGTTTTTGGGTTTCGCAAGCTATTATCGCAAGTTTATCCCTAATTTTGCCTGTAAAGCCGCCCCAATTAACAAACTGTTAAAAGGGCAATAACTTCTCCCCCAGTTTTGATTTACCCAGATTTCAATAAGCCGTTCATCCTGACCACAGATGCCAGTACCGAAGCATTAGGTGCAGTGTTATCGCAAGGCAAAGTTGGCGATGATAAGCCAATAGCTAATGCTAGTAGGTCACTAAGTTCAACAGAAAAGAGATACTCCACAATAGAAAAGGAGCTGCTCGCGATAGTTTGGGCTACAAAGAATTTCCGCACCTATTTGCTGGGAAGACCCTTCATAGTATACAGCGATCACCAGTCCCTAAAAGGTGTATTCAACGTGAAGGAAGTCTGGTGAATTTTCATCATAAGCTCTCGGAGTACGATTATAAAATCGAGTACAAACCTGGGAAGGTGAACAAAAACGCTGATGCGCTGCGCCGAATACCCAAACCTTCCACAAGTGAAGGAATAAGACCAGAAAAACATTACCTTTCCGTAACTAGGGCCCAAGCTCGCAGGATAGGTGGTGAAATCCGTAACGCTAAGAATGCAAAAAACATAGAGGACAAAATCATTGCGGAAGGAGGCAAAGAGGTTAGTAAGAATCCAGCTAGCGTTAAGCAACCCAATTGGATAGCGCTGTCCGACCCTGACGAAATTCTAACCGTGATAAGAGATTTTCATAGCTCGGCACTCGGTGGTCATCGGGGGGGGGGGGGGGGGGGAAGGACTTATGCGCGTATCAGGCAACAATTCAGGTGGAAAGGCATGAAAAGTGATGTATTGGATTACGTAAAAAAATGCTTTCACTGTCAACTAAATATGTGCTCGCCACCCACAAAAATGCCAATGATAATTACCGACAACCCAGCGTTACCTTTCGACAAAGTATACATGAATATCGTTTGCGATCTACCCACGTCCTACTCTGGTAACAGATACAAGCTAACATTTCAGGATGATCTGACGAAGTTTATGGATTGCGCTGCGCTGCCGGATGCTGAGGCGTCCACTGTAGCACGAGTATTCTACGAGCAAATCGTTACCAGGTAGAGGATACCAAAAGTCCTGGTCACGGACAATGGGGCAAATTTTACGTCCAAGGTGTTTTCGCATACGTGCAAGTTACTTGGCATATGCACACTACTGCATAGGTACCATCCGCAGTCAAACGGCTCCTTAAAGAGAAGTTATAGATCCTTAGCTGAGTACCTACGATCGTTCATTGCCAATGACGAAAAAAACTGGGATCAGTGGCTCAGGCAAGCTATGCATGTGCATAATAATTCTATCCACACAGCGACCAAGATGACGCCTTTAAGCGCATTGTTCGGGTTCCAATTCGAAATGCCCACCAACTTAAAAAGACAAACGGTCCCTCTATACACGTCAGATGACTATCCCTCCCAACTCAAGTACCAACTCGGGAGGGCCCATAAACTAACTAACGAGAACCTTGGAAAGGCGAAACTTAAATCGAAGGATAGTTACGACAAGCATACCAGATGCACCTCGTTTCAAGTAGGGCAGAGAGTACTAATCAAAAACCCGGCAAGAAAGAATAAATTCGCGCAAATGTGGACCGGGCCCTTCGAAGTAGTTTCAATCGACGGGTCTGTTACCACAGGCGTCAAGATAAACAAGTTGGTTAAAAAAATACACAATAACCGGCTCAAAATGTACCACCAATAATAAGTTTTTCTCTTTCCAGGTAGCAACACCTACAAAACTAGCCTTAGATTTGTTATTATTAAATACCGTAGTTAAGTTAAAATTTAAAACCAGTAACTAAATTTGCCGTTTGTCTTTATATATATATAGTAGTTAAATTAAAGAAAAAACAAAACAAATTTAGTTTCATTAGTAAAGTCGATATTTTCTTGTAAAAACTAATAATAAAAAAAATGTATTTTTAAAATAATCTAGTAATCTAAGTGCAAGATGCAGATAGTAAAGGGTTTTTCAACAGGGACGTTACAAAAGTAGAGCGACAGGGACAGCAAACGACGCAGAATTTCTTGCCGCTCTTTTGACATTTCTCTTCAGTAAGGTTTGGCATTTCATGATGGAAAAATATACGAGCCAACAACGAGTCGAAATTATTAAAATTTACTACCGAAATTTAGAGTCAGTGGCCTCAACGTTAAGAGCGCTACGTCCAATTTATGGTCGTCATAATCGTCCTAGCAAATCAACAATTGAGCGTCTAGTGGACAAATTTGAATCCACAAGCACAGTACAAAATATTCCCGTGCCAGTGAGACAAAGAAGTGCCCGTAGTGTCGACAATATTGCTGCCGCTGAGGCTTCAGTTGAAGAAAGCCCAAATGTGTCTCTCAGACGTCGTTCTCAAGCGTTACTGTGAATGGGAATCGCTACCGTTCAATGATAACCGAATATTTTTGGCCCCAATTGGATGATATGGACTTGGAAGACATGTGATTCCAACAGGACTGCGCCACAAGCCACACAGCGAATGCCACAATCAATTTATTGGAAACCAAGTTTGCAAACCGTGCTATCTCACGAAATGGTCCAGTCGCTTGGCCGCCTTGGTCGTGCGATTTGACGCCGTTAGACTATTTCCTGTGGGGCTACGTCAAGTCTATGGTCTATGCCAACAAGCCAGCGTCGATTGATGAACTTCGTACGAATATCGAACGTGAAATTGCAGCAGTATCGGCCGATTTATGCTTGAAAACCGTCGAAAATTAGGTTCAGCGTCTGGACTTCTGCAAGCGTGCCCGTGGTGGCCATGCAAAAGAAATCGAGTTCCATACGTAATGGCATCGAACGTACTTTCACAGGAATAAAGAATTTCATTGATATCCAAAACCGTTTTTGTTTTATTTAAACTACTTTTGTAGAGCTCTTATTGAAAAACCCTTTATTAAGAACGTGTATAAAGATGTACTTCCTGGTATTGTCATTACCGCAAAGCTACGCAGAGGCACCGTTTGAAGTCAACAAATTGAAAGATACGCCGGTGCCGGTTATAAGGATACCTGGACCGTGCTGACAAAGTTTACACCGATGGACTATACAACAGTGCTGGGACTCGCAGAGGCTTGCGACCAACAAATCAAACAAATGTGTCAAATCCTCCCCGATGACGATTTCCAAAGCCACTGCCAAATTATGGTTGAGGAAACTGCAGTTAACCTCGCCAACCTTAAACAAAACAGCATTCGCATGAGGCATTCCTTCCAAATCCATCGACAAAAAAGAGCTTTGGAATTCATCGGACAATTCTCCAAATGGGCATTCGGCACGATGGACAGCGACGACGCGCGAATTATAGGTTCAACCCGCACTTTACTCAAAAAAATACAACTTTATTCTTTAGATGCTAACAAGAGACTACTTGAAAATACAATTCTTTACTTAAATATATATCTTACGATTAGATTGATCGGAGGAAATGCTGACTGCGTGATATTACAATGTTAATATGGAATGCCACCAAGGCATCAATGTTGTTGATGGGATCTCTGGTCGATTATGATGTAGTGTTTATTACAATGTTAATATGGAATGCCGCCAAGGCATCAATGTTGTTGATGGGATCTCTGGTCGATTATGATGTAGTGTTTATTACAATGTTAATATGGAATGCCGCCAAGGCATCAATGTTGTTGATGGGATCTCTGGTCGATTATGATGTAGTGTTTATTACAATGTTAATCAAGGCATCAATGTTGTGTGTTGCTGCTGGGGCTGTTATTGTTGTTGTTGTTCCTGCTGCTGGGGTTGATCGTGGGATACTGTTGTAACTCCTCCCCCCTTAGATTTGAGTGAGGGCCAAAGTGGCTGAGTAGTTGCTGTGGCTCGAGCGAAAGAAATGTCGTCTAGGTTAATGTTAAATTTGCTTCTGCAAAGATAAATTACTATTATTGAAATGCATATGAAAGTTATTAGAGTTATGATAATGTATTTGTCCCGTCTTTGACTTTCGGTGCTTAGAATATCTATTGCCTGGTGGTTTTTGAATTGGAATTCGTTAAATTTCCTTAGATTTAATGTTTCGACAGTGTATGCTGGACGAATTTCTGAATTTGACACAGGGAATATGTGAACTTCATCCCAGTATATGTTAGGGTTGCTTCCGTATAGAATTCCATTGATTTCGACTTTGCAATCGTTGTAATGTAGTAATACAGATCCTTTAATAGTTTGCTGAAGATTGTTGCAGGTTGAATTAATGCGTGTTGCGGGAACATTCAATAAAAGAATATAGTTTGGCTCGGGCTGTGTGATTTCCTTGATTTCTCCGACTTCCTTTATTGGGCAGTCAGCGGCTTGATTTCTCATGAGGTTTCCGATACAATTGGACTCGAGTATTGACTGCTTCTGGATTGGTTTCTTACAAAGGAAAATATTCTCTATTTTGGGGCAAATGTTATCAAAGTACATGATGCTGTTTTTACTGGTTACAATATATGGTTTTGCTATAATTACTTTTGTTTCGTTTACAGGAAGTGGGATTATATGGAATAGGGAAAAGTCTTCATGAGATAAAATTGGGATGCGAATGTTGAAGATTATTTTGGAGCCATTGTAATATGCTTGCAGCTCTAGTAATTCGTATAAATGTTCATCGGATTTTATTTCAATTGATTGGTTAATGAAAGTACTTCGGATCTCGTGAAGTTCATTTTTATTCAAAATCACTTTAGGGATGATATTTAGTTTGGCAAGTACTATTGCTTCGGCTATGTTTACAATATGGTTAGTGAGAAGGTCAATATTAAGATTTAACTGGTTAAGATATTGCATGTGTAAGATGGCATTCGTATTGGATCGAATAGATTTTTTTGTTTGTTTATGAAAATATGTCAAGTATTTACTTATCTCGTTTTGTTCATAATTAATATGTCTGGTAATATTTTCGAACCTTTCAATCATTTGTAAGTTTAGACTAATTTGAGAATTAACTTTGTTATTAAGCTCTTTTTCATTTTGATTAAGGCTTTCGATTCTCTTATTAAGTTCGTCTGCGTCGTTCGCGTCCATATTGCCTGTTATGAGTTTTATAACTGAACCTAGTCCGTTTATTAGTCCTCTCTTTTGTCTTCTTGTCGGCGTCAAAGTTTCAAGCTTATTATAGAGTTCCTTAAGTTTATACTTTGTTATTTTGATTGAAGGTTGTAGACTGTGGTAATGGCTAAAATTCGTCAAAGTTTGTTCAATGTTGTCAATGTTTGTTAAGTACTCATCTAAGTCGACCATATGGATGAGGTTTTGATAATTTTCAATAATTCTAGCAGAGCCTAGCTTTAAGGGAAGAATACCCTGTGTTTTAGTGAGGTCGTGAACTTCTAATCTTTGTGTGTTGACTAGGGTGTACCTGTTGGTAGAAAGGAAATACAGAAAAGTTTAAATCGTGTGCAGCTATGTTTTGGTATAGGTATTATGCAATTCATATTTTCTTTTTCTTTTAATTCTACACTTATGGAGTTTCCTGTTATCATGAGTTAATACCGTAACTTTATTATTTTTCTTAATTACATGTTTAGTAAATCGAGGAGTTATTTTATTTCGTCGACACTCTTTCCTATATATTACTTCATTGTTTTCTCTTTTTTCTGGTTTTTCGCGATCTTCGTTAAGCTTATCTATTCGTCGACTGGTGGATTGTTCTAATCTGTCTTTAATGGTTGGAAACAATTCTTCTTGAAACCTTTTTATTTTATCGAGGTATTCATGTTCGTTTTTGAAATTGATGTTTTTGTTGAATTTATAAGTTCTTCCATAAAATAGCTCATAAGGAGTAAATTGGGTTGCTGAATGGATGGCGTTATTATATGTAATTATTGTTTCTGAGAAAATTTCCTCGTGGTCCATTTCTATTTTCTTTTCTTTAAGGGTAGTTAAAATTATTCTATATATCTCTGTAAGAGTAGAATGCAACCGCTCTACGGGCGAATTGCTGGAAGTCTGTTGGAATGAAGTCATGTTTAAATTGATATGATAATTCCTACAGAAATCCTTGAATATATTCGAATTAAATTCCGTGCCCTGGTCACAGACTATTTTTCTAGGGATGCCGTGAAGGCTTATGAAATTCTTGAGTGCCTTGAGAACTGAAATGCTGTTTCTAGCAGGTATAGTGTAACCTGCAGCAAATTTGGAAAATTTGTCTATTATTGTTAATATGTGTTGGTTTCTAATTGTGTAAATATCGATGTGTATGATATCTAAAGGTTTCAGTGGTGTTTCAGGCTTTTCGAATTTTATTTTTGGTGGATGTCTGTCGTACTTTAATGTCTGACACTTATCGCAATTGTTTATGGTTTGAGTGATTTTGTTTCTCATATACGGAAAATAGAATTCTCTTTTAAGGTGTAAAAGAGTTTCCTCGATTCCTCTATGGTTGTGTTCAATGTGATACTCGTTTATTATTTTTTCCTGTTCTTCGATCTGTCTTATATCTTCTAGTTTTTCGGTGCATCTAATTAGGCGAAAGGGTTTGTTTTGGGAGAAATATTTAGAGTACACTGATTGTATAGTCCGAAAAGTTTCGTCGTCTGCGTACACAGCGTTAAGCTTGTTTGGTGATAGAAATTTCTTGAAAATGTCAACTATGTGGTCTTCGGTGAAGGATGCTTTCCTTAACGTCCGTCGTTGTTTATTTTTAAAAATTGTCTCAAGTGTCATGGGTACACCTCTGCTTGATTTTTGAAAAATAGTTTGCAGATTGAACTCATTCAATGGTTTTTCGGAAATAAGTATACCATCGTTTAAATTTTCTTCTGCGGAATGAACGGTCGTTCCACTTGTGCCTTGAATAGACATGGTATCGTTTACGTTTATTTCAATGTTTCTTGGGGTTTCTATTTTTATTCTGCTGAGAGCGTCAGCATTGGTATTGTGTTGTCCTTTTTTATATATTATTTCATAATCGAATTCCTCTAATTTTAATCTCCAACGAATTAACTTTGAGTTTGGGTCTTTTAGATTCATTGCCCAAGTAAGGGGTTTGTGGTCTGTGATTATTTTAAACTTTTGTCCATAAAGGTATGAACGGAAATATTTTGTCGCCCAGACTATTGCCAATAGTTCTTTTTCTATTGTGGAATAGTTAATTTCCGAGTCGGTCAACGTTCTGCTGGCAAAGCAGATTGGCTTATCGCTGCCAATTGGACCTTGCGAAAGAATTGCACCCAAGGCGAAATTACTGGCGTCCGTGGTGAGGTTAAACGACTTTGAGAAATCTGGATACTGGAGTATGGGATCATTAATAAGAACATTTTTGCAAGTTTCAAAAGTTTTTATGTACCGGTCATTTATTTCTACTTTACGGTCTTTCTTAAGGCATTCGGTCAGGGGTTTAACTAGTTTAGCAAAGTCCTTTATAAACTTCCTGTAGTAACCTAGTAGTCCTAAGAAACCTCGTATATCTTTCTGCGTGCGGGGAAGTGGAAATTTTTTTATGGCAAGAATTTTTTCGGGATTAGGCTTAATACCTTCTGTCGTGACGATATGACCTAAGAAAGCGATCTCTTTTTGTAGGAAGTACGATTTGTCTATTTGGACTTTTAAATTGTGCTCGCGGAGTCTGCTAAAAACCTTTTTCAGATTTTCTAAGTGCTCTTGGAGCGATGTAGAATAAATTATTATATCGTCCATGTATACTAAGCATACCTTTCCGATTAAATCCTTTAAAACGTTGTCCATTACACGTTGAAAGGTTGACGGGGCGTTTTTGAGGCCAAAAGGCATCCGTACATACTCGTAATGTCCTCCTTCAACTGTAAACGCAGTTTTTTCTACATCTCTAGGGTCCATCTCAATTTGATGGAAACCACTCGCCAAGTCGAGTGTGGAAAAATACATGCTTTTTCCCAATTTGTCGAGGATTTCCGTTATGTTCGGTATCGGATAAAGGTCAGAAACCGTCTTTTCATTGACTTTTCTAAAGTCTATCACTAGCCTCCATTTTTGTCTGCCACTAGCGTCTCTTTTTTTGGGACTACCCAGACGGGTGAGCTCCAAGGAGAGTAGCTGTGTTGAATAATGCCTTGCTCAAGCATATCGTTGATTTGTTTCCTTACTTCTTCTTTGTGGAAGTATGGATATCTATATGTTTTGGTATAAGTAGGTAAGTTATCGGTTGTATGGATTCGATGTTTTACATTATTAGTGAAAGTGAGACTATGCCTTTCTCTCAAGAAAATATCGTCAAATTCCTTACATAATCTAGAAATGTGTTTCTTTTCTTCCTCGTTTAAATGTGAAGTACGTAATAAGTTCGTTATACTGTCGTCCGTAGAAATATGTTCGTAGTTTAAGTTGAAATTATTGACTTCGATAAAGTTAAATTCGTCGTATGGTTCTGATTTTAGTGGTTGTTCCACATAGAGTGTTTGCTCTTTCTTGGACTCGTTGCAAACTTCTACAAAGCAATACCAATTTCTTGCCGTGTATATTCCCTCTGAAACAATGAGATCCGGTTTAACAATAGTTTTCCTAATAAATGTGTTACCGTTCTCTATATCGACAGGAATTTTGATAATAATTTTGGTGTTGGGGGGAATTAAGTGTCTTCCGGAGCTAAAATTAGGTTTAAATCTTAATGGGATTGCTGCGTATTCCGTAACAAGCAATTTGTTTTTTAAGTCGACATTCGCACCTAACTGAGATAAAATATCAAGTCCAAGCAGGCCATCGAAATATGCATGGAATTTAAAAATTAGAAAGTCGAATTGACCATGTTCATTAAACTCTGAGAATGTGGGTAGTGTTACTTTTTCCTCAAGCTGGTATTTGTTAAGGATTGTTGAAATGTTAATTGGGATGCATTTTTTGTCTGTAAGGAAATGGGTGAACTCTGGATTTAGAAATGATGTTGATGCTCCTGTATCTATAAGGAACTTCAGGGGTCTACCAAAAGGTGAGGATATATTAATGTATGGTAAGGTTGTGCCATGTTTATTGACATCTATGTAACCGGTTGATTCGGTGAGGCGGTTGATTGAAAATTGCCTGTATCTAGTTCGTGTAATGTATTAAGGAGTTGCCTATCTTGTTCGTCGAAGTTTCCGTAGTCTTCGTAAGGATCAGTTAATTGTTCGTTCTGAATCGTAGGGTCAGTATTGTCGTAGTAGTCATAGTAACCGTCTAAATCTGGTTTATACAAATAGTCATTCCGTTCTAATGCGTTAAGATTATGAAGTTCTTCTACTGTGTATCTGGGTTGTGGGTGATAGTATTGTTGGTTTATATTTGGTCTATTTGTTCTTTGTGTTATTCTGGAGTTCATTGTATTGGATCGAAATGCGTCTGGTCTTCCTAGGTTGGTACGGACGGAGGTAGTGTCCATTGGCTCTGGAGGGGGTAGTAGACGTGACGTATTTTGAGTGTTGTAGTTGTTAGGTACGTTAAACGAATTCGTATTATTTCTAGGAATGAAGGTGTTGGGTAGGTTGTTTCGGGGTCTCATAGGATTTTCATTATTGTATCTGTTATGGGTACCAAAAGAGGTGGATTGGTTGTATCGATTTGCATTTGAGGCATAATTATTAGCAAATGGGTGGAATGCATTATTTTGAGCTACATTGTTTCCACTAAAAGGCGGGTTCTTAAATATACGGTTAAATGGGTTCATATTAAAATTTGGAGTTGTAATTCTATGGTAAGTAGGCATTAGGAATGTCTCTGATCTTCTATAAGTGTTGGTTCTATTAAAATCCGATTTTATATAGAACATATTTTGTTCTTGTATACAGAAGGCTAACGCTTCTGCTAGTGTCACGGGCCTCATTGCTCGTATACTAGATCCAAGAGGTTCTCTCAGACCCGACAAGAAAGCATTTAGGCACATTTGTGAATACAAGTCTTTCTTTGCTTTTATGACATTAAGGTCGTGTTCGTGAATTAAAACGTTATTATTCATTGTTGCCTGAATTTCCACAATATCGCTGTAGAATTGCTCTACCGTTCTATTGCTTTGCTTCAACGTGTGAAGATCTCTAATTAATGATGTCTCGTTGCGCTTGTCCGAATAATGAAGAATTAAATTGCTCTTAATTTCTTCCCATACCAAGGCAGTGCCATACATATTCAAAACCTCGTTGGCTTGACCATCTATCTTATTTCTTATAGATCTTAAAATAATCTGAGCGTACGGAGATCCTTCAAGGCCTCGCACGAACAAAAGAATTTCTTCGACATTGTTGATGAATTCATAAAGGAGTCTTGGATTGCCATCAAAACGAGGCAGATCCTTGACCGCATCAGGAATTTTTAGTGCCTCAAATATGTCTCTCAAGCTTGGTTGCGTTGGTTGATCAACATTTTGAGTAGGCTGAATGTGAGATTGATTCATGATTGAATTAACAATTGTGTGATGATTTAATTCGTTAAACGAGATAGATAATTTTTCTTTTTCTATATTTTCTGAAATGGGGCTTAGGCTTTTAAATAATCTTCCACATTTGGGATACGGAAATAGGGATGATTTTTTTATATATTTCTTATCGTTAGGCATTAAATTCTAGTTTACTTATACATCTCTAGTTTTTATTTTATTTGTTTTATTATAATCAATAACAAAGGTAATTTACTTTAAATGTACACAATTTGATGGTAACACAAAAAAAATTTTCAATTAAATTAGATTTTATTTATTTATCACTTACTTAAAATAGATTAAAAAAACTTACATGTACCCCAAAAATATGAGAATAGTTTTCATTATGTCAACGATGTTCCCTCGATGATTATTTTCGGTGTTCCCCCGATGATGGTGTGGTCCCTCGATGATTGAGTTTGCAGATTGGGTTAAAACTGATGATTTTTTTTTTTTTTTTTATTTCTTTTCCGATTTTCTCTCGGATTCAAACTTATTCGATATTCACTCGAAATTGTTCTTTCCCGGTGTTAAAAATCACTGTCACTTAGTTACTTTTACTACTAATTTTTCGGTAATCCGCCGATTTATAATAATTTTATATGTACTAAGTGTCCATCGAAACCGGCCTAAACGACTGCGCCAATTATAGTTTCAACCCGCACTTTACTCAAAAAAATACAACTTTATTCTTTAGATGCTAACAAGAGACTACTTGAAAATACAATTCTTTACTTAAATATATATCTTACGATTAGATTGATCGGAGGAAATGCTGACTGCGTGATATTACAATGTTAATATGGAATGCCACCAAGGCATCAATGTTGTTGATGGGATCTCTGGTCGATTATGATGTAGTGTTTATTACAATGTTAATATGGAATGCCGCCAAGGCATCAATGTTGTTGATGGGATCTCTGGTCGATTATGATGTAGTGTTTATTACAATGTTAATCAAGGCATCAATGTTGTGTGTTGCTGCTGGGGCTGTTATTGTTGTTGTTGTTCCTGCTGCTGGGGTTGATCGTGGGATACTGTTGTAACTCGCGTAAAGTCTACAACCAGCTGGAGTTTTTACACAAGAAGAATGAAGACTCTTTCCAATTGATGCGACGGCAATTATCATTAATGGGCTCGAATTTCGACAAGCTGAGCAAGCCTATTCAGCAGCTGGCTGTCGAAGTGGACAGTATAGCAGAAGGCGTAAGACAACTGAGCGAAGCGTCGGTTAACTTTAGCACCTCAACTAACAAGGAGATCTCCTCGCTGAAAATAAGAAGTGATATTAACACAATGGTTTTTCCAGAGGTGGCACGCCTCCAAAGGGCTCTGTCAAAGGATCAAGCAAAAAGCATGGGATTGTTAATCAAATCAGATGGTTCAATCACACGCGACCGGGAAGAAACGCTGAAAACTTTGCTTCAGGCTCACTTCCCAGGGTCTCACACGATGGTCATTACAGATGACCATATAGCGGAGGTCTCAATTCCAAGAAACCTCAGCAGAATTAATAGTTTATCCGGAACACTTTTTACTCCGGATAAGGTTAAATGGGCAATTAACTAATTAACTCATTTAAACCATTCAAGGCATCAGGAACAGACGGTATTTTTCCAGCCCTCATTCAAAATTGAATAGAATTTTTATTACCATCCATGATTGCCTTATTTAGGTTCAGCTTCAATTGGGGGTATATACCAGTTACCTGGAGGGAGGTAAACGTAGTATTTATACCCAAACCGGGAAACAAGCCGAGCGAATTACCTAAATCATATCGTCCGATAAGCTTGACATCGTTTTTCCTGAAAACAATAGAAAGGATTATTGACGTCCACATTAGAGAATGCATATCAAAAAGCATGCCTCTGCACCCTCACCAATATGCGTACCAAAAGGGTAAATCCACGGAAGGCGCTCTGTTAAGACTAACTACAGAGATAAAAAACGCCTACCGTTGCAAAGAGATCGCACTTTGTGCCTTTCTGGACATAGAGGGTGCTTTTGACAACACTGGATATGAATCCATATCAAATGCTTTGTACCATAGAAACATAGACAAACCAACTATTAAATGGATCAAAGCGATGCTGGAAAGTCGCAAAATAACTGCCTCGTCAGGAACGACCTCAGTATCAGTAACAGCCGTAAGGGGCTGCCCACAAGGGGGAGTACTTTCACCCCTTTTGTGGTCATTGGTCATCGATGACCTGCTACACAAGATGGGCAATTTGGGCTACACTACAATTGGGTACGCCGATGATATTGTCATCATAGTCAGGGGCAAAGACTCAATTGGAGTCACATCAAAAATGAAAAATGCTCTAAAGACAGCCATAGACTGGTGCATCAAGGAAAATCTTTCCATAAATCCCAGTAAAGCCGTCATCGTTCCTATCACTAAAAGGAGGAAATTAGACCTAGGCCTAATCACAATAAACGATACGGTCGTAGAGTACTCCGACGAAGTCAAGTATCTTGTAATCCTAGACAAGAGACTTAACTGGAACTCTCACATAAATAACAAAATCACTAAAGCTAATAGAGCTTTATTTTACCTGGGGAATATCTCCAAAGATCGTCCACTGGATCTACACAGTGATGATAAGACCCATTATAACATACGCCTCCATAGTATGGTGGACAAAATCCACACAAAAGGTCGCAATAGAGAAGCTCAAAAAGGTACAACGGCTTGCGTGCCTTGGTATCTCCGGAGCCATGCGAACCTGTCCAACAGCTGCCATAGAGGCAATAACAGGAATCACACCTCTCCACATATACATTCAAAAAGTGGCGATCCGCAGTGCAATAAGTCTAATACAGTTAAACGAGATAAGTCTTAATGATCACCCGGATCTAAAGAGCCTTCTCGATGAACTGCCAGAACTTAACATGAACTGCGCGGTCACAGACCGCATTCAAAAAACACTATGCTTCAACAAAAGGTTCTCCACGGAGATCCCCAAGAGAGAAGCATGGGTTAGTAATAACCCACCAAACAGCCACAACGGCATAAAGTGGTATACGGATGGTTCTAAAATGGAAACGGGGGTAGGAGCGGAAATATACGGACCACACAAACGCTTTACGATACCCATGGGAAAAAGTCCCAGCGTATTTCAAGCAGAGCTCCACGCCATGGGGGACATGGGACTTATGAGGTAAAAGTAAGGAATAACTCATTGCCTCATTTGTAGTACGATAGCAGAATTGAGGCAATGAGGTACCGTGAGTCACAGTTACCTCATAAGTCCCATGTCCCAAACAAATGAGGCAATGAGTATGAGCTATGAGGATTCACTCTATTCATTACTTTTTCCTCAATGTCGCAGTCGCAATACCCCAACTCAATTGAAGTGTTATCTATATTGTATTGAATATCCTCCGCCTCCCTCAAAACTCAAGTGAAAGGAAAAGAGAAAGAGACGCTATTTGGATCTCAGTGTGTACTCTTTTTAAATGAGTTTAACTGCAGGAAATAATGTAAATGTGTGAGGTCGTAAGTAATTTTTCGTGTGCTTGTATTATTGACATGACATTTTATTTTGTGCTCTTCGATGTGAGTTTGTAACACATTGGAGAGGTGGTACAAAATTTATTTTTGAGGTGTTGGGACATTTATATCTTTTGTATGGGACATTTATACCACCTCATGTATGAGTTACCCAACACTAGTCGCAATGTACGTCAGTATCCTATCCAGAAAAGGAGTCGGTGATTGAAGTCTGCAGTTACGGGGGCCCAACCTTAACCTCAGGATCTTCACAGTGCTTGGTCGAGCATTTTCAGCATACCGCCACAACAACCGTTTCTTGCCAGTATTTAGCAGTCCCAACCAACGAGGGCGTCCTCCTAAAATTGACGTCAGCAAACCAATGGCTGTTTAGCCTTAAAAAACCATTGGTCCTGAACATTAATTGCCAGGGTGCTCGCTATACCGATACATTGGAAGGACCTGGAATATTTAAAATGAAACAACCTTGCGAAGCCAACAATAAGGAAATGAAGTTCGCCTACCAACAACATTTTGACATCACCGCTGAACTAAAACAACCAGTAGTAAACCATTCAGAGTTGGTCGATGCTCTAAAAACAATATCCAGAAAACTGAAGCTTCCGGCCACATTAAGACCACTCACCATTAAAGTCGGCAACCACAAAAGTATCGCCAATGACTTGATGGATGGGAAAAGGTCCTTACAAGAGCTCCAGCAAGACTGGGACAGATTGGATGCAGACAGGACAATTTTCGACCAAGGCTGGGAACTGTCATTCCATCGGTACTCAATAATATCAATCAGTACCGTGGCAGTAGCGACCATTGCGGTCATCATTCTGCGGAGATTCCTGAAGGCTAAAATAGTCGTTCGTTGCACGGGTCGAACTCGAGTATCCAAACCCTCCAGTTGAACAGTTGGAACTGCGAAAAAACACCGAGTTCCAGCAACACCATCCAGAAGAAATTCATCAGGATTCGCCGTAACCTCTGCCCGGGTTTGAAAAGGAAAAAATACCATAAGTACCAGGATAGTACAGTACATTGAAGAAAAAAATTTAATTAAAAGTATAAAACCTTTCTTTTTCGTTTAAAAAAAATGTATATATGTACAACCATTAATATATATTATATAGTATGTAGTAATATATATAGTATATACACAATTACATATTATATTCTATTAATTATATTCTTTGTTAAACCAGTTAGATTCTAAGTTTTTCATACAGATTTTAACTTTTATTTGATTGTTATCGGGATCTGTTAACATTATTCCACTGCTCAAAATGTATCTATACTTAAGTTTCTTAGATATAATGTCATCATATGAATATAAAATTAATTAAGTTAAGAAAACCAATGTTTATTAGGCTTAAATCGAAACCAATTGCCACAATAAAGATTCGAAAAGCAGTTGTCTCCAGTTCTAGCCGCAACTCTTTCCAAGGGGGGAGGAAATGTTGTGCCCCAGTTTCGGCACCAGCGCATGTCTCCGGTTGATCAACCTGCAAGTAGTTGCACTGAGGTAAAACTGCATTGCTGTGTACAAATTCATTGCTGTTAATTGCAATAACATCGCTTTGTCTACGCAGCAATAACATTGCTATTAATTGCAATGACATTACTTCGCTTACGCAGCAATGTTGTTTACTTTCGCAACGGCAGGTCAACCAACGCGGAATCGCTGATCTAGCTTCCGGGCCCACTTGAAGTTTCGAATAGAACGAGAGGTCGACGCCGCGTCGTATATTAACGCGGAGCAGTGCGGTTGTTTGTTTTTCTTCTTTGTATTTTCTTTCTTTTTTTTCGAGGCGCAGTCTTTCGTTCGCGAATAGCTGTATAAACACAAACGAGTCATTGTGGTGAACAGGTAATGGTGTCAGTTTGAACATCTGGAACACCTGATTACCTATTAGTGGTAGTGTGACGCGGAACAGTATCGCAGCTCACGTTACACGGGTCTTAACTCTTAACAGCTGGTATACCTTTGGTAGGTTTTCCTCATCGTACCCAGGTAACGTTAAGCTAGCTGGTATTTCTTTCCGAATTTTGTGTAGTTCATTTAACAGTTGTCTAGGTGATAATATTAGTGAGTTCATTGTTGGGATAAAGAATCCACTATTAGCAATAGCTGTGTTTCTTTGCACGCGGATATAGGGATGGCATCAGAAAACGACCATCGCCGCTTAAGAATTCATCAAAAAAAAACTTGGCAGCACACATGCACCTATGACATGCACCGTGACACAGCTGTAAGTTGTAGTTAAGAAATTTGTATTGAAAATCCTGAAATTGAAAAATATTTACTTCCGCCAATTGAAATTGACGCCAAGCATATTCTAAAATTATGAAAAACAATTTCACATTAACAGATTTGCTAAATTCAATTACCTTTATAATGAAGTTTGAAAAAAAAATAATAATAAAATCAAGAACAAAATATTCGGCTGGATGAGTTAGTGGTCGGAGGGATGTCAAACTTTGACATTTCCTGAAAAATTCATCGCATCGGTTCATCACAAACGGAGAAAATAGGTTTTGGAAGCACTGTTTATCCCCGCTAACTGACTTAGCGGCGATAGCTATCCCCGCTAAAGTTAGCGTATATAGGATAAGTTGTTGTTGTATTTTACATGCAAATTTCAAATTATCCCTATATCCGCGTGCAAAGAAACACGGCTAATGTAAATTGAAAAGAAAACTAGCAGAAATAAAACAAATCGGCTTTAATATATAAAGCAGTTTTAATGATAATTAGAAGAACATAGGGACGGGCTACAGTCCGCTTGGGCGAACTGTTGGATACCCTATTCTTATTCTTATCCCTCATAAGTGGGCGTGACAAAAGTCTAAGTATGTTTGAATTGTTAAGAACGCTCTACATATTTTGTTATATAACATTTAAAGGATTTTATCAAAAAAAAAACGCTCCCTAGCTCAAACTTGGGTGTTTCAATAAAATTGTTTTATTTAATTGTGGGCGTGTCAGTAGGCGGATTTAAAAAAAAAATTAACACATGAGAATAAAGGGCCCCTAGAGAGTATATATTATAAATTTCAGCTCCCTAGCTCAAACTTTGAATTTTCAAAAAAAAAAAAAAATAATTGTGGGCGTGTCAGTGGGCGGATTTTGAAAATATTTACACAAGAGCATAAAGGGCCCATAGAGAGTATAAATTATAAATTTCAGCTCCCTAGCTCAAACTTTGGATTTTCAAAAATTAATATACCCTTAGAATAGGGTATAAAAAAATATTTTATTTATTTTTGGGCATGTCAGTGGGCGGAATTTGAAATTTTTTTTTATTCCCAGCAGTTTTAGGAGTCATAGATCATATATAAAAAATTTCAGCTTTCTAGCTCAAAATTCGATTTTTTCCAAAATTTTGTTTTTTTGAGTTTGTGGGCGTGTCTGTGGGCGGATTTCAAAAATTCGTAAACTTGATTATTTCGGGACCCTAGAGAGTATATGGTTAAAATTTCAGCTCTCTAGGTCCAGTTTAAAGGCCTAATTTTTGCCGACAGACGGACGGACGGACGGACATGTCTAGATCGACATTATGTTATGTTACAAACTATGCGTCAAAATTAATATACCCTTAGAATAGGGTATAATAAAGCGCAAATCAAAATGCGTGTTCACAACGAGAAGGTTATTAAAAGAATGTGTAGTTGCAGACAGTGGTGCCAACCCAAATTTTTAAAAGTCTGTAGATGAAAGATACAAATTCTGTAGAATTCTGTATTAATGCTTGACGAAATTCTGTAGAAATCCAGACTTTTTTTAAACATACTAAAAGTGCTTAAAAGGAAAGTTTTGAATTTCATAAAATATCAGTCTTTAATTATATGTATTAATTTTGTACAAGTACATAATTTTTATTAACCGCTGGTATCGCTGGAATCGATAATACCCGTCGTAGTGCTGGCCTTGTTTTTTAAAATCATACATATTGATGTTAAACATGTTTCTGTATTCTTCAGAGAGTTGTACCTCATAACACGGGTTAACAGTGCACTTTTTGTAAACAACAACCCTGTTAATGATTTCGTTTTAAGCTTGTTTCTTAAAGCGTTTTTCTTTTTTAGCTCCGAGCGGGGCACTGAGCTGTCAAAAAAAGAACTGTGTTACTTTTTTAGCTCGGAGCGCTCTGAGCACAAAATTTGTATTTCTTTTTTATCTCTGAGCTAGCTCAGGGCTCGCTCAATGAGCTCGATTAAAAATGACCGAGCACATCGAGCGAAAAGCTGAGCGCGGCTGACTTCATTCATTATTTGTGCTTTTTCCATAGTTTATTTACTAGAAATTATAATTTAAATGGAACAATCCTTGACAAACACCAATTTCAGAAGCAAACCTGACTATTTTGAAAATTAATAAAAAAATTTATCTAATGACAGTTCAGTGCTCAATTCTGTTTCTTAATTAGCTCGGAGCGCTCAGGTTACGTTCAGCTCGGAGCGAGCTCTGATCGCTCGGGCCCCGCTCTGTTCCCCGCTCGGGGCTAAAAAAGAAAAACGCCTTTAGTTTACTCTTCATTAAATTTATTGCCGAAAACAGGCGCTCAACATTTGCACTGCTATGGGGCAAACACAATAGAATTTGTGCAAATTCCGAGAGTAATGGGAATAAGGCAGTTTCATCACCTTTTTATACCCTATTCTAGGGGTATATTAATTTTGACTCATAGTTTGTAACATACCTTAATATTGCCCGTAGACCCCTAAAAGTTACTATATTTATGATCAGCATCGATAGTAATGTCGATCTAGCCATGTCCGTCCGTCCGTCCGTCCGTCGGCAAAAATTAGGCCTTTAAACTGGACCTAGACAGCTGAAATTTTAACCATATACTCTCTAGGCTTCTGAAATAATCAAGTTTAAGAATTTTTGAAATCCGCCCACAGACACGCCCACAAACTCAAAAAAACAAAATTTTGGAAAAAATCGAATTTTCAGCTAGAGAGCTGAAATTTTTTATATATGATCTATGGCCCATAAAACGGATTGGGACATAAAATTTTCAAAATCCGCCCACTGACACGCCCACAATTAAATAAAACAAATTTTGGGAAAAATTGAATTTTGAGCTAGAAAGCTGAAATTTTTTATATATGATCTTTGGCCCATAAAACTGCTTGGGACATAAAATTATCAAAATCCGCCCACTGACACGCCCACAATTAAATAAAATATTTTTTTTGAAAAACCAAAATTTGAGCTAGGGAGCTGAAATTCTTAATATATACTCTCTAGGGGCCCTTTATGCTCATGTGTAAATATTTTCAAAATCCGCCTACTGACACGCCCACAATTATTTATTTTTTTATTTTTGAAAGTCCAAAGTTTGAGCTAGGGAGCTGAAATTTATAGTATATAAGTTATGGTCACATCAAATACATGTAATAAAAATGCTTCGGCGTACGGAAAGTCACTAGGCACACGGTTTCATAGCTGTCAATATGCAAACGGTAGAAGCTGCACTATCAAAACAGTTAGTGCGGCCGCAGCATCACCAAGCATAGCATAACAACCACCAAACGCTTTCCAAGGCACAAATGACCCGCTAAGCTACAGCAAGAAATTCCAGCCAGCAGCAGATTAACGGATCAGCGTTATCTCAATGTTAGTGGTAATGCTGCAAACGGTAGAAGCTGCACTATCAGAACAGTAAGTGTGGCCGCAGCATCACCAAGCATAGCATAGCAAACACCCGTTAAGCTACAGCAAGAAATTCCAGCCAAGCAGCGGATTAACGGATCAGCGTTCATGTCTTCATGTTAGTGGTAATGCTAGTTGTAGTATATAAGTTAGTTCGTTTTGTATTATATAAGTTAGTTATTAAGTGGAGCTGTAAGACTACGGTCGTAAATATTTCTAAGCTTCCTCATAGAGGAATTTAATAAAAGTTAATAAAAAAATATATTAAAATAAATTGTGTGTTGTGTTTAATTTGAAAAAGAAATAAAAATTATTTTATACTCTCTAGGTGCCCTTTATGCTCATACTTAAATTTTTTTTAAATCCGCCTACTGACACGCCCACAATTAAATAAAACAATTTTATTGAAAAACCAAAGTTTGAGCTAGGGAGCGTTTTTATTTACAAAAGCTTAGTTTTTTCGATAAAATCCTTTAAATTTTTGTCACGTCCACTTATGAGATATAGGAATAAGAATAGGGTATCCAACAGTTCGCCCAAGCGGACTGTAGCCCGCCCCTATGTTTTTTTCTATATTTCATATCAGAAACTGAAACATAAAGTACAATGGTATAATGTAATTCATTTTAATATTGAGCTTTAAGGTTTTTGAATGAAATACCTTTGTACAATCTATTGTCTATTAAATGACAAGAGGCGAATGTACCTAACGGTTATATAAAAATGAAAAACAAAAAACTATTGCTGGGGAAAACAACTCAGGGATCATTTAAAAAAGAAAAATTACTTAGAGTTTTAAAAGAAAAAAAAGAAACAAGAAGCAAAGAAAGGAAACATCAAATTTGTTACACCAATGGTGTTAAAAAAGCATCTATTTCAGAATGGTTAAACGAGACAAGCCATTTTTATACCCTATTCTAGGGGTATATTAATTTTGACGCATAGTTTGTAACATACCTTAATATTGCCCGTAGACCCCTAAAAGTTACTATATTTATGATCAGCATCGATAGTAATGTCGATCTAGCCACGTCCGTCCGTCCGTCCGTCCGTCGGCAAAAATTAGGCCTTTAAACTGGACCTAGAGAGCTGAAATTTTAACCATATACTCTCTAGGGTCCCGAAATAATCAAGTTTAAGAATTTTTGAAATCCGCCCACAGACACGCCCACAAACTCAAAAAAACAAAATTTTGGAAAAAATCGAATTTTCAGCTACAGCTGAAATTTTTTATAAATGATCTATGGCCCATAAAACGGATTGGGACATAAAATTTTCAAAATCCGCCCACTGACACGCCCACAATTAAATAAAACAAATTTTGGGAAAAATTGAATTTTGAGCTAGAAAGCTGAAATTTTTTATATATGATCTTTGGCCCATAAAACTGCTTGGGACATAAAATTTTCAAAATCCGCCCACTGACACGCCCACAATTAAATAAAATGTTTTTTTTGAAAAACCAAAATTTGAGCTAGGGAGCTGAAATTTTTAATATATACTCTCTAGGGGCCCTTTATGCTCATGGGTAAATATTTTCAAAATCCGCCTACTGACACGCCCACAATTATTTTTTTTTTATTTTTGAAAGTCCAAAGTTTGAGCTAGGGAGCTGAAATTTATAGTATATACTCTCTAGGTGCCCTTTATGCTCATACTTAAATTTTTTTTAAATCCGCCTACTGACACGCCCACAATTAAATAAAACAATTTTATTGAAAAACCAAAGTTTGAGCTAGGGAGCGTTTTTATTTACAAAAGCTTAGTTTTTTCGATAAAATCCTTTAAATTTTTGTCACGCCCACTTATGAGATATAGGAATAAGAATAGGGTATCCAACAGTTCGCCCAAGCGGACTGTAGCCCGCCCCTATGTTTTCAAATTGGAAATATATCTCCAAAAATCTTCCACTTGCAAATGATTCTCTGAAGAAAATGGTAATGCTATCAATATATTCCTCAAATGTCTCCATTCTCGATCAAATTCAGTCACATTTTTAGGTGCAAGTTCTACAAAATATAAAAGTACAAATGCTAAAAAAATTTTATTTTTTTTTTGTGTTGGGAATACGCTGGAAGTAAAAAATCATCGAAAGACACTGCAGAGCTAGTACGCGAGGGACGCTTCTGCAATAGAGATAGACATCTAAAAAAAAACTCCCGGGGGACTGACATTCGCCATCCCGAATGAGATTGCACCTAGTCGGCAAGTAATCGGCAATTTGTTTTTGAATTACATATTTGTTGAATTTAACAGATAAATCCGCCGTTTCTAAACTTTTTTCATGTTTGAAATCAATACCTGATTTCTTAGCCCTAGCTAACTCTTATAGATCAAGAGGTTTTATCCGTCTCAATCTCCTGATTGCATTGTCATTACTTAATAGTTCTGTTATTTCGGTGTTCACGTTGTTGAGAAGCCTACTTCTATGCCTTTGAGCAACTTACTTAACTTCATCTTCAACCATTTCAACATTTAGATCTTTATGCAGATCGGCATTGCGTATGTACCAAGGTGCATTAACTATGTTCCTTAGTACTTTATTTTGGAAAACCTGAATTGTTTGTAAATTTGTTTGGCATGTGCATGCCCACAACTGGAGCCCGTAGGTCCATAATGGTTTCAGAACATGAGTGTATAGCAATAATTTATTGTAGTTAGACAGGGATGAGTATCTCCCAATAAGCCCATACATTTTACTGCATCGCATACTCAACTCATCTTTTTTTTCTTTACGTGCGCTTTCCAACGCAGTTTAGCATCTAGAGTCATGCCTAGATATTTGGCTGTGTTTGAATATTCCACTACATTGTTGTTACTATAGACTGGAATGTGTGGTACGTTTTTATACCCTATTCTAAGGCTATATTAATTTTGACGCATAGTTTGTAACATACGAGTACCTTAATATTGCCCGTAGACCCCTAAAAGTTACTATATTTATGATCAGCATCGATAGTAATGTCGATCTAGCCATGTCCGTCCGTCCGTCCGTCCGTCTGTCGGCAAAAATTAGGCCTTTAAACTGGACCTAGAGAGCTGAAATGTTAACCATATACTCTCTAGGGTCCCGAAATAATCAAGTTTACGAATTTTTGAAATCCGCCCACAGACACGCCCACAAACTCAAAAAAACAAAATTTTCGAAAAAATCCAATTTTTAGCTAGAAAGCTGAAATTTTTTATATATGATCTATGACTCCTAAAACTGCTCGGGATAAAAAAATTTCAAAATCCGCCCACGCCCACACGCCCACACGCCCACAAATAAATAAAACATTTTTTTGAAAATCCAAAGTTTGAGCTAGGGAGCTGAAATTTATAATATATACTCTCTATGGGCCCTTTATGCTCATGTGTAAATATTTTAAAAATCCGCCCACTGACACGCCCACAATAATTTTTTTTTTATACCCTATTCTAAGGGTATATTAATTTTGACGCATAGTTTGTAACATACCTTAATATTGCCCGTAGACCCCTAAAAGTTACTATATTTATGATCAGCATCGATAGTAATATCGATCTAGCCATATCCGTCCGTCCGTCCGTCCGTCTGTCGGCAAAAATTAGGTCTTTAAACTGGACCTAGAGAGCTGAAATTTTAACCATATACTCTCTAGGGTCCCGAAATAATCAAGTTTACGAATTTTTGAAATCCGCCCACAGACACGCCCACAATTAAATAAAACAATTTTATTGAAACACCCAAGTTTGAGCTAGGGAGCGTTTTTTTTTGATAAAATCCTTTAAATTTTATATAACAAAATATGTAGAGCGTTCTTAACAATTCAACCATACTTAGACTTTTGTCACGCCCACTTATGAGGGATAGGAATAAGAATAGGGTATCCAACAGTTCGCCCAAGCGGATGTAGCCCGTCCCTATGTTTTTTTTTTAAATTTAAAGTTTGAGCTAGGGAGCTGAAATTTATAATATATACTCTCCTAGGGGCCCTTTATTCTCAGGTGTTATTTTTTTTAAATCCGCCTACTGACACGCCCACAATTAAATAAAACAATTTTATTGAAACACCCAAGTTTGAGCTAGGGAGTGTTTTTTTTTTAATAAAATCCTTTAAATTTTATATAATAAAATATGTAGAGCGTTCTTAACAATTCAACCATACTTAGACTTTTGTCACGCCCACTTATGAGGGCAACTTGCAGATGTGACTGCAACCAAAAAAGAAAGAGGTAACTATATATGTATAAACTAGTGAAGGTTAAGGGTGAGTATGCAATTTGTGTTCAACATCTCAACACCCTTTCTTGAACTCAAATTTCTGCTTGCCCGTAACCATTCCAAACTCCTCTTTGCAATAGTTATACTTGTTCCCAAACAAAGGTTTTGTTAAGGAATCGGCTACCATCTGATTTGTAGAAATATACTGCACAACGATGTCCTTGTCCTCAATATGTCCTCGTAAGAAGTGATGTCGAATATCGATGTGCTTGGTGCGTGGTCGAAATCCAGCTGTAGAAGCAAGATCTACTGCTCCCTTGTTATCGCAATATATTGTTGTTGACTTCGGTATAATTTATGAGTCGATTTCAGCAACTAAACTTCGCAGCCAAAGTACTTTATGACAAGTTGATGAAAGTGCCATATACTCGGCCTCTGTTGTCGATAAAGCTACGGTCCTTTGCCGCTTACTCGCCCAAGATATCAGACCACCCTGCATCTTGAGAACGTAACCACTAACTGAACGACGCTCGTCTATTTCGTTTGCCCAATCCGCATAGCTATATGCCACTAACTCGGAACTCCTGTTTCTGCAGTACTCAATTTTATCGTTGACTGTTCCCTTCAAATAACGCATGATTCTTTTAACGGCTGTCCAATGCGCTTGACCAGGATTCGTAAAGTATTTACTAACAACACCCACCGTATGAGCAATATCCGGTCTCGTACCTTGCGCTGCACATAAAAGACTTCCAACTGCTTCTCTATAGGGAATATTCTGCATTTTATTGCGGTCCGCATCATTTTTCGGTAACATCTCAGATGTTAACTTCTGGTTTGGATCCAACGGACTAATCACTGAATTACAATCTGTCATTTTAAATTTGGTGATGATTTCATTTAAGTAGTCGGTCTGATCTACCCAAAGTTTTCCATGAACTCAATCCCTCGTGATCCTTATACACAAGCATCTGGAAATTTCGCCGAGATCTTTCATCTTAAACACCGTCTTCAGCTTATTTTTCGTGTCCTTCATGAGATTGAGATCATTGGATAGAATCAGCAAATCGTCGACGTAAACTGCAACAATCTGAATGGTTCCACCAGATTTCTTGACGTAAACGCACTGATCTGTGCGCGTCTGCATGTAGCCGATAGACTTAAGATAGGAGTCTATCTTCTTGTTCCAGGATCTGCTGCCCTGCTTCAAGCCATACATCGCTTTGTTCAGCTTACAGACTTTACTTTTGTGATGTTTTTCAACAAAACCTTCGGGCTGCTTAATGTAGAGATCTTCATCTAGGTCCCCGTGCAGAAATGCATTATTCACATCCATGTGGTGAAGGTGAAGATCGTACCTAACAGAAAAAGCAAATAACAATCTAATTGTATTGGTTCTCACCAGTGGGGCATATGTTTCTTGAAAAGCGATGCCTTCGACTTGTCCGCATCCTTTAGCTACCAGTCTAGCCTTAAATTTCTTTTCATCGTCGCCATCCCCTGGTTTGGTTTTAAACACCCATTTGACGTTCAAAATTTTCCTGTTCTTCGGAGGATTAACCAACGTCCATGTTTCGTTTTCCAGCATTGCGTCATACTCTTCTTGCATAGCTTTCTTCCAGTACGGCGCATTCGGTCCACCTAAGGCATCTTCTACGGAGATAGGATCGGGATGAGCATTTGTCACTGCTAAGTAAGTGACGTAATCCGGAAATGTCCTGGGTTTCAATGTTCTATTAGAACGCCTCTGTTATCTCTGGTGTTTTCATCTGAAAAAATAGCATGTTGTTGAAGTGTATCTTCTTGATCATCGCTGCTCGAAGTGTCGTCCCTTTCTTGCTTCTGTATATCTGCAAGTCCGGCTGGTTCTCTGATGTCATCTGGTATAATCATCTCGGAGTTGTCCTCTGAGCAACTTTGATGTTCAACAATTGTAGCATCGGCTTCATCGCAGCTGTTGGCCAATGAATCCTCATCCTCACTTATATTCCTCACTTATATTCTCAAATTCCTTTGACAAATTTGGAATATATCTGAAATGTGATGCGATCGTCTTGGATTTTCGTGACAAATGATTATCTTCGGCTTTCTCGTTTTCGAAAAGGATGACGTTTCTGCTTCTGACCAGTTGCTTCGTCTTGGGGTCGACAAGGCGGTACGCTTTCGTATCGTCGCAGTAACCAGTGAAGATTGCTTCACGCGATTTCGGATCCCATTTCAATCTCTTCTCCATCGGGATATGTGCAAAGATTCGGAGATTGCTAACATCAGGCTTTGTACCCGTCCAAATTTCTTCGGGAGTGACATTCCGGGAATTGTTTGTCGGCGTCCGGTTAATCAGATAAACTGCTGATGCCACTGCTTCGGCCCAAAAAACTTTATACAATCCAGCGTCGAAAAGCATGAACCGGCGTTTCTCGACAATCGTTCGGTTCATTCGCTCTGCAATTCCATTTTGCTGTGGGGTGTAAGCAATAGTTAATTTATGCCTAGTTCCCGAATTTTGCAAAAAATATGTGTCAGGTGTGAATTCACGTACTCGCCACCATTATCTGAACGAATGATTTTAATTTTTCGGTCTTTTTGTGTTTCTACAAGCGCTTTGAATTTTTTAATCGTTTCGAATACTTCACTTTTGTTCTTTAAAAAAGAAACGAAAACTTTCTTTGAACAGTCATCAATCAGGGTGAGAAAGTACTTGGCACCTCCGATGGATGTCGTTTCCATTGGTCCACATAAATCGGTGTGCACCAGGTCCAGTACATTATCGGCTCGTTTACCCCTGTGCTTGAACGGTTCTCGACGTTGTTTCCCTTTTATACAATTTTTACACGGCGCATTAATGGATTCGTTAAAATTACATCCTGTCGTGAGACCATTTCGGAGGAGATTCATATTTTTGCGACTCATGTGGCCTAAACGTCGATGCCACAACTCTGAACATTCATCATTGCGCGAAAGAAATGCTTTCTGTCGCGGACGATCCAGTTTG
The DNA here is from genome assembly GCA_949715645.1 of Portevinia maculata. Taxonomy (NCBI): domain Eukaryota; kingdom Metazoa; phylum Arthropoda; class Insecta; order Diptera; family Syrphidae; genus Portevinia; species Portevinia maculata. Next base: position 210,485,267 of record OX454525.1, on the reverse strand, counting down.
AAGATTCCATTATCATCGGTGGCTGTTGCCAAAAGCTCTCCGTCAATACTGGTGATTTTACATCCATCAGAAGTGACTTCCACTTTGTGCCCTCGCTTTACAATTTTACTTACTGACAATAAGTTGGCTGAGACATTCGGAATATAAATCACATCTTTTGCTGTTATATTATCAGCTTTGTTATTGACAGCTACGGGAATCGTCGTTTCACCAATCGCAACCGCTCTCATTTTTCCATTGTTTGCTACGGAAATCTCGGTGGTACATGGACGTGCATCTTTATGCAGCCAATCTGCATGAGAAGTTACATATATGCGTTGAAGCACATGAATCCAAATACCATGCCTGGGGGTCGGAGGCATTAACAGCACAGCAAGCAAGAAGTGTCTTTTTCGGTGAGAAATTTCGTTGCGATGACTTTTTACCTTTGTTGATTTTGCAGAATCTGCTGATGTGTCCAAAACCATTGCAGTTGAAACAGCGAGTCTTTTCCATATTAGCTGGATTCTGTGGACGACTCTGATGTCTGTTCCAAGGTTTTGCCATCAACGCTGTATCCATCTCAATATGGGCCGAACTATTGGTGGAAATCTCTTGCAAAAGCTTGGTTTTAATTGAGTCCCCTGTTATAGCCACACCGGAGCTTTCGAGACCCATTATTATCGGTTTGTATTCATTCGGCAAACCAGCAAGCAGCAGTGTACCAACCCATTCGTCTCCAACCACGAATTTGAGCGAATTTAATTTGTGAGCTGTCGTCATAATTTTGCTGACATATTCGTCCACTGTGGCGCAATTAACAAGACGTGTTAAATTAATGCTCTCAGAAGACTAACTCTCCGAGTCAATCCGGAATCCTCGAATGCTTGTTGCAGCTTTTCCCATGCGTCTTTGGCGGTTTTTGCATCCAGAGTATGCATATAATTCATGGGATCTACGGCGAGGATTATTTTTGATTTGTCCTTCCTCATCTTCCTGGTATCTGTCTCGGTCTCTTCAATGCAAGTCCACAGTTCCTCATGCTCCAAATATGCCTGCATGGCAAACTTCCAGGAGTTGTAGTTATCCCTGCCTGTAAGCTTCTCTATTGAGGGAATTGTACTTGCCGACATTTTGATTGGCTGATGCAATATCTGATGGGATTAATTTAATATACGGTCTGCAGTTTCAATTCGCTTTATATAGCTGGGCCCATAACCTGTTGGGATAAAGAATCCACTATTAGCAATGTAAATTGAAAAGAAAACTAGCAGAAATAAAACAAATCGGCTTTAATATATAAAGCAGTTTTAATGATAATTAGAAGATAAAGCGCAAATCAAAAAGCGTGTTCACAGCGAGAAGGTTATAAAAAGAATGTGTAATTGCAGATGTAAATGCAACCAAAAAAGAAATATAACTATATATCTATATACTAGTGAAGTTTAAGGGTGAGTATGCAATTTGTGTTCAACATCTCAACAAATTCTTCCTTGAAAGGTGTTGGTTATTGCCTCAAGGATTGTAAGTTGAGTGCGCTGAAAGTTGTCCATAAGCCTTGACACGTATATACTAACGGAGTTGAACGTTTGCTCTTCGATGAATGTCTGGCTAAGGTTGTGGATATTTTCCTTCACATGGGTCAGCTGCTGCTTTATAGTTATGAATTGGTCCTTAATTGAAGAAAGGGTTTTATTCATAACATTAGTCGTTGATTCCACAATAGATGTTTGTCTCTTGCTCAATTCGAGTAGGTGCTCTGCGTTTCCTTTTGCCTTTTTGATGTTATCTTCCATATAATGTGCATAATCTTGGTCCAGAATACCAAACAGTTTATTTGCGACAGTGCCAATGAAATCGAAAGGAGATCGTTTTGTACGAATGGCCATCCTATTTCTATGTGTTAAAATTTCGTTTAAGCTTTCTGTTGTCTGTAACTGTTGTTGGAGTTGTGTTGTAATTGGGTTGCATATGTTATTCGGAAGTTGTTGCATGGTTTCACATTTCCGTTTTAACCTGGTTACACCTTCTTGAAGCCATTGATACTCCTGCCAATAGTTCGTCATGTTAAAATAAACGAAAAGATTCCAATCGTCGGTGATTAGACTAGCTTCCCCTAGGTCTTCAAAGTATATACTAGGATTGTCAGAGAATTGTTCGACATTGACCGAATCCTTTGTTGTCGCTTGGCTTAGTGTAGTTCCAATTAGTAGTAAGCCTAGTAAAAGTGTTTTTAGTGGGCTTTTCTTCAAGTTCTGTTTTGGAGATGTGTGCTTTCTTTTAAGGTTCGGAGTACCAGCATAGGTCCTTGGTTCTTGTATTGGTTAAAACCGGCCTTTCAGGGGGTGAGTTGTTCCGGTTTTTGTCGGTATTTTTCCAGAAGATTCCGTTGGTGGTGTTGGTTGACTTTCATGTGGCAAGGGGCAGACCTTGGCGATGGATCTTCTTACTTCTCCATTTGATGTCCTTATATCAACCACGCGAGTCATTTTGTCTTGACCTGGAATCGTTTTGATAACTCTGCCTAGCAGCCATTTTAGAGGAGGTAAGTTGTCCTCTTTTATAAGTACAAGGGTTCCTGGTTGAATCTTTTCCTGAGGATGCTTCCACTTATAACGTTGCTGGATATCTTGCAAGTACTCGTTGCTCCATCTGCGCCAGAATTCCCGGTGTATCGAGGTGACCAAGTTCCATCGAGCGACGTTGGTGATGTTAGAAGTTCTGCAGTCGGAGTCGATGATTGCTGTTAATGGTGCTCCAATCAAAAAATGTCCTGGGATGAGAACTTCTAGATCGTTAGGATTCGTGGACATAGGGGTTAATGGTCATGAATTTAAAACTGCCTCTATTTGTGCCAGGCCCGTGGTGAATTATTCTTGTGTCAACGCCGCCCCTGCAAATACTCGCTTTATGTGGTGTTTAGCGGACTTGACCGCGGCTTCCCATGAGCCTCCAAAATGTGGGGACCTGGGAGGTGTTGGTTTCCAGTCGATGGATTTTTGGGTACAGTGAGTTATAATGGATCCTGTCCCTTCCTTGGAAAAGATACTAGTATATAGTTCATTGAATTCATTACTGGCTCCCATGAAGTTGGCAGCGTTGTCGGAGAATATTTGCGCTGGGCAACCCCGTCTTGCCACAAATCTTTTAAGTGATCCAATAAATGCCTGTGATGTCAGATCTGTTACTAATTCCATATGAACGGCCTTGGTTGCGAGGCATATGAAAATGGATACGTATGCTTTTGTTAGTTGTTTACCCCGTATTTGGTAATGGATGTAGACTGGTCCTAGGAAGTCCACCCCGACATTTATGAATAGTCTGGATGGTGTTACTCGTTCTGGTGGTAGATTGCCCATTAATTGTTCGATACCTCTTGGCTAAGCTTTAAAGCATCTCATGCAACTGCTTACTATCGTTTGTGCTAGCCGTCGCCCACGCAGTATCCAATAATTCTGCCTGGTAATTGCAAGTAAGGCTTGGGGTCCCGCATGCTTGTGTTCCTTGTGTAGCTCCATCATCAGCAATCGCGAAAAGAGATGTGAGCTTGGAAGGAGCATTTGATGTTTTGCATTGTATGACAGATCCGCTGCTTCTAATCGTCCTCCTACTCTGATCACATTTCGATCGTCAAGAAATGGTGTGAGTGAACTTAACTGGCTGCTCGGTAGAACCCAGCCAGATTTAGTTAGTGATAATAAGTCCGCTGGAAACGCGGTTTCTTGAACGTGTTTTATTATAGTTGTTGTTGCCGCTTTAAGTTCCTGTACAGATAACACCTTGTCCAGAAGTCGATAATTTTTTGCTCGCTTAAGGTTACTGATGAAACGAATCACATATGCCGTCACCCGTTGTAGAACCTTAAATGAGTTTCTATGGTCGATTCGTTGAAGAAAGTGATCCCGTGATACTGCTAGTAGTATTGTCTTAATAATTTTCGTCTCTGGAACATCGCCCTTTTGTTCCCTTAATGGTTGTTTGGGCCATTCTGATTGGGGTCTCATTAGAAATGGTGGACCTCGGAACCAAATTTCGGATTTTAACAACTGTTCAGGGAAAACCGCTCGGGATAGGAGGTCGGCTGGATTCAGTTCTGAGCCTGTGAATTTCCATTGTGTTTTTGAGGTTTCGTCCTGGATTACGGTAATGCAATTAGCCACGAAAGTTTTAAGCGGTGAATTTGTGTGTATCCACGCTAATATAATTTGTGAATATGTCCAATACGTCGTGTGTCCAACTTCAATTAGTAGGCTTTCCTTTACCAATTTTACTAGTTACACTAGTAGTCTTGCAGCACAAAGTTCTAGGCGTGGAATGTTTGTTGCTTTATTGGGGCGACTCGGGTAATTGAATGTGGACTTCACCCTGCTGATTAGTTGACTTCACATACACCACTGCTCCGTAGGCTCGTTGCGAGGCATCTAAGAAGGCATGAAGTTCTACATGGGCTGCATCTTTTAATATCATGTGGCAGCGAATTTTAAGGTGGTTCAACTTTAGAAGTTCTTTTCGAAAAGCTGTCCATTTGGTGTTCATGTCCATCGGAAGTGCTGCGTCCCAATCCAGTTTTAAAGCCCATAGTTCTTGAATAAATATTTTAGCCATCACCACTATTGGATTCACCATGCCCATCGGATCAAAAATGTGCGCCGTATCTGATAATATGGATCGTTTAGTTACCCTTTTTGTTTCCTTCCAATTTGTTTTTAGAAGAAATTGGTCTGATGCTGGTAGCCAAGTTAACCCCAATGATTTGCTGGATCCTTCTTCTTGATCGTGAAGAATAGTTTCTGCTTCACAACTACTTGTTGGAATACCCTCAAAAGTGGTAGGTGTATTGGAGCACCATTTTCGTAGCTGAAATTTCCCTTGGGCCAGGAGGTTCTTCAGTTCTGATTGCATTCGTTGAATGTGTTCTAGCTCGTTGCTCCCTGTCAAGATATCCATGTTTATATCTCGAAGGATGATGTCAGCTCCTAGTGAATGCTGTTTGCTTGCTCCTTGTGCTAGGTCGTGCAGACATCTGATTGCGAGGTAGGGTGCCGATCTGGTACCATAGGTCATGGTATTAAGTTGGTACGTCTTTAGCGGTTCAGTAGTAGATTCCCGCCAAACGATACGTTGGAATTGTTTACTGTATTCATTCACCAGTATTTGACGATACATCTTGGAAATATCCGTAGTGAATACATAGGTATGGATTCTGAAGCGCAGAAGAATGGAGAGTAGATCATTCTGTAGTGCGGGACCAGTATGTAAAATGTCGTTAAGGGAGATATTTGTAGATGGCTTTGATGATTCGTCAAAGACTACCCTTAATTTTGTTGACGTACTTTCGGGACGTAAAATGCAATGATGTGGCGGAAAATATTCGGGTTTTTTAGAGTAACCGAAATTATATTTGATTTCTTCCATGTGCCTTAAGGAAATGTAATCCCGCATGAAGTCAATATATTGTTTTTGGACTTCTGGGTTCCTTTGCAGCTTCTTCTCTAAGTTGAGGAATCTGCGCACCGCTATTTCTCTGGATTGTCCCAGACTTTTTGGGTCGTTTGAAAATGGTAATGCTACTACGTAACGTCCCGATTGCGTTTTAGTGGAAGTTTTAGCAAAACTGTCCTCACACTGTAGTTCTGCTTTAGTCAATCTCCTTTCAAGTGCTTGGGATGGTGTACCTAGATTTTCTTCTAGATTCCATAATCTTTGAACCAGATTGTCCAAGTTATGACAGGAAGCATCCACTCCTATTCCGCAAAATATGAAGGACGAAACTCCAGTAAATGTTTTTCCAATCACGACCCATCCTAGTAAGGTATTTTGTATCGTAGGCACAGTTTGGTTTAATTTAATTTGCCCTACCGAAAGTAGCTCGGGGTACAGCCCTGCACCGATAAGGATATCAATGTCTTGAGGTTGGTTAAAACCTTTATCGGCTAGTTGGAAGTTCTCGGGCATTTGCCACCGGCTAGTATCGATCAGCTGGTTGGGTTGTTATTTTGTTGAGCACGTATGCTTGAATTTGTGCTTTGTACCCAGTGACTTGCGATTGGAGCTGTATATTGACGGCTTTGTTTATTTTAAGCGGCCTATCTCCCATTCCTGAAACTTCTACGGATTCATGCTTCGTAATGAGTTGCAATTTTCTGGCTAGCTTCTCGGTTTGAAGCTGAGTTGAGATCCAGAATCTAGTAAGGCTCGCGCCTGGATGGCTTTACTTGTGCGACTTAGTATGTTTACCGTGGCTGTTCCTAACAGCACATATTTGGATAGTTTCGCCCTCCTTGTCATAGCTGAGAGGCTGGTCCTGTTGTCTATGATTGGACGTTGAGCTGCAGTTTGCTTTTGGACCTCTGGGGATTCGATATGAAGCAGAGTGTGATGATACTTATTGCACTTAGTGCAATGTCCAGAATGGGGCGCCTGATGACCAAACCGTAAACAATTAAGGCATCTGTTGAAGGTCTTATCTTGTTGTAATCGGTTTTTTGTAGAGAGCTGTAGAAATTTAGGACATTTAAACAGTGGATGCCCGTATTGATTACAAATGACACATCCGTTGCCCTCTCTTTCCATTGCAAGGGATACTCTTGGTAAGCGTTTTGTATCATTTGTTTTCGTTCCCAAAGCCTCCAATGATTGGATCCTTGCTTTCAAAAAGGAAAGGAAGTCAGGGAAGTTGGGTAGTGCCTTCGGTTGTTTAAGCGATTGTTCCCAAATTGTGAGGGTGCTCCTATCTAACTTCTTGAAGAGAATGTTCATCAGCAGTGGATCCCAATTTATGGTATTGATACCAAGGTCCTGTAGACTTAAGAGGCATTCTTGAGCAGTATCGTGTAATGATTTAATTGCTTGGGAGCTTTCATTTGATATTGAAGATTGGCTCAGCAATTTATTTACCTGCGCAGTGACTAATAGCCGCGGGTTGTCGTACCGATCGGTTATTACTTGCCATGCTGCATTGTAGTTGTCATCAGACGTCGTAAAGTGTCTGATGAGTTTTTCCGCCTCGCTAGTTAGCGTTGTTTTGAGGTAAAACAGCTTTTGGCAGTTGGCAATATTTTGTTTATGGACCAGTTCCGTAAAAAGATCGCTGTATTGCTTCCATTGAATATAGTTACCGTCAAATTTAGGCAACGTTATATTTGGCAGATTTAACGTAGCCTTAGGTAAGGTCACCAAAGGTGATGGTGGACGGAATGGGGTTGGAATATGAACTGCGGATTCTTGTAGTCTGGTCGTAAGCTCAATTATAGCAGTCTGAACTTCGTCTTCCAGCTGAAAATATTCCGCAATATTGTATCCATGTTTGCTTGGTATTAATTGACCATCATTTAAATTGGAAAGATCATATTAAAACAATTAAATCGCATATGTTGCTAGTAACGCGCAAAATGTATCTAATCAAACAATATTGTTCCACAAAAGTTCTAAAGTCAATTTATTACGGTCTTGCTCACTCCAAGTTGCAGTATGCTATATCAAGTTGGGGCGGTTTTTACAGAAGCTCTTTCAGGCCATTGTTAATAGCTCAGAAACATTTAGTTTGGCTTATTTGTAACAAAAATCGTTTCACTCATAGCTAGCCCTTATTTAGAGACCTGAGTATTCTACCAATGAGACACCGTTACGTTTTTAAAGTACTAAAAGAATTTTGTAAGCAAAGCGGTAATATTCCTAGTAGAAGCACTTGTATAGTCTTCGTATAAATAACATGCATCTTGTCAATGTTCCAATCGCTTACAAAACCCATTTTTCGCACTTCTACACTGTTATAGCTCCTTTAATGTTCAATAAGTTACCATTTTCTGTTCGGACAGCCACACATTTTAAATCGTTTTTAAAAAAGGTTAAAGACTGGTTATTCACTATCAATTATGACGTCCTTGAATCGTTACTTTAAAGTGAATTGCTATCGAAATCATAAGCACAATTTGATGTTTAAGATTAATGTCATAGTTTTTAAATTAAAATTTTTAATAATTTATTTTCGAATTGTACATATCTCTCCTTATCATTTTTTAATTGCTCTTGTTTTCCTGAATTTTTTATGAATATTTTTATGAAGTCCGAAAAGAATAATTCTGTAAAAACCGATGTTTCCCCCACATCAGATATATGTATTTCTATTTGTTAATTAATTCGCTGTGTCATTCCACAATAACTTTTAAGTTACGGATTGATTACTATTATTTTCCGCTATATTCTGAAGAAAATTTGTGTATTAGCTTTAAGTTATGAAGAAAATAAATAAATAAATAAAAAAAAAAAAATAAATAAAAAAGTATTTTGCGTCCGAAATTAGTCGCTTCAGGTACGTTCGCTCGAATTCGGTTATTTTGCTTTGGTCGATTATAGAAACCTGGGCTGAGAAGTTGTCTGATTTCTAGTAGTATATTATTACTATGCTATTTCCTTTTATGTATATTTGTGTTGTGCATACACCAAATACTTGGCATATGCTCCCATTAATTGTTCATATTCATTTCCGCTACACAGGTGTTCTTCTTACAATTACGCATGCATCATCATATCGCACCGGTGACTTGCATAACATATCCAAGTGAGGTATGATGAGTTGACAAAATGTAAGAATAACACCTGGGTATAGCGGAAATAGATTATGGTAAAGCGGAAATAGATTATTTACTATAAGAAGTAGAAATTAAGATAGTTAAGAAGAAGTTAAGTAAAAGATCTGTAACCAGACAGTCTAATAAAACTGAAGTGTTGAACAATAGAAAAAAAAGGTTTATTTTTATTTTACGAACCACACAATCACACACACACATCATTTGGCGCAGCCGGTAAGTCCTTATTTTCTATTAAATTGTTTCAAATTTTATTCGATATTGTTGGTCCATCGTTATTTTTATGTTGTGTCAAGATATTGCTTGTTTTTCGGTTTAAGTGCCTATAGTATATGGATCATAGTGACAGTGAAACCCAAGAATTGCTTGAAGAAATTCAACAATTAAGAAAAGAAAAAGTAGAACAGGGACAAGAAATTAAACACTTTAATGAAACCCTGCTATCAGAACTCAAGTGTTTGACTAGCAAAGAGGTTTTTGGTTTAATTTTTACCCAGATAAGTTCACAGTGGGGACAATTCACCAGACTTGAAACAACCGACGCTATACTCTCAGCCTTCATAGAGGCAGTTAGAACGCTTCAATGAAAATACGTAACCCAAATAGAAGAACTTTCGAAACAAATTCATAAAACCGAAAAACATAGGGCAAATTTCAACAAAAGTCAAGTTGAAGCTGAGGAGATAAATACTAAGGCCGAAGAAACAATTTCAAGACTCAATTGCGAAATAGTAGGATTGATAAGCAAAGAAAAAGAACTTCAAAAGGAGCTAAGAAGCATTAGGGCCAAAGAGGTAGACTATAAAACAGAGGTTGATAAAAGCAAAAAGTCGGAACTTGACTACGGCAGACGTATAAAGAGGTTGAAAGAAGAAATCAGTAGGCAAAGGCAAATGATTGAGACATTGGAATCCCAAATCGACAATCCAACAAAGTCTACGAATTTTTGAATGCTTCACAATTAGGGTTAAAGTGCATAAATTCAGAAAATGAAAACATATATGTGTCACTATTATCGACCAGGCTTATTGGGGATGATTTTGAACTCGTTCGCTGTAACAATCCGAAAACTCTAAAAGAGTTGGTGGAACTTATTAAAAGTACCTATCTAACGGTACGAACCTTAGATAGTGTAACAGCCGAAATAAAGCAATCGCATCAATTGGCAAGCGAAGATATACACTCTTTCGCTAGGCGGCTATCGAGTCTCGAAACAAAGGCTAGAGACATAATTGAAGCCAGCTATAACAGAGCAGATTCAGTTGCCTTACTCAAAGAACTGAAAAACTCTGTAGTAGCCAGTTTCAAAATCGGTCTTCTAGATGCTGCCTTGCGACAATTTATGATAACCACCACAGGCGATGACATTCAGATTTTGGCCGATACAGCACTTAGAACGTCCCAATTGCTTCAACCGTCCCAATTACTAGAACCGCATAATCTCCAAGGTTACAACTCTTACCTACACAACAACAATAACAACTGGCAACCGTCCAATTCTTTCTTAGCTTCCACTTTCCAAAACCCACAAGTGCCCCTTATTTCAGCTAATCAACAAACTCAGTTATATAATCAAACACAATTGACTGCTCCCAATTACAATCCAGTTCCCATTCACCCGGTTTCATTTCATGACACCTCAAAACGCATTAGGTCATCGGAAGGCAATCGGGCTTTGCCAAAAATAGTGTGTAGATTTTGTGGCAAGCCAAATCATACGTATGCAGATTGCAGACAACGGCGTAATACACCATATTGTGATACCTGTAAAGCGTATGGGCATTCTCGGGAAAAATGCCAACAGTCAATTGTGTACATGGCAACAACGCGAGGGGGCAATCCTAAGCGTAAATGCGATTGGTGTTCTCGATTTGGCCACTCTGAAAATTTCTGCATGAGCAAAAAGAATTACTTGGCAAAGCAGAATAAGGGAAACGAACAAGGGGCCAGCCAGAACAACTAAGCTGTGCCCCTATCAAAAACAAAGTACCTAAGAATCCACCTATCAAAGCTAGTCACCCAATCTACCCAAACCGAGTTGCTAATATTTCTAGCGATCAGTTTAAAAACACCCCCGTTCTCCCCGATTCAACGGTTGGCATTCATTCCAAGGTACGCAAACCTGTAAAAAACCCCAAGAGAAAAATAAAAAGTAGCAAAATTCGAATTGTCTCTGCAGCCCAAAACGTTGTCTGGTACAAAAATCTTAAACAAAACACAACTCTAGTATTACAAACACTCATGGCGTTGATGTTGCATTCTATAAACTTTTTCATGGGCCAGCAATATATCGGCATATTGGGTTCAATTTTAAAGGCCAAATATAAGTTTAGCAACATTAAACGACACAGACTTTGTTTGATTAACAAACTTAGCAAAAATGATGTTTTTCTGGAGATTCCTATGCCCGAGGCAGAAAAAGGAAAAATAATTGTGTTAGTAGATACAGGTGCGGACACGAGTCTTTTAAAACAAAGCTCGTTAAAACGTGGAACCACAATTTGTAAAACAGAGATAAAACAATTGGGCGGAGCGTTTGGTGGAAATGGTACAACCGTAGGAACGTTTACCTCCAAAAATGTGTTTACAAAAGGTTTCAATGCTAAATGGCACGTAATGGATGGACTAACGGATATACCCGCAGACGGTATAATAGGCCGGGACATCCTTTGGAACCGATCAGTGATAAATACTGTAACAAAAACACTAACATTTTTGGGCCGAGACCAACAAATTCTCTCAGAGTTTCCCCTCAGACGTCCAAAAGAGGTGGCAACCAAAGTTCAATGCAATATTAATGAACCAGTTGTAAAAGACCGAAAAATAAAAGCACGGACGCAAACAATAGTTGAAATAAATGTACCATTTAGATCAGGTGAATTTATTATGCATTCACAAGAAATCGATCCAAGCATTTATCTCGCTAATACAGTCGTTAAGGTAAAAAATGGTAAAGCACATGCTCCAATTTTAAACTCCAACACAACGGACTATTGTTTAACTGAGAAATTCCTACCGAAAGTAACAAAACTTAATCAATATAGAATAGTGAATAACAACTCGCCAAATAAAATCCTCACAATAACAAGAAACACAAATCCTAACTAAAGGATAAAATTGTTAATACAATAAAATCAGTATTTCCATTGCCCAGAATAGAAGACATTTTAGACCAACTGGGCCATAGCCGATATTTCTCCACTCTATATCTAGCCAGTGGTTACCACCAAGTCCTAATTGATCCAGCAGATAAAGCGAAAACAGCTTTCAGTACTGGCCTAGGACACTTCGAGTTTAATCGAATGCCGTTCGGTTTAACGGGTGCACCGGCAACGTTCCAGAGAATAATGAATCATATCCTCACGGGACTCCAAGGAATGGGTTGTTTCGTTTACCTCGATGATATTGTCATCTATGGTAAAAACATAGAAGAACATAACGAAAAACTTAGTAAAGTATTCGCAAAGCTGCGCGAATATAATTTAAAACTAAACACGGAGAAATGTAACTTTCTCCGTCGGGAGGTAGTTTACTTAGGTCATAAATGTTCAGAAACAGGAGCCCTACCCGATCCTTCGAAAATTAGTTTTGTGACCGATTTCCCTATTCTCAAAAATACTAAGAACGTACAGTCGTTTCTCGGGTTGGTAAATTACTGTAGAAAATTTATCCCCAACTTCGCGCAAATCGCCCTACCAATCAATAAACTGTTACGCAAAGACAATAGATTCGTATGGACTAGCGAATGTCAAAAATCATTCGACGAGCTAAAAACCGCCATTACTACACCCCCTATTCTCATATATCCAGATTTCACAAAACCTTTTATCTTGACAACCGACGCAAGCAACGAAGCCTTGGGTGCGGTTCTGTCATAAGGGAAAGTTGGGGAGGCAGACCAATTGCATTCGCCAGCCGAACCTTGAATATTGCAGAAAAAAATTATTCAACAATAGAGAGCGAACTCTTGGCCATTGTTTGGGCTACAAAAAATTTTCGATTCTATCTACTAGGACGCCCATTTACAATTTACACGGACCACCGACCTCTTAAGGGGGTATTCGATGTAAAAGATCCGACTTCCAGGCTGGTACGATTTCATCACAAACTGTCAGAATATGACTACAAAATCGAGTACAAGCCCGGAAAAGATAACGCAAATGCGGACGCTCTTAGTAGAATACCATCACAGAATAATGAAGAGAATATAAATGCTATGCAGACGCGTAGGCAAGCACGGCAAAACACACCCGATGACCCCGAAAATAACAGGGAATGCGAATACAATGATGATACAATGCATGACCCTGGCAACAATTTCGAATACCTTACAGACAAAAAGGAAATTCAAACTGTCTTAAATGATTTTCATAACTCATCGCTGGGTGGGCACCAAGGCGTTAAACGAACGTATTTGCGTATTAAAGAACAATTTCGTTGGAAAAACATGCAAAAGGACATATATGACTTCGTAAAACGATGTCCAAAGTGTCAAGTAAACAAGAGTTCAAAGTTAAATAAAATGCCTATGGTTCTCACGGATACCCCTAAACTCCCATTTGATAAGGTTTACATGGATATAGTTGGCATATTACCTCTAACTTATTCTGGTAATAGGTATATACTAACATTTCACGATGACCTCACCAAATACTTGGCATGTGTTGCACTGCCCAATGCTGAAGCAACTACCGTCGCAAAAGCATTTTACGATGAAATAGTTACTCGGTTTCGTATCCCAAAAATATATATAACGGATAATGGGAGTAACTTTACGTCCAAGCTATTCTCGCAAACCTGTAAATTGCTTGGAATAAAGAAACTGCACATTACAGCTTACCACCCCCAAGCAAACGGCTCTCTCGAACGAAGCCACCGACCCTTAGCGGAATACCTAAGAAGTTTCGTGGAAAAGGACGAGAGCAACTGGGATCAATGGCTAAGGCAAGCAACACATGTCCACAATAACACTCCCCATACAGCAACAAGATTATCCCCATTAAATAGCCTGTACGGATTCAAATTCGAAATGCCCACAAATTTGAAAAGGAAACCCATACCTGTATATAACGCAGATGATTACCCAACTCAGCTGAGGTTTCAGTTACAAAAAGCACACGAAATCGCAAGAGAAAACCTGAATAAAGCCAAATTAGTTTCAAAAAGGCAATACGATCTTACAGCAAATCCGGTTGAGTTTAAGCCCGGACAAAAAGTACTTTTAAAAAATCCTGCTAGAAAGAACAAGTTTTCCCCGATCTGGATAGGTCCATATGATGTACTAGAAACCCCAAGCAATGTGACATCAACGATAAAGATTCGTAATAAAGCTAAAAAGGTTCACAACAATCGACTGAAATTATTCAATTCATAGACATTTTTTTTACTAATTTCCCCTCGATTATCACTAATTCATACAAACATTCATACAATATCTCCCAAGTAAAATAACATTGCTATTTTGAACACTTAAAGTTCTCCCCCGTTAAACTCAAATTAAGTTGAAATTCCTAAAGCTTCTCTCTTTACAGACAGATACCATATGAAGAAAAACAAAAAAAAAAAAAAAATATGTAAATACATTTTTTTTAAGAAACAAAAAAAAGAAAAAAATTGTGAAATAATAAATAATTCTTTTAATCTTTGATAATCTTGCTACATACTTAAATCAAATCGTTCGTTTTGCTCTATCATTTGATGTAAAAGAAAAAAATAAAAAAACAATCACTGAGTATTATTAAGTTTTTAAACAAAAATTAAGTATATTCAAGTTAACGAGAGACATCTGATCCAACACTCCAAGATTAGAGCAGCCAGTCACCTGGGAACGGCTGCGTCATCACTTTCATGAATGAACATGTTCCCACAGTACCAGGGCGATGGAATCATATTGCATGCACGCGCAGTGCAACTGACGGATGTGACACCGAGGGATACTTGATGAATCAGCGATTCACATCGTGGGACCAGCGGTTTCCCAACCGAAGATGAATACTTTTGAAGTTAGTGCTATTCTGGATCTAAGGAAGTGCGGTTCGAATTGTAAAGTATTAATTTAAGTGAATAAAATCTTAATACAACAACGGTCGTATTTGTATATCGTAAGTCGAACTAGTGGATGTGCCTTCGGGCACATGTTCGCATTTTTTTGATATCCTCTTCAAGGATAACCATAACTGGCGCCCGAGCAGGGACCGGCATTAAAGCTGTGTCCTTTTCGCCTGTGGATCTGTGCAAAGCCCAATACGCTCTACTCGAGTGCACGTCACTGTACCCATGGGAACACAGTTGACCATTTTGGCGTAGAACACAAACCTTTCACATACCCATGGGAACATGTGCATATCCAAAAAGGCTAAGGGATGCAGTGGTGATGGTTGTTCGTGCCATTAGTAGGTTGCTTGCAACTAAACGGGACCAATACGACACCTCCCGCATATGCCGGTCTCCAAACCGATAAAGTGACTAACAAAAAAAAAAATTCTCTTTCCCAGTGAAACAATTCTAATATACCAGGAAAAAAAACAGCATGAGGAAAAATTCAGTGTTGTGCATTTGAGTCAACAAAGAAAGTAAAACCAGTGTTAAGATTGTCAGAAAAATTAGAATAGTGAGATACAAAAAAAAAAAACCCAACACACCGACTGAAAACTAAAAAATCAACTTTCGTTGATGATTAACAAAATTAAAACGGAAACGTTTTCTCAGGAAACAGTGACAGCCCTAGTCGAAACCTACCGCAATCGAGCTCTAGATGTATTTATTCGCGGCCTACACGGCGACATCTCAAAAATGCTCGTCATGCAAAAACCACGGACCCTTCCGGAAGCGTATTCGGCGTGTCTAGAGGTCCAAAACCTCAACTACCGAAGCCATACGATACATTGCCCGGACACACCAAACACGATAACCGCCCCGTTGAACCAGACTTTCAGACAGGACACGAAACCCCTCGTGCCACGAAGGAGGTTCGATAGGTTCCAACAACAACCGCACTACTCACACTCTCGGTACAGTGCGATTCCTTCAAGGCCGACTGGACCTAAACCGGCCGAAAAAATGGAGCTTGGGTCAGTACAAACCCGGCAAGTAAACTACATGAATCACCACAATAACTCCTATGGGGGTAATCCATTTAAGAGGGGCTCAAGATCTGACGGGTACAGATCAAACAGGCCTCATAAGCAACAAAAAGTATACAATACAGAAATGCTGTATGAAGAAGAGGACGAAGCATCCGGAGAGGATGTCGCAGATACGGTAAATTTTATGAGGGACGCCATTCCAGCGTACCATACATAGACTATGTTACGCGAGAGGGGACGAATTTAAGTTTTTTAATCGATATGGGCGCAAATAAGAACTTTATTAGCCCACGGGTAGCATATGGAGCGTCCCCCCTCGCAACACCCTTCTCAGTACACTCGGCAGCCGGCAATATCAAGGTCACTAACAAAGTCACTGGAAAACTCTTCCAGAAAATCGGAAACGACTCACTCCTCACCTTTTATGTTCTCCCTGGACTTACATCGTTTGACGGCATTATCGGTGACGACACGCTAAAAAAGCTAGAAGCCGTCATCGATCGCAAGGAAAACACACTTTCTCTCAAACCTAATATTCAGATCCCGCTACGAAATAGGGTATCTAAAGAGGTCACCCCTCTGCTCGACGAGAAACTCCCTAACGATATTCGGCGAAAGCTTTCCGATTTGATTAGTAAAAACCAATCTGTTTTTGGGCCAATAAACTCGAATGAGGTGATACGGACCGCAGTGAAAGCGGAAATCAAAATATCTACTAGCGAACCGATCTACACAAAAAGCTATCCTTACCCCGCTTGCATGAGGCAAGACGTGGAAAAGGAAATAAGAGAATTACTGTCGGAAGGTATTATTCGAGCATCCAAAAGCCCGTATAACTCTCCCATCTGGGTCGTCCCCAAGAAACCCAAACCTTCCGGGGAGAAGCAGTACAGAATGGTTGTAGACTATAAGCGTCTTAATGCTGTAACCATTTCTGATGCATATCCGATCCCCGACATCAACAGTACCCTCGCGAGTCTCGGCAAAGCCAAGTTCTTCACCACATTAGACCTCACTTCTGGGTTCCCCCAGATCCCAATGAAAGATTCTGACATCCCAAAAACAGCATTCTCGGCAATGAACGGGAAATATGAGTTCCTTAGGTTGCCATTCGGCCTAAAGAACGCTCCCGCGATATTCCAGAGAATGATTGACGATGTCCTGAAGGAATCCTTATAAAAAATATGCTATGTATACATAGATGACATTATCGTTTTCGGCACCTGTCGGGTTGGTTACCCACCAGGCGCGTCCCCAGGTGGTGGATAGGGGGACCTCGGTACGATACGTTCGTGATCCGAGGTTTTAGAGTCATAGCGGCGTTTTATACACCGTCAAAGCTCTATCGCGAACCAAACCAAAAAACAAGTATGCAGGAACAACTTAAGGATTTAAATACTCCAGGTGGTACTCGCATGGGCGAAAATCCACCCGTGGTCTTTTCGACCACGGTCGGGGCACGGATTCTGGAGGCCCCAACCGACATACATATACCGCCCGCCTGTACAGGCGTTGACCTTCGAGTTGCGAAAAGGTTTGCCTCCGAAGATTCCTGCAGCTCTATCTCCGACACGTTCGGTAGACTGGGCTGGAAACATGAAGAAAGTGGCGAAGAGGTTCAACCTGATACGCTTAATCTTCAGACCAATAGACAGACAGCCGATAGGTGTGATGCTGCCGACGAGGCCTGCAAAACCGAACAGGTGAAACGGGCCACAGAGGCGGCGTCCACTGGTCAGCGTCCATCTAAGAGCCAGCGAAAGAGGAAAAGGAGAAAGGCGGCTATCGTGCGGCGCAAAGAAACTGCACCGCCAGTTGAAGGCGCAAGCGCTGAGAACTGCCCTTCCCCGGCGGCGACGGCAAAGAGATGCAGGTCGGCAGAGGTTACCCCAACCGAAACCGGCCAGCTGACTGAAACCAACGCTGGCTCCCCTTCCAATAGCTCGAACAGGAAAAAACGGAGGAAGAAGACCTCAAGCACTCCTGTCGGTGGAACTGCGCGCGCACCTTCTGCGTGCCCTTCCACTAGAACACTTCCAGCTGATGTATTTCCAATGATTGGATTTACTCAGATTAACCTTCAACACTCCAAGGCTGCTACTGCACTCATCAGTAAGAAGCTTTCTGTGTTGAATACAAAAGCCCACATAACATCCATACAGGAGCCATGGGTGTGGAAAAATCGCATCTGTGGCCTTGGAGGTGTTCGTGGCACTACGATACTCTGTGACGAGCGGTCCGAGAGACCAAGGGCTTGTCTTGCTGTGTCGAACCTTTTCTCAGCGACTAAGCTTGGACAATTTTGTGGCCAAGATTTGGTTGCTGCAGCTATTAGCTACGAAACGAATGGAAGTTGGAAGACCTTCATCGTGGCGTCAGCTTATCTCCCCTATGATTCAGTAGTGCCTCCACCACCGAGGGCAATTGCTGAACTCATTGACTATTGCGACACCAGGAAGATGGGCCTAGTTATATGCTGTGATGCCAATGCTCAAAACACTATTTGGGGCAGCAGCAAATGCAACATGCGAGGAAACCATCTCCTGGATTTCATTCTATCATCTGATCTTACTATCAACAATGTTGGCTCGCAACCAACTTTTGTGACGTCAAGAAGACAGGAAGTGATCGACCTAACTTTATCAAATAGATACTTTAAGGCGGTTACTAACTGGAGGGTCTCTTCGGAGGTGTCCCTCTCAGACCATAGATATATCGAATTCCAAATCGGATGCGAAGCCATCACTCTGCAGGAGAGGAGGAATCCGAGAAAAACCAACTGGATACGCTTCAGGGAGGAATTAGGGAAAACTCTCAAAACTACAACCAAACTCAGGACAAGACAAAAGGTAGAGGAAGTTGTTCAAGACCTGAATAGTGCCATTACTAGCTGTTTTGAACTGACGTGCCCAGTAAGCAAACCCCCTGGCAGAACACCGGTTCCCTGGTGGAGCTCGGAACTGCAAAGAATTCGTAGAGAAGCTAGAAAGCTTCTAAATAGGTCACTCAAGACTGATTTGGAGACAGACTGGAATCTCTACCGATCGAAGCAGAAGGAATATAAGAGGCTAATTCGGGTATCGAAAAGTGCTTCTTATAAGAATTTCTGCGAAAAGATTGAAAAGCTGGGTGAAACTAGTAGGTTGGTTAAAGTTCTGAAAAAGGGCAAACCAGCCAAACTGGACTCACTTAGAAAACTTGATGGCACCTTCACTGAGACGAAAGCGGAAACTCTTAGTTATCCGCTGGAGTCTCACTTTCCAGGTAACCAGATTACAATTGGTTCACAATCAGCCCCGATTACCGAGACTATGAGTGAGCCAAGACAAACAACTCGGCGTAGCTGGTATATTGCAAAGGCCGTGGTGACGGACGAGGCCATTAAATACGCATTTGCGTCTTTTGACGGCTTCAAGTCGCCTGGTACGGACGGAATATACCCAGCCATGCTGCAACAATGTACAAACCAGCTGCTACCGACTATGAAGAAAATCTTCACCGCTGTCCTAGCACTGGCATACATTCCAACACCCTGGCGTACAGTTAGAGTGGCATTCATACCAAAAATTGGCAGAAGTGACTACTCGCTTGCCAAGAGCTTCAGACCAATCAGTCTGACTTCTTTTTTGCTGAAAAGCTTGGAAAGGCTGGTCGAGCTTCACGTGCGCAAAGGTGCTTTGCGATTGCACCCACTATCTCCGATGCAACATGCCTATCAACGCGGAAAATCCTGCGAGACTGCGCTCCAAAATCTAGTTGGTAGAATTGAAAGCGCGCTTGACAGAAAAGAATACGCGATGGGCATTTTCATCGATATTGAGGGTGCTTTTGACAATGCGACTTTTGATAGCATGTGCAGCTCCGCCAGACAACACGGAGTAGACGAACCATTGGTGTTGTGGATTAAAGCAATGCTAATGAATAGAACGTTGGTTGCGGATGCGGATTGTGGCCGCTATGTTATGGCGGGGGTAAACAGAGGCTGCCCGCAAGGCGGCGTCATGTCTCCACTGCTGTGGTGTATGCTGGTCGACTCTCTGTTGAACGCACTCAACAGTTCTAATATTTACGCTCAGGCGTACGCGGATGATGTTACCGTGCTTTCTGTTGGATCATGCCTAGCGACTGTATGCGCCAAGGCGCAGGCGGCCCTTGACGTGATCGACGAATGGTGCACTAGGAATGGGCTCTCGGTCAATCCTCTTAAGACTGAGGTTGTTCTCTTTACGAGAAGGAGGAAGCTGGTCAGGTTGACTCAGCCAGTGCTAAAAGGCGTCACAATCCAACTCTCCAATGAAGCAAAGTATCTGGGAGTCATCCTGGATAGCAAACTTCTTTGGTCCAAACATGTTGAGCTGAAGACTGCCAAGGCGCTGTCTATTTTCTGGCAGTGCAAAGGCATTTTCGGCAAGACATGGGGCTTATCACCGAAAAGAGTCCTATGGATTTATACGGCTATGATAAGACCATTTATAGCATACGCATCGGTTGTTTGGTGGAATAAGCTTTCACGTAAATACGTCACTGCTGCTTTTGCCAAACTCCAAAGGCAGGTATGTCTCGGCTGTACGGGGGCCTTCCCCAGCACGCCTGGCTCCGGCCTAGATGCACTATTGAACCTTCCGCCCCTTGATGTTTACATCATGGGATGTACAATCAAGGCTATCTCACGTCTTACAAGAGGTGGCTTTTGGTATAACTCGCACTGGAGTTTTGATGAACTTGCGCAACGGTTGTCCTTCGACTCCTGTCTTATGGATATGCCGTCTGATGCGATGACACCGGAACTTCGGCTAAAGCGCAAATACGAGGTCGACTTTCCTCGCGTCCAGGACTGGCTCTGGCCTGACTCTGAACCTGGAAGGGAATGCAGTCGAATCTTTACGGATGGCTCCAAAACCGATCAAGGATCTGGTGCTGGTGTCTTCGTGGAGAGCGATAGCGTTAGACTTTTCTTTCCGTTAGGCAAAAATGCGTCAGTCTTCCATGCGTCTTACGAGGAACAGGTGGAGGGGGCGAAGTATCTGCGTCTGTAGCGACAGTCAGGCTGCGCTTAAGGCCTTACTCAAACCCTTAACTACCTCCAAAATAGTACGTGAATGCAAGATATCTCTGAATTCGGTCGGAAGGCTGAATTCACTTAAACTTGTCTGGGTCCCGGGTCATAACGGGATCACGGGAAACGAGATCTCCGATGAACTTGCTAGACAAGGCTCAGAGGGGGAACTCTCAGGACCTGAACCAGCGATCTGTCTGCCTGCGTCCTCTGTCAGGGCTTCCATTGACGGTTGGGTTTTCTATGAACACAATCGCCGTTGGCATGACTCTCCAGGGTGCAGACAGACTAAGCAAATGCTCCCCGACGTCTGTGGGAAATCCGCGGCATTCTTGTTGTCTCTCAACAGAAAAGACTGCAGACAGACTACTGGCGTTCTAACGGGACACTACGCTTTTGCCAAACACCTTAAGGTGCTAGGCCTAAGCGACACCACCAACTGCGAAGCCTGTGGAGAAAGCGACGACACTGCGGAACATTTCCTCTGTGATTGTGCTGCTTTTGCTCGTATCAGGTGGCAGGTATTTGGTGCGGATATGGTGAGTGCTGTAAACCTAAGCTCCTTATCATTGAAGCGCCTTCTCGTTTTTCTTAGAAAAACGAGTAAATTCCCACATTAAAATGTGGTGTGTCTGCCTGGCAGTACAATGGACCAGTATTGAGTCTGAGTGCTCCAGTGCAGAAAGTTTCACACATCCCGACAAAAAAAAAAAAAAAAAAAAAAATCGTTTTCGGCAACGATTCCGAAACTCATCTTAGGAACATCGACACGGTTTTTGCTAGACTTCGCGAAGTAGATCTAAAAGTGAACTTAGAAAAGACACACTTCATGAAAACCGAAGTCGAGTTCTTGGGATATCTTATTTCTGGCGACGGTGTGCGAGCTGACCCAAAGAAAGTCGCCGCCATTCAGCATATTTCCCCTCCAAACACCCTTAAAGACCTGAAAAGTTTCCTTGGGCTGACCTCATATTATCGTAAGTTCATACGAGACTACGCTAAGGTGGCCAAGCCACTAACCAATTTAACCAGAGGTGAATATGCTCAAGTCAAAGTCAACCAGTCCAAGAGAGTTCCAATTAATCTCGACGAAGAAGCCCTTCGGGCTTTCAACGACCTTAAAACTCTCCTTACATCTTCGGAAATATTGGCGTTCCCTGACTTTGAGAAGCCCTTTAACCTTACGACGGATGCTTCCAACTTCGCAATTGGAGCAGTCCTGTCGCAAGGGGAGTGGGGTAAAGACCGCCCAATTGCGTATATCTCCAAGTCCTTGAACAAAACAGAGGAGAATTACGCCACAATCGAGAAGGAACTATTAGCCATCGTATGGGCTTTAGACAACCATCGCTCACTTCTCTACGGAGCAAGAAAGATCCGCATATATACGGATCATCAACCCTTGACGTTCGCGTTGGGGAATCGCAACTACAACACCAAATGAAAGCGTTGGAAGGCGCGTATTTTTTTTTTTTTTGTCGGGATGTGTGAAACTTTCTGCACTGGAGCACTCAGACTCAATACTGGTCCATTGTACTGCCAGGCAGACACACCACATTTTACTGTGGGAATTTACTCGTTTTTCTAAGAAAAACGAGAAGGCGCTTCAATGATAAGGAGCTTAGGTTTACAGCACTCACCATATCCGCACCAAATACCTGCAACCTGATACGAGCAAAAGCAGCACAATCACAGAGGAAATGTTCCGCAGTGTCGTCGCTTTCTCCACAGGCTTCGCAGTTGGTGGTGTCGCTTAGGCCTAGCACCTTAAGGTGTTTGGCAAAAGCGTAGTGTCCCGTTAGAACGCCAGTAGTCTGTCTGCAGTCTTTTCTGTTGAGAGACAACAAGAATGCCGCGGATTTCCCACAGACGTCGGGGAGCATTTGCTTAGTCTGTCTGCACCCTGGAGAGTCATGCCAACGGCGATTGTGTTCATAGGAAACCCAACCGTCAATGGAAGCCCTGACCGAGGACGCAGGCAGACAGATCGCTGGTTCAGGTCCTGAGAGGTCCCCCTCTGAGCCTTGTCTAGCAAGTTCATCGGAGATCTCGTTTCCCGTGATCCCGTTATGACCCGGGACCCAGACAAGTTTAAGTGAATTCAGCCTTCCGACCGAATTCAGAGATATCTTGCATTCACGTACTATTTTGGAGGTAGTTAAGGGTTTGAGTAAGGCCTTAAGCGCAGCCTGACTGTCGCTACAGACGCAGATACTTCGCCCCCTCCACCTGTTCCTCGTAACATAGTCCATGGCCATTAGGATAGCATAAGTCTCTGTTTGGAAGACTGACGCATGTTTGCCTAATGGAAAGAAAAGTCTAACGCTATCGCTCTCCACGAAGACACCAGCACCAGATCCTTGATCGGTTTTGGAGCCATCCGTAAAGATTCGACTGCATTCCCTTCCAGGTTCAGAGTCCGGCCAGAGCCAGTCCTGGACGCGAGGAAAGTCGACCTCGTATTTGCGCTCTAGCCGAAGTTCCGGTTTCATCGCATCAGACGGCATATCCATAAGACAGGAGTCGAAGGACAACCGTTGCGCAAGTTCATCAAAACTCCAGTGCGAGTTATACCAAAAGCCACCTCTTGTAAGACGTGAGATAGCCTTGATTGTACATCCCATGATGTAAACATCAAGGGGCGGAAGGTTCAATAGTGCATCTAGGCCGGAGCCAGGCGTGCTGGGGAAGGCCCCCGTACAGCCGAGACATACCTGCCTTTGGAGTTTGGCAAAAGCAGCAGTGACGTATTTACGTGAAAGCTTATTCCACCAAACAACCGATGCGTATGCTATAAATGGTCTTATCATAGCCGTATAAATCCATAGGACTCTTTTCGGTGATAAGCCCCATGTCTTGCCGAAAATGCCTTTGCACTGCCAGAAAATAGACAGCGCCTTGGCAGTCTTCAGCTCAACATGTTTGGACCAAAGAAGTTTGCTATCCAGGATGACTCCCAGATACTTTGCTTCATTGGAGAGTTGGATTGTGACGCCTTTTAGCACTGGCTGAGTCAACCTGACCAGCTTCCTCCTTCTCGTAAAGAGAACAACCTCAGTCTTAAGAGGATTGACCGAGAGCCCATTCCTAGTGCACCATTCGTCGATCACGTCAAGGGCCGCCTGCGCCTTGGCGCATACAGTCGCTAGGCATGATCCAACAGAAAGCACGGCAACATCATCCGCGTACGCCTGAGCGTAAATATTAGAACTGTTGAGTGCGTTCAACAGAGAGTCGACCAGCATACACCACAGCAGTGGAGACATGACGCCGCCTTGCGGGCAGCCTCTGTTTACCCCCGCCATAACATAGCGGCCACAATCCGCATCCGCAACCAACGTTCTATTCATTAGCATTGCTTTAATCCACAACACCAATGGTTCGTCTACTCCGTGTTGTCTGGCGGAGCTGCACATGCTATCAAAAGTCGCATTGTCAAAAGCACCCTCAATATCGATGAAAATGCCCATCGCGTATTCTTTTCTGTCAAGCGCGCTTTCAATTCTACCAACTAGATTTTGGAGCGCAGTCTCGCAGGATTTTCCGCGTTGATAGGCATGTTGCATCGGAGATAGTGGGTGCAATCGCAAAGCACCTTTGCGCACGTGAAGCTCGACCAGCCTTTCCAAGCTTTTCAGCAAAAAAGAAGTCAGACTGATTGGTCTGAAGCTCTTGGCAAGCGAGTAGTCACTTCTGCCAATTTTTGGTATGAATGCCACTCTAACTGTACGCCAGGGTGTTGGAATGTATGCCAGTGCTAGGACAGCGGTGAAGATTTTCTTCATAGTCGGTAGCAGCTGGTTTGTACATTGTTGCAGCATGGCTGGGTATATTCCGTCCGTACCAGGCGACTTGAAGCCGTCAAAAGACGCAAATGCGTATTTAATGGCCTCGTCCGTCACCACGGCCTTTGCAATATACCAGCTACGCCGAGTTGTATGTCTTGGCTCACTCATAGTCTCGGTAATCGGGGCTGATTGTGAACCAATTGTAATCTGGTTACCTGGAAAGTGAGACTCCAGCGGATAACTAAGAGTTTCCGCTTTCGTCTCAGTGAAGGTGCCATCAAGTTTTCTAAGTGAGTCCAGTTTGGCTGGTTTGCCCTTTTTCAGAACTTTAACCAACCTACTAGTTTCACCCAGCTTTTCAATCTTTTCGCAGAAATTCTTATAAGAAGCACTTTTCGATACCCGAATTAGCCTCTTATATTCCTTCTGCTTCGATCGGTAGAGATTCCAGTCTGTCTCCAAATCAGTCTTGAGTGACCTATTTAGAAGCTTTCTAGCTTCTCTACGAATTCTTTGCAGTTCCGAGCTCCACCAGGGAACCGGTGTTCTGCCAGGTGGTTTGCTTACTGGGCACGTCAGTTCAAAACAGCTAGTAATGGCACTATTCAGGTCTTGAACAGCTTCCTCTACCTTTTGTCTCGTCCTGAGTTTGGTTGGAGTTTTGAGAGTTTTCCCTAATTCCTCCCTGAAGCGTATCCAGTTGGTTTTTCTCGGATTCCTCCTCTCCTGCAGAGTGATGGCTTCGCATTCGATTTGGAATTCGATATATCTATGGTCTGAGAGGGACACCTCCGAAGAGACCCTCCAGTTAGTAACCGCCTTAAAGTATCTATTTGATAAAGTTAGGTCGATCACTTCCTGTCTTCTTGACGTCACAAAAGTTGGTTGCGAGCCAACATTGTTGATAGTAAGATCAGATGATAGAATGAAATCCAGGAGATGGTTTCCTCGCATGTTGCATTTGCTGCTGCCCCAAATAGTGTTTTGAGCATTGGCATCACAGCATATAACTAGGCCCATCTTCCTGGTGTCGCAATAGTCAATGAGTTCAGCAATTGCCCTCGGTGGTGGAGGCACTACTGAATCATAGGGGAGATAAGCTGACGCCACGATGAAGGTCTTCCAACTTCCATTCGTTTCGTAGCTAATAGCTGCAGCAACCAAATCTTGGCCACAAAATTGTCCAAGCTTAGTCGCTGAGAAAAGGTTCGACACAGCAAGACAAGCCCTTGGTCTCTCGGACCGCTCGTCACAGAGTATCGTAGTGCCACGAACACCTCCAAGGCCACAGATGCGATTTTTCCACACCCATGGCTCCTGTATGGATGTTATGTGGGCTTTTGTATTCAACACAGAAAGCTTCTTACTGATGAGTGCAGTAGCAGCCTTGGAGTGTTGAAGGTTAATCTGAGTAAATCCAATCATTGGAAATACATCAGCTGGAAGTGTTCTAGTGGAAGGGCACGCAGAAGGTGCGCGCGCAGTTCCACCGACAGGAGTGCTTGAGGTCTTCTTCCTCCGTTTTTTCCTGTTCGAGCTATTGGAAGGGGAGCCAGCGTTGGTTTCAGTCAGCTGGCTGGTTTCGGTTGGGGTAACCTCTGCCGACCTGCATCTCTTTGCCGTCGCCGCCGGGGAAGGGCAGTTCTCAGCGCTTGCGCCTTCAACTGGCGGTGCAGTTTCTTTGCGCCGCACGATAGCCGCCTTTCTCCTTTTCCTCTTTCGCTGGCTCTTAGATGGACGCTGACCAGTGGACGCCGCCTCTGTGGCCCGTTTCACCTGTTCGGTTTCGCAGGCCTCGTCGGCAGCATCACACCTATCGGCTGTCTGTCTATTGGTCTGAAGATTAAGCGTATCAGGTTGAACCTCTCCGCCACTTTCTTCATGTTTCCAGCCCAGTCTACCGAACGTGTCGGAGATAGAGCTGCAGGAATCTTCGGAAGCAAACCTTTTCGCAACTCGAAGGTCAACGCCTGTACAGGCGGGCGGTATATGTATGTCGGTTGGGGCCTCCAGAATCCGTGCCCCGACCGTGGTCGAAAAGACCACGGGTGGATTTTCGCCCATGCGAGTACCACCTGGAGTATTTAAATCCTTAAGTTGTTCCTGCATACTTGTTTTTTGGTTTGGTTCGCGATAGAGCTTTGACGGTGTATAAAACGCCGCTATGACTCTAAAACCTCGGATCACGAACGTATCGTACCGAGGTCCCCCTATCCACCACCTGGGGACGCGCCTGGTGGGTAACCAACCCGACATGAAGAAGGCGCATATAGAGGAGTATAACTCGGAACTGATCTACAAACCAGGCAAATGCAACATGGTGGCAGACGCCTTGTCTCGACTGAAAACTGAGGTTAACCACTTGTCCAACTCAGAACACACTGAGACGGAACAAGTTTCACAAATGACCGAGGATAGCTCTACAGACACCGCAAGCGAAGGTCGCGGGGTCGATCTAAACGAATCAACCGACTCGGCTCCAGAAGCTAGCGGAGTCAACCCGAATGAGTCTACCGAGTCAGCAAGTGAAGAACGATCTTCAGTAGAAACAGCGCACAATGCCGATGAATACAGTTCAGATTTGATCCCACATGTCGAAACTCCCCTGAATGTTTTCCGGAATCAAATTGTGATTAAAATAGGAAAAGGGCTTGAGGTTCACGAGGAACCTCATCCGCGGTACTCCCGCCATTATGTAGCTATAGCAGATCCAACTGCAATAAACCTAACCGATGTACTGAAGAAGAAACTGAATCCCAATGTAGTAAACGGAATGAAAATTCCAGAACCCCATCTACATTTACTGCAGGAGGTATACCTTGAGCATTTATCAAGTATAAACTGCGAATCACACAGCGATTTGTTGAAGATGTCCGAAATGAAGATCGGATACGAATGAATTCCTTGGTGAAGAAATTCACCAAAACGTGCGACATCTGCAACTCCAACAAATATGACAGACACCCTATTAACCCAGAATTCCAACCCACCCCTATTCCTTCATACCCCTGCGAGGTCCTTCATTTGGACATTTTGGAACTGCAGAATGAGAAATTTATCAGCTGCATCGATAAATTCTCCAAATTCGGCAAACTATTTCACATTAAGAACAGATCGGTCCTTCACTTAAGGAACAAGATAATCGAAATTTTGCATTATTTTACGGTTCCAAAAATTTTAGTCACAGATAACGAGCGAAGTTTCTTAAGCCCAATAATCCTCAACTTTATCAAGATGTTAAACATACAAATATACCACACACCCGTACATCGGTCCGAGGTGAACGGCCAAGTTGAGAGACTTCACTCAACAATTTTAGAAATCTATCGGTGTTTAAAGGCCGAACACAAGGAGCTGCGGGTAAAAGAGCTCGTAAATATCGCGGTAGATAGATACAACAACTCAATTCACTCGGTTACTAAAAGGAAGCCGAGTGACATATTTTTTGATAGATCCCAAAGGATCAACTATCAGGGCTTAATGGACTTTCGCAGTAAAGTTAATGAGGAACTCAAGGGCGAAATTGAAAGGAAGCAAAAAGAAAGAAACATATACAGAAATTTAAAAAGAACAAGGCCGAGAAATTATAAGGAAGGCGATGTCATTTACACGGCATCGAAAGGCATCCAGGGGAAAAATAAACCCTTATTCCGAAAGGAAACGGTGCTTAAGAACAATAAAGTGACAGTTGTCACGTCCAATGGTCGAAAGATCCACAAAACCCATATCAAAAACCTCTAAAAGAGGAAAAACGGATATTGTAACAAATGTATGAACGCATTAATTTACAGGTTACACGATTAACATGCACTAAAACCACAATACCAAGTAGGAATGTAAAAATTCAAACATGTTACCATGTACATATATGCATGTCAAAATGTGTCACATGCATTTAAATAACCCTGAAAAAAAAAAATATATATAAAAAGAAGGGCACAAAATTACAAAAATTGTATCGTTTAAGAATATTCTCTATCTGTTTCTGTACCCATATTACGCGACAACTAATAGTAAATTGCTTGCATCTTAACAATGAATTATAATTTCATTTTGTTCCTTCGTAACATAGCTAGTAAGAAACATACTATATACCTGTTACACTAACCGCCCAAACTGTAGAATAAGAACATAATTTAGTAACTTAGTAACGGGTTAATAAAACAAATTTGCTTAACTGATGAACTAATTACTTAATTTTTGACATTCTCTAACGCTGCATGTTGTATTGTATCAAAGCACACAGAAACCCCTGCACTCACTTTTCAGACTACCCTTCTTGGCTATGGCGTGGGGCATCCAAATCTACGAGTACAAGTCCCCCTTGGTGACAATTAAGGAGGGTAACGGATGGATCATCGACGGGTTATTTAAACTAGTACACGTCATCGACCTTGACAGATTCGACCGTCTTCTGAAGGAAATGACCAAGTCCATTGTCAACAACATCAAAGAACCAGACAGAACATTGATTCTAGACTTCCATCTGCGACAAATCAATGATCGGATTGGGCTACTGAGGGGAAAACCACTCAGGAAAATAAGATCCATTGACTGGATAGGAACTGCCTGGAAGTGGTTAGCGGGAAATCCAGATGCTGCCGACTGGAACAAGGTGCTCCAAAACGAACATTATATAGCAGAAAATAGCAATCACCAGTACCAGATAAACGACAAACTTTTTGGAATTACCCAGGACATCACGCAAAAAATTAACCTGGTGATAGAAAGGTTTAATAGTGGCATTAAAGACACGATTTCAGGCAGATTAGAACAAGATATCCTTAACGAATTATTGGTCATTAAGGAGGAAATCAATGAGATTGTCCGAGCCTGTCAGATGGCAAAAAATGGGTTAATAAATACAAATCTCCTAGACATCGAGGAGATAAATAAAATCGTAAACGAAGTTGAGACCTTACCATACGCCAACGAGATTGAAGCAATTGAATATGGCACCCCATCAATATATACCAACAATTCGGTACTCTTATACATCTTATCGATACCCAAGGTGAGACATGAGGAGTACAATCTCTTAATAACAAGAGCTTCGATCATGGAAACTAAGCAAGTCGAACCCAGGTACGACAGAGTGCTAGTCAACCAAAAAAGCCCGTATGGTCTAAAAGGAAAATGCCTCTCCATAAGTAATGCAACAGAATGCTCCGAGGCAGCTTTGGAAAAAATGGCCGAGGTTACCTGCATTAGCAGGCTCATAAAAGGTGGACCAACTTCCTGCCCTTTCCGTACGAACACTGAAGAGGTGGTAGAATTCATCAAAGAGGACACAATCTTCTTGACGAACTTCAAGGGCGAACCGACATCCGATAGCACCTCAATATCTCTTATGGGAACTTACGTGATTCACATCAACAATGAAACAATCCACATTAAAAATATGACATTTTCAAGTCGGAGTTCAACAACCCTACAAGCACTTCCCACGGTGCTAGCGAACATCACAGGTGAAGATCGGAAAATCGATATCGGATTTGTCCACGGCATGAGCGTACAAAACATAAGGAGGCTCAGTGACCTCAACTGGAGGCTAAAGACTTCTACAGCAGTCACTGCTTCAACATTGCTATTTCTGATCATCGTAACCTGGACTATTTGGTGGAAAATCTACGGAAAAATTAGAATACCGGCTCCTTCTGGAACGGAATCATGGAGCACCGGCCCCCAACTTGGAACCCCCCAACCACGCTTACGTGAAGTAAAGGTGCCTGGGTCTGACGTCACATGTGATCCACGGGACGCGGATCTTTGAAGGGGGAGGAGGTAACGAGAGACATCTGATCCAACACTCCAAGATTAGAGCAGCCAGTCACCTGGGAACGGCTGCGTCATCAGTTTCATGAATGAACATGTTCCCACAGTACCAGGGCGATGGAATCATACTGCATGCACGCGCAGTGCAACTGACGGATGTGACACCGAGGGATACTTGATGAATCAGCGATTCACATCGTGGGACCAGCGGTTTCCCAACCGAAGATGAATACTTTGGAAGTTAGTGCTATTCTGGATCTAAGGAAGTGCGGTTCGAATTGTAAAGTATTAATTTAAGTGAATAAAATCTTAATACAAAAACGGTCGTGTTTGTATATCGTAAGTCAAACTAGTGGATGTGCCTTCGGGCACATGTTCGCATTTTGTTGATATCCTCTTCAAAGATAACCATAACTTCCATATCCATAATAATTTAAACAAACAAAATACTTATTGATAAATAGAATTAAGAATTGAAAAACAAAAAATATATATAAATAAATATCCATTGTACCTACTATAGAATTAATCAACTAAGAAGAAAAGAATTGTAAAATGAATTTCTATTACTTAGTACTAGTTGTAGTTAATATTGCACGAGCTGAAAATCCATATGAGGTCAGCAAACTAACGGAGACGCCGGTGCTATTCGAGAAAATAGGTCCTGCCGTATTCTACAAGGAGAGTTGGACTATCATCAGCAAATTCACCCCAATGGACTATGGTACGGTACTTGAACTCGTTGAAGCTTGCGATCAAAAACTGGTTAAGATGTGTGGCAGTATCTCTGACATCTCTCTACAAAGTTACTGCAACGCTACAGCGCAAGAAGCAGCAGCCAACATAGACAACTTACGACAAAATAGTTATCACATGAGGAATGTCTTCCAGCA
The DNA here is from genome assembly GCA_949715645.1 of Portevinia maculata. NCBI lineage: Eukaryota > Metazoa > Arthropoda > Insecta > Diptera > Syrphidae > Portevinia > Portevinia maculata. The sequence goes on along the minus strand of OX454525.1, from coordinate 210,454,103 downwards.
TAGCCGACCCAAAAGAGCATTAGATTTCATTGGACAGTTTTCCAAGTGGGCATTCGGAACCATGGACAATGAAGACGCCCAAAAGGTATACAACCAACTGAATATATTACACAAGAATGATCAAGCGTCCTCCCAACTTATGGGACGTCAATTATCAATAATGAAGTCAAACTTCGACAAACTAAGTAAGCCAATACAGCAAATAACAACAGAAGTAAATGGCATAATAGAGGGTGTTGTTGAACAGCTAAGAGAGTCGTTTATTAACACCAGCACAACATCGAACAGAGAAATGGCACTGTTAAAACTGAGAAGCGAAGTTAACAGCCTATCCGCCAGTATATCATCCAAAGTTATGGAGATCCAGAACAGGCAGGCCACCGAGTTGTCAATTTTAAATGAGATCTGTTTGTCCTACACCAAGCCGCCAAAACCTCGGTGTTCCTAAATGGAGGCAGCATCTTCGTAAAGGTCCTTATCCCGTTGCCAGAGCCGCTAAAATTCGATATCTACAAGGTATATCCACTCCCGACGCTTTGGAATCAACAATGGGATTTGATTATTGACACAAAGTACGAGGTCATCGCCGAATCGGAAGACCATGCACTATTCGTAATGATGAGCCCCAACGAATATGCTAAGTGTACATCAGTAGCAACCGCATAATACAACATCGCAGTATGCAGTTACGAAGGCCCGGTCTTAACCTCTGGATCCACGCAATGCTTAGTGGAACTACTTCAACACGCCACCCCCACAGCTACAGCTTGCAAATATGTGACCGTGCCAGCCAATGAAGGAATGTTACTAAAGATGTCGTCACCTAACCAATGGTTATAAAAGGTTAAGAAACCGCTAACGATAAATATGAATTGCGATGGCACAAGATACTCTGCCACCATAGAAGGACCAGGAGTATTTAAAATGACACAACCCTGTGAGGCCAGCACAAGAGAAATACGGATACCATACACCCAAAACATAGCGATGTCGACTGAATACAGACAGCCGGTGATAGACCATTCAGGGTTAGTAGAGACACTAAAGAGACCTTTTAGAAAAGTTGTTTTCACAGCCACGCCAAAACCGATATCCATAACAATTGGTAGCCATCAAAACATAGCCAATGACCTGTTGGAAGGGAAGAAGGACTTGCAAGACCTACAGGATGACTGGCAAAGGCTCGACTCGGATCAAAAAATTTAAGACCAAGGATGGGAATTGACAATGCACCGCTACTCCATTACATCCATATTAATTCTGGCAGCCCTAGCAGTAGTTGTAGTAATCTTATACAAATGTGTAAAAGGCAAAACAAGACTGCGCACGACGCAAGAAATCCAGTTACCAACAAGTATCAGCACCATACATCGCAACCATCAACCAATGTCACCCAGAAAACGCGCTCCACTAACCCCATCCATAAATATAAACAAATCAACAGATTTTGCCCTGACCTCCGCTCGTGTCTAAAACCTAGAACCAGACCCCGAACATTGTACAACGGGCAATTAACCCAATTGATTTCCCGTTTAAATTATTTTTCAATTTCGTTTGGTTTCCAATTTCGTTGAACCAAACTTCTCCCAAAGGGGGAGGGAATGTTGTGCATACACCAAATACTTGGCATATGCTCCCATTAATTGTTCCCATTCATTTCCGCTACACAGGTGTTCTTCTTACAATTACGCATGCATCATCATATCGCACCGGTGACTTGCATAACATATCCAAGTGAGGTATGATGAGTTGACAAAATGTAAGAATAACACCTGGGTATAGCGGAAATAGATTATGGTAAAGCGGAAATAGATTATTTACTATAAGAAGTAGAAATTAAGATAGTTAAGAAGAAGTTAATTAAAAGATATGTAACCAGACAGTCGAATAAAACTGAAGTGTTGAACAATAGAAAAAAAGGTTTATTTTTATTTTACGAACCACACGATCACACACACACATCATTTGTATATTTATTAATTCAATTCAATTCACAGTAAGAGTACACTTTTAAGTTTGTGAAATGTAAACAATTTGTATAAAAATGAGATGAGTTAAGGAAAAAACGGAATGATTTTAAATGTATGTATGAAAAATTGAGGAAAACCATATTATTACTATGCTAATTACTTATATAGCTACGATATAAAATTTCTAGGTATGTTTTTTTTTTATATACTTATCTTAAATATTAATTAAAATAAGCTATAACAGGGCTGGTTGCTTCGTGTGATTACGTCCTCGATGATCATCACTGGTATTAGGCGTTGAACTTGGCCCACTCCATAATCTGAGCCAAAAGAGAAGCATACATGTCCAGCCTCGAATTATATCATTTTGAAATGTATGGGTAGTACGCTGAGTATTGGGTGTGGTGGGTGAGTTTTCTAATGAAGCACCTTAAAGTACATTCTGAACTGGTAGATAACCAATATTGGGATGTTCTTTACAGTATTTTTTAACTTAAAAGTTTATGCTTTGGTGAAATTTCGTACATCTTCTGTTGATAGTCGGCATACAATACTCATGCCTTAGATGACTTGGTTTATGAATTTAATATTCCGACCAAATAAGAAATACTTTGGCACTGGTCGCAGGTAACATATTTCTGACAGCAGTAGCGGAAACCAAAAATTTAGTACTACTTGCAATTATTGGCTTGATGTTTACTGGGTTCTGCATCAATCTGTGCAAAACCGAAACGAACCAAGCTTGGAAGTTTGTGCTGGGGTCAACCAAGAATATGCTAAGCTTATGGTAATATCTTGATTGCTATCTTGCAGCCTGGCGCTCTGTCATTTCCTTAGTAATCTCGTTTGCCCTCCTGGTAGGATCGCCATGTAATGTCTCGCTGCGCAGGGCTACGAGACTGGGGTCAGTCCGGTAAGCTGGATCTGGAAATGAAAAAGACCTTTGTTAGGATTGCCCTTGCCTCGGCTATTGCGCAAATCAGCAGATTCCCGGCAGCAGTGACCTGCTACGTACGGGATGGACTTTCTAACGAATCGAACCTAAGTAGGCGCTGCGAATAGCAACAATGAAACTATGGTTGTCGTTCTACGCACTCCGGGTAGAGAGTCCACTTTATTAATTACAATTAGGAGTTTATATGCATATGCTAAAAACAATCGAACTGGGTAAGCAATTAGTTAAGTGGACACTGGTGTGGCACACCATCTGGGCAAGTAGTTGTTTAGGCTAGTAGTATTTCTACTTTCCATATAAAGCGGATAATGCTGACAGCAGAGGGCTTCTTTATATCTTCGGAACACAATTATTGTTCTCTGAACACTAAAGAGTCGACCATTTTCATTTTGATTAGGTGGTATCGTAACCTCTGGTGAGCCGGAAAATACCCTACTGAGTTTGATATCATGCCGACTCGAATTTAGACATTAGATTGGATGGCTCGTTTGGCCTCTCTAAGCCCTGGGATGCTCTCCCAATAGGTGGTACATTTCGTATGTTCCCAGCATTTTATAAATAATTGTGATTACTCCTGATCTAGAAGTGCGGCAGAGGCTTTGGGTTTCTTTGAGCTACCTTCAAAGCCCTCGTGGCCCCGAATACACTACAGTTTGGTCTTGTTCTTTAAGCCGAGTATTTGAATAGTCTTAAAACAGTGCGTGACTGATTTGGATTCAATGATATGTGAGCTAAGGGCGCATGGCTCCGGAGATACCTAGGCACGAAAGCCGTTGTATCTTTTTGAGCTACTCTATTTGGATCTTTTGTGTGGGTTTTGTCCATCATACTATGCAGACGTATATAATTATGGGTCTTATCATGACTGTGTAGATCTAGTGGACGATCTTTGGGGAGATTGCCCAGGTTCTATTATAGTGCGGCGGCAGGCCCATGAAGCTTTCGTAATTCTGTTGTTGATATGAGAGGAAGCCTGTCCGAAGTACGATGTCAAAGTTGTGCTCGGAGATTTTAATGTCAAAGTCGGTAGAAACTTTGGCGAATTAGTTGGTTAGCACAGCCTTCACGACACGACAACAGATAACGGCTACCGACTAAACGCCTTTACGGCAGCTCGTAAAACGGTATCAAGGAAGCACTAGGTTTCCAAGGGTCAGGATCCACACAGCAAACTGGCGCTATCCAGATCGTCAAACTGCCAACCAAATCGACCATGTGCTAATCGATGCGAGTCACGTATCACACATTCCGAGGGTCAAACGTCGACCATTTTCTTGTTGCGGCTAAACTATATTCGACGTTTTAAGCCTTAGCACACCTAAAGTAGCCAGAATCTACAGAGAGCGAATGAGCGAGAGACTCCTCTGTGCACAAGAGAAAACAATACGTGTAACCGATATCGTGACATGAAGGAGGTAGTCGAGACCACCGAAGGTTACAGCGACGGAAACCTAGTCACCGAAGCGCAGGGAATGGTATATGTATTTAAGCAGCATTTCCAACAGCTGCTAAGTGGGCATCATGCAGAGAGTGACAGGGCAAGAAGATCACGTCCTATCAATGAAGAACAGATTTCACCACCCAGTATAGAAGAGGTTGGCTTAGCTATAAGAAAGCTAAAGAACACTAAGGCCACCGGCCCTGATTGTTTACCAGCGCAGCTATTCAAATACGAAGGTGATGTTTTGGTAGGGCGCATATACCACATGCCCCTTTTTGTCCCTGTCAGCCGCTTAGGACAAAACGTCAGTCTTGATAGCAATCACTTCGAGGTAGTTAAGGAGTTCAACTACCTAGAAGTGAACATCAACTCCACGAATGAGTATTACCTTAGGAAACCGCTCATACTTTGGTTTAGCGAAACAAATGAGTTCTAAACTCCTCACTCGAAAGACAAAATGCATGCTCTATCGAACCTTAATCTGCCAGTCCTGGCTTATGGTGCCGAGTGCTGGACGATAAGTCGAAAAGGAAAGCTTATATTGGGTTCTTTTAAAATCCGTCAGTCCTGTGCGCGAGGAATGGAGAAGATACAACCGCGAACTTTACGAGCTGTACCAAGATGTGCATGTAGTTCAAAAAGCTTAATCACGTTGACTTCATTGAGCGAATGGACAAGAATGCTCTGGGTCTGGAGAACTGGAAGCAGCGTGCCCGGAATGGCAGAGGATGGAAGGCTACAGCGTCTCAGGCAGACTCTTCACGGGTCGGGAGCCCGTTAAGCAAGTAGATGTGATTTCTTCGCTTTGTCGCCTATTACGACAAGCTCTATTTGGTGTGATATTACAAGTCCGTTCATGTACGAGCTAACTAAAAGTACCTATTCAACAAAAATATTTCCTAGATGCCATATTTGGATGTAAATATATTAATTGTCAATTGGTAGAATATAAAGATAAGGAGGAGGCTAGGATGATGGTATTTTTCTAATACTATATTCAAAAAATCATTACTTTCTTGTTGCCATACCTGTTCCTGATGTTATATACAAACCACATAAGAACTTAATGAAAGAATTCATACGATAGTGGAAATCGTTCAGCGACTATTTTTCGATAATCCTGTTCGTTCAATGGTACCCACCACCAATTCGCTATTAACAATCCTGTGATAAGCGAAATTTGCTAAAACATTGGAATCCAATCGAAAGTTTGATTCGCTACTCGTAATGTGGGCCTAAACCAAGAACGAACATAATATATAATTTGGCAATCTTAATGAGTCCAAAACAGGGTTTTCTGTATTTACTTAAAAAAAGTACAAAAAAACATCCTAACTAACTTTCAACTTTAGGTTTTTTTTCAGCGGGTGTTTCGCTTTCGCTTTTCGTCCTCTTCTTCTTTTTCTTCTTGGGTTTACTTTGCGTTACCTCATCAGCCTCTTCTTTGATGGTTTCATGTTCTTCCTGCTCAGAAGCATCGGCTTCAGAGCGTTTCCTCTTTTTCACTGACAACGTGCTGTCCGCTTCTGCTTGGTAGGATAGCACCTCGCTTTAAATAGAACAAAATGTAAAACTTTACAGTAAAATGTGGGCGTATTATTAAATTACCTCTTGGCTTGGTACTTTTCAAACTTGGCCTTTGCTTTACCGGTTCCTGATAATTTCCTCAAATTACCCTCTTCCAGCAGCCTTAGCCTAGCTTCTAGTTTTACTTTGTGTGCAACGCCCATTTCGAATGTCGCCTCCTCACCAAACGCATCGACTCTCGTTGCCAACGAAGCCTTTGCTGCCAACGATCTCGACATTTTACCTTTATTCTTTGAGCTTGCTTGTCCAACTAATTGTGCATGGAAAATCAGACCATACTTTGGTGTGTCTTTCTTCGTTTTCAACGCTCTAAACAGTGCTTTCTCAGCACCCAATATTTGAACTGTAGAAGAGGGGTGTTTGGCCAAGTTTATCAATGAGCCAGCATGTGCGATTAGACGAGCCCCAACAGTCTCTCCAACAAGAACTGTAAGATTAGGTGCCATTGCCATCATACGTGTTTTTAAGTAGTCATACAAATGAGTTCTGTAGTCATTAATTGACAAAATTTCATCGCAAAGAGCTTGAATGTTCATTATATCTTCTTCTGATATTTCCGTACCTAAATAAAATTTCATGTGTAATATCTATGTACGAAAAAGCAATCTTTTAAAATATTTACCCATTGAGATTTCAGCCGCTTCTTTTACACGTTCCTCAACATCCTCAGGTAATATGTCGGACAAATCCATTTTCGACATATTCTCCCTGGTTCCAACTATTTTGATTGTTTTTACAAAGGAAACATTGTCGGTAATAATCTTTCCGAGTTCAGGGAAATGCCAACCGTACCTATAAAAATAAATTTGCACTTTTTTAAAATTTTTATAGTATACATATAAATGCTTCAAGCTTATTATCTTCCATCAGACAGCCAAGGTTTTAATCAAAACCCTCGTGCGAGTTCATGTATTTGCGAAACCTTTTTGGTATCATCATTTGGAGAATTGTATGACGTATTAGCTTGACAATCAATTTCGTTATTTCCGTAAAACGTAAAACAATTGATTTCTTACCATTCTCTGGCTCTCATGATGTAGTTATTCAACTCCTTGTCCAAATCATCCAGCAGACATTGTGCTTGAACAATCATAGTATCAATTTTGTCCGGAGAAAACTTGAGCTTGTACCGAGAAAGCGAGTGAGCCAGACCCAATGCCATAGCAGTCATTTCCTTTTTGGGTAAACCGCTTAATAGACTTTCAGACTGTGTTCGAATACACCGCATAAGCTCCTGCACACCGGTATTGTAAACACATTGAACTGCAAATTTATCCTTAATTGCACTTCCCAGTTTGGCATCAGCAACCATAAGAGATTGTTGAACATCTTCACCGAAAAGTTTCTTCAAAGTTTTCTTCAAAGGTTTTGCAATTTTTCCCTCTACAGCGGCGGTGGCTGCAGCTAACGCCTCTGTGGTATCATTAAATTTCTCAAAATGCTTCAACTTTAATCTGAAAAGTAATTCCAATTTTAAAATGTTTACTAGCGGCTGCAAAACAAAAATTTGAATTGGTAAGTTGGTATATAATCTTCTATCAGACAGCCAAGGTTTTAATCAGAACTCTTTTAGGAGTTCATATTTTTGCGAAACCTTCAGTTTTATCATCACGGAAAATCACTTGTTTAGCAAATTCGTTAAGATAGTTTAAACTACTAACGAAACAAAAACTACCTCTGGGAGGAGAGTTGACGACGCGATTTAACGAAACGCCAAATGCAAATGGGGTCAAACAAAAAAAGCTATATCGTACACAATGACAGAAACAGAATTTTTTAAATATATATCTACCGAGTCAATTAATAACTCCACGTCAATGATCGAATAACAAGATCTTCCGGTAAGGGGATCAGAGAAGTTGCGCTCTCACACGTGCTCTCAAAGAAAAACTCAAAGACCTTGAGGACGAACCTCAACAAAAAGAAGCGGAACAAGCTAGCACCGTTGCCGGCTGCTTCAACTCGCCCTTCGCTCCCAACCTGACGGACTTTAAAAAGAAATCGCTGGGTTGCGAGACCGACAAGGAAAAAAGACGAAAGAGGAATGGAGTCAGTCGGACAAGGAGATCCCTTGATGAGGAGTCCAACCCTTCTCCGAAACAGTGAAGGACGGTCTCGTCGTCGCAATAGTGGACTTGTCCGACGATGAAGGAAGAATCTCCTATGACATATGGAGACTCATTGAAGGCAGAGTGTTGAACTGTATCATTGAACGCATAATCTCTCATCCCAAATCTCCACCCACTTTCAAGGATGCAAGGTGGCACCAACGTCACAATGTCGAGCTAATTGCTTATCGCTGGACTTCATCAACACTGCTATCGGCAGCATTAGTGAAATCTGACCACGAACCCTGATTAAGGTAGTCGACAAGAGTAAGATCACCCACAGGGCGAAGGCAAGAATCTGGGTAAAACTTGACCCAAGCGATCGAGCCAAGGTGCTCACAATCATCATTTGGCCCCATGTGAACAGACCGGCATTAAAAACTGCATGTATGCGCGAGCCCAAAATGGGACTTAAATTTCATGGTAGTCAGCGATAGCAACGGTTATAGACTCAAACATATTATATGAAATGGTTTTTTGCTGGTGCGTTTTTTTATTTAATATTTCCGAAAAATGCAGTGGCTCAATAGTTAGTGTGTCTGCCTACTAAACGAAAGGTCCCCGGTTCAATTCCGGGGCCAAATAACATCTTGAGTTTTTTTCCACTGCCCCACCTCTTGCGAACGTCTGACAAACATCCAAGAGTATCAATTGTCATGAGAAGCTTCTCAAATTTGCCGTTCGGATTCGGCTAAAAATTGTAGGTCCCTTCCACTTCGCAAAGAAAGTGGTTGGAGAAGCTAGGTTTTAGGCCCTCTATGGGCCGTTAATGCCTAATATTTATTTATTTATTTTTTATTTCCGAAAAAAACTTTGATTTATTTTTTTAAACAAAACAAACTAAACTCTGGAAAGCACAACCACGGCGTGAAAATGTTCTGTTGATAACCACGAATGTTTTTGACATTTCTTGACCAAAGCGAATGAAATTCAACGCTAAAAACAAAGTGATGATAGTGGTTGGTTATGTCATCAAGGGATATCGATTTTGGGATCCCAATATTCGAAAAATAATGATTGCCTGTAGTGTTAAATTTGACGAGCCAAAATTTCCAGCGAGTGTTGACATTAGTTAATTGAATGACCAAGAAGGAGACACATTTAAACCGACATAAGTTGAGCATATTTAAAACTCCTTCATTCTCATTCATCGGCAAATCTGACGCGGAAGGAGACACATTTAAAACCCCATGGTGAACTGAGTGTGAGGCGTGAGTGTTTGTGGACTCTTTGGTAGATATGGATCCGCTAGAATAATTTGAAGAAGATTGTGATGCTGCATCGATAGATTCAAGTTAACAATCTGCCTCTTGATAAAGAAGCAGCGCTCATATATGTCGTGAACGCAAGCTTCCAGGAAAGTTAAATTAAAATGCTGATTTCGAAACAAATAAAACTGTCCGAACTTAATTGTTCAAATGAACGTACCAACTTGAAATCGAGGCGAAATCAGATCGTGACATATTTGCAAGCTGGCAACCAGATGAGTTGCAGTCATTGAGAAAGAAGAATTCGTTCAAAATGGTGGCGAAGTCTTCCGATATGGAAATTATAAGCTGCACGTGGGTGTTCAAATTGAAGACGGACAAAATTGGCAAACCATGCGTATACAGAGCGCGGCTCATGGCAAGAGGTTGCCAAGAAGTTCTTGGATTTGACTACGAGCAAATGTATGCTGCAGTTAAAATTGGTTTCTCAAGATCGCAGTATGACTAATGTAAATACATCAGACATCACGAAATGCACACGTTTAAAGAAATTGGATACCAATATGATGATTAAAGTACCGTAAAGAGAGCTAGTAGGGAAAGTGATGCACTTCATGTTGTGTAGCAGACCAGATGTGTACATTACTGTGCTGTATCCCAGCTTATTCGTTATCAAGGTGTCCCAGGTCCCAGGATTGACGAGACACCTTTAAAAAACAATCTATGAATTGATTTACAAAAAAAACTAGATAAGAAGCCACTGGAGGGATTTGCTGATGCAGATTATGCATTTGATGAGACCGATAAGAAATAAACAAGTGGATTATTGTAGTGTTTGTTAACATAGTAAGCTGAATATGTTGCTTTATCCCTGGCAGTGCAAGAAGGCCTATGGTTGCAGGGTTTACTATCTCATTTACTGATTGAAGTAAAAACCGCTCCGAGGTGGCGACGGTGTAGAGGTTAGTGTGTTGGCTGGTGACCCGTGCGGTGCACGTTCAATCCCCTTGGGGAACCACAACACACCCCACCCATTAATGGAGATAAACGATGCACGCCTTGTTTCTCCAACCTCTACACCAAAAAGAGGATTTTTGCCTTCTAGTACAACCGTTACCGGGTCTGAGTGATTGGGAATTTGGATTTCCTTTTATTATAAAAAAAGAACCTCTCCCATGTTCGAAGAACTAGAGCTGTATTAAGATGGCAACCTATGTGGAAAATAAGCGAGTAAAACATATAGATGTGAGACACCCCTTCACCAAAAGGTAGAAGTTGAAGCTACCTTGTACTATATGAGTACCACAAATCAGGAGACACATTCTCACGAAGGCGTTACCGCAGCCACAGTTCCGAAGTCTTGCCGAAAAGCTGGGCCTTATGCATCGAGAATGGGTGTAGTCAGATAGGTGACGGTCGATGCAGATCTTAGAAAGACAAGAATGCAAGTGCAACCTAAAACGAGTATGAAGTTTATTTTGTTGTATATTTGAACCCGATCAATAAAGTCTTTGTTGTTCGTCAAACAGTTCTTGGGTTTTCATTATCTATCTACACATATATAACACAAAAATCGGGTTAATATGTTAATGTACGCGGTTATACAAATCTGATCGGCATATCTCATATGCCCAATAGATGGATATGACCAAAAATGGCTATGCCGATTTTGACCGATAACTACATGCCGAGTGTAATTAGTAATTCTGTACGCAACAGATAAAACAAAATTGACATATCCCATTTACTGAATTTTTGAGGTTATTTAGACATATCCTGTCAAAATGAGAAACTCAGCTTTCCTTCTGTGAGTTGGTGATTGTGTTTACAAACTCCGAAAAGGGAAGTTGGAAAATGCAGAGTAGAAGTAGTACACACACGATTCCAATACCCCTGGAGATGAGCACATTCTAGTGACTGTTACAGTCGAACCAGTCAAAGTGCAAAAAACACACTAGACTTTGCTGTGATAAGCGGCTAGCTGTGTAAAGAGCAGTTTGGAAGCAGATCTTTATTCCAAACTTGTACGGATTTCGGCAAGGAGATACGCTATCATGTGAATTCTTCAATCTCGTTCTGGAGAAAATAGTGCGCAGGGCAGGTGTCAACACGGAACGACCATTTTTAATAGATCCGCCCAAGAACTGGGGAATGCGGACGATATTGCCATCATCGGCCGATTCCAGCGTGTCGTGTTAGAGGCTTTTACCGCGATTGAAAAACAGGAGAAATTGGTTGGTCTTGAAGTTAATGTGGACAAGAGTAAATATCACTTTCAGCAAACAAACATCTGTGCACCGACGAAGACAAAACGTCACTCTTGATTGCAATAACCTCGAGGTAGTTAAGGAGTTCGCCTATCTTGGAGTAAACGTCAACTCTACAAATGACACCTCAGTGAAGATCCGCCTTAGAATTACCTTACAAAATCACCCGAAGAACAAAGTGCATGCTCACGCGAAACCTAATCTTGCCAGTCCTGCGTTAGGGTGCCAAGTGCTGGACGATAAGTAGGAAACGAGAACTTATATTGGGTTATTTTAAAAGAAAAATACTCCGTCGGATATTTGGACAGGTGTGCGAGGGCGAATGACAACCGCGAACTCTATGATCTGTACAAAGATGTGCACGCAGTGAAAAAGCTAATTCACGTCGACTGCATTGGCTCGGTCACATTGAGCGAATGGACAATTATGCTCCAGCCAAGAGGATATCGACTCCCAGAACCCAGGTTCGAGAAAGCAAGGTCGTTTTAAAGACCAAGCCACCATGGATGACAGAGCGATTGGTCTAGAGACCTGGAAGCAGCGTGCCCGGGATTGCAGAGGATGTAAGGCTGCAGTGTCTCAGGCTGAGACTTCACGGGTCGGGAGCCCGTGAAGTAGATGCTTGACAAACAAATTCAGAACACATTGAATACTATTTTATTAAGTGTCACCGATTCTTACGAATTTCCACTGCCTCAGTATGGAAACTTGGCTATTGCAAAATCAAACTTATGGATCAGTATGGAAATAAATAAAAACTACCTGCTCGAGCCAACCAAGCCGAAGTGGAATTGTTAAATGTAAGTAAATTCAAAAACATTCTACACATAACTTGATGTGCAAACGAGTGAAGTATTACCAATATTATTCTACGAAATTCTAAAAATGCAAAGATCAAACTAAAGATCTCCGCAAAGAACAATTTCGATTAGGCCCGGAACCGGACCAACATGTACAATGTACATAACTGGCTTTTACTGTTGCCTTTTTCAAAAATCAATATTAAAAGAACAAATAAAAAATACGTACATATATACAAAGAATACAATACTATTCTACACGCGTCTAGTTTTTGTTAGAAATTTATGGATTTAAGGGTTACTTAGTAGAAAATTTTACTTACAGTTTGTTTGCCTTTTCTGGAGTTGAAAATTCTAAATACAAATTATCCACTTCAGCAATTTTCTTCTCATCAAGGAGCTATATATTCAAAATAATAAATACAAATGAGAATCCGAGACACTTACTTTAAAACATCAGTTACCTTAAATATGGCATACCCTGCCGGCGTTTCGTACAGAACAAACATTTTTTAGGAATGAAATATTAATTATACTTTAAACTATATGCTTCTAACACCATTTATTGAAATATTGAAAAAATATATTCATGACATCTGATCTGCCACCAAAGCGGGCAGAATTCCACGAAACAAGAGGTTGAAAAACGGCACCGCGTGTTGCACTTGCACGTGCTTTTAAAATCATCGACAATTGGTGGCGCCAACTGGTTTTGAGTTTTGAGAAATACTTGAAACTAAGCATGAGTCACAAGCTGGGTTTTAATATCGAGTTCCATTGGGCTTCATTCAGTTTGTAATGCTCACTACTTCTGGCTGTAATCAACTACATGTAAATGATACTACATTTTTCCCCCCGACTTACTTCAATTCCCCTCAGAAATCAACATGAATCTAGTATAATGATATTCTTAAGAACTTAAAATTAGAAAATGGTGTTTATTTTAAAATTCTATTTATAGCCAGCCGAAAGCCCCGGTAGCTAGTGCTGCTTTTATTATTAATAAAGTAATTGTTCCCCTAATTTTGTTGCGTTAATGTCAGTCGAACACAAAGAAGACAGATAGCTGATGTTGAGCGAAAAGAAAAATACAACGGTTTTATGTTTAGTATGATTAATTTTTCCGAATACTATTTAAACAGAAAAAATATGAAACTGTCAAAAAAAAGCTGAGAATTACTTTCCGCGCTTTTTTTTACATTGAGATATGTTTCCCCGGATTTTCTTAGGTTTTCGCTCAATTTGTCTTAGTTTTGTGACTGTTGGGTATACACGAATGTGGAATACTTTTCCACGATCTATTTTTTCTTCACATTATAACCTAAAAACATTCAAAACCATCGTGCATCGGCATCTCTCCTTTTCTTCTAATCCTTATTTCCTTAACACCAGCGCTGTGTAGCTACTAAACGATAAGAGTACTAAAAAATCCCTTTTGTGCGCGTACGATATAAAAAAAATTAATTCGTTTTCCATTGGACCCCTTGGATTACTCTTTTAGTCTTCCGGAAAGGAAAACCGCACCAAAATATTTTCGAAAAACCAAAAAGAGTACACCGACTGGACCAATGGAAATATTAAAAAAATGTGTTTCATTTATTTTTTTCATAGACAGACAAAATAAATGCACAATTTTTGATACATTGAATTCAGCATTATAATGTTATCTTAATTTAGCGTTAGGAGCAGATAAAATGCCAAAGCTTTAATCTGAGGCAGTCGAATTCCAGCGGGCCGAGATATCATCGTATTTTCGAAAATCCAATACAAACGCGTAATATGCAGATAGTCTTTCTATTCCAATGTGAATAAACACCGAATTTCTTCGCCATGGTATTAATAGTTACCAATGTATATATGGCGATAAGCCGTGGAATTTTATGTTCCAAAGATTTCGATGCGAAGAGTTAGCGCATGAGTTACAGAACATGGGCGATAGTCACAGTAAGATTAGACTGTATGCCAAGTAGGCAAATAAATTCTTTTTTGACAAATCGCTCTGTCAAAATAGGTTCATATGGTGGATTTACACCATCACGCACGCGCATTTCTGCAACAAAACCGAAAAGAGAGATCCGTTTATCCGCAGTCAATGCTAATAATGTGTAAGAGTGAGATCACTTACTTTGACTTGCTATAACATTATTATGGAGATTTGACAGATCACATGTAAACAAACAAATTTATTTTCATCAGTTTTGTTGTAGTAGAATTAAAAAATAAATAAAAACATGGATCTCGTAAAGCCTGCCGTATTAATAGTGTTTTCCATCTTGAGTAGGTACAATCGGCAATGTGAAGCAGAGAAATGTCAAAAATGTATTATGGCGATTAAAACATATGATAGCAGCGCCCATTTTGTTTTATAGGAAATCGAAATTTCGTAAGCCATCGCTATAAAAATATCAACATGCATAGCTTTCCCATAATTCCTACCACGTAAACAAGATGGCCGACCTGAATACGTGTCACGTTTTTTTGCATGTTAGGTAATGCTGTCCCTTTCAGTCACACGGATATTTAGTATTTAGCATCCCTTTAATCTTACATGTTAGGAATGTGTGACCGTGTAAATCCACCAATATGCAGTGTTTCTGCTGACTAGACCAAATTGCAAGTAGTGTAATCGGACAATAAGTACGAATACCAACATAATGGGCGCGTTCAATTTACAAGTCAACTACTAGTGACTACTATTTTACCTTTTCTCATTGATCAAATAACTCACGTGACCATCGTTTGGCAAGTGATAGACATTTAATTAGTAGTGAACTTGCAGTTGACTTGCAAATTGAACGCGCTAAATGACTAATGTTCGTATGCTATAGAGTACTTCACGACAACGTCAGTCGCAAATGAAAAAAAAACTACAGCCGAATGAAATGCGAGGAAACTTTGGCGGATTTGTATGGCGTAAGACGATTTTTGCACGAATTATATGAAAAAAGTTCCAGAATTAAGAATGAGTATCCAAACACTAACTTTGAATACTAAAAAGGTAACAATATAATAGGATTGTGCAAAAAAAATAAAAGTCAAACCATGAGAATCGCGTTGTTTAGAAATAAATTAAGTTGAATAGTTTTCTATCCATACATTTTATACTAATTAATACAAACGAACAAAAACAATTAAATTATAACAAATTATACAAAAAAAAGTGAAAAGATCTGTAAATTGCTGCATCAAGAGCTGCACAAGCCTTTTTGGTCAATACGTTTAGTGATTAATTGTTTTTTTTTTTTTTTGCTTTAACATACTTTCTCTGTTTTTTTCTCTTTAATTTGGTAGTTTTACTCTTCAATAGCTTTTGTTTTCACTTAAATATACACTTTATTTACAATCGCAATGATTTTTACAATACAATTTGTGCAAATTACTGAGATTATTTCCATAAATTAGGTTTTCACGTTTAAGAAAGAGATACGGCACTTCAGAAAAAGAAAGTTGTGTGGAATTTTGCGCCGTCTATCACGGACTACTACTATTTGGAAGCAGCCGTTAAGACATTTGAATACCATTTTTAAACTTTCTAATACACGAACCGTTAAGAACATTCTGGTGAGTACTTCAAAAGTGCCAGAATATTCTCGACGGTTCATATATTATTAGAAAAAGTTGGGGAATCCTACATATTTATATTTGGTTGTAACTCCTACTATCAAATAACGACGGTTAAATATACATTTATAACATAGATTTCAAAAGAGCATTAAAATTCAATTTTTCTGAGAACAAATTTCTTTCATTTTTAAGAACAAGTATTCAAAAGTGTTCCGGCGCATGTGAATTTGAAGATTTTAAAATTTTTGGATTTGGATTCAAAAACAAAAAACGGGAAATTTAAAAATCTGAGTGAAATTATCACATCCTTCATGGATGTGATAATTTGAACAATTACTGCTTTGAGAAAGCTGAAGAGTAAGTCACTGGGAAAATATGTGTCGCATTAGCACCCAAGACATTGTACTTTTGAACAGCGACGAAGTAGTGCGATTTTAAGCGATAGACGAAAGACGACAGCATTTAAAAGTATGAACTGGAGGAAACACTGATATTAATTGCTTATGTTGTTGATTTGTAAGTTGATTACTAGGATAATAATCGAGAATAAAGACATTGACAGAGAACTGTAAAGATTAATTAAACAGATTACGGTTTTATCTGTTCGAATCCTAACAAATTTGCGTCTGAAGTGGGATAAAACGTATTCAGTGGGAAATTAAAGTAAACTGAATTATTTTATAAAGAAAAGCAAAAAGGAGAACAAAAATGGGCTGCACATTGCCATTACTACAGCTCAGTATACCGCAGTTAAAAGCTGAACTTAAAAAGCGGAATCTCTCCGCAGCTGAAGGGAAAAGTGACCTGGTGCTTCCGCAGGGTGTTGTTGAAACCGAATGAGAAATCCCAAGTCAATTTTGTTCGACGTAGCAGAACAACAAGTTAGTACAGGCATCAACATGGTTGCAATGATGGAATTACTTCTTGCCAAATTTGATGAAAAAAAGAGCTCTCCAGATTCAAAATTGTAATCTATGGGCTCTTAATTCGATGAACAGAAGAATTCAATTTTTTTTTTTTTTGTTATGTGTCAAATGTCAGAAAACCAAGTGGAGGTCAAACAAACAAAATCATTTGCAGTAGAATCATAGGAATCAGTAAAGAAAAGTAAGTTTTTTTTTATCAATAATCAATATTTTCTCAATATATTTTCAGGAAAATGGATTCATTTAAATATGCAAGAAGTTGGAAGCAGTAAATAGAAAGAACTGTACTGCAAAGTTGTCCTTATTTGCAAACTTTCAGGTGATGGCGAAGAAGGAGCTGTGGCTTCGTGGGAGTAAAGTGTTAAAGGCAGTCTTCTTGTAGATAAAGGTAATTCAAATACCCAAATTAAGAGAAAATTCTCATCATTTTTCAAACGGCTGGTCAATGAACTTGACAAAGACCTATATGGACCCGATAATCATGTCGTAGATTGACATGGAATGTATTTTATTCAAGAAACTGATGCCGTCCAAGAGAAATAACCTGGTGGTATAAAAGTTCATTCATATCAGGCCTTTGGCAGTTTATAAAGACATAAATTACAAGATGCACGCGAGCGTCAATAAATTAGATTTGGCAGCTGTCAAAGAAGTGGAGAGCTCTATAGATTCAAAGTTCAAGGAGCAAAGAGATGATTTAAAAGAACAGAAGAATTCCAATGGTTGCCGCCCAAAACAGCACTGTGGAAGATTTTAAAAATTCTCGAAGCGAAATTCGAAGAATTGACTACAAGTTCGAGAAGGTTGGAACCAAATTCGACGAAATCCATCAGACGTTTTGCAAGCACTAAACAAACAAAGAACCTTGTTAAAGAACTGGAGACTGCCCAAGAAGGAAAGAGCTGCAACCTACTATTTTCAATGGTCAAACATCATGGCAGATTTATAAAACACAATTTGAAGCAGCTGCAATGACCAAGATCTAGGACGACAAGTAAAAGTCGATTGCACTAACGCTCACACTATGAGGCACAGCTGCTTCAGACCATGGCAGAAGAGAAGCAATACACCTACTACGCCTTAATCAACTCTATGTACAGGGTCCAGTTACGCGGTAGAGTCCAGAAGAGGGGAGAAACATTTCAAAAGCTGCAAGCAGATATTGAACGTCTGGCACGTTTGTCCTACCCTAATGGTGGTGATTGGTAATTGGGTTCCTTTGGAAAAAATACTTTGTCGGATATTTGCTTCTGTGTGCAAGGAGGGCGAATGAAGGAGAAGCTAAATCAATCTAAATCTATGAGCTGTATCAACATGCGGATATAGTCAAAAAAGCTAAATCACGTGGACTACATTGGCTTAGCCACATTGAGCGAATAGACAATAATGCTCGAGACAAGTGGATCCCGTTCGAGAAGGCAAGGAAGACCGTCCCTCCGCAACTGGAAGCAATTTACCTAGGATCGCAGATGATGGACGGCTGCAGTGTCTCAGACAGAGACTCTTCACGGTCGGGAGCTTAATACCGGTAAGGATCACATTAATTAAATGGCCATGGAGGCGTTTATTCAAGCCATAGGAGATAGCCAACTGCAGATTTCTGTTTGAATGGCTGAAAAGAACTTACCCTGAGGATCTGGTATTTGCCCTGACAATGCAAGCTGCGGATCCGGCATGGAATGGATTTCACCGCTTGAGAAAAATAACAGCCGTCGAATTCTCATGCCAAAGAGCACACGTCGTATACCGAAACATTGGTCACAGAGGTCGATTCCGTTGCGGAAACTGCAGCAAAATAAGGCACCTACAGAGACAGTGCAGAGCTCCACCTACTGCAGATGCAACTTCGCAAAATCAGCAGTCGGCAAACGTGTAAGGACCAGTTTCGCTGGGAAGAAGTTTTTTTCTTTAATCGATGCCCTCAGGACCACAATTCAATTCTCCAAACCAAACAAGGAAACCGGAGTTTAATAGTGTAACCCTATGTCAGTTGTAACACGTGCGTGGTAGCCATCGACACTGGTGCCACCGCCTCCGTTACAAGGAAGGACATCGCTTGTAAGTCTTGGCTGCACAACGCCAGCAATTCCGAGCGACGGGAAAACTGTATGGTTCGGTCCTTCTAATGATAGATCTGGCAGGATAAGCGTTCTCCCATGCTTTCCACATGGCTATTATTTGCAACGAATGTTTCATCGCAATTGATTTCATGATTGGAATGCAAGTACTGAAATACCGAAACGTAGAGATTCAGATGGTGTACGGGAACGAGAATGCTGCATCCCTTAGGACAGTCATTAGTAATTACAACGTCATACCACCTTCTTCAGAGACACTGATTTAGACAAAACTGGAAGCTGATCCTGGGAGCCAACGAATTTTTCTTGTTGAACCAGAAGACAACCACTACCAGAACTGCGCCGTGAAAAATGCTTTGTCGAGCCCAAGAACAGTATGGTTCCCGTACGAAACCGTAATGCAGAACACAAAAGCGTTAAGTTGAAGCAAGGAGATTTGGTTGGAAGGTGTGTACCGATTACGGCCATCACGAAATTATCACAGGAAGGTGTTGCGAGACCTCGTTCAACAACGTTAATAATTAAGCTGAAAAAAACTTTTTTCGAGCACTGCGATCTGAATCGGAAGCAAGCCATGGTAGGAACTTCATCATTGAGTTTGCTAATATCTTTGCTTCGCAGGACTGTGAGAATATACACCTTGAACAGCACCAAATAGTTACTGGCGATGCGAGACCAATTCGTCAGCCTGCCAGACGACTACCATTGGTCAAGCAGACGGAGGTTGCCGAGATGGTGTCGACGATGGAGAAGGAAGGGGCGATTGCAAGCTCTAAAAGCCCATGAACATCTCCAATTGAACTAGTCAAAAAGAAAAATAGCACCACTCGGATCTGTGTAGACTATCGCCAACTGAATAACATCACCAAAAAGGATAGCTACCCTCTACCAAGGTTTTCGACGATGGAGAAGGAAGGGGCGATTACAAGCTCTAAAAGCCCATGAACATCTCCAATTGAACTAGTCAAAAAGAAAAATAGCACCACTCGGATCTGTGTAGACTATCGCCAACTGAATAACATCACCAAAAAGGATAGCTACCCTCTACCAAGGTTTTACGTTTCGCTGGATACACCCAATGGTTTTCCACTCTTGATCTGTAGAGTGGCTTAGCTTTCGCGGCAGAAAATGGAGTCTGGCAATTCACAGTAATGCCATTTGGACTGCGTAACGCACCGGCAACCTTTGAGCGTCTAATGGAACTTGTTTGTTCTATTTGGAGGATGTCATCGTGGTTGGGGAAACGTTTGAAGAACATCGAGATAAATTAAAGGAGGTGTTCCAGAGACTACGAGTTGCGCAATTGAAGCTTAATCCAAGAAAATGTTATTTCTTTAGATCTGAGGTCAAATATCTGGGGCACATCATCTCGTGCGAGCGAGTAAAGACTGACCCAGAGAAGATCGATGCAGTGCAAAATTGGCCGGTTCTCAAAGACGAACACAAACTGAGCTTCGTGGGACTTTGAACTTACTACAGACGGAGAGGAACTATTGCGTAACCAGACCGGTAACTCCATGCTTGGATCGTGGCAACAAAGTACTGCCATAAGTATATATATGGGCAAGAATTTATCTTGCGCACAGACCATTCATTTCAAAAGTGGTTTTTAAGAATTCAGAAAGACAAGTTGGAAGGTGGATTGAACTTCTACAAATAATGTATGACTACATAATACAGCATTGAAAGTGAACTCTTCTCTGCAGCGCAGATACGCTCTCCCGGCGGCTCTGCAATGCTGATTGCAAACATTGCGTGCGCCATAAGCAAAAGTATAGGGTATCAGTTCAACGGTTAAGTGCGGCGCCCATTAGCATTTTGAGAAGGAAATGAGAAAGTTCCGATGGAACATCAGTCGGAATACAGCTTGTGTTGCCCAGAAGTCAACAAAGTGCTTTGGAAACTACATGATGGAGTGTCCGGAGGCCGACAATGCTTTACTGCCGCAACCAGCAAAGGCCCGAGATTAAAAATCCAAGGCTAGATGCATTAATTCAACGTTGGAGCGCCCTTTGAAAGGATTGCAGTTGACGTCGCAGGACCATTTCCAGAAACCTATATTCCAGAATCGGTATATCCTCGCAGTTATGAACTTCTTCATTAAATAGCCTGCAGTATTTGATATCCCCAACCAAGAAGCTAAGACCCTGGTAGAGCAGATTGTCCACAACTTCGTTAGCAGATTTGTCATACCAATGCAGTGGACCAAGGTCGAAAGTTCGAGTCGAACATTTTTTAATTAGTATGTCAGCTGCAAGGGATTAAGAAGATGAAACGACGGAATGGTGAAATGCTTCAACAGAACCTTAGACGATCACCTTTCCAAGGTTGTTGGTGACCAGAGAGATAAGCAGATCCCCATGTCCCTTATCGAAGCCCAGTTCATAACATTTCAAGACATACTCCATCTGAGATCCTTTTTGGTCGAACCGTCCTGTTACCTAGCAAATTGATGTTTGGATATCCGACTGATGAACCAATTATTAAAGCTGATTATATTGCGGATGACAGGGAAATCATCACAAAGATTCATCGAAAAACAAGGGACAAGATTCGGATATCCAGCGATAGATAACAGTAGTGAAAAGTATAGAATAAGGAAGGAAATAGTGAATTAAGATTTGATTGTTAATTAAATTGTAATGAGGTTTAACGTAATTTTTTGTATGAAATAACTTATTTGCCAGAAAAACAGAGAACACAGATATTGAAAGAGTATTAATAAAGATTAATTTAATAGAATACAATTTTAACTTTTCGAAACCTAGCCAGTCATTTCGCCATTTCAGCCAAATTCAAAATTTCACCAGAAATGTTTATTATTTTGCCATACGTTTTCCAAGATTTAGAAATGTTGAATTTCGTGTATTCATTTGTAAGTTTGTAATATCAAACAAGTAAAAAAGCATGGTGAATAAAAACCGATAGACCACTTTGCAAAGCCATCTCTTTCTGAAGTGCCGAATCCCTTTCTTAAACGCCAACATTAATTTATGGATACAATTTCAGTAATCTGCAGAAATCGTATTGTAAAATCATTGTGATTGCTTATAAAGTGTATATTTCAGTGAAAACAAAGCTTTTGAAGAATAAAAACTACCGCTATATTTTGGTAGTTTTTATTTTTATAGTAAGCTATGAAATATTGCTCACAGAGACGAGGTTTTATGGGTAGACAAAACAAACCCACCTCTCATTATTGTAAATACACTACGAACTCGCTCATTCCCGATGGTTGTGATCTGAATGAATCCATTAGTGTTATGTATGAAAATATTGAGTGTCTCTAAATTTTAATATATATATAAAATATTTATTTTACAATAATTGCTAGGATCAATTCATAGTCTGGACGGTGGAATACACCGTATAATGGCAACTACTTCAACTTACATAAAACAGTACATGACGGAAGAGAAAATTGCTAGTGAACCCTGGCCCGAGGATGCAGTACTTTATCAGCCATACGAGGCAGAACAAATCCTACTCGCTGAAAATGCAAGTTGTCTGGCAGTGAAGGCGTACTTAAAGATGTGTAATATACCGTTTACCGTGCGCTCCAGATCAAATGCAGAATTCATGTCACCAGGTGGGCGTATGACTAGGCTGCCTTTTATAAAAGTTGGTGCATTTATTGTAGCAGAGTTTGAGCCGATTGTTAATTTTGTTGAACAGAAAGAATGTGCTATTGGCCAATGGTTAAATGAGGACGAAAAATACGATCTACGTTCATATGTCTCGCTTGTGGAAAACATATTTACAAATGCTGAATTGTACATTAGCTTCTTAGATAAGGAAGTTTATGAAATTGTCACTGAGCCGCGTAATGGATGCGCGTTTCCTTGGCCGTTAAATGTCGTTCAAAATATGAGGAAAAGAAGACATGTCTTGAAGCAACTGCAAGTTTATCAATGGAGAGATATGGACTTGGATGAGGTCATAGAAAAGGTAATTAAATGCTGCGAAACGCTTACAAGCAAACTCGAGGAAAGCGGTTCAAAATTCTTTTTCGGTGATGAGCCAACTGAATTAGACGCAATCACATTTGGTCATCTTTTCACCATACTAACTACAAAGTTACCGAACAATAAACTCGCGCAAAGTGTTCAGGGTTTTAAAAAACTAGTCGAGTTTTGTCAAGAAATAGATAACATTTATTTCCAGAAAAGAACCATGATACCAAATAAACAAAAAAATATAAACTGAATTGTTATTATATTTTAACAGAATTAAAGCTATTTTTGTGTCGAAAAAAAACAGGTATAATAAACACCATCAAAAAAGAAATGAAAGTTTTAAATTTGAGACTTGAGATGGGTCAAATAAGAAGAACGTTGGTTCTGTCTTCTTCAGCGACGAAATTAAGATCTGGACCATAGCCCACTTCACTGCATCCCATCCGTCTGCGGGGTTCACCAGTTTCACCTGCGGGCCTCCCCATTTCGAAATACTTGGTCACTGAGGGCAATCAAATGGTTAAATTAATGTGATCCAGGAGTTCTTAGGCTTGTCTTACCTTGGCGTTTGTATACAAACGTTGATTGATATTGCCCTTTTGACGGGGTTTCAAGGATTTTTAATTTGAAGATGAAACTGCCAGCTGCCGGTACATCCTCCACGAAGGGGCAGTCACCTTGTCGAGTATACCATCCTAGTTGGATGGTGCCGGTGTGGAGGATTAACGATGTTTTATACATCCACTAAGAACTCTCCCTATTCTCCCCCACCCCCTCCTCTCCTTCTCCCTCACTACTATCCCCTGGGCTGGACCTAAGGAGTCACACGACCCATGCCGATGGTCAACCAACCTGGCTGAGGGCCCAGCTATGTTTACGGAGTATTCGGATACCTGGCGACCTCCGGATTAACTAGCCTTACCTGCATATTGTGGATCTCTGTGCAGACGGACATTTTTTCCTCCGCTACTCGTGGGTACAAAATATAAACCAAAACAAAAAAACACCAAGACCGGTAGTACGACGACCTTGCTGTCACTGACGCGGCTCCTGCAACGCAGAGCAGCACTGTGACTGTGATTAATCGTGGTCCAGTTGCTGCCAGCAGCAGTGAGCCTAAAATAGGCAAAACGATTCCTAGCAGCGGTAGGATTGTGGCACTTCATGGCCCTACCGTTGCTAACCAAACCCAAAAACCCACTGCTAATCCTAGTACGTCTCGCAGTGATTGTCCCCGACAACACACTCCCTCCAGGACAGGCGAAATGTCAAAAGGATTCTGAAGGTCTTTGGAGATATTCTGGAGACCGACAGAACATCGCAGCAGATCGGCAAATTAAAATGGGCCCAAGGACTCCTGGAAAAGGACAAAAGCGCTCATAAGGACTTCACGTTCAACCACTAGAACCGGTTCGGTTTCCAAAAAAACCCAAGGTGAATAACACCAGCACCACTTCACATTCCGCCCCCAAATCTCAAAAGTCCTTCAGCGATGTCCTAAAACATAAAATCGTGGTCGTGGTGATCGACCGCAGCGATCCGGAGTGAAGAACTTTCCCCGAACGATGGCAGAAGATCATATTGAAGCTGCTAAGCCTCTATCTGTCCTTCATGAAGGCCCACCCTGACCCAGTTCCAGTAACTGAAGATGCCGGACTACACCAAGGTCACATCCGGCTCGTCGCCTGTGACGACGTTAGATCTTTGGATCAATATAAAATCGCCATAGGTAAACTCGGGGAGGTTTGGCCTGTTGTGAAGGAGGATATCCCGAGCAGACCGAGGGCTCGTGCTTGGATCCCTGCTGAACCCCCCTCAGCAGAAGAAATATTGGCAGTCATCAGACTGGGTAATCCCTCACTTCCGATCCACGACTGGAAAGTCGCGAAGCTGGAAGGGGATCCTTCAGATAAGCTATCATAGTGATCAACCAGGAATTATCACGGTTGGGATAAGATTACACTTCGTGTGTACAAAAAGGATGACCTGGACGCCAACAAGCCTCCTTATCCCTCTGACACAGGACTTGACACCCCTGACCCTTTAGCATTAATCTCCCTTCCATCCATGGAAGATGATGTCTCAAACAAGGCTGCTCCCTCTACGTCCACTGACAACACCTTGTCAAGTATGGACACGGAAGATGCAACCGTGGTGAGTTTAGAGACTGCTTACGGCACCTATTGGATAGCCTCAGCTTATCTGGCCCATGACCACGTAGCGTCCTTGCCTGGTCTCAACCTAGAGGGACTGATCGCGGTAGCAGAACATCAGAAAACTGAACTCATTATTAGATGTGATGCCAATGCGCACTATTCAGTATAGGGCAGTTCCGACATCAACAGCAGAGGTGAGTCTCTTTTTGATTATATTCGTAATACTAACCTCATTGTGTGCAACACTGGTAGTGAACCTACCTTCATTACAAAAGATAGACAGGAGGTTCTAGATATAACTCTGGCCTCCGACTCAATCCATCAGCAAATTATGAACTGGAAAGTCTCGGCGGAACACTCTTTTAGTTACCACCGTTACATTCAATTCAGTTTAGTTGATGACCCTCTCTGCCAACCAGTATTTAGGAATTATAGGAAAACTCACCGGCTCAAGTATAGAGAAGTGCTGAAAAGCTCAATGAAATCTGAACTTATGAGTCCTGCCTGTAACACCATGGAGCTAGATAAGAGGGTCAGGGTACTCACATTTGCCCTCAATAAGGCACTTACTTCTGTCTGCCCGCTCATACGGCCTAGAGGCAAAAAGAAGCCGCATTGGTGGACCCCAGAATTAGGACTTCTAAGAGGCAGTTGCAGGAAACTGTTCAACCAAGCCAAGTTCACAAAAGCTGAAACCGATTGGGCTTCATACAAAGCATCTCTCAACGCTTACAAAAAAGAACCAAACGCTCGTCTTGGAGACTCTTTTGTGGGCAAATAGAAGAATCATCCGAGGCATCTGGGCTAAACAAAATCCTCTCAACCAACTCAGGTATGCCTAGCTATTTAAAGAAGGCGGACGGCTCCTGGACCACTTCCAGAGAAGAATCGCTCAATCTACTACTGGATACACATTTAACAGGTAGCTCCCACGTTACTAGCAATAAAAACCTATCTACGTCAATTGCACGTACCACTAACTACAAAGGTCTGATTACTAGGGATAAACTGCTTTAGGCGATACACAGCTTTAAACCATACAAATCCGCGGGGCGGCATAATACCAGCTGAACTTTAAAACACCTCTATACATCTCGCCTTTGCTTGAAGTATTCCTGAAAAGCTGCATAGAATGGTTTACATACATGGAGAGAAGTAAAAGTAGTTTCCATTCCCAAAGCCGGTAAATGTTCCCATGTAAATTCTAAGGATCTCTGATTGATATCCATCTACGTACTAACATTGATACAAGACTTCTGTCTACGGCTCAACATGCTGTTTGCAAAGGCAAATCTGTTGAAACAGCCTTACTTTCGTTATGACGTTCAATCGAATACTCCCTTCACCATAAATTGTACACTATGGTTGCATTCCTGGACATTGAGGGCGCTTTTAACAATGTCAATACATCTGCGATCGCAAATGCACTGTCAGTACTAAAGGTAGATGACTCACTTGGTGAGCTTATTAATCTACTTCTCACAAGCCGGATTATAAACTCGAAACTGGGTATGACATCTGCCAGAAGATCTGTCAGTAGAGGTACGCCACAAAGTGGAGTCCTATCCCCATTCCTTTGGAACTTAGTGGTGAACAAGCTGCTGATGTGCCTAGAAAGGAATGGGTGCAGACTGATTGCCTATGAAGACGATGTTGCAATTGCCGCCTCAGGGAAGTACCTAAACACCCTGAAATAACTTCTCCAAAACGATCTTAACAAGCTAACTACATGACTCACGGAAACAAGTAATTCATTAAAATTATCATTCGCATTTATCCGCAAATTGGGCGACATCCACGAAGAATCCCGGGCATCCTGCACTCGCACGCCTAAGGAACAGGACCACCATCGCCAATGCGAAGGAAGAAAACCCACCCGGAGGAAAATTCTGGGGCGAACCTACACCAAATCCAACGGCACAGCGCGTGGGACGCATTTTACCCTACGCCGGTCGCTGACCAACCACGCGAGAAGAACGGCAGTGTTCCAGGTAAGAACCGAGGAGCCACACCTCATCTTATCGAGTACTAGAGATATGCCTTCATTTGGATTAATTCGGGACCGCCTGCATAGCTGCGGACAGACAAGCAGGAACAGGAGTACGTCCCGTCCCAGTTTTGGACGAGGAAAACTCGGCGTCCGCACGAGGATAGTTAAGAATTCGTCATTCTCCGTGTGTTTCTTTATTCATTCGGAATATTCGGAATATTCCGAGCGAGCCATTTACGTTTCTTTATTCAATGGAATATATCGGATAATCCATTTCGCTGTTTCTTTATTCATTCTGGAATAAATGGAATGCATTCTTTTTATTCCTAGAGAAAGGTGGAATAAAAGGAATATTCCTCGTTTGACAGATGCACTTGATAAAAAAAATAGAAGCAACAGTAAACAATCAAATGGGTGAGCATTTATTGCAAATTTGTTGTCTTTTTTTATATTTTTATGTGTGTTGTTTTAAGTTAATTATTTTTTTTATTATATATTTTTAAATTCTTTCCAAAATCAAATAAATTTTTAAAATGGTCTTCTGTGGGAATGAAATGCCGCATAGATGTTTGTGAAAAGACGATTTCATGAGCAGCGTTGCCACTTATGCTACATAAAAAGGTGCATGTTTTTTGAACTTGTACTAAATCCTTACTCGAAAGGACAACATATTTAATGTTTTACTTTTTTCCTTCGATTCAATATGTTGAATAATAACAACACGAGAATATAATGTTATTCATAAAAATAATAACAATATTTTAGTAATAAAAAATGTATTTTGCTTTTTCTGAGCGAAAGTTGTATAATACTGTATTGGGTACTTCGTTAAGAAACGCGACTTAGGGGACAAGTCGTTTTCCGGTATGTATGGTTTTGGTTGTCGAAAATATTGATAGCTTTAAAATGTCCAGTCAATCACAAAATAAATTTAGAGAATTCATTCGCTGTTTTTGTTTGTAAAACAACATTTTTAAAACGAAATGTTGTGAGTAGAATTGCTTTTTGGGAAAATAAAATAATATGTATTGAATGGATACAATCACTGGAACTTCACTTCCATAAATCTTATGAACAAAAAGCAGTCACAAAATGCATGAGCTTAAAAAAAACAACTAACAACAAAATAAAATTAAAATTTGACTTAAGCAAAACGAACAAACCAAAAATAACAGATTTGAATAACATAAACGTCAGATGAAATACGTTTTCCCAATAGTAGTATTTTGTATTGTATGTATTGTATGTGCAGTGGGGTCATCAGTAGATGACAAGCACTTAGACCTATTGGTCCATTGTACTTCAGCATAGCTGCCCGCTCGCTGGTTATTGGCGATTAGTAAGATATAGTGAGGGAGAACCTACCAGTAGCCTTGGCAAAGCGAAGAATGTTAGCAAGTTCAATTTCCCCCATCTCATCTTCGTTGACGAATTGTTTGCCTATAGTGGTGAGCCTGGTTCTGGCGAAAGCCGGACATTCACAGATGAAGTGAGATACCGTTTCATCCGCCTCCAGGCAGCACTCACATAGGCCCGAGCTCCTAATGTGGATGGTTTTGAGGTGCTCGTTAAGAGGACTGAAACCGGTGACGAGACCAATCAAGGGCCTCAAGTCTTTCCTGTTTAGTCCAAGCAAAAACTTAGCTCTGCTGATTTTCGGACCGTCCACTAGCTTCTTCGAATACCTGCATGAGACCAGGTCATGCCAGTATTCGGAATGTTGTTGGCGTAGAGCCGAATCCATTTCACGTTTGTGGACGGATGAGCAGCATCCTATAGATGGTTGTGGGCCAATGAAGGCTGTTGAAGAGCCCTTCCTGGCCAGAGCATCCGCTCTTTCATTTCCCTCGATACCTGTGTGCCCAGGAACCCAGGCAAGTGATACCGAGTTACATCTACCCAGACGGTTAAGCTTAACCATAGTTTCCTCAACTATTTTTGACTTGAGAGAACCAGCCGAACAGGCTTTGATAGCAGCTTGGCTATCTGAGCAGATGTATAAGGTTTTACCCTTAATCCTTCTCTTTAACAGGATATTTGCGGCAGTAGCAATCGCAAAGATTTCTGCCTGAAAAACAGTTGTTTGTCTACCCAAGGCTGCAGATAGATTTATCCGACAGGCTCTAGAGTAGACCCCGGCTCCGGAGATACCGTCAATGAGTGAGCCATCGGTATAGACGATGACATCACCCGGCTTAAAGCCATTCCACCCCTCACTGTTCCATTCCTGCCGTTCAGGAAGGATGACCTGAAAACGGCGCTCAAAGACTTGCTTCATGCACACAGTGTCAAGTGCACCTCCCCGATGGCCAGGTAGGCTGTCATAGAGAGCTCTGTACCTAGCACCTCTGGCCCCATCGCCGAGATTGACCTGCCGTCCAAGTACTACACACATACGGTATAGTGATTTTCTGGCCTCACTCTCAGCAAGGAACTGCAAGGGAGGTAAACAGAGCAACACCTCCATAGCAGCAGTGGGAGTTCGTCTCATCGCACCTGTAATGCATAAGCACGCAAGGTGCTGTAGCTTCGACAGTTGACGTTTGAGGATGTGAGCTCTAGCCCACCATACAATCGCACCATACATAAGGTATGGCCTAACAATGCACGTGTAAATCCAGTGAACCAGCCTGGGACTAAGTCCCCAGGTTCTGCTGAACATCCCACGGCACTGCCAGAGAATGTTACCCGTAGTTGCCTTCGAAATCCTAGCAACCAAATGTTCAGAAAAGTTAAGCTTTGGATCTAACACAATACCCAGATACTTAACCTTGCTTGATAGCTTTAGTTGAGTGCCCTGGAAGTAAGGCCACCTCACTTGAGGTATAGCCCTTCTATTCGTGAACAGCATCATCTCAGTCTTCGCGGGGTTGACTGAAAGAGCCTGCTCGCGGCACCAACTCCCAACACAATTGAGCGCTGTTTCCATCCGCTCGCAAAGAGTTGGTAAACTCCTGCCGCTGTCAATGATACACACATCGTCAGCGTACCCAATAACAGGGTGACCTTCCCCATCAAGTCTTCTCAACAAGGAGTCGACCAACAGGTTCCACAATGTAGTGGAAAGTACACCGCCCTGCGCAAAGCCTTTAACAGCGCGCACAGTTCTGACGCAGCCGCCAACAGCAGCTGTAACTTCTCTGCTCCTAAGCATTTCCAGGATCCATTCCACAGTTGTAGAATCGACGCCCTTCAGTGTTAAGGCAGACTCAATTCTGCAAAAGGTGGGATTGTCAAAGGCACCCTCAATATCCATGAAGACAGCAAGAGCATAGTTCTTGCGGTCGAGCGCCCTACGCACTCTGGCCGTCAGATCCGTTAATGCCGTCTCAGTGGACTTGCCTTTTTGATAGGCGTGTTGGCTATCATAAATACCCAGCGAAGCTGGAATGCTCTTAAGCCGTACGTCAATCAGTTTTTCAAAGCCCTTTAACAGAAATGATGAAAGGCTAATAGTCCTGAAGCTTTTGGGAAGATCATAGGCGGCCTTTCCCGGTTTGGGAATAAAAACCGCCCTAGCTCTTCTCCAGGCCAAAGGAATATGTCGCAGAGCCACGCTGGCTCTGTAGATTCTAGTTAGCAGTGTGAGCAAAATCTCGATACCCTTTTGCAAGAGTATGGGATAGATGCCATCAGGTCCAGGGGCCTTGAAAGGAGAAAAGGTCAGGATAATGGTTCTCGCCCTCTCTCTCGTAACAATGCTCGCCACGACCCGCCACTGCTCAGTGGTAGCTCTGCTTTTGTTTGGCCACACGCAATTATCCACGGCTTTGCAGCCAGGAAAGTGGGTGTCCATTAGCAGTTGAAGTACCTCCTCATTGGAGTTGGTCGAGGTGCCATCGGGCTTCCGAAGGACGTCAAGCCTGGCTCCCGGATCAGCTGAGAGGACTCCCTGCAATCTCGAAACCGCGCTAAAATCCTTCAGTTCTCCGCAGAACCTCTGCCAAGATACCTTCTTAGCGCTCTTAATTTGCCTCTTGTACTCCTTCTGCGCATCCGCATGAGAAGACCAATCGGCTACCAGGTTAGACTTCCTGGCCCTGTTAAACAGCCTCCCCACTCTTTTCCTGAGAAGGGATAGCTTAGCGTTCCACCATCGGGTTGGTTTCGCACCACCAGCCTCCTTCTCCGGGCAAGCAGTATGAAAGGCCGTAATAATACCGCTGTGTAGCGTGTCGGTCGCCATATCCAAGTCGTCGCTACTAAGGATCCTGATAGGCAGGGAATCTACGAGTATCTGACCCCGCAACTCCGTGGAATAGACGTCCCAGTCAGTGCGTCGCACATTCCTGATTTTGCTTCTGATCGGTCGATCTGCACTTAACTTAAAGATAACATACCGATGGTCAGATGCAGTTTCTTCCCTTGAAACCCTCCAGCCCGAAACGATGCTAGATGCAGCAGCGGTTGCTACTGTCACATCAATAACTTGCTGCCTCAGCCGAGTGGCAAAGGTTGGCTCATTACCAGTGTTCAGTATATCGAGCTGGCTGGCAGCAAAGAAGTTTAGTAGGGATTCACCCCGGCTATTTGAGTCAGTACTACCCCAAACGCGATGATGCGCGTTCGCGTCCATACCAACGATCAAATGCTTGTTACCTCGTCGGGCATGCTCGACAAGCCTTACCAGTTCCACCGTTGTAGGTGGGGCCAGTGAGTCGAATAAGAGGTACACTGAGGCTAAAATAATCTCAGTAACCAACCCTCCTCGCTTAAGACACATTTTAATAGCTGTACAGTCTCGAGAACTGAACTCAGGCATAAGACTAGCATCTAAGCCCTTTGCTACAAAGATGCACGTGCGAGTATTAACAATCCCAGGCTTTACAAAAATTGCTCCTGGTACACCCGAGATGCCACTTACCGCCCCCTTATACAGATAAGGTTCCTGTATGAGGCACACCTCTGTATGCAGTTTTCCAAGACGACGACACAATGCAGGTGAAGCCGCCTTGGAATGTTGCAAGTTAATTTGAAGGACCTCCAGTGATGAGCTAGCCATAGAGCCAATTACCACTGGAAGTTCCAGCCTTCTCTCCCCTATTTTCTGGCCTTAAGAACAGGCGACCAGTGAGTAAAAAAGGCCGGTAAGAGCACTTCCCAAGCACCTTCGCCGAATCGTCATCAACACCAAAAGTATACAGACGGCCATCCTTCATTTTGTTGAAGTGATAGACCCTCCACTTATCGGTGGATAGACCCGGGTTTTGACCCTTGAGAAGATCGATGATTTCCTTAGTCTCCACATCAGTTTCCGGGACAAAGACCTTCATCTTGGTATATCCCACTAGCTCTGACGGGTGAAGACAGACAAGGTCACTCCCGTCAAGCTTAGGGAAAATCCGAGCAAGATCAGCTCTGACCCACGCATTCGTGGCTTCAACACTACAGCAGAGGACAAAGCCTCCATTAGTCTTGATGATGCGCTCAAACGCCGGGCTATTGCCTTCCTTGACTCGCCTCCTCACAGCGTCCTTCAAGGCCTTGTCCAGAACGCAGATGTTTTCCGCAGTATACTTCCTCAGGTGATCACCCGGGAAAACAACCGCCAATCGCAAACCAGACAGGACCGAGTCCGTGTAGCTCTTCTTTGGTAGGGGGGGGGGGGGGGGGGGGGGGGGGGGTCCTGCATCATTGCTAGTGCAAGACCTCTTTGTGCCTTTGGATGCTGTACCAGCTACCTTGGGTGACCCCTTAACCACTCTTGTGTCCGTCAACTTCACAGACTTCTCTGTTTCCGTGACCGTCACTGAGAGACTGGGAGCAGTCAGATCAGAGGCAGTAGGTACGGGGCCAACAGGTTTGGGGTCGGCATTTACTGCAACCCTAATCTCCGAGTCCACCATTCCTCCTTGCTTCTTCCTCTTACCACGCTTCCGTTCCTTTCGCTTCCTACAGCCTGATTCCTTGGTGGTTTCAACGCTAACCGATTCGCAGAGCTCATCAGTCGCGGAATCCTCCGAGGAGCAGCCGGAAGGAGCCTTCTCGCATTCCTCAAGAGAGAGCTTCTTCAGCTTTTTCCTGAGGGCCGCCTGCTTCCTGGAAGGGCTGCAGAGGGGAGCATCACTGGACGTGCTGGACAGGAAATCCCTTGCTCGCTTCGTCAGGTTCTCCGTCGCCGCGTCATTCACAGGATTAGTAGCAGCGTGAAATTTTTGCAGGGAAGGCCGCTCAGAGGGACTCAAGGACACATTTGTAGCGTCCGAGCTCCTCTTAGCAGACACCCCACATAGTTCGATCTTACCAGCAGTCGCATCCTTGTGCCGGCCAGGATCGGCCAGTACGCTGGGTGCATCCGCCAGCTTGAGCTCCGAGCTTGGTCTCGTATCAGCGCTTAGCGCCGGAGTGGTATTCGCCTCGTCCTGTCTTGTGGCCTGTTGCGTCAGTTTGTTCAGTTCTCGTTGCTTGTTCCGTTTCTTGTTCCGTTTCGTTCCTGATGTCGTGTTTGTCGTGTTTGTCATGTTGCTTGTGTGCGCCGCTGGCGACTTATCGCCCCCAATAGCTGGAGGCGCCAAGCCCGTGCCGGTAGCCGCGGTCTCTACCGACATTTGAGCGGATATCTCCACTCGAAATTGTTCCTTTTCTGTTGTGTCGTTCATGTTTTTTTTTGTTGTTGCTTTTTTAGCCTAGTTTTTATCTAGAGGTCAGGATTTTACTAGGAATAGGATGGAGTTCCCCCCGTTACCCTAAACCCTCCTCCTTTATCCGGGCTTGGGACCGGCATAGAAATTTATGGCGGAGATCCCCAATAGTAGTACTCAGCTGATTAATTGAATAATCAAATTATTAATTGAATAATCAAATTATTTGCACTCCAGAATTAAGAAGGAGTATCTTAACACTATTTTTGAACAGTAAAACGTAAGAAATATTATAGAATTGTGTACGAGAAATAAAAATGAACTTTTGGCAAAATTATATTTTTTTTTGAAAAAGATTAGGTTGAACAAATTTCCTATATACATATGATTTATACTACTAAGTACCAAAGAAATTAATCCAGGTCCAGACAAAACTACATAACTGTGAAATAACGGCATAAATAACGAGCCAAAAGGAGAACATGCAAATAAAAAATAGATGATAAATGCAAGAAGTTGCACTAATCGAGGTAAATGTGTTGAAAAGTTGCACTTATAGAGTCAAGAAGGTCGACGACTTCACTGTTGCGAAAATCGAGGAGTTGCGCGAATCGAGGGTTGGCTTAATCGAGTTCGTACTGCAATTAATAACAAAATTGTACAAAAAAAAAATGCCTTTGCTTCATCAGAAGCTGCACAAGCCATTTTGGTCAACATGTTCACTGTTTTTATATTTTTTTGCTTTGACATACTTTCTCAAATTACTGAAATTTTATTCTTCAATTTTTTCTTGACGTTTAAGAAAGAAATTAGGCACTTCACAAAGAGATAGCTTTAGAAGTGCTCTATCGCATTTTCCTTGTCAGTGTTCACAATGGATGAATAATTTGTTAACTGACATTCATAGTACCAAAATGTCGATCAATTAATAAATTTTGTCGTTTATCAATAATGATCTTTGACAACCATAATAAGGTTGCAAGATTTCCGCTTAGAACAAGTTTAATGTAATTTGTATTACTAAGATATCGTTATTATTATTGTTTTTGTAAACTGAAATTATTATATTTTCGAAATGTTTCTCATATTTGTATTATTATGTATGTTTTTATTTTAGTGCTTTAGTGCAGTATTACCCCACATGTGAGTTCAGTAATAGAAAAAATATATTAATTGTAAGTACTAAATGTTGTACTTGTTCTTGAACTAAGTGGCAACGCTGGTCAAGTGACATATGGCTGTCATTCTATCCGGTCCATTTTTGTTTCTTTATTCATTCTATTCTGGATATTCCGAATACAAAATTTAAAAATTCTGTCTTTTCTATTCCTTATCCGGAAAAAATAAAGAAACACACTGTCTGTGATAACGAAAGTCATCCCAGCTGTTACGCGTGCGTAAGAAGTGCTAGTAGTACTACGCGCGATATGTGTGTCTATTTATAAATGTACCTATGCACATGCCACAGCTGTAAATAGAGTATATACCCAAATCGATATACGCGGATTCACTTTCGGTTATCCAAACAGCGTAGTGAAACGATCCTGAGTCCCTATCGTTCATCCAACGAACTGTAGGGGCATATACCTTACAGCTTCAGGACCTGAATAAAGATCCTGTTGACACCGTCAACAAACATAATATTAAGTTAGGTCATACGAACTAGAACATAACAAAATACAAAAAATATGACTGCAAACGCAGCATAATTACATGGCGTAACCACGACCGCTTGCGTAAAATGTTAGTAGGGCATTTTATGATTAGTTAGCAATAAGGTAGTAATACATAAATTGTTAGTAGGGCATATTATTATTAGTTAGCATTATGATTACTTAACAATAACGTAGTATTTAAGACAACAATTCAAAGAAATTAAAGACATTCGAACACAGAATCAACACAGTCTGGTTATTTCTCCGCCCACCAGTGGTAAGGAGAATTGACGAGATTATAACTATCTCGGCTGGCGAAGGGATAAAACATTGGCCGGGACCTCTCGCACCCAAAGCGAGAATCATACCCCTAGACATTGCCAGGGGCATCCTGCCAGGACCACCTGAAGCTTGAAGGATTTCAAGAGAGTTAAAGCTACACCGCTAAACTCAAGGCAGAACCATCATGGAAACATTGATGAATGAGCAACATGCTGTAGGAAAACAAATTGAATCAATCTGCAGCAACTTTTCCAAGGATGGACCAAAACGTTGGACCAAGGCGTATCTGGTGCAGAGAATGAGCTGTCTCCACATGGAGTGGAACCAGTTCCGAGTTCGTCATCACCAGCTGGAGAAAAATAAGGGGAGCCTTCCTGACGAGGAGTATTTTTCGAGCAACTATTTTGATAAAATAGAAGCCTTATACACGAAATATTCTGAGAAGATGCTGACGGCCCTTAACGAGAAGCCACCAAAAGATGATAGTGCAAGCATCTCAAAGGCTTCTACCAAACCGGATCAGCAACAAATAGATGACACGATGCTGAACGAAACCAATTAAGGGACGGTGGAGTTGGTACGACACCAACGATCCTCAATGAAGGCATTGAGGCGGCTGGTGCAACAAACGGACCAGCAACATACTGACGCAGATGCAACTGAAAGATCAAGAGCATACTATGGGAAGATATTAGATGCGATCAACAATTACTGGAACATTATAGCGATGGGTCATCAATCAATAATGAGGCTAGAGTCTACTGGAGATTACAAGGAAGAAGAATACTTCGAGGTAGAGGACGAATACCTTAAAGCGTCGATCCGACTGCAAGAGTATATAGAGGCAATCAGAGACACACAGAAGGAATGTGTTGGTGATGTTAAACTTCCAACGATAACATTACCCACATTCAACGGTCAGTACTCACATTGGACGGAATTCAAGGATCTGTTTATGGAGCTCATCCACAGGCGCAACATGAGTGGGGCACAGAAATTGCATTACCTAAAGGCAAACTTACAAGGCGAGCCAAGTAAACTACTGCAACACCTCTCCGCAACTGACCAGAACTACAAAACAGCCTGGGATACCTTGGTGGAACGTTACGCGAACAAGCGGTTGCTGATAACAGCATTACTAAATAATCTGTGGCAACAGCCGGTAATAACAACAGAGGCCGCCGGTCCATTAAAACGACTATTGGATACCAAGAGGGAGTGTTTAGCAGCGATATCAAACCTGGGAGTCGACGTGCAAAACTGGGATCATCTGGTACTTCATTTAGTACTTCAACGACTTGACAAAGAGAGTAGAAGACTCTACGAACAGTCACTTAAATCCAGTAGGGACATACAAACACTCCCCAACCTATACGAGTTTCTAACGTCCAGATACCAAACGTTAGAAGCCATAAATTCAAAGGAGGATAGGAGACGTCAGACAAGCTTCATGACCTCCACTCAAGAAAAATGCATTGTGTGTCAGATCCAAGCACACAACATCCGTCAATGCAAACAGTTCGGTCAAAGGAACTACAACTCGCGCTGCCAGCTGTTGAAGCAACTAGAGGTATGCTTCAACTGTCTTCAGAAGGACCACAGGAGTAGAAGCTGCTCAGCGCCAGGTTGCAGCAAATGTAACGGCCGACATCATACGATGATCCACCCAGATCCGGTTGCCAATAAGAGGAACACCAGTTCATTGCAAGCTAATACAGGAGCTGGTGAGCAAGGTGAAATCATGCTAGCAACAGCTGTTGTAGAAGTACTCAATGTACATGGAACCACAATGCCAACCAGGGCAATCTTGGACTGCTTGTCACAACTACATTTCATTACAGAAAGAGTCTGTCAGGAACTTGGACTACCCAGAACAAGGATTAATTTACCAATTGCGGGAATTGGTAACACAGAGGTGATACTTCACACTTCCAAACAACGATCGAAGCGATTATTCTACCAAAAATAAGCGAAGTACAGCCAGCAGTATCCATAGAGACCAAGGGTTAGAAAATACCCCCGCACACATCGATGGCAGACCCAAAATTCAACCGACCACAGCGAATCGACTTATTACTGGGTGCTGAACTGTACCTGAAACCTGGTCAGGCCAACCTTGGTGCATCACTACCCACTCTTTAAAACACGCAGTTGGGATGGATAGTTGCTGGAAGGGCCCAAATCAGCAAATTATCTACTCGGACAAGGCAAATATGCAATATTGCAACCAAACAGGGAACAACCACCATAGAGAAGCAAATAGAACATTTTTGGGAACTTGAAACTCACACGGAGGAAAGACGCCCAAAAACAAAGGAAGAAGTGGAATGTGAAACCCATTTCTGTGACACATTCCGCAGGAACAAGGACGGTCGCTTTATAGTTCAAATTCCATTCAAGCAAGATCCAAATGCTATAGGTCACTCAGAGGGCATGGCAATTCAGCGGTTTATGGCTCTAGAGCGGAAACTAGCTAAACAACCAGAGCTACAAAAACTCTACCACCAATTCATGCGGGATTATGAAGACAGTGGACACATGAAAGAACTTAACAGATGGGAAGTACCAGAACATAGCTATTTCATTCCACATCATGGCATTCTTAAGCCCGATAGTTCAACCACGAAACTGAGAGTGGTATTTGATGCTTCAGCAAAAACAACAAGTGGAACCTCGCTAAACCAGGCTGTGATGGTAGGAAGCACAGGACAGTCAGACCTATTCGCGGTTGTTATAAAGTTTCGCCTAAACCAAGTTGCATTCTCAGCGGACATACGACAAATGTATAGGCAGATACTTGTGGATAAATCACATCGAAAGTACCAAACAATATTCTGGAGGTACAAATCAACGGACCCAATACAAACGTATCAGCTTAACACAGTCACCTACGGAACTGCATCCGCACCATTTTTGGCAACAAGATGCCTTCCAATTGGCCACCGCACCCAGAGCAGCGCAAATCATTTCCGAGGAAACCTATGTAGATGACATATTGACAGGAGCTGACACAATCGAAGAAGCGTTAAGGATAAGGGAGCAAGTTATGGAGCTACTTACTAAGGCGAAATTAGAACTACGAAAATTTTGCTTCAGTCACGTAGATGTCCTGACAGACATTCCCATGGAACACAGGGAAAAGACGTTATCCATCGATCAAAGAGATTTTGTTAAGACACTGGGGTTGATATGGGAACCCAATAACGATATCTTCTTCTTTAATAGTTCAAATTTCATTAAGGGCACGGAGTCCATAACAAAGCGGATTGCATACACTGAGATATCCCGACTATTTGACCCACTGGGGATTGTAGGCCCAGTTGTTGTACTCGGGAAACTTTTCATGCAGGAACTGTGGAAATCCCAGACAGCGTGGGATGAACCACTCTCCAAGGAACAATGTCAAAAATGGGAAGAGTATAAGGTACAACTATACGCCCTGAGCAAGGTACGCATTCCAAGATGTGCACTCATCCCTCGAGCATCAAACATCCAACTCCATGCGTTTGCCGATAGCAGCATTGTAGCCTATGGGGCATGCTGCTACCTACGATCTACGAATCATAAGGGACAACATCAAGTGTCCCTACTATGTGCTAAATCAAGAGTAGCACCTTTAAAAACCACTACCCTAGCAAAATTGGAACTATGTGCAGCAGAACTAGTGACAGGGCTGGTCAATCGTCTGATGGGTGCACTAACTATAAAAATAGACAAGATATGCTACTACACCGATAGCACCACTGTACTCGCATGGATCTTTTCCCCATCCTACACTTGGGAGACATTCATAGCGAATAGAGTCGCACGCATCCACTCCCTATCACAACGCGAATAATGGCAACACATTCCAGGGAAGGACAACCCAGCCGATCTAATTTCAAGAGGCCTTCCCGCTGCGCAGCTACTGGACTCATCGATATGGTTTAAAGGACCAGCCTTCCTGCAACGATCTGAGCAACACTGGCCGATGGATCTGATATATCTGGAAACCGATGTACCGGGTAGAGGAGCCGTTAAATGCGTGCTTACTGCAACATTGGAAAGGACGCACATATTCGAGCTAGCATCTTCCATACATAAGCTTGGATCAATACAACGCGTTCAACGGATCTTTGCGTATTGCTCACGGTTTATAAACAACATGCGAGTAGCACCAGCACTAAGAGTAAAGGAAGACGGTCTTACTCAAGGCGAACTAAGGCTAGGACTCATGGCAGTTATTAAGAACACACAACTCATGGCCTTTCCAAAGGAGTATGCGCAGTTGGAAAGGGGTCAGGCACTTGACCATTTTTAGATGAAAATGGCATAATGCGTGTCGGCGGTCGATTAAGGCAATCAAACATGGCGGTAGACAGCAAACACCCAATGCTTCTTCCAAAACAAAGCAAATTAGCGCAACTGGTATTGGAAGGACTACACAAACAGAACATGCATGTGGGACCATCAGCTTTAGTAGCCCTATCAACTCAACAATATTGGATTCTGAACGTTAAAAGGATGGCCACCGATGTAGTACACAAGTGCATACGTTGCTTTAAATGCAACCCAAGCCACATCACTCAAATAATGGGCAATTTATCATGGAAGCGCGTAACACCGTCAAGTGCTTTCTTACACACTGGAGTTGATTTCGCAGGTCCTGTCCAAATACATTCAAGAATACGGGGGCGAGCTCCGAATAAAGAGTACGTAGCAGTGTTTGTATGCTTTACAATAAAGGCATTCCTTTTGGAAGCAGTGGCGACCTAACAACCGAGGCATTCCTAAATGGCTTAAAAAGATTCATCGCACGGCGAGGATATTGTTCATCAATTTCCTGCGACAAAGTCACTAACTTCGTAGGCGCAAAATCAGAATTAAATCGCCTCGCGAACCTTCTAAAATCACAGCAACTACGGGAAGGCGTAGATAACCTATGCCAGAAAATGGCTATAGAATGGAAGTTCATACCTCCAAGGTCTCCTCATTTCGGGGGAATCTGGGAGGCCGCAGTAAAGTCAGCAAAACATCTCCTAATAAGATACACAGGAATGGCACCAGTAACATACGAGGAATTGAGTACAGCCTTATCCCAAATAGAAGCAATTCTTAATTCCCGTCCAATTACCCAGCTTTCAAATGATCCAAATGATTTGGAAGCATTAACTCCAGGACACTTTTTGATTGGAGAGCCGCTGTGTGCAATCCCTGAACCTGATGTCACCGATGATAATATAAATCACCTCAGGCGTTTCCAACGGCTGCAGTTCATTCAACAACAGTTTTGGAAAAGATGGTCCCAGGAATATCTATCACAATTGCAGAATCGATCAAAATGGAAAACCGGCACGACAAACATTACCCCAGGAACAATGGTACTAATGGCAGACGACAATCAGCCATCACTTAAATGGCCACTTGGGAGAGTAATAAAGGTATACCCAGGTGAAGACAATAGGCGTTTTTCTTTTTTAGCCCCGAGCGGGGAACAGAACGGGGCCCGAGCGATCAGAGCTCGCTCCGAGCTGAACATAACCTGAGCGCTCCGAGCTAATTAAGAAACAGAATTGGGCACTGAACTGTCATTAGATAATTTTTTTTCTATTAATTTTCAAAATAGTCAGGATTGCTTCTGAAATTGGTGTTTGTCAAGGATTGTTCCATTTAAGTTATAATTTCTAGTAAATAAACTATGGAAAGAGCACAACTAATGAATGAAGTCAGCCGCGCTCAGCTTTTCGCTCTATGTGCTCGGTCATTTTTAATCGAGCTCATCGAGCGAGCCCTGAGCTAGCTCAGAGATAAAAAAGAAATACAAATTTTGTGCTCAGAGCGCTCCGAGCTAAAAAAGTAGCACAGTTCTTTTTTTTTTACAGCTCAGTGCCCCGCTCGGAGCTAAAAAAGAAAAACGCTTAATGTCGTCAGGGTAGTTGACGTACGGACTAAGGGTGGGATATTCAAACGAGCAGTTGCTAAAATATGTCCATTGATTGAAACATCTCAAACGGAGGACAGTGAAGCCAAGATAGAAGAAGCAGCATCATCGACGATCACAACGGAGGAGAATTCACATAAGGCTGTTAAGAGAAGGGCAGTAACTGCAACAACAATCAACGAGATGGTGACGCCAGCGGCAACCACATTGACAGCAACCTCAAGGGGTAGTAGAACTTCAGATGATGACAGCACTTCCTCAATTAATACACTGCGCCAGAATCGGGGCACGTGAGCTACCAAGCGAAGGCGCATCCATCCAATCAACCCCAATTGGTTAGCTAATCTATTGGGTATAAAACGGCGCACAGAAGTATCGCAACCAATAAAACCGTCAACGGGAGGGATTCTGTTGAACACACTGTTGATAGTGCTGTGTTGCATACTGCCTACAACCTCTGTACAGACAAATACACCTATATCAGTCAAGCAGTTGAACTCAAGCTCTGGAATCTATTTTGAAGGGCTAGGAAAGACAAAGTTGATCACGGACTCACATCGTTGTATATCACAACACAACCACCTACTTTAGAGAGTTGAAAGTCCTGCATTTGTCGCTACAAAATATGAGCCATCTATGCAAACACACACTATACTATACAACCAACTGCCGAACAACATTAAGCGAACTGGAGTACCAATACCAAAACGCACTTCAAATGAATGAGGTAATGCGCGGGCAAAACCACGAGCGAAATTGGCGATCACCGTTTGATATAGTCGGTACAATGGCAAACAAATTGTTTGGAATAGTAGATCAGGAGCAAGCTGAGCAATATAACGCAGACATCAAACGATTGGGATAAAATCAGAAGTACCAAGCCGAATTAACTAAGCGTCAAACAACGGTACTTAACTCAACCCTAAATATCATCGAAAGAGACGAAAGGCACACAAATAGTCAGCTCGAATCATTAAACGAGCATGGAATGATAGGAAAAAGACATTGGATGAAACTAGAGCGATGCCATTATTTAACTCAATGGTAAGCATTTTAATCTTGAGCCTTGCACGGTATCAGAGGATTCAAACGGCACTAATCGACACCGTCATGGATGCACATCACGGGAAGATCAGCACTCGTATCCTGACACCATCAGAGTTAAGACGTCAACTAAACCTCATAAGGCCACATGTTCCAGATAACACGGCTCTCCCCTCAGAAAGGCTCAGCACAATCTACTCATTGGCGCGGATCAAGACCAGAATCATGGAGGGTGGAATCATATTCAACATCAATTTGCCCCTAGTACAAGATACTCTATTCGAGCTTTACAAGGTGATACCACTGCCAATACCAAAAAACGAAAGACTGATGTTTGTCAAGCCAACGACAGAATACATAGCCGCAACACTTCATCGGGATCAGTTTGTAAAGTTCACAACAAATGACCTCAAGGAGTGTGAGAAGGCGGACGATCAAGAGTACATTTGCACAGGCAAACACCCAATCTATACGCATAGAGAAGACAACGCCCCATGTGAAATGGATTTCTTCAAACATGCGGAAACACCGTACCAGCGTTGTACCTTGATCACCATCAACGAAAACCAGGTTTGGATACAATTACAAACACCAAAAACCTGGATCTTCTCAACACTACTGCCCAAACAATCAATGCGATATGTGGAGCCCAAGTCTACCCAATTCACTTACAAGGGCAAGGAGAGCTTACCATGACGGAAAGCTGTCAGCTTGAGACTAAGGTTGTGACCATACACAGCTTCACAATGATGAACACCAGCAGCACGGTCCCATTCATACCATTTACAAACATGTCACATGCGCTGCCAACCCAGAAGACGGCACCGCCAATAAAAATCATACAGCCACTGGTATTCGAGAAGAATCCTCCGTTTAGCGAATTAAAGGCTCACCTTGCTGACACCACAAAGTCACCGGACATATCAATTCATGGCACCCGTCATTTTTCGGTGTCCTATGCTATTGTGCTGTTACTGGTTGGCTGTGCAATATTTCGATACTGGAAAGGACGACAAGAGCAGATGACACCGATCGCACCGCCTAGAATGGTCAAGGCTGACGAGAGATTCACGGTTGAAGTAGACTAACTTCAAAGGGGGGAGCATGTTGACATC
The DNA here is from genome assembly GCA_949715645.1 of Portevinia maculata. Classification (NCBI taxonomy): domain Eukaryota; kingdom Metazoa; phylum Arthropoda; class Insecta; order Diptera; family Syrphidae; genus Portevinia; species Portevinia maculata. Next base: position 210,410,500 of record OX454525.1, on the reverse strand, counting down.
GTCAACAAACATAATATTAAGTTACATAGGTCATAAGAACTAGAACATAACAAAATACAAAAAATATGACTGCAAACGCAGCATAATTACATGGCGTAACTACGACCGCTTGCGTAAAATGTCAGTAGGGCATATAATGATTAGTTAGCAATAAGGTAGTAATACATAAATTGTCAGTAGGGCATATGATTAGTTACCAATAAGGTAGTAATACATAAATTGTCAGTAGGGCAGCATTATGATTACTTAACAATAACGTAGTATTTAAGACAACAATTCAAAGAAATTAAAGACATTCGAACACAGAATCAACACAGTGTGGTTATTTCTCCCCCCACCAGCGGTAAGGAGAATTGACGAGATTATAACTATCTCGACTGGCGAAGAGATAAAACAGATCCTTTAAGGATTCTTTCGTCTGCGGTTAATTTACTTCAACGACATATGATTGCTTACGTAAGGATAGTTTAAGTTTTTTGAGGCCCCAGAGCTTCTGTATCCATGTATGTTCGTCCTGTCAAAAATACCGTGACCCTCATATGTCATACATTTTGGGAGGCGGGTATTGTCTTTCCTTTTTATTGTATGTATGTATATATGTTTTAGTTTTAATTCTTCTTATAATTTAGTTTAAGTCCATTCGTCCTAAACTTTCAGTTCTAGGAAATCATTATTTGAATAAACTTCTTGTATCTTCACTACATTTTTAGATTTCCTTTTCTTTTTTTCCTGGCCATAGGCCATAGGCGTACAAATATATCGGGTTACTTATGTATTATTGAATCCATATCCCGATGTACGATATGCACTTATAGTTATACCTTTACATAGTTAGATAAAGTTAAGCGAAGTACCCTGGCCTAAGTATTTAATAGTTTTGTTCTGATTTCTTATTATTAATTTTTTTTTATTGAATAAATCGAATTATGATTCCAATGGTTCCGAAATAGCTTAACTCAGTAGTTAGTAACCGGACCACGGAGGTCTAAGGAGTTACGAAAGAGGGAAGAGGGTGGCGGAACGGAGGTGAGAGAGAGAGTGAGAGGTAAGCCAGATGGAAGCAGGCTTCAATAAGTCCTAAGGAGGGCTGTCTCTGTCTTCAACGAAGGAGCCATCGCAATAGTGCGGCACGATGGCCAAAGCACAAGTGTAGGTGGGACGCTAGGCGCTAATAACTCCATCACGGATCATCCTAACTTCGGGTCCACCGGCAAGATAAGGTGGTCTCCGCTTCCGCTAATTTTTCTCTTTTGGCAGCGGCCAGCAATGGCGTTCCATCGGGCTAGGATGTGGAGGTACTCCTGATATTTCCTCATCCAGGAACGGTAGGCACGTAATAATGTGACGCGCATCCGAGCTGGCAGCGAGTTCCCACTCCCGCCGACGACACCCCTTCCCGATCTTGAAGGCCCGCCAAGTCCTAAGCGCCTGTAAGCAGGGACTGGTCGATTCTTCGAACATTTATTTACCTTTACGCTTTGGTGGGACATCTAGAGGATCGGGGAGGTAACAGAGAGGTTAAGGTTACACCCTTGCTATGAGGTTCATTCATCTCGAATCAAATTATAATTTATATATCTTAATAAATTACCAAAGGCCTGATGTGATTACTGGACGAGTCTGAGTATGCACTCCCAGCAAACGCGCCGAACTTGGGTCCACATTGAAATGCAATGGCATATAGAAAGCGAATTATACAATGAACGTTTATATCACCAGATTGTTTCACTTGGACGGCATCAGTTTCTTGAGTAAAATACGTTCGATGTCAATCTACGAGATGATTATCGGGTCCATATAGGTCTTTGTCGAGTTCATTGAAAAGCCGTTTGAAAAATTATGAGCATTTTCTCTCTGTTTTGGTATTTGGATTAAAATTATCTTCAAGAAGACTGCCTTTAACACTTTATTCACACGAAACCACAGCTCCGTCTTCGCCATCACCTGAAAGTTGGCAAATAAAGGCAACTTTGCAGATCAGTTCTTTCTCTTTACTGCTTCCAACTTCTATGCATATTTTAATGAATCCATTTTCCTAAAAATATATCGAGAAACTATTGATTATTAATAAAAAAAAACTTACTTTTGTTTGCTGATTCCTATTATTTTCCCGCCTATCGCTGATAATTATTTTGTTTGTTTACCCTCCACACTGTTGTTGTTTTTCGATTTGGCATCGATTTGACATCTGTCAATAAAGTTTGAATCCCTATACCAAAGCTTGCCTGATTTGAGCTCAATCGGTTCCGTGGTTAAATTGACTGCACATTTTTCTGCGCTTTGCTTAGCCCGATTACGCTACTTCTTTGCTCCGCTAGGGGTAGGTGCTAGTTGCCTGGCAGGCGCCTATGTCACCTGACTTTTTTGAATCGAACAACAACACAAAAGAAAGAAACTTCGATTTTTATTTTCTTTCAATCAATTTGTTATGCGCACGGTTTAACAACATGCAGCAATTCTAATTTAATGTCAACAACGAAATCGACCAACATATACAAAACTGGGAATATAGCGCCACCTATAAGAATGCAACTTAATTATAAGTATGTATCTCGAATTTTACAATATTAGCTCGCATTAGTGACCACGATATTTTGTGTGTTTCATACACACGCTGCAACTGATCATTTTGGCGATGTAAAACTATATCTCCTGCCTTCAAATTTTCTTCAACCATTACAATGACAACTTCATCGATTGTTGGTGCACTGAAACGTCTCGCATGTTGTCCTACAGGAGTTTGTATTCAACCGTGCATTGGTATTGGAATGCTACTCGCCGCAATTCTACATTCACGACGTTTCTTCTTCTTCGTTGGTTTTCATTTATTTGAACGCTATGCTGATGACGTTTATGTTGTTGTCTATCTCGGTCTCCAGTTCGGACGACTGCACGTTGTTCTTGCGATATTCTTTCCCGAAGTTCCGACACCCATTAGTTCATCCTGTCAAAGTTTTGTTTTCGAGATAGAAAGTAGCATTCGTCCTTCCTAGGGCCCAAACGAAACCGTCAAGCTCAAAATCGTTAAAAACTAACTATTCTGTCTCGAGTTATGCGCATGAAAACTGAAAACGCTCAACAACTGCTATTGCCTGTCATCATTGTCCACGTCATCTCAATCACCCCTACATTTCAACTTACTCACACATAGGTACTAATGCAAGGATCCTGAAAATACTTGACAAACAAAAATGAAGGATTCAAACACAATCCAACAAATCAAAGTATCGACTCCGTTTCAAAAAGTTACTTTGTGTAACATAATAAACATAAACAAACTTATTAGGTATATTTAAAAAAAAAAATCAAAATTGTTGACAACAAAAATTTGCTTGGCAAATAATTAAAATAATTGACAACAACAATTGCTTTTAAAATTTTAAATATTTTTTTTTGTATTTGAAGTGTCACTACTCGATTTCTACCCAGTTTTTTTTTCCCCAAAGTGCATTTCCCTATACAAACTTTTTGGTAGACCACCATTATCACTTAGTGGTATACAAATTAGTTATGAACCTATTCTCATACCTACGGAATATACATATAAAATTTCATCAAAATCGGTCAAGCCGTTTCGGAGGAGTATAAACACTAAAACTGTGACACTGGATTTTTATATATTAGATATTGTTTACATCCGCTGTTCCTCAAGATTATACTTCCGATTTTACTACCTTACATAACGCATATTTTTAATACTGCACTAATGACTGGAGTTTTTCCTCCTCAATAGAAATTAGCAAAGATCATACCTGTTCCTAAAAACCAAAAAGGGGATGATTTCAGGCCGATCTCTATCCTGCCATTCCTTTCCAAAGTATTGGAAAAAATTCTGCAGAAGCAAATAAGCCAGTATATTGGAGACAGCAGTATCTTAACACCAATGCAATCCGATTTTCAGAAAAAACACAGCTGCATCACTGCGTTGCTTAATGTAACCGAAGATATACGGCATGGTATTGATAGATATGAGGTAACATTCTTAGTCTTGCTCGATTTTTCAAAGGCGTTTGACACCGTTGACCCTCCACCTTATGCTCTAAGCTTCTGCATTTGTATAATTTGTCTCCGTGCGCCGTAAGTCTGATATCGTCATATTTAACCAATAGATTCCAAGCTGTTGAATCTAATAATTGTCCTTCTGATTTTTTACCTACTGTCAGTGGTGTGCCGCAGGGATCTATCTGGGACCACTATTGTTTTCTTTGTATATAACGGAGCTGCCCTCGATTGTTAGGCATTGCTCTATACATTTGTATGCAGACGATGTACAACTCTACATTAGCTGTCCGTTGGGTCTTATCGATCACGCCGTAAGCTGTATGAACGACGATCTTTCAGAAATCGCACGTTGGTCTCTAAGAAATGGTCTCTTGCTAAACCCTTCTAAGTCTAAATGTTTGCCGATTTCCAGAAAACCGTTGGACTTATCTTATTTCCCCACTATCATATTAAACAACTCTCCAATAGCGTACGTTCAAACAGCTCGTAACCCTAAAGTTACTTTTAACCAGCACTTAACATGGGATAATCACATAAATACTGTTGTTGGAAAATCGTATGGTATTCTTCGTGCATTGTGGACCACGCAATTTCTCACGCCGTTGGCTACCAGAATTATTCTCGCGGAAACTCTCATTATGCCTGTCTTAACTTATGGTTGTGAAATATATTTAAAATGTAACTTCGCTAGTAAACGGAAGCTTAATGTCGTCTTCAATTGTATAATTCGCTATGTTTTTGGTTTCCGAAGGTATGACAGGGTTTCTGACTTTTCACCTCGATTGTATAATATGTCATTTGATAGTCTTCTTCAGTTTCGGACTTTCTGTTCTCTGATGTTCTGCTAACCAAAAAACCAATCTACCTTCATGACCGAATAAGGACCGTTTCGTCAAATAGGCCAAATAGGTCTAGACATTTAATTAACCCTCGTCACTCAACATAAACTCCGAACGTCAACTCTGTCCGTTTGTGGAATAATCTACCACGACAACTTAGAAGAATAGATAACGCAGCAAAGTTTAAAAGGGAACTAAAAATATATTTATCAAGATAATTTCAAACACCATATACAAACTTTGTAATATCACTTGCATTTTATTCTAAATTGTATTATTATTATTATTCAAATTTGTTTTTCTTTTCTTTTTTTTTTAATTGTTACTATCAGTATGTAGCTTTCATTATTCGGTTCGACTCTAGCTTAGCAATAATTTAAAAGATATTATATCTTACTTTGTATAAGCTCCCAATAAAATAAATAAATAAAATAAATAAAATAAAATATATAATTTATTATGCTTTCAAATATCTAAATATAGATACAATATATATGTTATATCTGTTAATTTATCTAATAATCTGTTAAGGTTTTTCTGTACCTGGTAGATAAATAAATAAATAAATACGAGGGCGGGTCAATAAGTCCGTGACTTTTTGAATTTCTGACCTCTTTACTGAAACAGCAACACTGCTCCTGTCAACAGGCATCTGTCAGTTGACTCCTGTCAAAATTTAAACTTGCTGCGTCAGTTAGTTTGTGTTTGACAGCTATTTTTATCAGACTACTCACTAATTTGAGGATAAAATGGAAAAAAGTGAATTTCGTGTGCTTATTAAGCATTATTTCTTGCGAAAAAAAAAAATTACCGAGACCAAGGCTAAGCTTGAAAAATACTATGGGGACTTTGCACCATCGATTTCAATGGTAAAAAAGTGGTTTACTGAATTTCGTTGTGGCCGTACAAGCACTGAAGATGCCGAACGTCCTGGACGCCCAGTTGAGGTCTCTACACCCGAAACAATCGAAAAAATTCACGATATGGTGTTGGCCGACCGAAGATTGAAAGTGCGAGAGATTGTGGAAGCCGTAGGGATCTCGCATGGCTCAGTGGTTTCAATTTTGAATGATCACTTGGGCATGAGAAAGCTTTCCGCAAGATGGGTGCCGCGTTTGCTCACAGTCGACCACAAACGCAATCGTGTAACAACTTCACAGGAAGGTTTGGCGTTGTTTAATCGCAATATGGAGGAGTTTTTGCATCGTTTTGTAACCATGGACGAAACATGGATCCATCACAACACACCAGAGACCAAACAACAGTCAAAACAGTGGGTTTTTAAGGGTGAATCGGCGCCAAAGAAGGCCAAGGTGGGTTTGTCAGCCAATAAAGTTATGGCGACTGTTTTTTGGGATGCACGCGGGATAATCCACATTGACTACCTTCAAAAGGGAAGAACAATCAATGGGGAATATTATGCCAACTTATTGGACCGATTCAATGACGATTTGAAAAAAAACCGACCTCATTTGGCCAAGAAAAAAGTTCTTTTCCACCAAGACAATGCAAGGGTGCACACATGTGCAGTCGCCATGGCAAAAATCCATGAATTGGGCTATGAATTGCTCCCTCATCCACCCTATTCTCCAGATTTGGCTCCGAGCGACTACTTCTTGTTCCCAAACCTGAAGAAATGGCTTGGTGGAAAAAGATTTGACGCCAATGATGAAGTCATCTCGCAAACAAAGGCCTATTTTGAGGACCTTGACAAATCATTTTTTTTGGAAGGGATAAAAAAATTGGAGAAGCGTTGGACAAAGTGTATAGAGCTCAAGGAAGACTACGTTAAAAATAATTTTTTTTTTTTATAAAAAAAATCTGTGTTTTATTCCAAAAGTCACGGACTTATTGACCCGCCCTCGTAAATAAACAATTATAATACTCCAGAAGCAATTCCTTTTCGGATTATTAGACGGAGCGGAATTTCCATGTAAGCGCCTTAGCGCGCCGCGACGTGCGCAGAAGAATAACTGTTCACTTCAACTGTGAACTTTGACAGCAAAATTAGATGATAGGCAAATAACTAGTCATGTCACCTGACTTTTTTGAATCGAACAACAACACAAAAGAAAGAAACTTCGATTTTTATTTTCTTTCAATCAATTTGTTATGCGCACGGTTTAACAACATGCAGCAATTCTAATTTAATGTCAACAACGAAATCGACCAACATATACAAAACTGGGAATATAGCGCCACCTATAAGAATGCAACTTAATTATAAGTATGTATCTCGAATTTTACAATATTAGCTCGCATTAGTGACCACGATATTTTGTGTGTTTCATACACACGCTGCAACTGATCATTTTGGCGATGTAAAACTATATCTCCTGCCTTCAAATTTTCTTCAACCATTACAATGACAACTTCATCGATTGTTGGTGCACTGAAACGTCTCGCATGTTGTCCTACAGGAGTTTGTATTCAACCGTGCATTGGTATTGGAATGCTACTCGCCGCAATTCTACATTCACGACGTTTCTTCTTCTTCGTTGGTTTTCATTTATTTGAACGCTATGCTGATGACGTTTATGTTGTTGTCTATCTCGGTCTCCAGTTCGGACGACTGCACGTTGTTCTTGCGATATTCTTTCCCGAAGTTCCGACACCCATTAGTTCATCCTGTCAAAGTTTTGTTTTCGAGATAGAAAGTAGCATTCGTCCTTCCTAGGGCCCAAACGAAACCGTCAAGCTCAAAATCGTTAAAAACTAACTATTCTGTCTCGAGTTATGCGCATGAAAACTGAAAACGCTCAACAACTGCTATTGCCTGTCATCATTGTCCACGTCATCTCAATCACCCCTACATTTCAACTTACTCACACATAGGTACTAATGCAAGGATCCTGAAAATACTTGACAAACAAAAATGAAGGATTTGTGGCGACCTCGAAATACTTTGGCTACGCGAGAAAGCATTTCCTTGGAGCCACACACTAATCATAGATGTCGCAACGAACAACAACGAGAAATTCAAAACAAAAGTTGAACGGCACCAGAGAGAAAAGAAAATGAAGGAATTCGTGTTTGTTCTTCGAGTTAGTTGTTTCATTGTTTTTATAATATTCAATAATTAAATATACGTACATTAAATAAATTAATTGTTTTACTGTGGATAATAATTCTGTGCACACACTCGTGCCTACAGTGGTGACCCCGACGTGATCCACAACAATTAAAAATTTATTTAATTGGCAACAGCCGAACCAACTACGCACTTTATCTCTTGCACTTGTACATATGTATATTTATAAGTATGCAAGGCGAACAAAACACAAGGACGAATGCAGGCGTTTCCTCAGGACCACCAACTCCATCCGATGCGGAGATCCAGGAAATCAATGCTCTCAAAAACCTGAGGATTCCTCCGTTCTGGAAAATTAATCCAGCGGTATGGTTTGTACAGGTGGAAGCGCAATTCCACAATAATCGGATCATCAGCGACAACAGCCGATTCAACGCCATCATCGCTGGACTGGACCCAGAAGTGCTGAATGAGGTATCAGACTTAGTGCAGAAACCACCGGACACAGATAAGTACATTGCTTTTAAAAAACAAGTCATATCTAGGTTCACCGAGTCTAAGGAGAGGCAACTGAACAGATTGATGACGACCCTTGAACTTGGCGACAGACGTCCATCAAGTCTCCTCAGGGAAATGCGAAGACTGGCTGGTTCAAATGTTCCAGACGACATGTTGTCCACTCTATGGATGGCACGAATGCCCAGTCATGTGCGTGGAATACTTTCTGCCAGTCACGGAATCGACCTCACTGCGTTGTCTGAAATCGCAGACAAAATCGTTGATAACACATCCGCCCACGCTGTTTTCTCCACTGATGTTCATGAAGATGACCCTATACCACAATCCACCAACGCTGAAAGTGATCTGAACAGAAGACTAAATTCCATCGAGTCCACTCTGTCAACTCTAATGACGGCTATGCAATCACTGAAAACCAGTCACAGCCATGGCAGGTCTCGACCACAGTCAAGGAATAACAGATCGCTCTCAAGAGCATCAACTCCTAACGGAATGTGTTTCTTCCATGAGAAATTCGGCAGCGATGCCCGGAAGTGTAAGAAACCATGCAGCTACAAAGCAAAAAACTAAGTGAGCTGTTGTCCTCAGAGGCGGACGGCAACAGTCAAAGATTCCACAAGGAACACCGCCTCTACATCTTCGACAAGGAGACAAACCAAAAGTTTTTGCTCGACTCTGGATCAACTATATGTGTCTTACCTCGTTCCAGGGACTGCAAAAACAACAGAGGGGAAATAACACTCCTGGCAGCGAATAACTCACCGATTCACACCTACGGCGAGAAGATCCTCACACTCAACCTGGGTCTCCGGCGAGCTATCACTTGGCCGTTCGTTATTGCAGATGTTAAAACAGCAATAATTGGCGCAGACTTGCTCGCACACTACGGACTTGTCATTGACTTGAAAGCCAGACGTGTCATAGACAAAACAACATCATTAACGGTACAAGGCGAGATTGATACCAGTGATTTGTCAAAACTTCTGACTATCAGTGGTCCTGAACCATACATAAATCTCGTCAACGAATACGTTCTGGCCAACAACAACGCACCTGATCCAAAATCAGGAGTCAACATCGTGCAACACTGCATCGTAACCACGGGCCAACCAGTGTCCGAACGACCACGACGACTCTCCGGCGACAAGTTGAAACAGGCCAAGGCTGAATTCGAGGATTTTCAAAAGAAGGGTTACTGCCGTCTATCCAGCAGTCCTTGGGCTAGCCCCATTCATCTTGTTGAAAAAAAGACTGGCGGTTGGAGATGCTGCGGTGACTACCGTCGTCTGAATTCCATAACACAACCAGATAGCTACCCCATTCCTCACATCATGGACTTTACTGAACAGTTGAACAACAAAAACTGCTTCTCGATACTGGATCTAGACAAGGCATACTACCAGATCCCGATGACACCTGACGACATCCAAAAAACTGCGGTGACCACGCCTTTTGGTTTGTTTGAGTTTGTAGTCATGCCATTCGGACTCAAAAACGCAACTCAGACTTTCCAAAGGCACATGGATATGGTCCTACGTGGACTAGATTTCGTTTTTTGCTACGTTGACGACATCCTCATTGCCTCCGACTCAGAGGAGGAACATCGCCAACACGTGTCCGTATAGTTCTACAACGTCTCCACGAACATAGACTTATCATCAACATCAGGAAGTGCATTTTTGGGAAGTCTGAGGTTACGTACCTTGGACATACAATCAACCAAGCCGGATGCAGACCACCTGAAGCCAGAGTTGAGGCCATATCGAACTATCCAAAGCCATCCAACATCATGGAACTACGTCGTTTTCTTGGAGTCGTTAACTACTACCGACGATACATCCCTAATTGTGCCCATATTCAAGCACCGTTGAATGGACTCATCAGGGACTCCAAGAAAAACGACAAACGACCCGTTCCCTGGACTCCTTTGGCGGAAGAAGCTTTCGATGTATGCAAGGACAGTATCAAGCATGCTACACTACTCAACCACATCGATCCGAAGTCTACACTTGTCCTAACAACGGATGCTTCTGATATCGCAGTTGGTGCCAAATTGGAACAAAAACAAAATAACCAATATCAACCGATCGGACTGTTTTCATGCAAACTGTCACCTGCACAAAGTCGCTACAGCACATATGATCGCGAGTTGCTGGCAATATACCTAGCTATCCGATTCTTCCAACACATCTTGGACGGTCGACACTTTGTCGTGCAAACGGATCACAAGCCGCTCATATATGCGTTCCAGCAGAATTCGGACAAGGCCCCGCAACGTCGTCTAAGGCAATTAGACTACATATCGCAGTATACTACGGACATTGTTTACCTACCCGGCGACGACAACTCAGTAGCAGATGCATTATCGCGACTCAATTCGATAACCATGCCGATCCAATTTGATCTGAGAGAACTTCATTTATCTCAGCTACTCGATGTGGAACTTCAATCAATACTGAAGCAACAAAATTCATCGCTCAAGTTAAAGAAACTCACTTTGGAACCTGAAATTAAAATTTACTGCGATGTTTCCGACAATATGATTCGACCATATCTACCAGCTTCCCTGCGACGGAAGGCCTTTGAATCCATCCATGGTCTTTCTCATCCAAGCGGAAGAACAACCAGTCGACAACTCAGAGAGAAGTACGTTTGGCCAAACATCAGGAAAGACGCATTGGAGTGGTCACGCACTTGCATCCAATGCCAACGATCCAAAGTTCATCGACATACGAGGCTTATCCCGGATTCAATTGCAGTTCCAGAGCACCGTTTCCAGCATGTCCACATAGACCTCATTGTGCTGCCACTCTGCAAAGGCAATAGGTATTGCCTAACTATGATCGATCGCTTCAGTAGATGGGTGGAAGCAGTACCTCTACAGGACATGTATGCGGACACAGTGGCCACGGCGTTTTATACGCACTGGGTTGCTCGTTTCGGTTCGCCAACAACATTAACCACCGACCAGGGAACTAAATTTGAGTCTGCACTGTTCAACGCACTGATCAACATGATTGGAACGGTGAGGATACGAACATCACCCTACCACCCAGCCTCAAATGGACTTGTTGAACGTTGGCATCGTTCACTGAAAGCAGCCCTGATGTGCCATGAAAAAACGAACTGGACTGATGCTCTTCCGACAGTGTTGTTGGGATTGCGAACGGCATACAAAGAGGACATCAAGGCCTCCGCAGCAGAGATGCTTTATGGAACATATCTCAGAGTTCCTGGTGAGTTCTTTACGAATAATAACTTTGTTCCAGATCCACAGATTTTCGTTGAGAAACACCGAGAAGCGATGCGCAAATTCCGTCCTACAGCAACTGCAAACCATGCAAAAGAAAAAATGTTTGTTTCACCAGATTTAAACAAATGTACACACGTGTTCCTACGCTGCGATGCTGTGAAGAAACCACTGCAACAACCATACACAGGTCCACATCCAATAATCCACCGAATCAGTAATCGACTCTTCACAATTAATGCAGATGGCAGAAAATTAAATGTTTCGGTAGACCGTTTGAAACCAGCTCACATCTATGTCGATTTTATCCCAGACGTTCATCCAGATGTCAACAAAAATCCAACTTCACTGAAGAATCTGAAAAACAAAAATCAATTGGATAAAAATAAAACGGCTGTGAAACAAAAAGTAACATTTGCCAGTTCATCGTGACTTCGTCACTGGAGGGGGAGTCATGTGGCGACCTCGAAATACTTTGGCTACGCGAGAAAGCATTTCCTTGGAGCCACACACTAATCATAGATGTCGCAACGAACAACAACGAGAAATTCAAAACAAAAGTTGAACGGCACCAGAGAGAAAAGAAAATGAAGGAATTCGTGTTTGTTCTTCGAGTTAGTTGTTTCATTGTTTTTATAATATTCAATAATTAAATATACGTACATTAAATAAATTAATTGTTTTACTGTGGATAATAATTCTGTGCACACACTCGTGCCTACAGATTCAAACACAATCCAACAAATCAAAGTATCGACTCCGTTTCAAAAAGTTACTTTGTGTAACATAATAAACATAAACAAACTTATTAGGTATATTTAAAAAAAAAAATCAAAATTGTTGACAACAAAAATTTGCTTGGCAAATAATTAAAATAATTGACAACAACAATTGCTTTTAAAATTTTAAATATTTTTTTTTGTATTTGAAGTGTCACTACTCGATTTCTACCCAGTTTTTTTTTCCCCAAAGTGCATTTCCCTATACAAACTTTTTGGTAGACCACCATTATCACTTAGTGGTATACAAATTAGTTATGAACCTATTCTCATACCTACGGAATATACATATAAAATTTCATCAAAATCGGTCAAGCCGTTTCGGAGGAGTATAAACACTAAAACTGTGACACTGGATTTTTATATATTAGATATTGTTTACATCCGCTGTTCCTCAAGATTATACTTCCGATTTTACTACCTTACATAACGCATATTTTTAATACTGCACTAATGACTGGAGTTTTTCCTCCTCAATAGAAATTAGCAAAGATCATACCTGTTCCTAAAAACCAAAAAGGGGATGATTTCAGGCCGATCTCTATCCTGCCATTCCTTTCCAAAGTATTGGAAAAAATTCTGCAGAAGCAAATAAGCCAGTATATTGGAGACAGCAGTATCTTAACACCAATGCAATCCGATTTTCAGAAAAAACACAGCTGCATCACTGCGTTGCTTAATGTAACCGAAGATATACGGCATGGTATTGATAGATATGAGGTAACATTCTTAGTCTTGCTCGATTTTTCAAAGGCGTTTGACACCGTTGACCCTCCACCTTATGCTCTAAGCTTCTGCATTTGTATAATTTGTCTCCGTGCGCCGTAAGTCTGATATCGTCATATTTAACCAATAGATTCCAAGCTGTTGAATCTAATAATTGTCCTTCTGATTTTTTACCTACTGTCAGTGGTGTGCCGCAGGGATCTATCTGGGACCACTATTGTTTTCTTTGTATATAACGGAGCTGCCCTCGATTGTTAGGCATTTCTCTATACATTTGTATGCAGACGATGTACAACTCTACATTAGCTTTCCGTTGGGTCTTATCGATCACGCCGTAAGCTGTATGAACGACGATCTTTCAGAAATCGCACGTTGGTCTCTAAGAAATGGTCTCTTGCTAAACCCTTCTAAGTCTAAATGTTTGCCGATTTCCAGAAAACCGTTGGACTTATCTTATTTCCCCACTATCATATTAAACAACTCTCCAATAGCGTACGTTCAAACAGCTCGTAACCCTAAAGTTACTTTTAACCAGCACTTAACATGGGATAATCACATAAATACTGTTGTTGGAAAATCGTATGGTATTCTTCGTGCATTGTGGACCACGCAATTTCTCACGCCGTTGGCTACCAGAATTATTCTCGCGGAAACTCTCATTATGCCTGTCTTAACTTATGGTTGTGAAATATATTTAAAATGTAACTTCGCTAGTAAACGGAAGCTTAATGTCGTCTTCAATTGTATAATTCGCTATGTTTTTGGTTTCCGAAGGTATGACAGGGTTTCTGACTTTTCACCTCGATTGTATAATATGTCATTTGATAGTCTTCTTCAGTTTCGGACTTTCTGTTCTCTGATGTTCTGCTAACCAAAAAACCAATCTACCTTCATGACCGAATAAGGACCGTTTCGTCAAATAGGCCAAATAGGTCTAGACATTTAATTAACCCTCGTCACTCAACATAAACTCCGAACGTCAACTCTGTCCGTTTGTGGAATAATCTACCACGACAACTTAGAAGAATAGATAACGCAGCAAAGTTTAAAAGGGAACTAAAAATATATTTATCAAGATAATTTCAAACACCATATACAAACTTTGTAATATCACTTGCATTTTATTCTAAATTGTATTATTATTATTATTCAAATTTGTTTTTCTTTTCTTTTTTTTTTAATTGTTACTATCAGTATGTAGCTTTCATTATTCGGTTCGACTCTAGCTTAGCAATAATTTAAAAGATATTATATCTTACTTTGTATAAGCTCCCAATAAAATAAATAAATAAAATAAATAAAATAAAATATATAATTTATTATGCTTTCAAATATCTAAATATAGATACAATATATATGTTATATCTGTTAATTTATCTAATAATCTGTTAAGGTTTTTCTGTACCTGGTAGATAAATAAATAAATAAATACGAGGGCGGGTCAATAAGTCCGTGACTTTTTGAATTTCTGACCTCTTTACTGAAACAGCAACACTGCTCCTGTCAACAGGCATCTGTCAGTTGACTCCTGTCAAAATTTAAACTTGCTGCGTCAGTTAGTTTGTGTTTGACAGCTATTTTTATCAGACTACTCACTAATTTGAGGATAAAATGGAAAAAAGTGAATTTCGTGTGCTTATTAAGCATTATTTCTTGCGAAAAAAAAAAATTACCGAGACCAAGGCTAAGCTTGAAAAATACTATGGGGACTTTGCACCATCGATTTCAATGGTAAAAAAGTGGTTTACTGAATTTCGTTGTGGCCGTACAAGCACTGAAGATGCCGAACGTCCTGGACGCCCAGTTGAGGTCTCTACACCCGAAACAATCGAAAAAATTCACGATATGGTGTTGGCCGACCGAAGATTGAAAGTGCGAGAGATTGTGGAAGCCGTAGGGATCTCGCATGGCTCAGTGGTTTCAATTTTGAATGATCACTTGGGCATGAGAAAGCTTTCCGCAAGATGGGTGCCGCGTTTGCTCACAGTCGACCACAAACGCAATCGTGTAACAACTTCACAGGAAGGTTTGGCGTTGTTTAATCGCAATATGGAGGAGTTTTTGCATCGTTTTGTAACCATGGACGAAACATGGATCCATCACAACACACCAGAGACCAAACAACAGTCAAAACAGTGGGTTTTTAAGGGTGAATCGGCGCCAAAGAAGGCCAAGGTGGGTTTGTCAGCCAATAAAGTTATGGCGACTGTTTTTTGGGATGCACGCGGGATAATCCACATTGACTACCTTCAAAAGGGAAGAACAATCAATGGGGAATATTATGCCAACTTATTGGACCGATTCAATGACGATTTGAAAAAAAACCGACCTCATTTGGCCAAGAAAAAAGTTCTTTTCCACCAAGACAATGCAAGGGTGCACACATGTGCAGTCGCCATGGCAAAAATCCATGAATTGGGCTATGAATTGCTCCCTCATCCACCCTATTCTCCAGATTTGGCTCCGAGCGACTACTTCTTGTTCCCAAACCTGAAGAAATGGCTTGGTGGAAAAAGATTTGACGCCAATGATGAAGTCATCTCGCAAACAAAGGCCTATTTTGAGGACCTTGACAAATCATTTTTTTTGGAAGGGATAAAAAAATTGGAGAAGCGTTGGACAAAGTGTATAGAGCTCAAGGAAGACTACGTTAAAAATAATTTTTTTTTTTTATAAAAAAAATCTGTGTTTTATTCCAAAAGTCACGGACTTATTGACCCGCCCTCGTAAATAAACAATTATAATACTCCAGAAGCAATTCCTTTTCGGATTATTAGACGGAGCGGAATTTCCATGTAAGCGCCTTAGCGCGCCGCGACGTGCGCAGAAGAATAACTGTTCACTTCAACTGTGAACTTTGACAGCAAAATTAGATGATAGGCAAATAACTAGTCATCATCATTCAGTATGCCACAGCCTAACTGAGGCTTGACGGCTGATTGGTTGAAATGGCTAGATATTAAGGGTGATATTTGACAAGCGCGCTAGGGAGCTTACACGCTATCTAAAAAAAAAATATTGGGCATTGACGGCCCCTACAGGATCTAAAACCTAGCGCCTCCAACTACTTTCTTTGCGGAAGTGGAAGGGACCTACAATTTTTAAGCCGAATCCGAACTGCAAAATTGAGAAGCTTCTCATGACAATTGATACTCTTGGATGTTTTTCAGACGTTCGCAAGAGGTGGGGCAGGGAAAAAAAAAACTCTCTTCCCGGCAGGAATTGAACCGGGGACTTTTCGATTAGTAGACCGACACACTAACCATTGAGCCACTGCGCCATCCCCACTTACTATAATTTTTCAGCAGACTGCAGAAGCAGAAGAAATAAGCAAAAGCAGAGCAGTTGCCAAATTTTGTTTGCTGGGCATTTCATTGTATACTTGGTTCGTTTGATAGAGATAGAGGCGACGATTTTCATGGCGAGCATCAATGCGCTAATAGGAAGAAACCTTCCCTCTCTTTTGATTTTAGCATTGCGATAAAGAGTATGCGAGCACAGCATGCTTTCTCTCACAAACTATTGAAATATAGTTGCGAGAACTGTCGCCACTTGAGATAATGGCAGCATGCACTACTATATGCTATAGTGGAGACCGCGGTTAGGCAAGAAATTCTGCTTGCAATGAAATGCAATCGAGAAATGTCCAAAACAATAGACCACCTCGCGAAGCTATCTGTTTCTGAAGTGGAGAATCTCTTTCTTAAACGTCAGAAACAAATTGAATGATAAAATTTCAGCAATTCGCACATATCGTATGGTAAAAACCATTGTGATTGTTAATAAAGTGTATATTTAAGTGAAAACAGAAACTATTGAAGATTAAAAAGTACCAAATTATAGAGAAAAGACCTGAGAAAGTGTGTTATTAAATATGTTATTTGTAGAACAACGCGATTCTCACGATTTCACTTCTATTTCTTGTACACAATCCTTCCATATTGCTAACTTTTTATTATTCAAAAAATAGTGTTTGGTTACTTGTCACTACTTTTTGTGACCTAAGAATAATTCAAAAACCGTTTTTTTAGCTTTTAGCCACTCTCGGGTGCTTAAAAATACAGTAACTTCTTCCTCCTTTTTCTTAAAACCACTGATCAAACAAAAAAATAATCTCCCTTCCATAGACGCCGACCAAAGTCCCGGTGTCAATTTTCGAAGTAGGTATCTACATAAAAAGTGGTTTCGATGTCTATTGCAGCAGCCAGACCGAGAAACTGAGTATTGGCTCAAATGGGTGCATTCAACGGAAACTATATGCTTAAATGGTTATTCACGACATTCTCCCCCTCGGTACATTTGTCTCGAGCTAAACACAGATGTACCTCATTAATCACGTCCAACTTGGCTAATTTAACAGACGGTCTTTCATAAATACCGTTCGCAGTTTTGACGGTTGCGCTTCTTACTTGGCCGTCTTTCGACGTATTAACTTGGAGGATTTCTCCTTTCGGCCAGCAGGATGAAAATACCACTCAAAGTTCGATGTAACAAACTTGGCAGCTATAGAACGCGGGTCCACTTGTTTTAAATCTTCTTTTAGAACCTTTTCTGCTCCAATGAAATTTGTACCCCTAATACTATACATTTTCCTAACATGACCTCTGCGGCTTATGAAATTTCGATAGCATAGGATGAACGAATCGGTGCTGCAGGTGTAAGCAATCTCTATATGAACAGCTCGTAGTACCAAGCATGTGAATAGACAGATCCATCTTTTTTCTCTCTTGCGCCCATTAACTACTTCGAATGGCCCACCATAGTCCACTGCTGTATAGGTAAAGGGAGGTGTAAACGGTGTAATACGTTCAACTGGTAATTCCGCCATTTCTGGAGTACCTGCTTTGGCTCTTAATATCTTGCAACGGTTGCAATCATTTCGTATGCGTTTCAAGAGTTGTCGCAGCCTAGGAATATAAAACTTTGTCCTTACCTCGTTAATCACAGTTTTATGATGTACTTATGTGACGAAACCTTTCATGATAATCCCGTACCAATAACATTGTTCCATGATGACGTTGTGACAAAATGACAGGACGCTTTGTTGTTATGCTAACGCAGTTTGCCTTATCAATCCTGCTCATGGATTATGTTGGTTGTTCAAATGCCATTTTCAAACATTCAATAATATCAGGCATACATGAATGTTCCCTCTTAGCGGGGTCAGTCACCTTGACGTGCGCACCATCACCGCAAACAAATTCGATGGTGCCGGTGCGGAGGCTTACGACGTAAAGAGTCATCGGGGTTGCAAGGGCCAGGCCGTCCGATGAGCGTCAACCAAGAACTGACCAGGACTTCACGTCCGCTCCTACCCCGCCCTTACATACCCCATCTGCCCCTCTCCCTTTTTGCTTACCACCCCCCACCCCCCCCCCCCTCCTTACTTACAACTTTTCGGCAATGCCCGGGGAGACAACCCCAACAACAAATCCCCAAATCTAAGGTGGAACAGCTAGCGCCGAGAGATGAATGGCTAAGGGGTTCTTAGTCGATAGCAGCGAACTTCGGATACCAGGCGACCTCCGATTTCAAGATAGCCTTCCTGTGGTTATACGGGTAGACCACGGGCGACCTTCCTCTCCCGTTCACTCGTGGGAATCAAAATAGATCCGTTTAATAAAAAACAAATAGAGAATGATGCCTCTACAACTGCATCATCAACTAGGGATGTTTCAGAACACCCTGCTTTACCAACTGGGGATGTTTTAGAACACCCTGGCGTAAATGACACGACACCTGCCAATCGGGAAGGGTCACAAACCACAGATTCGGAGATGATGAGCTTAGAAGAGAACTTGTCCCTCCTTAGTGAAGATATCTCTGAGTCCAGTACGCTATGCAATGTTAGCATACTCTCGGATGAAGTGCATCCCTTGAATACAGGCGCGCCGGAGACCTCTGGCATAACTGCACAGACTGAGTCTAAGCGCGTCAAATTCACACCATCCGAACAGCGCCGTTTTAAGCGCGCGCTGAAAAAGGGAAAAAACGTAGAGCAGGCCAGAGCACTTGCTCTGTCGACAGAGGTCGACACAGGCTCCGAGGTGAAGCGTATAAGGTCCGAGGACAATACGCCGCCCCAATCCGAAGCGAAACGAGCTCGCACAGGAAATACAGCCGTCGACAAAGTCTCCTATAGAGACATAGCGAGCTTTGTAAGACTGGGTGTAGTACCTGTCGATCTGGATCGCAATCCTCTCAGTAATGAGCAAATGGCTCAGATTCAGGAGAGGATTATGGACATCACCATCGAACAACGTGATGAGGGGACCAAACCAGCCTTCCGCGGTACAACTTTCAAAGCCGGATGGCTAATGATAGTATGTGCGGATGCTACCACTGCAGAGTGGATGAGCACAAACTTCGCGAAGCTCAAAGAGAAATGCGGGATGGAAGTGACGCTTGTGGGGGAAGAACTGTTCCCGAAACCACATATCGTCAGAGCCTTCTTCCCACATAGTACCGGAGTAGCGAATGAAAGAATACTGGCAATTCTAGATGGCCAGAATAAAGAACTCAACACCAGAACGTGGAGAGTTCTGTAAAGATCTGACGACAGAGATGTCGCCCATATGGTCCTTGCTGTAAACGAAAGCACGATGAAGCGACTTGTTGAGCTAAAGGGGATGGTCTCGTTCAGATTTGGACAGATCAAAATAATCCTCAAGAGCGCGGACAAATCGACGAATCAGGCGTCAAGAGAAAACCAACAAAAGGCTACAACACCAGGGGCTAGTATTAGTACTGCCACTGATGCTTCAGAAAAGCCTTCCACAAGCGCCAACAGTAGCGCCACACCACCAGTGGCTGGCATTAGTGCTGCCAAGGGTAACTCAGTTGCTAAAACAACTGTGGTGCTGGATGCTAAAGCAAAGGCTAAGAAAACGGACAGCACAAACGCGCACCGTAACCGCTTTAGGCCAAAACTGGCGGCCGAACAGGCACATATAAGCGGGAAAGATGGACAGAACACCAGAAGTCCAAGGGGGAGACAAAGTGGTCTCTCTCAACAGGGTTACGTACGACGCAGGGGTGATAACAAACCTCATAGAGGGCGTAATCCCGAGTACGTGAAGAAGAAATGACGTCTCTAACTGTGCTGCAGGCAAACCTGCACCGCGCTATGGGTGCATCGGACACCTATAGCCAAAGATGTGCCGAAAGGAACGTCGCTCTTGGTTTAATCCAGGAACCATGGGCAACTACAGGTAAGATCTTTGGTCTTAACAGCAGAAATAGAGAGCTAATTTTTGCCAAAGGTAACTTCAGACCTAGGGCAGCTCTTTCCATTGCGAAAGATATAAAATTCTCTCTCATTCCAGGTTTCAATACTAGGGACCTGGTGGCCGTTTTAATTGAACGCCACAATGGCCATGTGATACACAAGTTTGTATGCGCATCGGCGTATTTTGCTGGGGACATAGAGGAGGTACCACCTACACCAGTACAGGAACTTGTCCAGTACTGCCAAACTCAGCAAGTACATCTTGTTATCGGCTGCGACGCGAATGCACATCACCAGATTTGGGGCAGCCGAGACACAAACAAAAGAGGTGAGTTACTTTTAGATTACCTATATAGTAAAGACCTAGTTATTCTAAATAAGGGTGATAAGCCCACTTTTAGGAACAGTATACGAGAAGAAGTTTTAGACCTTACTCTCTCGTCTCCTTTTATACAAAACATTGTAGAGGACTGGCACGTGTCTGATGAAGCTTCTCTGTCTGATCATATGCATATTATGTTCAGGCTGCTATGCAACACCGAGTGCGCGCCGGTCAAATACAATAATAAATTAACTAACTGGAGAACCTATAGTGAAAATCTGGCAATCAGAACTGATCTGCTACCAGATTCACCACTAACACCGAGTGATGCGGACGCTGCACAATGTCAGCTTAACGACATCATTATCTCATCCTTTAGGAATAGTTGTAAGGTAAAGCGCACCGTGGTAAAAAGAAGCGTACCATGGTGGAATGAAAACCTGGAAACTATCCGCAAGAAGGTGAGAAAACAATTCAATAAATCGAAACGCACCGGCGTATGGGATCAATATCGATCCATGTTAACCAAATACAACCAAGAGTTGCGAAGATCTAAAAGGGCCTCATGGCACGCAAACTGCGAAAAGCTGGAAAAACTCCCAGCAGTAGCGCGGCTCCAGAGAGCGCTTTCAACAGATCCTTCAAACTGCATGGGATTGCTCATCAAACCTGATGGAACAATCACAAGCGACCGGGAAGAAACTCTAATAACCTTGCTGCAAGTTCACTTCCCTGGTTCCCTAACTGTCGATCACACAACTGATCAAACTACTGAGGTTTCATATCCAACTAACCTCAGCAGAAATAATAGTTTATCTGGTAGACTATTTAGTCCAGATAAGGTAAAATGGGCAATAAACTCATTTAAACCATTCAAGGCACCAGGAAATGACGGAATTTTTCCAGCCCTCATTCAAAAGGGTATGGAATTCTTCCTACCTAACATGATTGCCTTATTTAGGTTCAGTTTCAACTGGGGCTACATACCACGCACTTGGCGGGAGGTCAATGTAGTATTTATCCCCAAACCAGGTAACAAACCTAGTGAACTACCTAAATCCTATCGTCCCATAAGCTTGACATCGTTTTTCCTGAAAACAATGGAAAGAATAATTGACGTTCATATCAGAGAATGCGTTACTTTTAGCATGCCTCTACACCCCTGTCAATATGCGTATCAAAAAGGCAAATCAACGGAAGGCGCCCTGTTAAAACTAACAAATCACATAAACAACGCCTACCGTTGTAAAGAAATTGCACTATGCGCTTTTCTTGACATAGAGGGTGCTTTTGATAACACCGGTTATGATTCAATATCAAACGCTTTAATTCACCGAAAGGTAGACTTTCCCACCATAAACTGGATAAAAGCGATGCTCGAAAGTCGGAAAATCACTGCTTCGTCAGGACAGACTTCAGTATCAGTTTCAGCTATAAAAGGCTGTCCACAAGGAGGAGTTTTATCACCCCTCCTGTGGTCTTTGGTCATAGATGACCTACTTCAAAAATTAAGTAATTTAGGCTACGACATAATAGGGTATGCCGATGACTTGGTCATCATTATTAGGGGCAAAGAATCAAACGTAGTTACTTCACGTATGCAAAACGCCCTTAAGATAGCTATAGACTGGTGCGTCAAGGAAAATCTCTCCATAAACCCCAGTAAAGCTATCATAGTTCCTTTCACAAAAAGAAGAAATCTCAGCTTAGCTCAGATTTCACTAAATGGCACGACCATTGAGTATTCCGACGAAGTCAAATATCTTGGAGTAATTCTGGACAAAAGACTAAACTGGAACTCTCACATCAACAACAAAATCACCAAAGCTAACAGAGCTTTATGGGCCTGTCGACGCACATATGGCAGAACCTGGGGAATCTCTCCAAAGATTGTCCACTGGATCTACACAGTGATGATAAGACCCATTATAACATACGCCTCCATTGTATGGTGGACAAAATCCACACAAAAGGTCGCAAAAGAGAAGCTCAAAAAGGTACAACGGCTTGCGTGCCTTGGTATCTCCGGAGCCATGCGAACCTGCCCAACGGCTGCCATAGAGGCAATAACAGGTATTACACCTCTCCACATATACATTCAAAAAGTGGCAATCCGCAGTGCAATAAGTCAAATACAGTTAAACGAGATAAGTCTTAACGATCATCCGGAACTTAAGACCCTTCTTGGTGAACTGCCAGAACTCAACATGAACTGCGCGGTCACAGACCGCATCCATAAAACACTATGCTTCAATAAGCGGTTCTCCACGGAGATTCCCAAGAGAGAAGCATGGGTTAGTAATAACCCACCTAACAGCCACAACGGCATAAAGTGGTATACGGATGGTTCTAAAATGGAAGCGGGGGTAGGAGCGGGAATTTACGGACCAAACAAACGCTTTACGATACCCATGGGAAAAAGTCCCAGCGTATTTCAAGCAGAGCTCCACGCCATTCAAGAATGCGCTAGCCACATAAATTTATCTGGTATAAAAGGTGCAACCATCCATATATTCACGGATAGTCAAGCAGCTATAAACGCCCTTAGCTCGCATACGATTGACTCCAAATCAGTAATGTACTGCTTCAACACCCTACAGGCACTCGGAACAAGTAACAAGACCAAGCTATGGTGGGTTCCGGGTCATGTCGGGGTGGAAGGTAACGAAAAGGCCGACGAACTGGCCAGAAAAGGTTCGGAAACACCCTTCATAGGTCCCGAACCCTTCTGCTGCACTCCTAGATCAGCAGCAACGGCAGCAATAAAAAGCTGGGAATACAGAAAATGTATCCATCTATGGGAAAGCATCCCAGGTTTAAGACAGACCAAACAAGCCGTTCGGCCTTTCAATAAAAATGCCAGCAAATGCCTAAACCTAAGCAGGCATGATATCAAAAACTTAGTAGGTTACCTTACTGGTCACCATGGTTTAAGATATCACCTACACAAAATGAAAATAGTAGACTCTCCTGAGTGCCGACTCTGTCTTGAAGAGGACGAGTCAGCTGAACACATTTTATGTGAATGTCCGGCCCTAAACGGAATTAGAAAGAAGATCTTTTTCAGGGAACAGATGTGCCCTGAGGACATAAAGAATTCTTCTACTAGTAGAATTGTCCGCTTTACACGGAAAGTGGAAACTCTACTAGTCTAAATTTTTCTGGCCCACACGGCACAAAAGATCTTTTTAGGTCGAAGTGCCCCATATTAAATCGCTTTAGCGAGCCAGAATTTTAAAAAAAAAAAAAAAAAAAAAAACATGAATGTTCACATAATTGGCTCGATACTTCGGCTTTTGCTTTTCTCTTAAGAGATTGTTGGAGTCGCATCAAATTTTCCTCAGTTGAGAAACCGCATTCTTGTGTCGATTGTTCGAACATTCTTTTAAATAGCGGTCATTCTTCTGGTTCGCCAGTAAATACTGGAAGTGCATTTTAGATCTTCCGGGCAGATATTTGTCTATGATTAGAAACAGGTGGATATTCGAAGTTTGTGCCTGGTCCTAGCAAAGTGAAACCGGTTTGCTTTGCTTGTTCCACTTGCAGAGTATACTCAAGCGCTTGAGGATCTAGAGCCATGCTGGTAACTTGCTTTGTGACTTTGCCTACTTTGTCATTGAAATCTAATTCGGATTCATCCTCCGACATTTCGTCTTCTAACTCTTCTTGTCGTTCTAGAAGTTCCTGCTCTTTTTGTAAATTTGTCCGCTGCTCCTTCTATAATGCACGTTGGTCCAGCAAACGCATTTTTAAATTTCTCTGAGACGTGGAACTGCATCTTGATGTACACGACCTTCTATCTGATTCATCATCAGGTATATCTTTAACTGTGATCTCCCCTAGTAAACCTGGTACTGGGAGAGGAACTCCTTCAGCATCTACAAAACCCCCGTCAAAACTACTCGTATATACTTCTGCTTTAAGCTATCCCATTTAGAAAAAGCATAATGAACCACAGTTTTCCTCTTGTTTAACTTTGTGCATTTTTGGACGACTTCGCATTGCGCCATCAATTCTTTGTGAAGAACGTCAATTTTTCTTGCATTCTCAATTGAACAACCGTTACAAAACCATTTACTCAACTCCTCAGTCCGACTACTACTTAAATTTACACAAACAAAATGAAACCACCTTTTACATACCCTGTGCCTTGAGAAATGGGGAAGTTCGAAACTAATCCAAATCGAGAATGCAGGATGAACACGATTGATTTTATTTCTAGAAAATAACAATTTACAATATTATATGGCGATTATCTTAATATTCTTACCGCAGTTTGCACTTCTCCCATTCGCTTCAAGGTACAATTAAAGACAAAGTGAAGAAATTGTGATGTTTTAACAATGGGCGCGAACAAGAATAATGATGAGTAAGGAGTGCAAACTGAAGTTAAGTGAGACAACTAGACCGAGGTTTAAATTTAAATCTCCATGTAGATGGTGCTGGTGGCAATATAAAGAAGTTGTGTTCGTCATAAGAGACATAATTATTTGCTGTGCATTCTGCTACATCCCCGGCCCCGTGAATCAACCAGATTCACCATCAACAACGTTCAGAATGGCCAACTTGGATACTGGACGGCACAATATTCCTGATTTCGTACGCACATAAGCTCGTCTTACTTGCCCGTCAGCTCCATAGTACACTCGCTCCACTCTTCCACGGCACCACTGCTTTTTAGGAACATTCACGTCGCAGATGAAGACTAGATCACCCTCCTTCAACGGCATCGTTTTTTTGGCACCACTTTGCTCGGCGTGTTAATGTAGGCAGGTACTCTAAGATCCAGCGCTTCCAGCTTCCGCAGCTGTCGAGCAATTCGCCATTGTTTTCGTAGAACACAGAACTTCTCCAGAGGTTCACCGGCACTTGGCGTTTGTGCGGTGTTGGTAGACCCGAGCAGAAAATGGTTGGGTGTCAGCGGCTCTTCCTGATCGATAGAAATCGGCAAGTGTGTCAGTGGTCGTGAATTCACGACATTCTCGGCTTCAATAATGAGGCATTGTAACGTATGCTCACGGGGAGCGATTTCCTTCAATGTGTGACACAGAACCTTCTTCACACACTGCACCATACGCTCCCATATGCCTCCTTCTGATGGATTGTTGGGGCAGTTGAACAACCATTCAACGCCCTTCGTTGAAACTTCGTCCTGGATACATTCGCAGTCGAAGACATCTGCAAACCGTTTCGCTTGGTGATCAGCGCCAACAAAATGTTTGCCGTTGTCACTGCGTATGCGCAGTGGTACTCCACGGCGGTTCATAAAATTCCGCATGACCACGATGCAGGCGTCCGTCGATAAATCACTGGCGATTTCTAGATGAATGGCGCGCACAACAAGACATGTGAATAATGCCACCCACCGCTTTTCGGTTCGACGGCCAACTGTGACTGTGAGTGGGCCGAAGTAATCCAGACCAGTATACGAAAACGGTCTCACATATGGCGTTAAACGGTCCTCCGGAAGCGGTCCCATTATCGGCGTTACAGGTAGAGCATGAGCTATTTTTCACTTTGCACAGTTTGCAATCATCTTGCGCATTACTTGCCTCAGACGCGGGATCCAATATTTGCGCCGAACTTCACAAATTGTAGTCTCAAGGTTTTGATGCTTCATGAGGCAATGGTGATGAAACACAACCAATTGCGTCAGCTTGTGATCAGCGGGCAATATGACTGGGCGCCTCGTCGTATATGGTAACCAGCCGGCTGTATCTATGCGACCATTGACACGAAGCACACCTTTGTCATCTTTGTATGGCACAAGTTTATAAATCGCACTCCCTTTGGATATGTTTTGACCGCTATCGATTTGACGAATCTCTGCAGCGTAGGATTCACCTTGAGCTTGGCGACACAGAATGGCTTCTGCCGCATTAAGCTCTTCAACAGTCAGACTAACGGATACACCCATGAGACTCCTTTTATGACAGCGGTTAAGAAATCGAATGACCCATCCAAACGTTCGTTTCAGGTGCATGAAAGAAGAAAAGTCGTTAAAGGCAATAAAACTTTTACTCACAGCTAGTAAGCTAAACTTCAAGGGTGGCGACGGTGTAGAGGTTAGTGTGTTGGCTTGTGACCCGTGCGGTGCAGTTTCAATCCCCATGTGGAACAACAACATACGCCACCCATTCACATGCCTCTATACCAAAAGGAGGATTTCTGCCTAGTAGTACAATGGACCGTTACCGAGTCTGAGTGCTCTGGGATTTGGATTTCCTTTTTTAAAAAGAATAAAAAAAAAAAAAAAAAAAAAAGCTAAACTTCGGACGAAGTTCTTCTTCATCATCTTCGCTTTGGCTGTTAGGCAGGATCAACAGACCATAGTTCCTCATTTTCCAGCAGAAACTCTGGACTTCGCAACCATCGGGATGAAGGACTGAAGTCGATTCGATAATTTGATCGAGTGGCCTCATCAGCGACGTTATCCTTTGTAGATATCCAATTCCAGTTGGATATCTTAGAAGAGGCTAAAATCTCGGCAATCCTGTGTGCTACGAATGGCTTGTATCGGCGATTCTTGGAACCAATCCACCTGATCACGGTCTTAGAATCACTCCACAGAAGGCACCTACGGATGTCGAAAGAGTGCTCTTTGATGATGGTCTGCATAAGGCGTGTTCCCAGGACGGCAGCTTGGAGTTCAAGGCGTGGTATGGTCATCGGCTTTAACGGCGCGCATTCGGTCTTGGCACACACAAATGCGAGTGCTACTCTTCCGTTGGCACTGACGGATCTCCAGTATGCTACCGCAGCGAAGGCGTCTTCACTAGCATCGGAGAAGATATGTGGCTGGAGGTTCTCCGGCGTTGAGTTGACAAAATAGTGGCGTGGAATCTGGAAGTCGACGACTCGGTTCATATTCTGATACCACTTAAGCCACGCCGCGTTGATATCGGTGGGCAGAGGCTCGTCCCAACGTATGTCGTGCCGCCAAACTTCTCGCATCAAAAGTTTTGCTCCAACCAGGAAAAGACACAAAAAACCCATTGGGTCAAATACTGACATGACAATGCTCAGTAATTCTCTTTTGCTAGGACATCTACTCCCATCAATGATCTTTGCATCAACACGATGGAATTTCAACTGGAATCTGAACGTGTCGCTTACCGGCTGCCAGTACATTCCCAGCACTTTCTCCGTTGATAGGCTATCCTCAATTGAACGCTTGATCCCAGTTGCTGTTGTTTCCAATTCACCACACAAAGCGTTTACCACATCAGGTGAATTTGATATAAACCCTCGCAGCTCAAACCCTGCATCGCTGTGGATATCTCGTACCTGCTTTGCAACACGAATGGCTTCCTTTTTCGACAGGAGGCTGTCTACGAAATCGTCGACATAGTGGTGCTCAAGGATGGCATTGACTGCTCGATCATTACGGTTACCGTGTTCCAAGGCATTCACGGTCTTGACATGTTGAGCTGCGCATGGCGAACAAGCAGCTCCAAATGTCATTACTGACATTTCGTAGACGTCTGGTTGACGGTCAGAGTTGCCATCACGCCAGAGAAACCTCTGCGAGCACCTGTCCTCTGGACAAATGCGAACTTGGTGGAACATCTCGCGTATATCTCCACAAACGGCGACGGCTCCCACTCGGAAGTTGAACAGGACTGACGGCATCGGCTTGTGCTGCTGAGGTCCCTTCAGCAGACACGAATTCAGTGAAATCCCTTCAACTTTGGCGGCGGCATCAAAGACCAGGCGTAGCTTGCCTGGTTTGTTGGGATTCACTACGGCAAAGTGTGGCAGGTACCAAGTTCTTGGTTCAAAGATGGCGGCTTCTGCTGGCTGCAGCTTTCGGGCAAAATTCTTGGTGACATAAGATCGGATTATCTCATTGTAGGCGGCGGCAAAGGAGACATCACGTTTCATCTTATACTCAATTCCAGACAACCTCCTCTTAGCGGGTAACTGTATATTGTCGCTCTTCCACAAGAGTCCGGTCTGGAATCGGCCGTTGACTTTTATGGTAGCAGCTTGCAAGATACTCCGGGCACGGACATCGGCTTCCGTCTCCACATGTGGTGCTGGCCGCACACCAAAACTCTCTGCATCAAAATAATCTGCTACCATCTCGTGAAGGTCCTCATCGTGTGAGACATCCTCTTTCATGGAATTCGTGAACAGGCAAGGAGACGTTACTGGCTTGTTTCCCTTCGTTGGGCCAAATATTACCCATCCTAACTCAGTGTTAACAGCATACGGGCCTCCGTCCTTTAGCTGAACTGCTTCAGAAGGCAGACCCAAATGGCAATGATCAATGCCGATGAGCAGTTTTCGGGAGATGTTAAAATAGGGTTTCATTGGAAACCATTTAAGGTGGCTGGCATTCCCACGAAGGTCACTTTCACATAGGCTTTGTGTCGTCAGTTCAAGATTGGATATACCATAAACGTTGTTCAGTTTGTGTTTCTTCTTCATGTTGGCCCCACTTACATGCACGTTAACGACCGTCGCTTGCTGCTGAGTAGCTCTTCCTTCAAACCATTGAAGACTCAGCCGATGTTGTTGACCTTCCAGGCCAAGTTCTTCAATGAGGGCGCTCTCCATCATCGTTATTGATGAACCTTCGTCCAACAATGCGTACGTATTAACTCGCTTCTTGGGTCCATGCAAAGTAACTGGCAGCACCCTAAACAACAGGTTAGAATTCTGAGCTGGTCAGGTTGTGCAGCTTAGAACGGCTTCCTCCAAGGTTGATTCTCGTGGCTTCTCGATCTGCGATGATTGGTTTTCAGCGACGAAGTTTCCTGATTCATGAAGCGACTTGTGGTGACTTCTACCGCATCCATGCACCCCACATGACTTACGACGACGGCAGTTGCGTGTTAAGTGCCCCATTTCAAGGCAGGTGAAACACAAACGATGACGCTTCACTTCAGTGCATCTTTCACGTACGGTAGAGTCAAGAAACTGGCTGCATTCCACAATCTTATGTCGACCCTGGCATATTGGGCACCTGAACGTATCAACTCGCTGACCTTCTGCTGCATGAAGTACTGCACGTCGCTTTGGTTCAGAAGTGGTGCGGATATTATCCTGAACTGTTCAAATCAAACTTTCTACTGCACTCAACCAGTTGCTGAAGTCAATTACAGTAGCATACGGTTGTATTGACGAAGCATATGCAGCCCACTCGATCCTCTTGTTCATAGGCAGCTTAGACACGAGCTCTGCCAGTAGAGTAGGGTTAGATGAATGCTGTTGACCATTAACGGACTGTAAAAACACGGCAAGGTTCTTCGCTTTTGTGGCAAAGGGAATCAACTTTTCGATTGAAGCTTCCGTAATTGCCATTATCAGCTGCTCCGGGCGACCGAAGCTAAACCGCAGCTGTTCAATCACTGCACTCACGTTGTCCGGATGAATCATCAAACATTTTACAACCTTTCGCGCATCCCCTTTTAAACACTTATGTAGGCGCATGCTGTTCTCCAGATTGGTGTAGTTGTACGCTGCAGTTGACTCAGCATACGCGGTCGAGAACATTGGCCAGTCTTCCGGGTCACCACAGAATTCAGTTAGGTCCTGTAGTTTCCGAGGAACAGTGAACGAAGCTTGCGATAAGCAGTTGCTGCTTCCAATACGAGTCGGTCCTAGTTCAGATGCTTGGCGATGTGGATAAAACCAGGTGGCGTTATTTGCGGCTGATCTCAAATTTACTGGGATACCGGTAGATGTGATGCAGTTATTCGTAAAATGTGGTGCAAGCTCAGTTGTCGGAAATAGCGGGTTAGTGGTTGGCAATGATACTGTTGATTGTGCCGCTACATGGCTGTGTGCACCGGTACCTACAGCTGAACAGGTTGAAACAGCAGATACAGACGATAATGGTGGAGTAAACTGCACAATCGGCGGCACAATTGAATATGTCGGCACTGACACATTATTGGTTTGCAGTGCTTCCTTTAAGGTCTGGCACTCCAAATCACGTTCACTCAATTTCATTTGGATGGTTCGAAGTTCACTTCGTAAAATGTTGACTTGGCTCTGTATGGATTCAAGCAGGTTTTGTTGCTGAGCTGCATCGGCAATAGCAGCATTTGACGGGGATATTGCTCTCGTTACAGGAACACTGGCGATGGAAGCAGTCGTTGAAATAGTGGCAG
The DNA here is from genome assembly GCA_949715645.1 of Portevinia maculata. Taxonomy (NCBI): domain Eukaryota; kingdom Metazoa; phylum Arthropoda; class Insecta; order Diptera; family Syrphidae; genus Portevinia; species Portevinia maculata. The sequence continues at coordinate 210,379,683 of OX454525.1, read as the reverse complement.
ATACATCTGTAACTGGTGCCATGAACGTTAACGCAGTCGTTGATGCGGCGATGTCACAATCACTGACGCTGACTTTTTCTGCTTCCATATTAATAATACGAGATATAATTTCTGTATGTTGCGGGTGAAGACGTGGGCTCTTTCTTGGCGGTGTACGTTGCATACCTTTCGATTGCGATGGCTGCATTCAATCGCCCTGCAAAATGGTGGTTCGCAATTCCAATGCAGTCCACGGCGGCGCAATTACAATATGCGAAATAAAAATGTGTGCCTTGAGAAATGGGGAAGTTCGAAACTAATCCAAATCGAGAATGCAGGATGAACACGATTGATTTTTGTTGAAAAATCCACAATTACTTTCTTAGTTTCTCTTAATTGCATTCTCTTTTACTTACACTAACATGTATAGAAACTGTATAAATACGTAGAGTAGATCAAATGACAAGTCAGTCAATTTTCATCGCCTTAATTGTACCTACGAACTGTTTTTTTAAGTCATACGGCTAATAAAGAATATTCCTTTAAATTTCGGTCTGCTCGTTTTCCATTATTTTTCACATTTTGGTGCCGAAACCCGGGAACACGAGACGAAATATTTTAAAGATAATGGAAATATTAATGCGTGGTACTTTAAGAACCTCGTTGACTAAGATTGTGAAAGCGTCGTCAGATTTTTTGGATACGCAGTGTCGGTTGAGTGGCGATAACGCAAATCGGTTTGAAGATTTTGAAGAGGAGCTTGTCACTTTTATTGAACGCTTAACGTCGGTTCATGGAAAACTTCAGGCGGCAGACAGAGAACTAATCAGCAAGAACCTAATCAAGGCTGAAGAACAGGAAAGAGAATTGGAGAAAATGGCTGAGTACGACGACACCGCAGTGGGTAATTTAGCGAAGCTTAACAACCGTCTTCGGAAGCTACGATCAATGCAGAACCCCCTTTCAAATCCTCCTGGTAATATCACTGCAAACTATTCCCTTTCATTAAATGCACAGCCCCACAAAAGCAACATACGTTTACCTAAGCTGCAGTTGAAAAAGTTCGACGGTAATATGCGCGAATGGATGCCCTTTTGGGATCAATTCAGCAGCGCCGTCCATCAAAATGAACAATTGTCTGCTGCAGAAAAATTCAATTATCTCGAGGATGTTCTGAGTGGAGCGGCAAAGAAAGTTGTAGCAGGTTTCACAGCTACTTCATCGTGCTACGATGCAGCAATTGCATTGTTGTTGGAGCAATATGGTGACACTGAAAAACTTATAGACGCTCATATTCAAAAATTGATATCTCTCAGTCCAGTTGCGGTAAAAACGGATGTTGTAAGCTTGAGAAACCTATACAACAACATTTCCACTTCTCTACGGCGCTGTTAGCGACTTCAGGTACCTTCTCAGCGATATGACGTCATGTTAAAATCAATTCTCTTACGTTGTCTGCCACCAGAATTGCGTGTAGATTATCACAGGAGAAATGAGCCGAGCAGTGATGTAGCAGAAGATACTAACCGAAACGGTGACGATGAGGATCTCGATGCCAGCAGTTCTATTTATAGCGCACAAGATAAGGGTGTCAACAGCATTTTGCGCTTTCTTAGGAAGGAGGTGGAGGCACTAGAGAGAAGTAGAGTCACACCAGCACGTACACATTCAAAGCCATCGACATCAACAGCTGCGAGTCTCATCGGAGCCAACGTAGAGGAAGAGGAAAAAAGTTTTTTCTGCGATTTTGCAGCACACAATGCACGGGAGTGTGAAGCAATGCCAGTGCAACAAAAAAAAAGATAGACTTCGAAGGGACAACCGTTGTTTCCGCTGTGCAAAGCGGGGACACATGTCAAAGAAATGTCGTAGTGTTCGATTTCTTAACTGTGCGAAGTGCAGTGGCAAACACTTATCGTCGTTGTGCGAGAAAAAGAAGGTAGAAACGGAAGAAGCAGAGCCAGAGAATAATCTTTCTCTGTGTGTGCAGAATTCGTTAGGCTGTGTTTTCTTAAAAACGGCAATTTGCATTGCGGTTGGGAGCAAGACGGAGAATAGAATCTTGCACGTGGTGATTGATGGAGGTAGTCAATTGAGTTTTTTAAAAGAGAGTGTCGCGCAGAAATTAAATCTCTTAGACAACTACAAAACCGTGCAATTGTCAGTTTTTCCCTTCGGATGTAAACAAAAGGCCCCCTCCAAAACATTCAAGAAAGTTAAATTGTCAGTGCAAAGTCAATACGCCGAAAATACAATTCATCTAGAAGTGCTAATTGTTCCTGACATATGTGCCGATGTGCTTAGTGTGCCTGACCCCCTCTGCAAATCTTTATGTGGTTTAAAGTTAGCTGACTGTGTCATCACTAATCTTGACGTTAAGGAGGGCATAAGTGTTTTGATCGGCGCAGATAATTATTGGTCTATTTTTTTTTTTTTTTTTTTTGTCGGGGTGTGTGAGACTTTCTACACTGGATCACTCAGACTCAATACTGGTCCATTGTACTACCAGGCAGACACACCACATTTTACTGTGGGAATTTACTCGTTTTCTAAGAAAAACGAGAAGGCGCTTCAATGATAAGGAGCTTAGGTTTACAGCACTCACCATATCCGCACCAAATACCTGCCACCCGATACGAGCAAAAGCAGGACAATCACAGAGGAAATGTTCCGCAGTGTCGTCGCTTTCTCCACAGGCTTCGCAGTTGGTGGTGTCGCTTAGGCCTAGCACCTTAAGGTGTTTGGAAAAAGCGTAGTGTCCCGTAAGAACGCCAGTAGTCTGTCTGCAGTCTTTTCTGTTGAGAGACAACAAGAATGCCGCGGATTTCCCACAGACGTCGGGGAGCATTTGCTTAGTCTGTCTGCACCCTTGAGAGTTATGCCAACGGCGATTGTGTTCATAGGAAACCCAACCGTCAATGGAAGCCCTAACCGAGGACGCAGGCAGACAGATCGCTGGTTCAGGTCCTGAGAGGTCCCCCTCTGAGCCTTGTCTAGTAAGTTCATCGGAGATCTCATTTCCCGTGATCCCGTTATGACCGGGGACCCAGACAAGTTTAAGTGAATTCAGCCTTCCGACCGAATTCAGAGATATATTGCATTCACGTACTATTTTGGAGGTAGTTAAGGGTTTGAGTAAGGCCTTAAGCGCAGCCTGACTGTCGCTACAGACGCAGATACTTCGCCCCTCCACCTGTTCCTCGTAACATAGTCCATGGCCATTAGGATAGCATAAGTCTCTGTTTGGAAGACTGACGCATATTTGCCTAACGGAAAGAAAAGTCTAACGTTATCGCTCTCCACGAAGACACCAGCACCAGATCCTTGATCGGTTTTGGAGCCATCCGTGAAGATTCGACTGCATTCCCTTCCAGGTTCAGAGTCCGGCCAGAGCCAGTCCTGGACGCGAGGAAAGTCGACCTCGTATTTGCGCTTTATGGTGGATTTACACGGTCACACATTCCTAACATGTAAGATTAAAGGGATGCTAAATACTAAATATCCGTGTGACTGAAAGGGACAGCATTACCTAACATGCAAAAAAACGTGACACGTATTCAGGTCGGCCATCTTGTTTACGTGGTAGGAATTATGGGAAAGTTATGCATGTTGATATTTTTATAGCGATGGCTTACGAAATTTCGATTTCCTATAAAACAAAATGGGCGCTGCTATCATATGTTTTAGTCGCCATAATACATTTTTGACATTTCTCTGCTTCACATCGCCGATTGTACCTACTCAAGATGGAAAACACTATTAATACGGCAGCCTTTACGAGATCCATGTTTTTATTTATTTTTTTAATTCTACTACAACAAAACCGATGAAAATAAATTTGTTTGTTTACATGTGATCTGTCAAATCTCCATAATAATGTTATAGCAAGTTAAAGTAAGTGATCTCACTCTTACACCTTATTAGCATTGACTGCGGATAAACGGATCTCTCTTTTCGGTTTTGTTGCAAAAATGCGCGTGCGTGATGGTGTAAATCCACCATTAGCCGAAGTTCCGGTGTCATCGCATCAGACGGCATATCCATAAGACAGGAGTCGAAGGACAACCGTTGCGCAAGTTCATCAAAACTCCAGTGCGAGTTATACCAAAAGCCACCTCTTGTAAGACGTGAGATAGCCTTGATTGTACAGCCCATGATGTAAACATCAAGGTGCGGAAGGTTCAATAGTGCATCTAGGCCGGAGCCAGGCGTGCTGGGGAAGGCCCCCGTGCAGCCGAGACATACCTGCCTTTGGAGTTTGGCAAAAGCAGCAGTGACGTATTTACGTGAAAGCTTATTCCACCAAACAACCGATGCGTATGCTATAAATGGTCTTATCATAGCCGTATAAATCCATAGGACTCTTTTCGGTGATAAGCCCCATGTCTTGCCGAAAATGCATTTGCACCGCCAGAAAACAGACAGCGCCTTGGCAGTCTTCAGCTCAACATGTTTGGACCAAAGAAGTTTGCTATCCAGGATGACTCCCAGATACTTTGCTTCATTGGAGAGTTGGATTGTGACGCCTTTTAGCACTGGCTGAGTCAAACCGACCAGCTTCCTCCTTCTCGTAAAGAGAACAACCTCAGTTTTAAGAGGATTGACCGAGAGCCCATTCCTAGTGCACCATTCGTCGATCACGTCAAGGGCCGCCTGCGCCTTGGCGCATACAGTCGCTAGGCATGATCCAACAGAAAGCACGGCAACATCATCCGCGTACGCCTGAGCGTAAATATTAGAACTGTTGAGTGCGTTCAACAGAGAGTCGACCAGCATACACCACAGCAGTGGAGACAGGACGCCGCTTTGCGGGCAGCCTCTGTTTACCCACGCCATAACATAGCGGCCACAATCCGCATCCGCAACCAACGTTCTATTCATTAGCATTGGTTTAATCCACAACACCAATGGTTCGTCTACGCCGTGTTGTCTGGCGGAGCTGCACATGCTATCAAAAGTCGCATTGTCAAAAGCACCCTCAATATCGATGAAAATGCCCATCGCGTATTCTTTTCTGTCAAGCGCGCCCTCAATTCTACCAACTAGATTTTGGAGCGCAGTCTCGCAGGATTTTCCGCGTTGATAGGCATGTTGCATCTGAGATAGTGGGTGCAATCGCAAAGCAGTTTTGCGCACGTGAAGCTCGACCAGCCTTTCCATGCTTTTCAGCAAGAAGGAAGTCAGACTTATTGGTCTAAAGCTCTTGGCGAGTGAGTAGTCACTTCTGCCAATTTTAGGTATAAATGCCACTCTAACTGTACGCCAGGGTGTTGGAATGTATGCCAGTGCTAGGACAGTGATGAGGATTTTCTTCATAGTCGGTAGCAACTGGTGTGTACATTGCTGCAGCATGGCTGGGTATATTCCGTCCGTACCAGGTGACTTGAAGCCGTCAAAAGACGCAAAAGCATATTTAATGGCCTCGTCCGTTACCACGGCCTTCGCAATATACCAGCTACCCCGAGTTGTTTGTCTTGGCTCACTCATAGTCTCGGTAATCGGGGCTGGTTGTGAACCAATTGTAATCTGGTTACCCGGAAAGTGAGACTCCAGCAGATAACTAAGAGTTTCCGCTTTCGTCTCAGTGAAGGTGCCATCAAGTTTTCTAAGTGAGTCCAGTTTGGCTGGTTTGCCCTTTTTCAGAACTTTAACCAACCTACTAGTTTCACCCAGCGTTTCAATCTTTTCGCAGAAATTCTTATAAGAAGCACTTTTCGATACCCGAATTAGCCTCTTATATTCCTTCTGCTTCGATCGGTAGAGATTCCAGTCTGTCTCCAAATCAGTCTTGAGTGACCTATTTAGAAGCTTTCTAGCTTCTCTACGAATTCTTTGCAGTTCCGAGCTCCACCAGGGAACCGGTGTTCTGCCAGGTGGTTTGCTTACTGGGCACGTCAGTTCAAAACAGCTAGTAATGGCACTATTCAGGTCTTGAACAGCCTCCTCTACCTTTTGTCTCGTCCTGAGTTTGGTTGGAGTTTTGAGAGTTTTCCCTAATTCCTCCCTGAAGCGTATCCAGTTGATTTTTCTCGGATTCCTCCTCTCCTGCAAAGTTATGGCTTCGCATCCGATTTGGAATTCGATATATCTATGGTCTGAGAGGGACACCTCCGAAGAGACCCTCCAGTTAGTAACCGCCTTAAAGTATCTATTTGATAAAGTTAGGTCGATCACTTCCTGTCTTCTTGACGTCACAAAAGTTGGTTGCGAGCCAACATTGTTGATAGTAAGATCAGATGATAGAATGAAATCCAGGAGATGGTTTCCTCGCATGTTGCATTTGCTGCTGCGCCAAACAGTGTTTTGTGGCATCACATCATATAACTAGGCCCATCTTCCTGGTGTCGCAATAGTCAATGAGTCAATGAGTTCAGGTGATGGAGGCACTACCGAATCATAGGGGAGATAAGCTGACGCCACGACGAAGGTCTTCCAATTTCCATTCGTTTCGTAGCTAATGGCTGCAGCAACCAAATCTTGGCCACAAAATTGTCCAAGCTTAGTCGCTGAGAGAAGTTTCGACACAGCAAGACAAGCCCTTGGTCTCTCGGACCGCTCGTCACAGAGTATCGTAGTGCCACGGACACCTCCAAGGCCACAGATGCGATTTTTCCACACTCATGGCTTCTGTATGGATGTTATGTGGGCTTTTGTATTCAACACAGAAAGCTTCTTACTGATGATTGCAGTAGCAGCCTTGGAGTGTTGAAGGTTAATCTGAGTAAATCCAATCATTGGAAATACATCAGCTGGAAGTGTTCTAGTGGAAGGGCACGCAGAAGGTGCGCGCGCAGTTCCACCGACAGGAGTGCTTGAGGTCTTCTTCCTCCGTTTTTTCCTGTTCGAGCTATTGGAAGGGGAGGCAGCGTTGGTTTCAGTCAGCTGGCTGGTTTCGGTTGGGGTAACCTCTGCCGACCTGCATCTCTTTGCCGTCGCCGCCGGGAAAGTGCCGTTCTCAGCGCTTGCGCCTTCAACTGGCGGTGCAGTTTCTTTGCGCCGCACGATAGCCGCCTTTCTCCTTTTCCTCTTTCGCTGGCTCTTAGATGGACGCTGACCAGTGGACGCCGCCTCTGTGGCCCGTTTCACCTGTTCGGTTTCACAGGCCTCGTCGGCAGCATCGCACCTATCGGGTGTCTGTCTATTGGTCTGAAGATTAAGCGTATCAGGTTGAACCTCTCCGCCACTTTCTCCATTTTTCCAGCCCAGTCTACCGAACGTGTCGGAGATAGAGCTGCAGGAATCTTCGGAAGCAAACCTTTTCACAACTCGAAGGTCAACGTCTGTACAGGCGGGGAGTATAAGTATGTCGGTTGGGGCCTCCAGAATCCGTGCCCCGACCGTGGTCGAAAAGACCACGGGTGGATTTTCGCCCATGCGAGTTCCACCTGGAGTAGTTATATCTTTTAGCTGTTCCTGCATACTTGTTTTTGGTTTGGTTCGCGATAGAGCTTTGACGGTGTATAAAACGACGCTATAACCATAAAATCTCGGTTCACGAACGTATCGTACCGAGGTCCCCCTATCCACCACCGGGGGACGCGCCTGGTAGGTAACCAACCCGCAGGATTATTGGTCTATAGTGACAGGGAAACAACAGCGTTTGTTTGAACGTTTGCGAGCGGTGGACACTGTGTTTGGGTGGAGGCTTCAGGGAGCTCATCCAGCCGAAGCGAGTGCGGCAAGCAGGAACCTAGTCCAATCCCTATTTGTCGGCAATGTTTGTTGTACCAGTGTGCAGGAGTTTTCCTCTCTGTGGGCGTTAGAGTCCATTGGTATCCTAGGGGAAGAAACTGAGAAAGAACGTGAAACCGAGAAGATGACGAAAAAATACATCAATCGAGTCGGCTGCCGCTATGATGCCAGTTTACCGTGGAAGCAGCCCAATGTTGTGTTGTGTGACAACAAAAATACAGCGGTGAGTCGTCTTAATAGTTTGCTTCGTCGCCTTTTCAGAGACTTCAATAAGCTGCAAGAATACAATAACATCATTCAGCAGATGCTTGCTGATGGCATCATTGAGCTTGTCCCACAATCATCTTCGCCAGGACGAACATTTTACCTTCCCCATCGTCCTGTTATCAAGGAGGGCAGCACGACGACTAAGATGAGAATATTGTTCGACGCTTCTAGTAAGGCCGAGGATGGCCTCTCCCTCAACGATCAGCTGCTTACCGGTGCGAATGTGCTTCCTGACGTTTTAAAAATTCTACAGTGTAGAGCATCAACGAATGGACGAGGAGGGGGTTCTACAGATTCTGCAGAATTTGTGCAGAAAGAAAACACAAATGTAAATAATATAAAAGTTGACTCTTTATTCGACTACTTAACACGCTCAAATTATCTTAGCAGAGGCTGAGGTACTCTACCGTACTGCTTTGATTCTCAAGCTAGAGTGTTCATTCTTTCAGTTTTGCTCGTGCTTTTTATACTCTCACTAGTGAGCTGTCTACATGCTAGAAGAGCTTTACATAATTAGGAGGAGCTTTCAAGAATTTGCTAGAAGAGCTTTATATAACTGACAAGAGCTTTTTTAATTACAGCATTGCCAGCATTGTAAAATAATTCATATGGCATTGCCAGAAGGGCTTAAATTTACAAATTTATTTATTTATTTTTTGTTTACTTTTTTTTTTTTTGAAGAAATATTTGTATGTAGTTGTTACAGTCTCCCCCTCTGGAACTTCAGTCGTCTCGATGAGGTGACAGGTCTTACTGGGGCTTCTGGGGTCGTCCTCTTCTTCGCAGCATCCGGATCGGTCTGGAGGTGTCCTTGGCTGACTGGGAACATTTAGTTAAGGCGGAGACGTGGTATGTCCCCACTGGTACTGAAAGGTCGTCTTTACTGGCAACCCTATATGTTGAGGCTCCGATCTTACCGATAACCACGTAGGGGCCATCTCTTCGGGGCACGAACTTTGATGTTATCTTTTTTGAGGCTTGACTTAGAACATGTGTAGTAACCAGAACCTCGTCTCCTTCATTAAACTCTGGCTGCGGTCTTCTCTTTTTGTCTACGTAAACTTTGTTTGTGTTGCCAGGAGTATACTCAATATCGATGTTATATGGCTGCAGCTGTAGTGCCCATCTAGCAAGTCTACCGGTTGGGGATTTGAGCATCATTAACCATCTTAAAGGCTGGTGATCGGTTAATAGGGTGATTTTTGTACCTTCAATGTAACCCCGAAATTTGTTTACTGCCCAGATGATAGCTAAAGCTTCTCTCTCTGTTGTGGAGTAATTCCTTTCGGCTTTTGTTAATAATCGCGAGATGTATTCGATAGGGTGTTCATCAGATCGCTCCCCCTGGACCAATACTGCCCCTATGGCATAGTTGCTTGCATCAGTTTTCAAAAAAAATGGTTTATCTTCACATACTTGCTGAAGTACGGGCGCTGTTATAAGTGATTCTTTTAGTTTCTTAAAAGCGGTTTTCTCCTCATTTCCCCATATCCAAGGGGCATTTTTCTTTGTAAGGTTGGAGAGAGGTTTTGATATCCCGGCAAAGTTTTCAACAAATCGCCGGTACCATGAACAGGTTTGTAAAAATGAAAGAACTTCTTTCACGTTTCTTGGTTCTGGTCGGGTTGCTATAGCCGATGTTTTTTCTGGCTCTACCTCTATTCCATTACTGGTAATGAGGTGGCCTAGGTTCTTCACTTTCGCGCAGCAGAATTTTGATTTCTCTCTATTCACTTTCAGTTTGAACTGTGACAGGCGTTTAAAGACTTTGTTGAGATGCTGACAATACTCGGTAAAACTGCTGGAACAAATAATCAAATCGTCCAGGTAGATTAACAACCACATGCCGTCAACAACGAGGCCGGCCCGAAATTTGTCCATTAACCTCATGAAGGTAGCCGGAGCGTTTCTCAGCCCAAATGGCATCCGTCTAAAGCAATAAACTCCAAATGGTGTGATGAAGGCTGTTTTCCCAACGTCGTGGTCTGCAACTTTTATCTGGTAATAACCAGATTGAAGGTCGAAGGTTGTCTTAAATTTCGTACTTTTTGTTGAGTGGATCGTATCATCAATTCTCGGTATAGGATATTGGTCTGGTATTGTTACCTTATTAAGGCCCCGGTAGTCGATGCAGACTCGAATTCCACCACTCTTTTTGGGTACGAGAACAACTGGAGCAGCCCATGGTGATTTGCATTCTTCTATTATGCCGCATGATAACAGTTTTTTGAGCTCGATTCTAAGCTGCTGTTTTCTTGTAAATGATAGCCTGTATGGCGTCGTAGCGATTGGGGGGTGGTTACCCGTGTTTATTTTATGTTTAGCGTAAGGGGTTGGCTCTGATAAAGATTCAAATAAGGAGCAGAATTCAACCAAAAGGTCGTTAATTTGTTCCTTCTCGGGGTCGCTCAGGTCCATTCCTTCATCTTCTCTGAGGGCTATGTCTATTGACATGATTTCAGTGAAGTACTCGTCAATATCCATGCACGTATCCTTTTCCAGCATTTTTGGAAAGAGGGTTGCTTTTTCTTTTCTCTCGGGTGTTACCTCATAACGTAGGGAATCCCTAAAAATTTTGTTTATTGCGTTTGGTGAGTACTCATTATTTGGGGTGGCTATCTTTTCCCAGGGGTGTGGGCCAAATCGTTCTTCGTCAGAAATCGTTGGTACCATCGGATCCTGTAAAGCATGCGTTGCTGAGACCTGTTGGATTCTTTTGGGTGTATCTCTAAGAGGAGAGATTGGTTGTATTGCCTTGAACCAGTTGTTGAAACTCTTGACATCTCGTTCCATTACTGCTGTTGGTGATACAATCGTGTGTGCAGTGTCAAAGAAATCAAAAGTTTTCTTGGGTTGATCTTGAAAATACCAACATCTCTGACCTAAATTTAGAACAACGCCATTCTCCTCGAGGAAGTCAATGCCGATGAGGGTTCTATTTTCTTTTGCGTTGGGGAGCGCGATAAATGTAATTGGCCTTATCCGGTTCCCAAATATAATCGTTGTGGAGGCCATGCATATTTCGCTGTGCTGTATACTTCCATCGGCCAGGCTTACATCCGCATTTAACTGCCTAAATTTGGTTCCATTTCGCAGAAGGTGTTCAAAAATGTGACGACCCGCTACGCTGGTTCGTGCTGCAGTATCAATGTATGCGATGCCATTTTCGCCATGTGACATAATGGGTATGGTCGGTAAGTCATTACCGAGTGTATTTTTAATAAGGTTGAATGACACTCTTTGGGGCCCTTTTGGTAAATCTTTGCATGTAGGGCAATTAGATCTCAAAAACCCAGGAGCCTTGCATTTATAGCAAAATATACCTTGGCTGGAAGGCGATTTTACGAGGTTCTCTGCTTCCGTTTTCTGTTTTTTCCTACATTCGGAAATTGCGTGGCCTACATGGTTACAAAAATTACAACGTAGCTTGGTTTCCGGTTTTCCAGGCTTTTCTGAATTCTTTTCAGCCATACTGTGCTCCACTGCTCTAGCTTTGTCAATCAATTCTTGGAAGGTTGCGATGCCTTCACGTGGAGCGCCGTCTCTGATGTTTATGTGGAGTAGCCCGTAAACTAGATCCAGCATCATGGTTTCTGTTGGTTTGGGGTCAGGTAATTGAGAAAACAGGGCTCTTTTTTTTCTTATAAAGTCATCCGTACTTTCCTTAATTTGTTGCTTGCTCTCAAAAATTTCCTGGTAGACTCTGTACGCAGGCTTAGTTGGTGCAAATGCATTTCTTATTAAAGAAAGAATATCTTGCCAGGTTTTCACTTCTGATTTTATGCCTTGCCACCAGCTTCGTGCATCACCTTCAAGAAGCAAAGGGAAACCCTTAATTGCATCTGCCTCGGGAATTTGTTCGATATCCTTATAGCAATTTATCGTAGCGATGAATTCTTCTACTTTAATTGCATCTCTTTCTCAACTAAAGCGGCTCGAACAGTTGCTAAAGCTTCCTGTTCGCCTCTGCTGCGCCATACATGTAGCGAGCAAACGCTGAACCTGTTCTTCAGTGAAGGTGGCCATATGCGTGTACTTCTTCCTGGCTCCGTGTTTCCTTCTGCTGACAAAACTCTGCCTCAAGGTGGGCGCCAATGTAGAGCATCAACGAAGGGCCGAGGAGGGGGTTCTACAGATTCTGCAGAATTTGTGCAGAAAGAAAACACAAATGTAAATAATATAAAAGTTGACTCTTTATTCGACTACTTAACACGCTCAAATTATCTTAGCAGAGGCTGAGGTACTCTACCGTACTGCTTTGATTCTCAAGCTAGAGTGTTCATTCTTTCAGTTTTGCTCGTGCTTTTTATACTCTCACTAGTGAGCTGTCTACATGCTAGAAGAGCTTTACATAATTAGGAGGAGCTTTCAAGAATTTGCTAGAAGAGTTTTATATAACTGACAAGAGCTTTTTTAATTACAGCATTGCCAGCATTGTAAAATAATTCATATGGCATTGCCAGAAGGGCTTAAATTTACAAATTTATTTATTTATTTTTTGTTTACTTTTTTTTTTTTTGAACAAATATTTGTATGTAGTTGTTACAACAGAACTTTCGCTTCGGAAAAGTGGGTCTTGTGGCAGATATCGAGAAGGCGTTTCTGCAAATACGGTTATGCGACGCTGACAGAGATGCCCACCGGTTTCTTTGGCCTTTGAATCCACCGGATAGCACATCCACTTTCAAGTACCAGGAGTTCCGCATGACCAGAGTCACCTTTGGTGTCCGTAGCAGTCCGTTTCTGCTGACTGCCACAATCCATCATCACTTGGCTCAGGAAAAAGAAAGGCTGCCGGTAGTTTGCAACATTCTGAAAAACTGCTTTTATATGGACGATCTACTTATCAGCGTGAATTCCGAGGAGGAACGCAAGCAAGTTTGGCGATAGGCTACTGAGGTCATGCGCTCAGCCTCTATGAACCTTAGAAAGTGGAATTCGAATAGCTCCTCTGTTAGAGCTGCCATCACTTCCGGAGAATTACCAATGCAGCAAAAGGTCCTAGGTCTTACTTGGATGGTCTTCAGCGACGAATTGCCCGTGCCGCTACAGTCGGCCAAGAATTTTATCGAGCTAAATTCATTTTGGGGAAGCAAGCGTAACATTTTGTCAACACTAGCTCGTATATACGACCCCTTGGGAATCATTAGTCCAACGATCATAAAGCTCAAGATACTGTTCCAAGCAACATGGAAAAGGAAGTTGGGATGGGACACAAGTTTGCCAGATGATTTGGTGACGGACTGGAGAGACTGCATCCAAAGTTTATTGCAGCTACAAGATATGACCGTGCCAAGATCAGTTTTGCAGACAACGTCCATTTACGAAGATCCAGTGCCACATATTTGCAGATGCTAGCCTGCGAGCCTACGGAGCCGTTGCCTACGTAAGAGTTCTCAATTCGAAAGGGCAGATTGTAGTTTCCCTTTTGTGTTCCAAGAGCCGAGTATCACCTATCAGAATAGATGGAAGTGAGGAGCTCACTCTCCCCAAGTTAGAGCTTACTGCTGCGCTGATCACTGCCCGATTTTGCAAATACTTGAAGAGTTCGCTTAAGATTCCCATTGAAGACTACCTGTTATGGACCGACTCAAAGATTACCCTCAATTGGATTTACGGACAGCTGCAAAAATGGAATCCATACGTGCAAAGCAGAGTTGAGGAGATTCGTCGTCATACATCAGTTGCTGAATGGGGTCGTTGTTCGGGAAAAGATAACCCAGCTGATTTACTTACAAGAGGAATCACTGGGGACAAGCTGCAATCATCATTGATGTGGACCAGTGGACCCAGTTTTCTCAAAGCTGCTGATCTGGAGAGAACTGAGGACTCAGCGCTTATAAGCCTGCTATCAGAAGCTGAATGTTTTCAAGAAGATGTCCGTGACGAGAAAAAAGATGAATCCCTGGAGCCTATCGTGAGCTATGAAGGTTTTAGCTGCTGGTCAAAATTGCTAAGGGTTACCAGCTGGGCCTTGCGGTTCGTCTATCGCAACCGCAGATATGGGAATTTTTTGACGAGGAGAGAGCTGGATGATGCCGAAGTTTACTGGCTAAGGTACGTACACAGAACATATTTTACTATTGAATATTTTTCTTTGAAGAGAAATGACGTTTTGAGGTCGTCCTCTAAAATCCTCAAACTTAACCCATTCATTGACGAAATGCGGCTTCTCAGGTTGCGAGGTAGGCTACAACAGTTAGAGGAGAGCTTTGACCTCAAGCACCCTATTATTTTGCCGTCGGATCACCACATCACCTCTCTTATTGTTGACTACTTTCACCAACGATCGTTACACGCAAGAGTCGATACGCTTCTGGCCAAGATGAGAGAGCGTTTTTGGGTCATCAAGGGACGTCAGGTTATCAAGAAGCAAATCAAAAAATGCATCGTTTGCAAAAAGTTGTTTGGACAGCCTGCTTCTCAGCCGTTTGCACCACTACCGCTCCATCGAATCACGCTGGCTAGACCCTTCGACGATGTAGGCATCGATTTCGCTGGGCCTCTATTTTACGTAGCTGACGATGGGTCGACGATGCGAAAAGCATATTTGTTGCTATTCACCTGCGCTGCAGTGAGAGCTGTCCATATTGAATTGACTACGAGCATGTCCACGGATAGTTGCGTCATGGCCTTAAGACGTTTCATTGCGAGACGTGGTATACCATCCGCTATACATTCCGACAACGCGAAGTCCTTCCGCCGAGCCTCATTCGAGCTTAGGTGCGTGGCGGATATCCTACAAGCAGAAGCGCTCCCTGGGTTCCTAGCAGACCAAAGGATAAAGTGGAACTTTATCATAGAGCGAGCGCACTGGTTGGGCGGGTTTTGGGAGCGGATGATAAAGACCATCAAAAATATTCTTAAAGCAGTTATCGGTAAGGCCAAACTTAATTTTGATCAATTATGAACATTATTGACAGAGACGGAGGCTTTGGTGAATGAGCAGCCGCTTACGTACGTATCAGAGGATTCGCTTGGGTTGCACCCCCTTACACCAGCGAAATTTCTGCAATTGGGATCTACCAGCGTTAACCAAAACGAAGCCTTAGCAGCTGATGCTTCTAACTTGAGGGAGCTGTGGCAGCATCGCATGAAATACTTTGCTAAGATGGCAATAAGGTGGCGAACCGAATATATGCAGCAACTACGTTCCTTTCATTCATCTTATCCAAAGACATCTATAGAATTAAAGGTGGGCGACGTGGTTCTTTTGTACGATAGCGCGAAGCCACGCGTTCATTGGAAGATGGTCATCGTTGAACAGACCTTCGAAGGCCGAGACGGAAAGGTTCGGGCTTGCGAGGTGCGCCTTCCTGATAGACGTTTGTTGAGAAGACCTGTTCAGCTCCTGTATCCACTGGAGCTCAGCAATTCTCCCCGGGCCGCAAGATGTTGAAAAATCCACAATTACTTTCTTAGTTTCTCTTAATTGCATTCTCTTTTACTTACACTAATATGTATAGAAACTGTATAAATACGTAGAGTAGATCAAATGACAAGTCAGTCAATTTTCATCGCCTTAATTGGACCTACGAACTGTTTTTTAAGTCATACGGCTAATAAAGAATATTCCTTTAAATTTCGGTCTGCTCGTTTTCCATTATTTTTCACAATTTTATTTCTAGAAAATAACAGTTTACAATATTATATGGCGATTATCTTAATATTCTTACCGCAGTTTGCACTTCTCCCATTCGCTTCAAGGTACAATTAAAGACAAAGTGAAGAAATTGTGATGTTTTAACAAAGGGCGCGAACAAGAATAATGATGAGTAAGGAGTGCAAACTGAAGTTAAGTGAGACTAGACCGAGGTATAAATTTAAATCTCCATGTAGATGGTTCGTCATGAGAGACATAATTATTTGCTGGGCATTCTGCTACATACCCCATCACAGTAGATCATGTCCTCGTTGTATGGCTGCTCACATATGGTGCACTTCGCTGGACATCGTCGTCGCTGTCGTTGTGCTACTGTGCAAGACTGCTGTTGTTCGCTGTGCGATGGTTGATTGTTCTGTGTATTTTCTTGGAATTGGTTGCTGCTTTGATACATGGTTTCTTCTTGCTCGACTCGTTCAGTTGGCGAATGTATAATCGGCATATGTATATTTATCACTTTTAGAAATTTAAATGTAATTTTAAGAAATGTCACTACTTTTTGTGACCTAAGAATAGTTCAAAAACCGTTTTTTTTTAGCTTATAGACCAAGAGCCCGCAGTAATTTTTTGGTCTGAGAGGTAACCGAATGATATTTGCATATTGTGTAGCCTGAGTAGAGGGTGTATCGAAAATATTAGTCTGGCAGCAAATAGTGGCAGCCAATGCGTGTGACAGCGCGTTGAATATGCTTTTTTTTGCACAATAGTAATAATGAGTGTAACCAAATGAAATTTTCATAATACATAGAACATGCCCTCTTGAGCATGAAAATATCAGTCCAAGACTTTTTGCACGCAGCCAAGTCTGTGCCAGACGCGACCAAAGTCAGGCATCAAACCCATTTTGTAATATTTGACGTAACCGGATGAAATTTTTAACATGCATAGCGCATGCCCTCTTGAGCATGAAAATATCTGTCCAAGACTTTTTACACGCAGCCAAGTAAATGCCAGACGCGTCCAAAGTCATGCATCAAACCCATTTTGTAATATTGGACGTAACCGGATGAAATGTTCAACATACATACGGTTATTCACGACAATACTCCTTCTTAATTCTGGAACCTTTTTTTGGTAAAATTCGGTTTATTACAAATCCTCCATTGTAATAAAGCTTTCTGCTGCAAGTTTTTTTTTTTGTATTTGCCATTGACGTTGTCGAGAAGTACTCCATAGTCATAACCAAAAACGCCGTGATTGTGGTTTGTTTTATTTTGGAAATAAGTATGAAATTCACAATAAAATACGAAAACCAAAAATTTGAAGTGATTGAGACTTTTGAAGTATACAACAAACCTAAAATAAATTGAACTAAAAAAACATTTGTATGACACCGCAAAGTGAATTCTTGAGTGAAAGTTTACTTACTTAAAGTTTCATCTTTAAAATCATCCATTATAAAACATTAATTAATCTTGTTCTTCAGAGTAATACAAAACTCGTCGGGGTACGTCGGCGTCCAATGTAAAAACAGACAGTGAAGATATTTGTTTTATATGAATTAACTTGTCTAACGTTTCTTAAGAATTTATGGTGTTTGGCCAATCTCCATTCAGCTGGACTTCGGTTAGGTTAGGTAAGGTATTAGGTTAAGCAACAGACATACTAAATGAATGCGACCAATCAACTCGGATTGTTGATTTTTTTTGTTTATACCATCGTGTACACACACAATCTTTAAAATTTGTTCTGCTTTTAACCATTATACATAACATTAAAACTTTTTAAATAAAATTACGCAAAATGTCATTACCTCCAGCATTACTGAAGCGTCTGGCGTCACGTGGCCTGGTTAAGGCAGATGTAAATGAAAGTAAGTATCTGCTCAATTCTTGTCTTTCATCCAAAATAGTTTAATATTATTTTAGCATTGATAGAAAATAAAGCAGACGAGGTCTTGGAGAATGAAGAAATAATTGCCGAAGACTACGATGAAATTGAATATCCATCGCAGTACGATTCCTACGAACCCACACGAAGAATAGAGGAAAACTTCTGGATTGAACGCATGAAATTGCGAATAGGTGAAGCTAATCTATGCGGCTACAAGGGATGCCCAAATAAGTACAATATTTACCACAAATGCAATCTATACTGTGTAACACGTTGGGGCAATGGTGTTACAGAGCCAGACAAAGGCTATTTGAAGCGAAAAGCTCGTCTTTCAAAGAAGTATGGTCTACCAAAAGGATGGAAGGAGGTCTATGATTGTGGTTTGGGTTGCTTTTACTATTGGAACCCGGCAAATAACAACGTATCGTGGCTGCCACCATCTCATCCCGAGGCAACAATTACCAAAAGTGCAGCAGTCTTTCGGCGACAGTTGGAAGAAATAGCACCACTAGCTGGAGATGAAAACTCTGACAGTAAAATGGATACTGATGAAGGTTCGAAGTCCGCTGAAGAAGAAACAAACGTAATGCATCCACAATCGGCTTCTCAGCTCTTTTCCTCAAAAATTCAATCAGGTGGTCGTCCCAAAAATGATTTGAGAAGTCAACACTTGATGAAAAAGCACAGAAATCGAGATCTAGATAAGACTATTCGTCAGAAGGAGATAAGGCGTTTCAGAGGAAAGCTTTCAATAACAAACGACGATTCCAGAGATCCACTCCTCAAGTCAGCGCTGCCAAAACAATTGAGAGACGAGACCTTTGCGTCCAAAACAAAACCAATTGAATAAAACAGGCTATATTATTTATAGAACGATAATAAAATATATAATATGTTTGTGTTTACTTCATTAAAATGATCTTTAACTTAAAATCGACTCTCCCGCGATGTTCATTGTATTAAGGAAAACACCCATTGGAGTTGCCGGCCCAAAACTCTCCATAGTATTGACGACTTTATTGCGAATATTCCTCAGACGCAGAGATGCATGCACAAATGTTACTGAAATAATAAAAAACTCAGTTTAAGCAAGGTTCAAAACGGAATCACGTATACAAACTTGAAAATGGCAAAAGCAATGTAAACAACGACCACAGAACAGCATTCAATGTGTAGAGAAGAAAATATCCCGCTACAAGGGCTACGATCAGGAAGTACCACTTTTGGTTGCTATCTGCAATTGGCAGGCGTTTCTTACTGGGCGCATCACCAAAGAAATGAACTGCAATTGCAATCAACACTGCTTGGACAAAAAGACCACATATTATTTTTACGGGATTCAGCACAGCCATAAGGGTGTACACTGCGATGAACATAAGAAAATAATTTGTCTGGTAATAAAGCAGATTCTTAACCACGCGATTTCCCCACTTTTCCATATCTTGTAGATTTGGAAGTTGGAAACGTGCAGATCCCAATACAAAGTCATCCAGCGAACGTAATGGGGGAAGCTGGAGGCTTTGGGTGTTTAATTGTGAACCGGTGCTCCCTCCTGACATTTTTGCTTTTATCTTTCGCTTTTACAAGAACGATTCACTTTCACTTGAAGAAATAACACAAGTCTATGCCTTTATTTCAGACAGATAAGATACTATTTGACTGCATTGAGGCAGAGGCAGTAGAAATGACGTAATAAAATATAAACGCAGTCGTGGATCGAGGTAAGGAAAGTTGTAGGTACTAAAAATCATATGGAAAATTGAACTGTCAAAAAAAAACTTAGAGATTCAGATTTGACTGTCAATTTTTTTGTTTTTCCCCTGACAAATGTCAGAAAAAAAATGGAGGGTAATCAAACAAAATCATTTAGCAGTAATAGGCGGGAAAATACTAGGAATCAGCAAACAAGAGTAAGTTTTTTTTATTAATAATCAATAGTCTCTCGATATATTTTCAGGAAAATGGATTCATTTAAAGGTTATGGTTTCGCAAATAGGATTTCGAATTTCGAAAAAATAATTATGTGGAAATGTTTGTTACAATTTTAGAATATGTTCTGCATCAATTTTTACAAGGAAACTAATATTTGCAAATTTAAGTTTTTTCCATACAAATTTATTTAATTCATCACTGACAAATGTCAAAATGGGTGCATGGGTGGGTGTATATGCTAGGTGAAATTGATAACAAAATACTTGAGTGGAAGAGTTCACACTTGAGCATGCAAATTTTATGTTTATTAGGTACATATGTACATATATTTATATATATATAAATATATATATAATATCTATATATATAATTATATAATAAACATGTAAATTGGGTTTGTTATTGATTATTATGTTTTTAATACACATAGTTCTGTTTATGGGATCTACTTGTGATTTCACAATGGACCTCGCACCTATCCCAAAAACAGTGAACTCAAGCATACAATTGCCCTCGCACCTATCCCAAACCTAACAGTGAACCCAAGCAGGGGGGTTGCAGGGGGTACCATAGACATTTTACTGTTTATGGGATCTACTTGTGATTTCACAATGGACCTCGCACCTATCCCAAATCTGACAGTGAATTCAAGCATACAATTGACCTCGCACCTATACCAAAGCTAACAGTGAACCCAAGCAGGGGGGTTGCAGGGGGCAGTATGTCCCACCATACACATTGTACTGTTTATGGGATCTACTTGTGATTTCACAATGGACCTCGCACCTATCCCAAATCTGACAGTGAATTCAAGCATACAATTGACCTCGCAACTATCCCAAAGCTAACAGTGAATCCAAGCACGGTGGTTGCAGGGGGGCAGCATGCCACCCCTATACACATTGTACTGTTTATGTGATCTACTAGTGATTCCACAACGTAACTAAACGCATTCTCAATCTAGAAAAGGAAAACCCAAAAGAAACACGATTGTCTCTAAAGGATAGTATCCTTAATGCGAATTCTAACGTTCACAGCATTTTTTTACAATATTTCCCAAGATTACATTAAGTCAATCCCCTTTGGACTCGATTCGCAATTTAATTGAATCCACACATTCAAACTCTCATAGTCTAGTTAATACATGAACCCACAATTAATAGCGCTGAATGTTGCTTTTTCTGAATGGCTTTTCAATGGAATATATTGACAGATTGAGGTTAAAAACGAATACATTAAACATTTTTTCGGATTTTTAAGCGTTTTCTTAAGCTATAAATTGTGCAAACGTTGTTTTTAGACCTTCCTCTACCTACAAAAAAAAATTCGGTTAGAAAAGCGAAATCCTATTTGGGAAATCAGTTCCATCCAAATACCAAAACAGAGAGAAAATTCTCATAATTTTTCAAACGGCTGGTCAATGAACTTGACAAAGACGTATATGGACCCGATAATCATCTCGTAGATTGGCATCGAACGTATTTTACTCAAGAAACTGATGCCGTGCAAGTGAAACAACCTGGTGATATAAACATTCACTGTACAATTCGCTTTCTATATGCCATTGCATTTCATTTTGGACCCAAGTTTTTCGCGTTTGCTGGGAGTGCATACTCAGACTCGTCCAGTAATCACATCAGGCCTTCCGCAATTTATTAAGACATATAAATTATAAGATGCAAGACAAAAGACTTAAAAATCTTGATGCCGTCAATATTATTAAGAAGAACTATTTCAAACATGCACTGGATTTGGGCAAGGGGACGCGCAGGGCAGGTGTCAACACGGAAGGCACTATCTTCAACAGGTCCGTTCAGCTGCTGGGTTATGCTGACGATATTGACATCATCTCCGTGATGGAAGCTTTCACGGCGATGGAAGAACAGGCGAAATCTGTTGGCCTTGTAGTAAATGAGGACAAGACTAACTACATGCTATCAACAAACAAACAAACAAACATCTGTCCGCCGCCTAGGACAAAACGTCAATATTGGTAGCAACAATTTCGAGGTAGTTAAGGAGTTCATCTACGTCGGAGTAAACATGAACTCCACGAATGACACCTTAGTGGAGATCCGGCGAAGAATTACCCTAGGAAATCGCTGCTAGTTCGGTTTGGCAAAACAACTGGGTTCAAAACTCCTAACTCGGAGGACGAAATGTATGCTTTACAAAACCCTTATCCTGTCAGTTCTGCTTTATGGCGCCGAGTACGCACGATAAGCAGGAAGAGAGACCTGATACCGGGCTCCTTCGAAAGAAAAATTCTTCGGCGGATTTGCGGTTCTGTGTGCGAGGATGGCGAATGGAGGAGAAGATACAACCGCGAACGCTATGAGCTGTACTAAGATGTGGATGTAGTCTAAAAAGCCAAACTACGTCGACTACATTGGCTAGGCCACATCGAGCGAATGGGCAATAATGCTCCAGCTAAGAGGATCTTCGAATCCAAGCCCCAAGGTGCGAGAAGGCAAGCAAGACCGACCCTCCGTTTCAAAGACCAAGGCATCGCGGATGCCAGAGCGCTTGGTCTGGACAACTGGAAGCAACGTGCCCGGGATCGTAGAGGATGGAAGGCTGCTGTGTCTCAGGCAGAGACTCTTCACGGATCGGGAGCCTGTTAAGAAAGTAAGTAAGAACCTCAGCATTTATTTGTAAAACTTGATCTCCCTAAGCAACTTAGACAACACCCGTGGAGAAAAACCATACAACTGCACAAAAACAATTCTTTCTAAAGCAAGTGGCACCGAAAAGCATGAAATGAAATATGCCATTGCTAGGTGCTACTACGGATGCTCCGGCCAGGAAGGGCTCTTCAACAGCTTTCATTGGCCCACAACAATTAATAGGATGCTGCTCATCCGTTAACAAACGTGAAATGGCTTCGGCTCTACGCCAACAACATTCTGAATACTGGCATGACCTGACCTGGTCTCATGCAGGTATTCGAAGAAGCTAGTGGACGGTCCAAAAATCGGCAGAGCTAAGTTTTTGCTTGGACTAAATAGGAAAGACTTTAGATCCTTGATTGGTCTCGTCACTGGTTTCAGTCCTCTTAACGAGCACCTTAAAACCATCCACATTAGGAGCTCGGGCCTATGTGAGTGCTGCCTAGAGGCGGATGAAACCGCATCTCACTTCATCTGTGAATGTCCTGCTTTCGCCAGAACCAGGCTCAACACTATAGGTAAACAATTCGTCAACGAAGATGAGATGGGGGACATTAAACTTGCTAATATCCTTCGCTTTGCCAAGGCTACTGGCAAGTTCTCCCTCACTGACTCTTACTAATCGCCAATAAGCAGCGAGCGGGCAGCTATGCTGAAGTACAATGGACCAATAGGTCTAAGTGCTTGCCATCTACTGATGACCCCACTGCACATACAATACAATACATACAATAGGTGCTAATTGTTGTTCACAAAAGCTTGAGCTGTTATCATAGCACAATAATTGTACTGTAACATTATCGGTAAAACCCCTGTAGCGTAAGCAAAATTATAAAAAAAAAATTCTTAATTTTTTTAATTTTAAGTTAGCTGTACGATCCTCTCTGCTTCATATTGCTCTGAATGCTGATAGCTGGCATGTAACGTTTATGTCAGAATTTCCAGAAGTTCCATACAAAAACTGATAAGTGGGCGACCAACACAATGGAATGACAGGAACAGTAACTCAATTGCTCGCCCGCTAGATAGCGTCACAAAGAATATAAACAACTCACTATCACTTCATGCACGTAATTTTTTGTTGGTATACTACCACAATACTGGCGTCATTCGAACGAAGACAAACCAGCTGTATATTGCCGCCTCTTTACATGAGTTCGACGTCATTAGTCTTACACAGAGTTGGATTACTTCGCGGTTCTTGTCATCCCACGATGTTGTCTTCGGACGTAATCGTTCTCTCTCGACTGGACTTACTGGAGGTGGCGGAATTCTTTTAGCTGTGCGCTCATCACTTGTATGTAAACAAATTCCTCTTCTAATCAAAACAGATGATGTTGAACAATTCAGTATTATGTGTTTCTTCAGTTGATTTTAAATCTTAATTTTATTTCATTAAAACCATATTACGCCTCTTAGTTCGTTTGCTATTTATAATTTGCATATTTAAATATTTTTGCATGTTTGCTCAAACTGTGTCACTCAGCATCAATAAGTCAACTGGCAAAGCCATCTAGTAGAAAAACATATTACCGATTTTGGCAGCATTTGAAAAGCAGTTTGAATAGCTATGGAATAACTAATTATGTCGTTCTCGAACCTTCTGAACTTAACGAATCTGGAAATTTCAAGAGGTGCCACTAGGAGATATAAATGGATGTCGCAGGAGCACCCAAGACATTCTAGTTGTGAACCGCGATAAAGAAGTGCGATAGATGACAGTAGTGAAAAGTATAGAGAAAAAGTATAAGTATTGAGTAAGAGAAAAGTGATTGTATATTTAAAGTGATCAATTGTGAAAGTGAATTGTTGAATTAAATAAGTGAATTATTAGAATAATATTCAAGAATTAAATTGAAAGAGAACTAATAAAGATTAATTAATTAGAATTACGGGTTATCTTTTCGAATCGTAGCCTGGATGTAACATTGGTGTCAGAAGTGGGATAAAACGTATTCAGTGTGAAATTAAAGTGAAGTGAATTAGTTTAAAAAAAAAAGAAAAACGAAAATAAAAATGGGCCGCACATTGAAATTACTACAGCTCAGTATACCGCAGTTAAAAGCTGAACTAGAAAAGCGGAATCTCTCCACAGCTGGAGGAAAAAGTGACCTGGTGCTTCCACTGCAGGAAGCTGTTGAAAACGAAGGAGAAAACCCCAAGTCCGTTTTGTTCGACGTAGCAGAAGAACAAGTAAGTACAGGCGTTGATATGACTGCTATGATGGAATTACTTCTGTCCAAATTTGATGAACAGAAGAATTCTCTAGATTCTAAATTGGAATCTAAATTTGATAAACAAAAGAATTCTATAGACTCTCAGTTCAATGAACAGAAGAATTCCCTAAAACTCGAAGAAACAAGTTCGAGAAGGTTGAAACCAAATTCGACGAAATCCACCAGACGTTTTGCAAGCATGAGACAAACTTCGAGAACTTGGCTAATGAGCTCGAGAAAGTGAAGAAGCAGAAGGCTCGAGAATATTCTGCGGCCTGCCCGAGAAGGAAAGTGCTGCAGCCTCCTGTTTTCGATGGTCAAACATCATGGCCAATTTATAAGAAACAGTTTGAAGCAGCTGCAATGGTGAACAGCTGGGACAACGAGGAAAAGTCGATTGCGCTAACGCTCGCACTAAGAGGTACAGCTGCGGAGTTACTCCAAACCGTCTCAGAAGAGAAGCAACACAACTACGACGCCCTGGTCAAGGCTATAGAGATGCGCTTCGGTGATGAGCATATGCAGCAAGTGTACAGGGTCCAGCTACGCAGTAGAGTCCAGAAGAGGGGAGAAACACTGCAACAGCTGCAAGCAGATATCGAACGTCTGGCACATTTGTCATATCGTGGTGAGGTTCTCATCAATGAAATGGCTGTGGAGGCGTTTATCCAAGCCATTGAAGATAGACAACTGCAAATGGCCGTAAGAATGGTTGGAAAGAGAACTCTCGCTGAGGCCCTAGCATTTGCCTTGACAATGCAAGCTGCTGATCAGGCGTCGCATGTGTTCCACCGTGTAAGGGAAATGAAAGACGTTGAATGCTCATGTCAAAGAGCGGACATCGTAGACCGGAACAGAGATAACAGAGGTCGAATGCGCTGCTGGAACTGCAACAAAATAGGGCAGAACCAGCAGTCGGAAAACGTGTAAGGACCAGCTACTCGGGGCAGAAGTGGGTTTCCAGAATCGACGACCCCAGGACCACAATTCAAGTCTCCCAAACCAAACGAGGAAACCAGAGTCTAACAGTGGAAGCCTATATCGGTCAAAATAAGTGCGTGGCAGCCATCGACACCGGTGCCACCGCTTCCATTATAAGGAGGGACATCGTCCGTCAGTCTCGGTTGCACAACACTAGCAGTTACTGTCTGAAAACAGCAACAGGAGCGATAGCGAAAGTGTATGGAGAGGTCATGCTAACAATGAATTTGGCAGGATTATCATTCTCCCACGATTTCCTAGTAGCCGATATATGTGACGAATGCATCATTGGAATCGATTTTATGAAGGCGCATGATGTAGTATTGGACTTTGGTATGCAAGTACTCAAGTATCGAAACGTAGAGATTCCGATGGTGTGCGGGAATGAGAATGCCGCATCCATGAGGACATACATTAGTGAGGACGAGGTCCTACCACCTTCTTCAGACACACTGACTTGGACAAAGCTGGAAGGTGATCCTATGAGCCACCGATTCTTTCTAGCTGAGCCAAAAGACAACCACTACCGGAACTGCGTGGTTGTACGAGTTCTTAATGCGGAACACAAAAGCGTCAAATTGAAGCAAGGTGAGGTGGTTGGAAAGTGTGTACCGGGTACTGAAATCCACAGAAACATTCATCGGAAAACTAGGGATAAGATTCGGATGTCCAGCGACCGCATGAAGACGAGGTACAATACCAAAGCATCCACTACAGGATTCCAGGAAGGAGATCTGGTATGGCTATACAACCTTCATCGCCGAAAAGGCATGTCACCTAAACTACAGCAGGATTGGGAAGGACCTTATAAGATAGTGAAGCGCATCAACGATGTTGTCTACCGGATCCAGCGAGGAAGAGGCAAGCTAAAAGTTGTTCATGTAGATCGTCTTCATCGCTACCATTGCGAAAATATTGACGTGCTTGCTCGGGACGAACAAGTTTAAGAGGGGGATATTGTTGCATGTTTGCTCAAACTGTGTCATTCAGCATCAATTAGTCAACTTGGAGCGCCATCTAGTAGAAAACCATATTACCGATTTTTGCAGCATTTGAAAAGCAGTTTGAATAGCTATGGAATAACTAATTATGTCGTTCTCGAACCTTCTGAACTTAACGAATCTGGAAATTTCGAGAGGTGTCACTGAGAGATATAAGGTCCGTTCGCGTACTTTATGTGTAGAAAAATGAAAAGTGTCAAATCTCCAAAATCGAGAGAGAATCCTCTCATTTCTAAGAAAAGTACGCGAACGCTTTTGTGTAAAAACTTCTTAGTTTGGCTTGAAAAGAAGCAACAGCTGTTTTTTTTGCTGGCAAACTTATAGGATTTCATCATTTGACAGTTTTCATTTTCTTACCAGCTGAAATTCTGTGTGAAGAAAAATTAACGAAAGTACATTTTTCTTTCGTCCATCTTTTTACCATTTTCTCAGTACGCGAACGCGTTTGTGTAGTTTTGCACGCAAGTTTATATAAATTTACGTTTGCATATTAGTTCGCGAACGGACCTATAAATAGATGTCGCAGGAGCACCCAAGACATTCTAGTTGTGAACCGCGATAAAGAAGTGCGATAGTTGACAGTAGTGAAAAGTATAGAGAAAAAGTATAAGTTGAGTAAGAGAAAAGTGATTGTGTATTTAAAGTGATTAATTTTGAAAGTAAATTGTTGAATTAAATAAGTGAATTATTAGAATAATAATCAAGAATTAAATTGAAAGAGAACTAATAAATTAATTAAATAGAATAGAATAGAATTACGTTTTATCTTTTCGAATCCTAGCCTGAATGTAACAATATCAAGAACATAACTTAAAGTCTGAATATAAATTAGTTTCCAATCGTTCTAGGGGATTTCAATATTGGGATTGATGAGTGGAGAAGAATAGGTAATGATAAAGCACTTATTACATGTTATATCTGAAATGATATCGAATCGATGGTTGTTGATTCACTAACCTTGTAACCTTACCCCGACCGACCGACTCCCCAGTAAATTCTGCGTTCCTTCTGCTACTAAGAGTCGTCGCTCACTCTGAGCTACCTTCCCGATCCCCTAGATGTCGCACCGAAGCGATAAAGGAAAGAAATGTTCAAAGTGTCAACCGGTCCCCGCTTACAGGCGCTTAGGACTCGGTGGACCTTCGAGATCGGGAAGGGGTGTCCGACCACTGACAGCCAGGCACGATACCTCCCCGCGCTAGCTCGTCGGCGGGAGTGGGAACTTGCTGTCAGTTCGGACGTGGGTCACATTATTAACGTGCCTACCATAATCCTCCTTTCGACGCCACTGTCCCGATGGGCCGACATTGCTGGTCGCTGCCGAAAGGGAAAACTGATGATCGCGGTACTACCGCCACCTCTTCTTGCCGGGGGACCCGAAGTCAGGATGATCCGTGATGGAGTGGTAAGCTCCGAGCGCCTAAGGTCCGTTGGTCTGGACTGAGAAACACCCCTCTAGGCTGATCGCCTAGTATGGGGAGGAAAGTTGGAAGTACTCCCCGTGTGCTGACCCTCCCCGCCACGCATATGCGCGGACTCCTTTGGCCATCGCGCCGCACTATTGCGATGGCCCCTAAATTGAAGATGGAAACAGGCCTCAGTTATCGACGCCTTCTTCCATCTGACTTATCTCGCACTCACTCTCTCTCTTCATCCTCCGACCATCCAACCCTTCCCTCAACCGAAGCTTACTAAACCTCCATGGTCCGGATGCTAAATCAGGGGATCATGCAGAATCCAAATATGAAATATTTTAAATTCATATTATGCTTTATTAAGAATTAAAAAAACCCAAAAAAAAGAAGTGAAATCTGACTTAAGCTAGGTTACATAATCCTCTTCCTAAATCTACCTTAGCTGCTTATATATATATATTTATTCATATACATAGTAGCGAACGAGTATAGAAAAGAAACAAAAATAAATCTTCACTATACCTTACTGACTTGTTAAACCGACGAAACGATCAAAAGGATCGTTTGTGACTCTTATGATTATTGCTCTTATAATTATTACTCTTATAATTATTACTCTTATAATTGTTACTCTTATAATTGTTACTCTTATAATTATTACTCTTATAAATTATTACTCTTATAATGGTTACTCTTATAATTATTACTCTTATAATGGTTACTCTTATAATTATACTCGCCTACCCCTTCGAGACTCCTGGTCCCGAGCAGTCGGTTCAAAACTTCGCCCTAAACGTCGAAGGTTCGGACAGCCGGACGCGAATGGTTCTTAATATCAAAAAAACTTATAATTATTAACCAGAAACCGAAGTTTCTAGACCTAAGAAGACTTAATTAAACGACGACGAAAAATTATTTAAAACACTACGCTTCGGATAAAACGAAAGATCCGGGCGTTCACTCTACAAGTAACTCGACGTACAAACAGAAAAAAAAACAAAATCCTAAGTGAGGAATTAATATCCAGCACTAATTGGAAAACACTAAAACTTTAGCACCCTGTCTCATACGAGATAAATTATTGCTTAATAAGTGAGGAAAATATTTAAAAGAAACCGAATCTTACAGGCGGATCGTTATTTCGACATCTCCTGTACCGTCGTAGGTATCTGGTCACGGAGAACTACACTACACAGGGGTTCGTAGTTGAAAAAAAAACGGGTCGAACCCTAAATGTTTTTAATCTATGCCGGGTGAGAAGGTACGTAAAAAGACGGAACTAATTTAAAAATCAGGATAAGTATCTAAAGGTTAAACTTCAGGGCATATAAATGTCAATATAATTTAAAAGAATATAATAAAATATAATCAATATAATGTAATCAACTCACGTGTACAAATTCCCACGATGTGCGCACATAATGACGAACCTGTACCTGTATCCAAACAAAAGTCAATAATAAAAACAAATATACAGAAATCAATTCGCACAATATGCCCCAGAATTTAATCAAAATGGTGGTCGCTAACCCGTTGAATCATTAGAATAGGTCCTGTACGATGATTGTACGAAACTGCGTATGCTCGGGGTGAATGACCTCTGAGTCCAACTACAACGCAACTGCACTGTTGCTCGATCGTCTTTGACGCCTCCCAAGTGGGTGGTAATACACAACTAGGTCAGCCGGACCCTTAGTGTACTGGCATAACCAGTAATAAATTACTCGGAAGCGTTATCGCCTACGCCGGTGATAACTCTACCTCGAAAACGGGATGTAGATGCTATTCACACACAATTACACGCACCAGTCTATTATTTCACAATCCCTATGGTTGAACCGAACTGCTTTCGCCCTCGTAGCTCGGAGCTAAATGCTCTGAAGGAGCTGCTTTATTACTTTCGATACCACACTGCGGTGGAGCATCCCCGAATGGGGGTGAAAGGGGCTGGGACTTCGTCCTGCCGAACGCCGATCGCTTAGTCCTTCAAGGACTTAGATAAGAAAGAATTGAAGAGTGCCGGGCGATACCGATAAATTCGCGATAATTTAACTGCCCTAAACGAATGCCAGAAAGAATTGCGTTATTTAAGGCGAGACTACTTCACGCAAATATATAATATGGAATATGTAAAAAAAAAGAATATTGGATAAAAATAAAGAAAAGAATAAAGTAACTACTTGCAAGAGTGGCTATTCCACCCCCGCACTACCACTTTTTTTTGTTTTCAGCTCCGGTGACGTTGCCGCTGATGCGGATTGTTGAGATGGTGTGAGGGCCGTATGTCTCTGTGGACAGTGACGGTGGTGAAAAGGTGCGGTTGCCGTATGTCTCCGTGGACAGTGACGGTGCTAAAGAAGACGTGATGATCTAGATGTGATGGCCGTGTGTCTACACGGACAGTGACGGTGATGACCGTGTGTCTCTGTGGACAGTGACGGTGATGACCGTGTGTCTCTGTGGACAGTGACGGTGGTGAAAAAAAACCCGTGATGGCCGTATGTCTCTACGGACAGTGACGGTGATAAAAAAATTCCGCTGCGCAGCCGCTTCGAATCGCGATGGTCCGAACCTCTAAGATTGTAGAGTCGCAGCTCCCACGTTCAGCCTATTAGTAGGGGCAATGGTCTGCTCCCTCTGGTGTGTGCCCCTGGGCTATGCTTTGCCGACCCCGCTGGATCGCCTAAACGACATATTTGTGAACAAAATATTACTATCTGCTGTCTGCCACGCTGCGACAACCAATCTTACCTGCGATAGCCGGTGCTCCGGTCGTGGATGGGTTTGCACGGTGGTGTGCGCTGGGTAAAACTAATTATCCCACGCGCCTGGCCGTCTTGGGTCCGCTTTCCTTTTCCCTTAAGTGGTGCACGTTCGCCGCCCGGGATTTTCTTCGGGAATTCCAGCTGCGACCGCGCACTTACACTTAATAGTGTATATATATATATATATATATATATATATATATATATATTTTCCAACGACGTGCTTTGCACCTCCGTAGAGTGTTTTCTTTTTTTTTTCTTTTGGATTTTTCCCAGACAATGGTGCCTTGATTGCGCGGATTAACGTTGATTTATTTTTTCCTTTTATGCTGACTTGATTATTTGCCTTGTGGCTCTCCTTATGTCACGTCTTTACTTGTCGGGGTGGCTGGCTAAAGTCACGGCGGATTGCTTTTCCTTTGCTAGGGTTGCGTGCAGCCGGTGATGGCCGTATTCAGCCGCGAATAGTTCTCCTGTTGCGAGTACTTGCCGAGAGATGGTAGTTTAAAGGTCGTGGTTACACTGGCACTTCGCGTGGAGGATATTTCAGTGACGAAGGGATTTCGTCTTTTCGATTTCCATTGGAGAAACAGGGTGCGTTACACCACTTGAGGATTTCCTAATCTAGTGACGGAAACCGATAAGAACCACGGAACCTGCTCCTTGCTGACACTGGAGTCTCGTGCACAGGCTGTGCTGGTCGGGCCAATACCGTACTTTGCTCCTTTTTTTTTTTGTTTTTTTTTGTTTTGTTGTCTCTTCATGTTTTACGGGTCCTATTTTAAACCATAGGTGGTCGAACTTGTATAATGTCTGGTTAGGTTTCTTATTGGGGAGCATGGGCTAAAATTTGATTACTACTCCTCCTGGGATAGGATGGGATAAGGGGACAATGCGCGATATACAATCGCTCGTTGCGTCTGGAAGTCGGCGCATCACTGGCAAAAAAAAAGTTGCTTGTGCTATGATGGATCTCCTCGAACGCAAAAATGGTTTTGTGACTCGAAGATCCGGTAGCTGGTGTTTAATATAACCGACGCTGCCGGTGATATGACGGTCTGAGTCCATGTAGAACTAGAGTCCGACGAATCTGCAAGCAGTACGTCGGTGAGCCTACTATGACTCTGTCGAGTTGCCTGGGAGCTCCGAACTTCTGCACGCTAATCCGAGACTCCCGTTTCTTCCTCTTCGTACGCCCTCGGAAGCGGACTAGGTCCGATTGCTCTGCCTTCCATAGCCTAAAGCCTAATGAGTCTACACTCTTAGGTACGTTTGGCGCTTGCCGAGGCTTACTGATAGATGATGACGATGATGGGGGCACTTCGGGGTGTTCGAATCCTTGTCCTTACCGCCAGATGTCCTTCGAGTGGAATAGACCCAGGTCATTTCCTTGCTCGTCCGCCAATCGGTATAAGGTACCCTTGACTTCGGTAACTAAGGCTTTCGTGAACCTCCGTCCGAATTTGGCGTTGTATCCCTTGGGGAAATTACTCTGGGTGTAGTTCCGTTTGTAGACGCAGTCACCTACCTTGAACGTGTTCGGGTTGCATCGTAGATTATATCTCCTCTCGTATTTAGCGTGCGCTTTTTCTAGCGAATCCTTCACAAAGGCGTGCAGGATGTTCATCTTGTTGCTTTTAGGAATCACTTCCAGCTCCGAATTATTCAACCCCTCTAGTTCTCGAAGGAGTGAATATTCACTTCCGTGCTCCAACATCCGTTGGCCGAAGACTACCTCATACGGGGACATGCCTACTACCGAATGGAATGAGGTCCTTAAGGAACAGCCTATAGCGTTCAACTGAGCGTCCCACGTCGAGTGGTCTTTGGAGATGTATGCGCGTATCGCAGCTACAATCGAGCGGTTAACCCGCTCGCTTGCGTTGGCTTGGGGAGAGTAGAAAGCCGTTCTCAGGTGGTTGATTCCGAATGCCGCCATGCAGGTGGCAAATTCCTTACTGACGAACTGCTTACCGTTGTCGGACAGTAGTGACTCCCGGACTCCAAACATCGTGAAGATATCTTCTTGAAGGATCTTAATAGCTGCTTTCGAAGTAGCTTTTCGCATCGCTTTAATGATGGTAAATTTGGAAAACTGATCCAGGCAGATAAAGATGTGGGTGTTTCCGCTTTTGGAGCGAGGAATAGGATAGGAGGTTGTTCACGATCTGCAGATCTGGCAACTGGTCTTCATGACGATTAACAGTATCACGGATCTGCCGATAGCGTTCCGAGGAGAAGCTCGGATCCGACAGGTCGATACGCAGGACTTCGGAATCGTCGTTTGCCATCGAGACCCCGGAATGGAGAGCGTCTACCTCGTGCACGCGGGATAGCGCGTCTGGCACGACGTTGAGACTTCCCTTTCTGTGCTCGATGTCGAATGAGTACGCCTGCAGCTCCAGACTCCAGCGGGCCAATCTGCCCTTGAGCTCGCTCTTGCTCATAAGCCATTGCAAGCTCGCGTGATCGGTGATAATCTTGAAGTGGTACCCCTCGATATAGGCTCTGAACTTAGCAATTCCCTTGATCGCCGCTAAGCACTCCCTTTCGGTTACGGTATAGTTTCTCTGTGCCGAGTTTAGTTTGTGCGAGTAAAAGTAGATGGGTCGCTCGTTCCCCTCTGGGTCGAGTTGGCTTAACACTGCTCCGATACCAGTGGAACTGGCGTCGCACGAGATCACAAACTGCTGATTGAAATCAGGGTTGGCTAATACTGGGGCACAGGATAACTTTTCCTTAATCGCCTGAAATGCCGCGATAGCTCGGTCTGAAATTACGAATTTGACCCCCTTCTTAAGGGTGTCCGATAGGTCGCTTGCCATGGTGGAGAAGTCTTTGACGAACCGCCGGTACCATCCCGCCATGCCCAGGAATCTGCGGACTTGTCGGGCAGTCTTGGGCACCGGAAACTCACGTATGGCTTGCACCTTGCTCGGATCGACTTTGAGAATCCCTTCTCCTACGATAAATCCTAAGTATTTTAGCTCTCGGAAGCAGAACTTTGACTTTTCCAAGTTTATGGTCAAGCCAGCCTCTCCCAATCTGCGAGCCACTCCGGACAGGAGTTCGAGGTGTTCTTCGAACGTACTCGTGATGATGAGTAAGTCGTCTAAATAGACGAAGACTTTATGTCGCCATTCCGCCGGGATTACTTGATCCATTAGGCGGTATAGCCTCTGCGGCGCATTACATAGCCCGAAGGGCATAACCTTAAATTGGTATAGAGGCCTCCCCGGGACAGTGAATGCGGTTTTTTCTTTGCTTTTTGCGTCAAGCGGTATCTGCCAAAACGCATCATTTAAGTCCACGCTGGACATATAGTGCGTATCGGGCAGCCGTGCCAACAAGCCCTCAATATTTTGGAGAGGATATGCGTCCTTCTTAGTGACGCGGTTCAGTTCGCGCACATCTAAGCACATGCGATGCTTATCGCCTCTCCTTACCAAAACTACTGGGGAGCTCCAAGCGCTCGGACTGACCTCGATGACATCCATAGCTAACATTCGGTCCAGCTGGGCGTAAAGGATGGCCTCCACCGCTGGCGAAACTGGGTAATGCCTCCTCTTAATCGGGGCTGCATCGCCGGTGTCGATGTCGTGAGTCATAAGGTGAGTGCGTCCTAAGCCTAGAGTGGCGAAGGATGGAAATTGTCTGAGAGTCCCTTCGAGGAGCTGGATTTCGTCGGCCGAGAGGACGTGCTTCTGGGAAAGGATCTCGCTTTTGGGGATGGAATCCCCTGTCATGTCCATTCCTACCGCGATGGTGCACATCTCTGCAAGGCGACCGTTCGACTTGGATGAACTGGGTATCACCTTTGGCGCTAAATCGTACTTCCTCCAGAAGTCCACGCCAAGGATCAAGCTTTGCGCGATAGATGGGACTATGTATAGGGTGAGGTCTTCCTCCCTGTCTGCATAGGATATCTTGGTGTTTACTACACCGATGATTGGTTGAGAACGACCATCTGCGGTGGTGACTACCGCTGAAAATTTCTTCCAGGGTATGTGATGCTCCGTGAGGTGTTCCACTCCTGCACCTCCTAATACGCTAATGCATGCCCCGGTGTCGAGGAGGCCTGACCAGGTTCGGTCGAAAAGGACTACGTCCGCGTACGGTCGCGGGTCTCCGTTGGTCCGCGGGATGTCTTGCAGAGTGGTTGCGGCGATTGCCGCTCGAGTCTTTCGCTTGTGGTGGAAGATATCCCGGACTTTTTGAAGCCGGGGAGTCGGAAGAGTTTCCCCGAAAATGCGTTGCCGAGCTAGTTGATAGTCAGACCATCGCTGGTCGAAGGTCTTGAATGGTCTAAGGGTCTTAACTAGGGTGGTTGTCGTCGAACTAGGATCCCTACTGCCCGAAGGGCTCGTTTCCGCTGGTCGTCCGAGGATCGCGGTTGGGATTGTTTGGGGATCGACTAATTCTCTATGGCCGGTTTGGGGTTCTTCGAACTGCCCTCCCCGGTACGAGGGTAGTTCGGTCTGGGGTTTTCCCGACATCTTGGGCAGGTGCTTGCGAATACGTTCTCGTACCCGCATCGTAAGCAGAATGGACGCTGGGGCAACTTAAGACAGTCAAACATCGTGTGGCCAGGTTCGCGGCAGATCCAGCAAATTAGCGTGCTGCGATCCCGCTGGCGATAGCCGACTGCATCTACTTGGGCGTCTGCCGAGTTTGATGCAGGATCTTCGGCTTCGGTGAGCTCGTTGACATGTCTTCGGTGCGGACCTCCCGGAATGAATCTCGCCTTCGGAGCGGAACTGCTTTGCGAGTCAGCCAGGAAGCGCTCTATGCTTCTACAGACGAAGACCAGCTCCGCTATATCCGAGGTATTGAACGTCAGTAGGTGTTGACCTATCTGTCGATTGACGTTCCTTTTCACGATCTCTATCAGATCCCTGTTCGGTTTTGGATACTTTAGCCGGGCGTTCAGCCTTAGGACGTTCCCATAATAGGAGTCGAAGGACTCTTGGTCACCTTGATGTCGGGCCGACATTTGACGGAAAATGTCAAAGTCGGTTTCCAAGCTTCGGTATTGCTCTAGAAGGGCCAGGCATAGAGCCTCCCAAGTGGCATTGGGATTCCTCTTAATCCATCCCCAAAACCATAACTTGGGTTGTCCACGCACCAGGTGGTGGAATTTGGCCCCAGCACGGCCTCTCGTAACACCACGGCCATGTCCTGCCGCATCACCGCACGACTGCGGTCCAACTCCTCTGTGATAAATCTCAGCTCTTCAGCTCGCCTCAGACCCACCGTGGCCGTAACAACTTGGTTCACGTATCGTTCGAACTGAGCGCTGTCGTTTGGGTCGGCTCTGCCCGGAGTTGCGGGTAATACGCCGCATCCCGGATGAAGGGGTGCTCGTGACTCTGAAAGCCTGGGTAATACCGTTGCGGCAGAAGTACCCGAAGGGTGCTCCTCGTCATGAGAGCCGCAAATGGGGAAGGGCCCCAGCCTCTCGGGTAGAGGTGCTAGTTCCGCTTCCATAACTTGTCTGTTCATTGCAGTGCCTCGCGAGTCCTGAGCGACTGATGCGCCCGGAAGATCGCTGGGATCAGTAGGTCTTGTTCCCTGGTCGATGATTCGACCGGAACGGTTTGGTTGATCGGGTTGTCTGGACGGGGTTCCTCCCCGACCTGCGCCTCTGGCCGTGCGTCGAGATTGCTTCCCCAGGCTGTCGACCCGTCCTGAGTTGGAAGGATTCGGCATCCGGAGCTTTGAGCTCGGCGAGGATGGTCAAAACTCTTACACGAGGGACGAAGTTAGTTAATAAACTTGGGCAGTTCTGGCAGTCCAACTGATGTGACTGCCAGACGATAAGACTGGTAATGGGTTGAGATATGCGGGAGGATAGGTCCTTATGTAGGGTGACCGAAACTTCCGCAGATGCGAAGTAAATTTCTCAACAAGAGGAGTATATTTTCGATGATAAATCAAATATATAATGCTTAGGACTAAATGCTTAAGCTAAGGAATTTTCCGTTTCCTGCTTAACGATACTTAACTACGTTATAGTTTATATGGGGTTTATATGGGCAAAAAAAAAATTCAATGATCCCGTTCAGGTAACTTCTGATAGACGGGGAAGATACATATATGAGCTAAGGTATATGTGAGTTTTTGGATAGTTATAATTAAAGATAATTCGAAAAGAAAAAAAAAAAAAAAAGGAAAAAAAAGGTATGTTCTTATCACTGTAATTTTCAGTACTGCTACTACATTCGGATGAGGGAAGAGGGTTTCGCCCTCTTCGGAGGAGTGTCCTGGTCCGTGACCGAACCAGTTGAGAGCTATGAGGAAGAAAATGTTCTCCCTCCATCGTGCTTCTCTTTTCAGGTGCTTCTTCTTTCAAGTGTATCTATCCGGATTCGTTCGTTCGAGGTCGTCGTAACTCCGTCGCCGTGCAGCTTCAGTCACGCGCGGGGAACATCTTCACCCACGCGCCGGCCTGCGCGCGCATCGTTGCCATGCGACCTCCGACTCTGTGTCTCCTGGTGCTACTGGGTTGTTCCCACGTAGTCAGGGTAGAGTGGAATCCATACAACAGACGAGTTAAGCAAGCCTCTTGCCTACTCCGGCTATGGTATTCCAACTCCTCTTCGAGGGCACGCGTATGTTCGCGTCATTCCCGCATCTACAACAGACGAACGTGGAGAACTACTTCTATCCACGCTCCGGCTAGAGCTGGGATGTCCGCAAAAAGATCGGCCCGATTCGCAAAGCGTATCGGAATGCGCCGCGGGGATTTGTGCACCCACGGTCCTCTCGAAGGAGATATCGATGCTTCCTTGACCTTGGAAGCGAATAAAGATGGTGGTTGGAAAGCCTCCGTACAAGAACAAAAATTCAGGACGGGGCTAATAAACGGAACTATAAAAAATTTTTTTTTTTTTTTTTTGAACTTGAAATTTATAAATTTTTTTTTTATTTGGGCGCTTACGGATCACTTCGGACCCCACGTTGGGCGCCACCTGTACCCTTACCCCGACCGACCGACTCCCCAGTAAATTCTGCGTTCCTTCTGCTACTAAGAGTCGTCGCTCACTCTGAGCTACCTTCCCGATCCCCTAGATGTCGCACCGAAGCGATAAAGGAAAGAAATGTTCAAAGTGTCAACTGGTCCCCGCTTACAGGCGCTTAGGACTCGGTGGACCTTCGAGATCGGGAAGGGGTGTCCGACCACTGACAGCCAGGCACGATACCTCCCCGCGCTAGCTCGTCGGCGGGAGTGGGAACTTGCTGTCAGTTCGGACGTGGGTCACATTATTAACGTGCCTACCATAATCCTCCTTTCGACGCCACTGTCCCGATGGGCCGACATTGCTGGTCGCTGCCGAAAGGGAAAACTGATGATCGCGGTACTATCGCCACCTCTACTTGCCGGGGGACCCGAAGTCAGGATGATCCGTGATGGAGTGGTAAGCACTCACTCTCTCTCTTCATCCTCCGACCATCCAACCCTTCCCTCAACCGAAGCTTACTAAACCTCCATGGTCCGGATGCTAAATCAGGGGATCATGCAGAATCCAAATATGAAATATTTTAAATTCATATTATGCTTTATTAAGAATTAAAAAAACCCAAAAAAAAGAAGTGAAATCTGACTTAAGCTAGGTTACATAATCCTCTTCCTAAATCTACCTTAGCTGCTTATATATATATATTTATTCATATACATAGTAGCGAACGAGTATAGAAAAGAAACAAAAATAAATCTTCACTATACCTTACTGACTTGTTAAACCGACGAAACGATCAAAAGGATCGTTTGTGACTCTTATGATTATTGCTCTTATAATTATTACTCTTATAATTATTACTCTTATAATTGTTACTCTTATAATTGTTACTCTTATAATTATTACTCTTATAAATTATTACTCTAATAATGGTTACTCTTATAATTATTACTCTTATAATGGTTACTCTTATAATTATACTCGCCTACCCCTTCGAGACTCCTGGTCCCGAGCAGTCGGTTCGAAATTTCGCCCTAAACGTCGAAGGTTCGGACAGCCGGACGCGAATGGTTCTTAATATCAAAAAAACTTATAATTATTAACCAGAAACCGAAGTTTCTAGACCTAAGAAGACTTAATTAAACGACGACGAAAAATTATTTAAAACACTACGCTTCGGATAAAACGAAAGATCCGGGCGTTCACTCTACAAGTAACTCGACGTACAAACAGAAAAAAAAACAAAATCCTAAGTGAGGAATTAATATCCAGCACTAATTGGAAAACACTAAAACTTTAGCACCCTGTCTCATACGAGATAAATTATTGCTTAATAAGTGAGGAAAATATTTAAAAGAAACCGCATCTTACAGGCGGATCGTTATTTCGACCTCTCCTGTACCGTCGTAGGTATCTGGTCACGGAGAACTACACTACACAGGGGTTCGTAGTTGAAAAAAAAACGGGTCGAACCCTAAATGTTTTTAATCTATGCCGGGTGAGAAGGTACGTAAAAAGACGGAACTAATTTAAAAATCAGAATAAGTATCTAAAGGTTAAACGTCAGGGCATATAAATGTCAATATAATTTAAAAGAATATAATAAAATATAATCAATATAATGTAATCAACTCACGTGTACAAATTCACACGATGTGCGCACATAATGACGAACCTGTACCTGTATCCAAACAAAAGTCAATAATAAAAACAAATATACAGAAATCAATTCGCACAATATGCCCCAGAATTTAATCAAAATGGTGGTCGCTAACCCGTTGAATCATTAGGATAGGTCCTGTACGATGATTGCACGAAACTGCGTATGCTCGGGGTGAATGACCTCTGAGTCCAACTACAACGCAACTGCACTGTTGCTCGATCGTCTTTGACGCCTCCCAAGTGGGTGGTAATACACAACTAGGTCAGCCGGACCCTTAGTGTACTGGCATACCCAGTAATAAATTACTCGGAAGCGTTATCGCCTACGCCGGTGATAACTCTACCTCGAAAACGGGATGTAGATGCTATTCACACACAATTACACGCACCAGTCTATTATTTCACAATCCCTATGGTTGAACCGAACTGCTTTCGCCCTCGTAGCTCGGAGCTAAATGCTCTGAAGGAGCTGCTTTATTACTTTCGATACCACACTGCGGTGGAGCATCCCCGAATGGGGGTGAAAGGGGCTGGGACGTCGTCCTGCCGAACGCCGATCGCTTAGTCCTTCAAGGACTTAGATAAGAAAGAATTGAAGAGTGCCGGGCGATACCGATAAATTCGCGATAATTTAACTGCCCTAAACGAATGCCAGAAAGAATTGCGTTATTTAAGGCGAGACTACTTCACGCAAATATATAATATG
The DNA here is from genome assembly GCA_949715645.1 of Portevinia maculata. Lineage (NCBI taxonomy): Eukaryota > Metazoa > Arthropoda > Insecta > Diptera > Syrphidae > Portevinia > Portevinia maculata. The sequence continues at coordinate 210,339,943 of OX454525.1, read as the reverse complement.
GAATATGTAAAAAAAAAGAATATTGGATAAAAATAAAGAAAAGAATAAAGTAACTACTTGCAAGAGTGGCTATTCCACCCCCGCACTACCACTTTTTTTTTGTTTTCAGCTCCGGTGACGTTGCCGCTGATGCGGATTGTTGAGATGGTGTGAGGGCCGTATGTCTCTGGGGACAGTGACGGTGGTGAAAAGGTGCGGTTGCCGTATGTCTCCGTGGACAGTGACGGTGCTAAAGAAGACGTGATGATCTAGATGTGATGGCCGTGTGTCTACACGGACAGTGACGGTGATGACCGTGTGTCTCTGTGGACAGTGACGGTGATGACCGTGTGTCTCTGTGGACAGTGACGGTGGTGAAAAAAAAACCGTGATGGCCGTATGTCTCTACGGACAGTGACGGTGATAAAGAAATTCTGCTGCGCAGCCGCTTCGAATCGCGATGGTCCGAACCTCTAAGATTGTAGAGTCGCAGCTCCCACGTTCAGCCTATTAGTAGGGGCAATGGTCTGCTCCCTCTGGTGTGTGCCCCTGGGCTATGCTTTGCCGACCCCGCTGGATCGCCTAAACGACATATTTGTGAACAAAATATTACTATCTGCTGTCTGCCACGCTGCGACAACCAATCTTACCTGCGATAGCCGGTGCTCCGGTCGTGGATGGGTTTGCACGGTGGTGTGCGCTGGGTAAAACTAATTATCCCACGCGCCTGGCCGTCTTGGGTCCACTTTCCTGTTCCCTTAAGTGGTGCACGTTCGCCGCCCGGGATTTTCTTCGGGAATTCCAGCTGCGACCGCGCACTTACACTTAATAGTGTATATATATATATATATATATATATATATTTTCCAACGACGTGCTTTGCACCTCCGTAGAGTGTTTTCTTTTTTTTTTCTTTTGGATTTTTCCCAGACAATGGTGCCTTGATTGCGCGGATTAACGTTGATTTATTTTTTCCTTTTATGCTGACTTGATTATTTGCCTTGTGGCTCTCCTTATGTCACGTCTTTACTTGTCGGGGTGGCTGGCTAAAGTCACGGCGGATTGCTTTTCCTTTGCTAGGGTTGCGTGCAGCCGGTGATGGCCGTATTCAGCCGCGAATAGTTCTCCTGTTGCGAGTACTTGCCGAGAGATGGTAGTTTAAAGGTCGTGGTTACACTGGCTCTTCGCGTTTAGGATATTTCAGTGACGAAGGGATTTCGTCTTTTCGATTTCCATTGGAGAAACAGGGTGCGTTACACCACTTGAGGATTTCCTAATCTAGTGACGGAAACCGATAAGAACCACGGAACCAGCTCCTTGCTGACACTGGAGTCTCGTGCACAGGCTGTGCTGGTCGGGCCAATACCGTACTTTGCTGTTTTTTTTTTTTTTTTTTTTTTGTTTTGTTGTCTCTTCATGTTTTACGGGTACTATTTTAAACCATAGGTGGTCGAACTTGTATAATGTCTGGTTAGGTTTCTTATTGGGGAGCATGGGCTAAAATTTGATTACTACTCCTCCTGGGATAGGATGGGATAAGGGGACAATGCGCGATATACAATCGCTCGTTGCGTCTGGAAGTCGGCGCATCACTGGCAAAAAAAAAGTTGCTTGTGCTATGATGGATCTCCTCGAACGCAAAAATGGTTTTGTGACTCGAAGATCCGGTAGCTGGTGTTTAATATAACCGACGCTGCCGGTGATCTGACGGTCTGAGTCCATGTAGAACTAGAGTCCGACGAATCTGCAAGCAGTACGTCGGTGAGCCTACTATGACTCTGTCGAGTTGCCTGGGAGCTCCGAACTTCTGCACGCTAATCCGAGACTCCTGTTTCTTCCTCTTCGTACGCCCTCGGAAGCGGACTAGGTCCGATTGCTCTGCCTTCCATAGCCTAAAGCCTAATGAGTCTACACTCTTAGGTACGTTTGGCGCTTGCCGAGGCTTACTGATAGATGATGACGATGATGGGGGCACTTCGGGGTGTTCGAATCCTTGTCCTTACCGCCGGATGTCCTTCGAGTGGAATAGACCCAGGTCATTTCCTTGCTCGTCCGCCAATCGGTATAAGGTTCCCTTGACTTCGGTAACTAAGGCTTTCGTGAACTTCCGTCCGAATTTGGCGTTGTATCCCTTGGGGAAATTACTCTGGGTGTAGTTCCGTTTGTAGACGCAGTCACCTACCTTGAACGTGTTCGGGTTGCATCGTAGATTATATCTCCTCTCGTATTTAGCGTGCGCTTTTTCTAGCGAATCCTTCACAAAGGCGTGCAGGATGTTCATCTTGTTGCTTTTAGGAATCACTTCCAGCTCCGAATTATTCAACCCCTCTAGTTCTCGAAGGAGTGAATATTCACTTCCGTGCTCCAACATCCGTTGGCCGAAGACTACCTCATACGGGGACATGCCTACTACCGAATGGAATGAGGTCCTTAAGGAACAGCCTATAGCGTTCAACTGAGCGTCCCACGTCGAGTGGTCTTTGGAGATGTATGCGCGTATCGCAGCTACAATCGAGCGGTTAACCCGCTCGCTTGCGTTGGCTTGGGGAGAGTAGAAAGCCGTTCTCAGGTGGTTGATTCCGAATGCCGCCATGCAGGTGGCAAATTCCTTACTGACGAACTGCTTACCGTTGTCGGACAGTAGTGACTCCGGGACTCCAAACATCGTGAAGATATCTTCTTGAAGGATCTTAATAGCTGCTTTCGAAGTAGCTTTTCGCATCGCTTTAATGATGGTAAATTTGGAAAACTGATCCAGGCAGATAAAGATGTGGGTGTTTCCGCTTTTGGAGCGAGGGTAAGGTCCCAAGAAGTCTATGAACAGATGTTGGAACGGTCGATCTACGGTGAAAGCTTTTCCCATTTTCCCTCTCAAGGTGGTTGTGGGGGCCTTGGTGGTCTTACAAACTTCGCATTGGCTAATGACTTGATGGACCTGCGAGGCCATACTGGGCCAGAAAAATTGTTTGCGCAGTCTATCGAGGGTCTTGGCAATACCTCCATGAGCTGCTGTGGCTGGGCAATGGGCTAGTTTGATCAAGGGCAAGGTCAGCTCGCTGGGGACCCAGAGTCTCCAGGTCTTAGTGTCCCGTATCGGGTTTCCCGTGTTTCGGAGGACCTTCTTGAATAGGAGGTTGTTCACGATCTGCAGATCTGGCAACTGGTCTTCATGACGATTAACAGTATCACGGATCTGCCGATAGCGTTCCGAGGAGAAGCTCGGATCCGACAGGTCGATACACAGGACTTCGGAATCGTCGTTTGCCATCGAGACCCCGGAATGGAGAGCGTCTACCTCGTTCACGCGGGATAGCGCGTCTGGCACGACGTTGAGACTTCCCTTTCTGTGCTCGATGTCGAATGAGTACGCCTGCAGCTCCAGACTCCAGCGGGCCAATCTGCCCTTGAGCTCGCTCTTGCTCATAAGCCATTGCAAGCTCGCGTGATCGGTGATAATCTTGAGGTGGTACCCCTCGATATAGGCTCTGAACTTAGCAATTCCCTTGATCGCCGCTAAGCTGTCCCTTTCGGTTACGGTATAGTTTCTCTGTGCCGAGTTTAGTTTGTGCGAGTAAAAGTAGATGGGTCGCTCGTTCCCCTCTGGGTCGAGTTGGCTTAACACTGCTCCGATACCAGTGGAACTGGCGTCGCACGAGATCACAAACTGCTGATTGAAATCAGGGTTGGCTAATACTGGGGCACAGGATAACTTTTTCTTAATCGCCTGAAATGCCGCGATAGCTCGGTCTGAAATGATGAATTTGACCCCCTTCTTAAGGGTGTCCGATAGGTCGCTTGCCATGGTGGAGAAGTCTTTGACGAACCGCCGGTACCATCCCGCCATGCCCAGGAATCTGCGGACTTGTCGGGCAGTCTTGGGCACCGGAAACTCACGTATGGCTTGCACCTTGCTCGGATCGACTTTGAGAATCCCTTCTCCTACGATAAATCCTAAGTATTTCAGCTCTCGGAAGCAGAACTTTGACTTTTCCAAGTTTATGGTCAAGCCAGCCTCTCCCAATCTGCGAGCCACTCCGGACAGGAGTTCGAGGTGTTCTTCGAACGTACTCGTGATGATGAGTAAGTCGTCTAAATAGACGAAGACTTTATGTCGCCATTCCGCCGGGATTACTTGATCCATTAGGCGGCATAGCCTCTGCGGCGCATTACATAGCCCGAAGGGCATAACCTTAAATTGGTATAGAGGCCTCCCCGGGACAGTGAATGCGGTTTTTTCTTTGCTTTTTCCGTCAAGCGGTATCTGCCAAAACGCATCCTTTAAGTCCACGCTGGACATATAGTGCGTATCGGGCAGCCGTGCCAACAAGCCCTCAATATTTTGGAGAGGATATGCGTCCTTCTTAGTGACGCGGTTCAGTTCGCGCACATCTAAGCACATGCGATGCTTATCGCCTCTCCTTACCAAAACTACTGGGGAGCTCCAAGCGCTCGGACTGACCTCGATGACATCCATAGCTAACATTCGGTCCAGCTGGGCGTAAAGGATGGCCTCCACCGCTGGCGAAACTGGGTAATGCCTCCTCTTAATCGGGGCTGCATCGCCGGTGTCGATGTCGTGAGTCATAAGGTGAGTGCGTCCTAAGCCTAGAGTGGCGAAGGATGGAAATTGTCTGAGAGTCCCTTCGAGGAGCTGGATTTCGTCGGCCGAGAGGACGTGCTTCTGGGAAAGGATCTCGCTTTTGGGGATGGAATCCCCTGTCATGTCTATTCCTACCGCGATGGTGCACATCTCTGCAAGGCGACCGTTCGACTTGGATGAACTGGGTATCACCTTTGGCGCTAAATCGTACTTCCTCCAGAAGTCCACGCCAAGGATCAAGCTTTGCGCGATAGATGGGACTATGTATAGGGTGAGGTCTTCCTCCCTGTCTGCATAGGATATCTTGGTGTTTACTACACCGATGATTGGTTGAGAACGACCATCTGCGGTGGTGACTACCGCTGAAAATTTCTTCCAGGGTATGTGATGCTCCGTGAGGTGTTCCACTCCTGCACCTCCTAATACGCTAATGCATGCCCCGGTGTCGAGGAGGCCTGACCAGGTTCGGTCGAAAAGGACTACGTCCGCGTACGGTCGCGGGTCTCCGTTGGTCCGCGGGATGTCTTGCAGAGTGGTTGCGGCGATTGCCGCTCGAGTCTTTCGCTTGTGGTGGAAGAGATCCCGGACTTTTTGAAGCCGGGGAGTCGGAAGAGTTTCCCCGAAAATGCGTTGCCGAGCTAGTTGATAGTCAGACCATCGCTGGTCGAAGGTCTTGAATGGTCTAAGGGTCTTAACTAGGGTGGTTGTCGTCGAACTAGGATCCCTACTGCCCGAAGGGCTCGTTTCCGCTGGTCGTCCGAGGATCGCGGTTGGGATTGTTTGGGGATCGACTAATTCTCTATGGCCGGTTTGGGGTTCTTCGAACTGCCCTCCCCGGTACGAGGGTAGTTCGGTCTGGGGTTTTCCCGACATCTTGGGCAGGTGCTTGCGAATACGTTCTCGTACCCGCATCGTAAGCAGAATGGACGCTGGGGCAACTTAAGACAGTCAAACATCGTGTGGCCAGGTTCGCGGCAGATCCAGCAAATTAGCGTGCTGCGATCCCGCTGGCGATAGCCGACTGCATCTACTTGGGCGTCTGCCGAGTTTGATGCAGGATCTTCGGCTTCGGTGAGCTCGTTGACATGTCTTCGGTGCGGACCTCCCGGAATGAATCTCGCCTTCGGAGCGGAACTGCTTTGCGAGTCAGCCAGGAAGCGCTCTATGCTTCTACAGACGAAGACCAGCTCCGCTATATCCGAGGTATTAAACGTCAGTAGGTGTTGACCTATCTGTCGATTGACGTTCCTTTTCACGATCTCTATCAGATCCCTGTTCGGTTTTGGATACTTTAGCCGGGCGTTCAGCCTTAGGACGTTCCCATAATAGGAGTCGAAGGACTCTTGGTCACCTTGATGTCGGGCCGACATTTGACGGAAAATGTCAAAGTCGGTTTCCAAGCTTCGGTATTGCTCTAGAAGGGCCAGGCGTAGAGCCTCCCAAGTGGCATTGGGATTCCTCTTAATCCATCCCCAAAACCATAACTTGGGTTGTCCACGCACCAGGTGGTGGAAATTGAGGACTACGTCTGCCCAGGTCGCGTTGCACGACTCTCGCTGTCGGTTTACAGTCACGCGCGGGGAACATCTTCACCCACGCGCCGGCCTGCGCGCGCATCGTTGCCATGCGACCTCCGACTCTGTGTCTCCTGGTGCTACTGGGTTGTTCCCACGTAGTACTCCCCGTGTGCTGACCCTCCCCGCCACGCATATGCGCGGACTCCTTTGGCCATCGCGCCGCACTATTGCGATGGCCCCTAAATTGAAGATGGAAACAGGCCTCAGTTATCGACGCCTTCTTCCATCTGACTTATCTCGCACTCACTCTCTCTCTTCATCCTCCGACCATCCAACCCTTCCCTCAACCGAAGCTTACTAAACCTCCATGGTCCGGATGCTAAATCAGGGGATCATGCAGAATCCAAATATGAAATATTTTAAATTCATATTATGCTTTATTAAGAATTAAAAAAACCCAAAAAAAAGAAGTGAAATCTGACTTAAGCTAGGTTACATAATCCTCTTCCTAAATCTACCTTAGCTGCTTATATATATATATTTATTCATATACATAGTAGCGAACGAGTATAGAAAAGAAACAAAAATAAATCTTCACTATACCTTTTTTTTTTTTTTTTGTCTATACTATACCTTACTGACTTGTTAAACCGACGAAACGATCAAAAGGATCGTTTGTGACTCTTATGATTATTGCTCTTATAATTATTACTCTTATAATTATTACTCTTATAATTGTTACTCTTATAATTGTTACTCTTATAATTATTACTCTTATAAATTATTACTCTTATAATGGTTACTCTTATAATTATTACTCTTATAATGGTTACTCTTATAATTATACTCGCCTACCCCTTCGAGACTCCTGGTCCCGAGCAGTCGGTTCGAAACTTCGCCCTAAACGTCGAAGGTTCGGACAGCCGGACGCGAATGGTTCTTAATATCAAAAAAACTTATAATTATTAACCAGAAACCGAAGTTTCTTGACCTAAGAAGACTTAATTAAACGACGACGAAAAATTATTTAAAACACTACGCTTCGGATAAAACGAAAGATCCGGGCGTTCACTCTACAAGTAACTCGACGTACAAACAGAAAAAAAACAAAATCCTAAGTGAGGAATTAATATCCAGCACTAATTGGAAAACACTAAAACTTTAGCACCCTGTCTCATACGAGATAAATTATTGCTTAATAAGTGAGGAAAATATTTAAAAGAAACCGAATCTTACAGGCGGATCGTTATTTCGACCTCTCCTGTACCGTCGTAGGTATCTGGTCACGGAGAACTACACTACACAGGGGTTCGTAGTTGAAAAAAAAACGGGTCGAACCCTAAATGTTTTTAATCTATGCCGGGTGAGAAGGTACGTAAAAAGACGGAACTAATTTAAAAATCAGGATAAGTATCTAAAGGTTAAACTTCAGGGCATATAAATGTCAATATAATTTAAAAGAATATAATAAAATATAATCAATATAATGTAATCAACACACGTGTACAAATTCCCACGATGTGCGCACATAATGACGAACCTGTACCTGTATCCAAACAAAAGTCAATAATAAAAACAAATATACAGAAATCAATTCCCACAATATGCCCCAGAATTTAATCAAAATGGTGGTCGCTAACCCGTTGAATCATTAGGATAGGTCCTGTACGATGATTGTACGAAACTGCGTATGCTCGGGGTGAATGACCTCTGAGTCCAACTACAACGCAACTGCACTGTTGCTCGATCGTCTTTGACGCCTCCCAAGTGGGTGGTAATACACAACTAGGTCAGCCGGACCCTTACTGTACTGGCATAACCAGTAATAAATTACTCGGAAGCGTTATCGCCTACGCCGGTGATAACTCTACCTCGAAAACGGGATGTAGATGCTATTCACACACAATTACACGCACCAGTCTATTATTTCACAATCCCTATGGTTGAACCGAACTGCTTTCGCCCTCGTAGCTCGGAGCTAAATGCTCTGAAGGAGCTGCTTTATTACTTTCGATACCACACTGCGGTGGAGCATCCCCGAATGGGGGTGAAAGGGGCTGGGACGTCGTCCTGCCGAACGCCGATCGCTTAGTCCTTCAAGGACTTAGATAAGAAAGAATTGAAGAGTGCCGGGCGATACCGATAAATTCGCGATAATTTAACTGCCCTAAACGAATGCCAGAAAGAATTGCGTTATTTAAGGCGAGACTACTTCACGCAAATATATAATATGGAATATGTAAAAAAAAAGAATATTGGATAAAAATAAAGAAAAGAATAAAGTAACTACTTGCAAGAGTGGCTATTCCACCCCCGCACTACCACTTTTTTTTGTTTTCAGCTCCGGTGACGTTGCCGCTGATGCGGATTGTTGAGATGGTGTGAGGGCCGTATGTCTCTGTGGACAGTGACGGTGGTGAAAAGGTGCGGTTGCCGTATGCCTCCGTGGACAGTGACGGTGCTAAAGAAGACGTGATGATCTAGATGTGATGGCCGTGTGTCTACACGGACAGTGACGGTGATGACCGTGTGTCTCTGTGGACAGTGACGGTGATGACCGTGTGTCTCTGTGGACAGTGACGGTGGTGAAAAAAAACCGTGATGGCCGTATGTCTCTACGGACAGTGACGGTGATAAAAAAATTCTGCTGCGCAGCCGCTTCGAATCGCGATGGTCCGAACCTCTAAGATTGTAGAGTCGCAGCTCCCACGTTCAGCCTATTAGTAGGGGCAATGGTCTGCTCCCTCTGGTGTGTGCCCCTGGGCTATGCTTTGCCGACCCCGCTGGATCGCCTAAACGACATATTTATGAACAAAATATTACTATCTGCTGTCTGCCACGCTGCGACAACCAATCTTACCTGCGATAGCCGGTGCTCCGGTCGTGGATGGGTTTGCACGGTGGTGTGCGCTGGGTAAAACTAATTATCCCACGCGCCTGGCCGTCTTGGGTCCGCTTTCCTGTTCCCTTAAGTGGTGCACGTTCGCCGCCCGGGATTTTCTTCGGGAATTCCAGCTGCGACCGCGCACTTACACTTAATAGTGTATATATATATATTTTCCAACGACGTGCTTTGCACCTCCGTAGAGTGTTTTCTTTTTTTTTTCTTTTGGATTTTTCCCAGACAATGGTGCCTTGATTGCGCGGATTAACGTTGATTTATTTTTTCCTTTTATGCTGGCTTGATTATTTGCCTTGTGGCTCTCCTTATGTCACGTCTTTACTTGTCGGGGTGGCTGGCTAAAGTCACGGCGGATTGCTTTTCCTTTGCTAGGGTTGCGTGCAGCCGGTGATGACCGTATTCAGCCGCGAATAGTTCTCCTGTTGCGAGTACTTGCCGAGAGATGGTAGTTTAAAGGTCGTGGTTACACTGGCTCTTCGCGTGGAGGATATTTCAGTGACGAAGGGATTTCGTCTTTTCGATTTCCATTGGAGAAACAGGGTGCGTTACAACCTCTCTGTCTCAAACTAATAGTGTTAAACGATCTTGATAGAAATCATGAATAATGTTTTTAGTTCTATTGACTGGCACAATCGCTTTTTGGGATTACAACTTTGTGACAGGTTTAATTTGTTTTTTTTAAATTCAGCTTTTGAAATTTGCATGTCCAATCGAAAGCAAAGAGCAGTTACTTGCTTAACTTGGGCTTAAAAAAAGGTTTTGGCATTATAACAGACTCAATTTTCAACGATAATATCAGATTTTTATTTTACTTCTAGTTCGCTCTTCTTTTTTGTTAGTCTTTTTTAAAAAACAAAACAACTCTATATCTCAATGATACACTGAACTCTCCTTAAAAACTAAAGGCGCATGCAGATGCATATCTCTCTCACAATCTAAGGGCATATGCACATGCATATCGCTTACAACTCGGCCGTTCTGACAAGGAACTCGACTTCATTTTACGTTACAATCATTGTCAAATTTTAGGATACATAGGTGTTATATCTAATTTCAGAAGTGTTGCTTTAGGGGCCTCAGTCATATAATCAAGGGATGGTTTCAACCATAATTTTAATTTTGATGCTTCAAGTACACCGTCGTAAGGTAATTGAGTTATTTGACACCCATCAATGTCTCGAATGACATAACGATCATTGGGTAAACATTTATGAATGACATATGGACCTCGGAATCGCTGAATAAGTTTTTTGTTTGTGCCTATTGTAGTGTCTACATTCTTGATTACGACATAATTACCCACTGCAAAGGTCCTTGCAGGTCTATGATGCGATGCGAATTGTCTAGCGCTTGCTTCTTGTGCTTTACAAATGTTTTGATATGCTTCTTCCCTCACTTTCGGCAGGTCAATCTCAGACGTATCATCAATTTCATCAAGGTATTCCGTAAGTTCATCAACCATGGGGCCACGTTGCTCAACACCGAACAGAAGTACCGAAGGGCTCTTTTTCGTGGAAGATTGGACGGAATTATTTAGAGCATATTCTATTTTAGGGAGCTGGCTTACCCAGTCTGAATGGCTAAGTGGTTCGGAAAGTTTACTTAGCATAGGGCTTAGGACACGATTAATGCGTTCAATTTGGCCATTTGCACGTGGCGAAGCCGTAGCATTTTTTACATGTTTGATATTATTGAAGTTTACAAATTTTTCAAATTCGGAGGAAGTGAAACGCTGAACACAATTCACGTGCATTTGTAGTTGCCGTCGGAAAAAGCTTAACGTGTTTGGTAAATGCATCAATAACAGCCAACAGGTATTTTTTCTTTGAATTAATTGACGGAAGCGGACCCAAGTGGTCAACATGAATTGTATCAAAAGGTTCCGGTTTCTTAGGTATAGAATGAAGGTTCGCATTGTTTTCATAGGGTGATGCGGAATAATAAATGCACTTTAAACAATTGGACACGAAATTCTTAACACGCGCTTTTATATGCGGAAACCAGTAATGTTTTTTGATTTTGCTACAACACTTATCGGTCGCTAAATGGCCTATTTTTTCATGGGTTATGCGTATAACATTGTTAATCATTTCAGAAGGGACACAAAGCTGAAGATGACCGGCAGGTGATTTGTCAAAGACTAATCCGTCTTTTAATTCGAAGTCTTTTAATGCAATCTCTTCTAATTTATCCCGTAAATTAAGAATGTAGGGGTCACGGTTTTGAGTGATTTGGAGATGAAAATCAAGATCCGCATTGTCGATATAACCTATGATCCCAGAACGACTAAGTGCATCAACATGAGCCATAGTGGCGCCTGGGCGATGAATGATAGTGTAATCATATTTTTCCAACATTAATGCCCACCTCGCTATTTTGGCCGAATAACTTTGAGGAATTGCAATCAGTTACTAATTTAAATGGAATTCTAATCAAATAAGTGTGGAATCTCTTAAGCGCATAAACGATGGCCAATGTTTCAAGTTCATAACTATGTAATTTTGATTCAGAGGCTGAAGTGGTTTTCGAGAAAAATGACACTGGATGAAGTTTTCCGTCGGTTTGCTTTTGCATAAGTACTGAACCAAAGCCTAGGGAACTGGCATCACAATGAAGTTCGGTTTCGGCATAGGGGCTATAGATGGACAGGATAGGGGCTTCTAATAATTTTCCACGTAAGTTGCAAAAGGCTTGTTTGCATTCGGAATTAAAAACATAGGGGGTATCCTTTCTTAAGAGTTTACTCATTGGTGCTGCAATTGTGGAAAAATTAGGAACAAAACGTCTGAAGTAAGAAAAGAGCCCAAGACATCGCTCTAATTCCTTACGATTAGTTGGTTCAGGGTAATCCGAAATGGCTTTCATATGCGCTCGTTTAGGTGCGATGCCTGCTGAATTTGCTAAGTGGCCCAAGTATTCCAATTCGGTATATGCGAATTTACATTTTTTGAGCTGAAGACGTAAACCATTTTGACGTAAGGTACATAAAACATCACGTAAGGTTTGTAAATGGCTTCGGTAGTCTTCTGATGCAATTAATATGTCGTCCATATAAATGACTAATTGTCCAGCGTTAATGAACTTCCTCAGAATTAAGTTAATGAAGCGTTGAAATTCAGGAGGCCCATTGCGTAAGCCGAAGGGCATAAACAGATATTCATATTGACCGTCGGGCGTAACAAAAGAAGTATACTTGATTGAATCAGGGTGCATTTTAACGTGATGAAAGCCATTTTTCAAATCAATTACCGAAAAGAAATGTTTGCCTCTCAAATGCTCAATACACTCTTCCATCAACGGCAGTGGATAATTGTCACGTATGGTAATTTTATTTAAAGGCCTATAATCTATGCATAGACGAATTTCACCGTTTTTCTTTTCAACCGGTACGATGGCAGAAGCGTAAGGTGAATTACTTTCTCGAATAATGTTCTCTTCAAGGAGGGACTGTATTATTTTTCTAATTTCTATTTTTTCATAGTGTGATAAGCGGCGAGGTCGGCAGAAAATCGGTGTGTCATGCGTTACGTTGATCTTCATATTATAATTTAAATTTTGCACTTTGTCTGAAGGAAGGTTGTAATATGACTTTGCAATAATATTTTGAATCTCTGAAATACACTCAGCCGAAAGGGACGGATTGATGTCAAGTGAACCTTCCATAACACCAGAAAAGGGGTTTTCAATATTAATAGCACATAGTTCCAGAAACTCATCATTAGCATCATTGACCGCAAACGGATCAGAGGTACTTGCAAAAGGCAGTGTTTTTAACAATTTAAGCGATTTTTCATCTTGAACTGTGTTATGACTGAAGCAATGATTAATTAAACCAAGTGAGTGAAGAACATCAGTGAGTTTCGAATCTAAACTTAAGTTTTTTACATTTTTATTTAATTCAATTAAACGATCTTTGCCATACGTATATTTCATTCTACACAGTTGGATCTTTGCTTTTTTAAAAAAATCTCGACCCAATAAGATTGAATAAGGCATATCTTCAGTTGGAAGTACTATTAATTCATGGTTGATATTCTGATCTAAGAATCTGATGTCACATTGAACTGACCCTAATTGCTTAAGTGGGTGATTCCCAATGCTGCGGTAACTGATGTTTGGCTTCAGTTTGGTGTAAGTGTAAGGTACCTCAGCACATCGAATGAAACTTCTAGGACTTCCGGAATCGAAAAGGCAAAAAAACTCCTTAAACTCACTGTGTTCACACTCATTCCGAAAAGCAACACTTACCATTCTTAAAGATTCAATAGATTCAGCGAGAACGTCCTTCTCATCTGGTTCGACGGCGGAAACAATAGCAGCAGTGGCACGGTTGGGGAAATGACGGTACGCATGTTCTGTAGATGCGCATTTGAAGCACGAGTTCGGTGGTCGTTTTGGTTGTGGGCATTGGCTCTGGTAGTGGCCAAATTTTGAGCAGTTGTATCACCGGGGTAGCTCGGATTGATTGGTTGAAGAAGTGGCACTTGTTGATCCAGTTTTGCCTGAAGTTGTGATGGCGGATCGTACAGCAGTTGACACATTTCGATTGGCCGCAGATACTGAAGGTCGCAAGCGTTTGCGTTCATAACGTTCCACGTTTTGCTTCAGTTCAGCAATGGTGGATGCTGAATACAATAAACTGGCATTCGCGGATGTATCCCCGATGCCTTCAATGATAAAATCGACAAGTTCGGCTTCGGGTATGTTCGACCGCATTGCAATTTCTTGCATTTCGATAATGTAGCGATGAATTTTCTCATCAGACTTCAAACGGCGTCTGCTCAACTGAGCATACACTTCTTGTACAGTGCGTCTTCTGCCAAACTCTCGCATAAGTGCAGATTTCAATTCGGAATATTGAAAAGCGGAAATCGTGCGTACAAAGATTTTTGCAGTTCCCTCAAGCATACGGCGGCAGGCGACAAAGCGTAAGCGTTCATCAAACTGAAGAATTGTGCAAGCATCTTCTAAATCCTCAAACCATTTTTGGACTTCGTAAAAGTTGTCGGCAGAAAATTTCGGCACCATGGATTCAATTGCACTGACGTCAGCTAATCGGTTTTGCTGCAGGTTTGGCTGAAGTGTTTGCCGTTAAAGTGCCTCAATTTCGTTTTGCAGCAACAAAAGATCACGTTGTTTGCGTAATCGCTGCAGTTGTTGATCAATGGTTTCATCGGTGGCCAACGTTGGTGGTACAGCGGTTGCATTAGCGGCATCTGTTTCAGAAGATATTGCATCAGTGGCGGTAGAAGACACGTTGACCTCCTCCATTTGTTGGTTATGCACCTTTTCCTCAGTGTCGGATATAACAGACAGGTCGGCAGTAGCACCAGCTGACGGTAGCTGGAAATATAAGCCTTTAATTTGCTTCATTGTTGCAGTCGGTGGCACGATAATTTCTGCAGATTGTAATGCCATGAGCATCATTTCCTTTGTCACGATCACCATTTTGTATTTCGTCGAATTGTCCGCAATTTCGGCAGGAATCGATAAAATATCGGTTTGTTCACTTTTAATTTTAATTGTTTTATTGGTATATCCCTGAGTATATTCTGAGTTATAACAGACTCAATTTTCAACGATAATATCAGATTTTTATTTTACTTCTAGTTCGCTCTTCTTTTTTGTTAGTCTTTTTTAAAAAAACAAAACAACTCTATATCTCAATGATACACTGAACTCTCCTTAAAAACTAAAGGCGCATGCAGATGCATATCTCTCTCACAATCTAAGGGCATATGCACATGCATATCGCTTACAGCATAAATCGACTTAAGCCACTTTACCTTTTGAGTAAAGAAAGATATTGCTGTCAAAATTTAATTCAGAATGAATTATTTCTATTGTCAGCAAAGTAGGTAAATCAAATTGTTGAATGGGAACAGTTTCCCGGGAAGATTTATTCTCGTTAGGCCTGAATTTATACCAGTGAACACGTTTAGTTCAATACATTGTGGTGCCGCCTTTATGTAAGTAACATCGTCTAGTACATTCCCCCCTTTGTAAATAAAGAAAATACATCATCCGCAGTTTGTGTTCGATTTTTGTGTACGTGTGTAGCGTGTTAGAAAACCGATTAGACTGAGTGAACGTAGAAAAATTCAGAAAAAAAATTTCTCATTTTTCCATCAGTTGTGTGCTATTTTATAAACTAATTATCTCACGCAGTCTTCAATGTAAAAAGGTGACTAAATTTAACCAAGAAATCCACATCTCAAGTGAAACGAAACAAGTGAAAAAGTGACGTTAACAGCTACACTCATTTTATTGTAACGAAAAAAAACCAAGCCTCCTACGAATTTCCTCCTTTTTCGTTATATTTTTGCATAAATTAATGCAATTTATTATTATTAACAGGCAGGAAAATTGCAATAGAAAATCTCCTCTAGAGCCTCTCGTTATCATTTCGTATTTTTCCGCCCCGTCGCTGATCACTCAAGCAGAAGAAGCAAAAAAGTGACACAATTTTTGTGATTTCGAAACCATCTAGCGATAGAAATATCAGCGACAAGAGAGTAGGTGTTCGTAGTGCCGTGGCCGGCCTTAAGTAGGTACTTAGTTATTTTGGTAAGAGTACCTGTCATCCTTGAGTTGTGTTGCACCTGAAAAAGGCACATTTCACCTGTTTTTAAATGTTGGGCTCCGTTCGCTATATTATTTATTCATTGGTTTTATTATTGCTATGATATTCGGGAACGTGTAATTTCTGATAATCAACAACATCGCGATCCATCGTATTATTTCGGTCAATCGGCTAAAAGGAGTTATTCGTTCAATTGCAACGTAGTTTTGTGTATTTATTGTGTGGATGTGGAAGGCGATATAGAATATTATTGGTCTTACCGTTGTCGTGGTATTGCTGTTGATGGTGGTGATTTCATCTAGTGATGTTCGCAAATTGGAATTTACCTGTGGTTGATGTTTCGCTCTTTCTCTTCATCCTTAAGAATGGGGTGTGCCATGCCGTAGCCGTCAGATAAGCTACCGGTTTTTGTTTCTGGGAATCTAACCATTCAAAGTCAGATAATTTACTGGCAGTTGGCACATTCGTAGTCACACAGACGGCTCATTAATTAGGTCGTTTAATAGAGTAATTAGTTGTTGGCCTGGAGCTAGAGCGAAGAGAAAATGTGCGATGACGTTGCTGGAGCTGTATCTGTTCTGAATTGACGACCAAATTAAAATATAATCATGTTTGGCTACTAGTCCTGTAATGAAAGTGATATCTCTGCGATAGGGTCAGAAACATTGAATTGACTTTAAAAACAGTGTCGGAACGATTACAAAATCATTTTTTTCGACTAATTGATATCCAGCAATAGACTTCTGACGCACAAACTTGTTCGGTTAATCTTATAATAGAATAAAGCCGTGTTATGGTGCACTAAACACGTTGACCCAGTTTTATCTATCAATGTAAAATATAAGCTTGCAAACTGATAGGGAATTCGGTACGCAGGCACCTGACAATACAAATTAGTATTGGGTTTTATCCAAAAAAATACGTCTAATGGAAATGTATATAGGTACAAAATAATTAATTATTAAAGTTAACATTTGCATAGTGTCCCTTGTCTGGAGTTCATCTAGAGCCTGCCCTCCGCGATGGTAATTTTAAGCTGTTGTGTGTTACGGCAGTTTACTGTTTTGTTTACGATGAAGTCATTGCGAAACCATTGAAAAGAAACCGGACAGTGTTTCCTAACAAACATTAAACAAACATTTCTTTACATTTGAAAATGTAAATGGATCACGGGTGCCACTTGGCACAATCTGCGACCAAAAATGAAAAAAGTTACCAACCGAAGGTAAAAATAACCAACACATTCTAAAGCTGCAAATGTTATTAAAACGAACAAATTTTCAAATATTTAGTCTTCAATGGCGGCGAGGCTTTGATCAGGATAAAGGGATCACCCTCCCATTTTAGAGCATCCCTGCTGTTTCGCCTGTGGGCTTACAATTTCGACCACTACGAATATTGGCAGGCCTCCCGATTTCGGATCACATTATCTTATCACTCAGGCCAATCAAATACTGGTGGTGTTGCATTTTTGTGATCCAGAAGTTTAAAAGCCTACCTATTTTTTACGATTTCGACACGTGCAGATCCCATTATTTTATTGTTTGATTAAGAGAGTTCATTGGAAAAGCCCGGAGTGAGCAGACGAAAAAAATTCTTTCACAATTGTAGCGGTACAACCGCAAGTAATTAAATATCAAATAATTTCCTTAAAGAGATAGAGACTCAACAAAGCGGAAAATCATAAAGTGATTAAAAGCTCTACAGCCCAAGGGCTGGAGAATAAAATAAATACTAATGCAAGTGCAATAATTTGTGATAACATCAAACACATGAATTCGAATGCCAGTTCAATGCCAAAAAATCATCTCTCAGTAAATACCTACTCAGAGACCAATAACGACAAACAATTTAAGTATCTCTCCTCTGCTATGTCAACTCTAACAAAAAGGTACTACCTAATATGGAAGAAGACAATATCAGCTTAAACGCAAGTGAGTGGACAGCAGTCATCGGCAAATTAAAACTATCAGCGCACACCTTCAACACGAATATGGGAAAAAGGAAAGAATAAATGCAGCCGATGCTGGCTGTTCTCATGCTATGAGTCATCAGCAATCTGCTCTTGGCAATAATCCATTCTCGCCACTAGCAGATCTAGACAACTTGGATGAGTGTTCCTTAGTAAGCGATGTGAGTGATGTACGTAGCAACCATTCTGCTAAAAGACAAAAAACGCTAACAACAGGAGACAGTGCATCGCATAAATTAAACAAAATTGTTTTTTGCCCACCTATTTATATTTTTGGTGCCAGCTGCACCAGTTATTAATCAACTTCGCGAGACGGGCATAGGCGCATATTCGTTCTCTCCTAAAGATACAAAAAATACTTCTATACTTCTTAAAGGTAGATATTGATGGGGATACACCTATTGAAAACATTCGTAAAGCTCTGAAAGAATCCGCGCCAAATGTAAAAGTCAGTAAGATAATCAATTCTTTACAGTTAGAACAAAAGCCAAGAATGTTAAATTAAATATTTTTGTCATATAACTAGAGGTGGGAGAGAAAGAAAAATATTAGAGTGGTCATTAGGTGTTACCGCTGTCAACTGTTTGGTCATACGGGTGACTTTGTGCGGAGAAAATCATGACTCAGAGTCTTGTATTTTATCTCACAAAAGCTGTAGGGAATCAAATCAGGAAGTTCCTGAAGTTAAATGTATTAATTGCAATAAATCAGGTCATGCAGCCAGCGATCTAAGCTGCAAATCGTATATAAAATATAGATAAAGAAAGAAAGGAAACCCTTTCTCAAACGAAAAAAATAAAAAGAATGTCTAATATGTATAACAGATGTCCATGAGACGGTTAATCAGCTTAGAAGGCCACACGTGTCATTTGCAGATATGGCAAAAATAGCATTCATCGAATCACACCTAAAAGCACCCTAACAGGTAAATTGACTTTCTGAACCAAGAGGAAGTCTTAGCGACTTTCTAAATGAATCGCAAAAAAAAATCGCATCCCATTCAAGGATCTTTTGGTAAAAATCAGACAATTTTGGCAGAAGTATCAACATCTTCAGTCGAAAGAAGGAAGAATGTTTACATACTTAGAGTTTGTCGCCTCAATTGTAGTATAATGACCACAACAAATCTAAAAATTATTTCGATAAATTTAAATTCGTTAATTTCTAAAGTGAGAAGATTTGAACTTTTAAAAATATTAAAATTATTATTTGAATGAAGTAAGAAAAGAAGAGAAGGAAAAGATAGATTAACAAGAAGGAGATAGATATAGGATAAAAGATGATGCAGATGTATCTAACCGGTGTTGCCACTATATTTTGGAGTACAGTAACAACACCCCCTCTCAACGCCGGTTATTCTGCTCTATTATAGAAACACCAAATCCGTTGAGAAGGTCCAAACAAGCTCTTTGTCAGCACGTCGGCAATCATGTCGTTGGTTGGTATGTATTCGACGTTTATATCGCCGCTCTGAAAAACTTCGCTGACGAAGTGGTGTCGAATGTCCACATGCTTGGTTCTTGAATGAAATGTTGGGTTTTTCATCAGTTTTTGTGCTCTCTGATTGTCGCTATAAACAGTTGTTGGCTTCGCATTTTCATTTAGAAAACCAAGTTCTTTCAGCAGATTTCTAAGATGTACTTGATAAAGCGACTGACTTTTGCTTTCTAGATTCCCATGTCACAGCAGCATTTGCAATTTAAAAACGATCGTCTATGTTTCCACCCCAGTGTGAGTCGACAAATTCAATCAATTGTGGCCTATCAGATTTCTTAAACACCAGCCCAAGGTTTTGAGTTCCCCGCAAATATCTAAGTACCCGCTTTGCAGCTTTCCAGTGCTCCTGTCCCGGATCAGCATTGTATTGGCTTAAAACACTGACCGTATGTGCAATGTCTGGACGAGTTGAAACAGCAAGGTACATGAGTGAACCAATCAATGATGTATACGGAATATTTCCCATTTGAGTTTTCTCTTTCTCAGTCTTTGTCTGATGGGACAATTGCTCAATTTCACGTTGCCGTCTAATGGAGTTGCCATAACTTTTGATTCCTCCATGCCGTAATCAAGTAAAATGTTTTGAATGTATTTTGTTTGGTTCATTGTCACAATGTTTTGGGATATATTTTGTTTAAATGCAATTCCAAGGCAATAATGTAACTTACCAAGGTCTTTCATTTTGAATTTGTGTGACAAGTGCTGCTTTAGTCTTTGATACGCATCTAAGTTGTTGGTTCCGATTATAAGATCATCCACATAGATGACGACTATCATGTAGGTGTCTTCTGTTTCCATTAAGTATATGCACTTCTCGGTATTCAGCGGATTTAGGTGACGTTAGGTATGTGGGTTGATGAGGCAGCGGTGCTGATGCTGCATCATCGCACTCAGGTCAGTGTTGACCCATTGTGATGCCCATAGGGGGTCCACGTGTGTTGGTTGTGGTGCCTTCCTTGTCTCGTCGGTGATGTCAATCACATCCTCTCCAGCCATCCGGTTTTTGCTGAGAACCTGAAAAGATTGGAAAGAGGGATTTCGGATAGTTCCGTTAGGCTGTGGAAAAAATAGTTTCCTAAAGTTCTATTTCTTAATTGACTGAGGCTTGGGTAGTTGCACAGATAGTGGAGAGTGTCCCCGTGTGGCTCCTCATCGCCACAGGCTCTACAAAGGTCGTCGTCAGTGAGACACATTTTCAGTCTGTGGCTCCCCAGAAGGTTGTTTCCAGTCAGTATTCCCACCAACATCGAAACAGATTTCCTGTTTTTTCAAAGGAGCTTGTGGGTTCTGGCTTTATCATAGTCAGGCCACATTTTTATGGATGTTTCGCTGGTAGGAAGGGTATACCACCTGTTTTTGGCGATCTCCAGGATTTTCTGCCCCACCCGTGCTTTGAGGTCACACAATGGCGGTTTGACAGACTGGTCCGCCTGTTCATGACTCATGGTAGAGCCCTTTCTTGCCAACTCATCAGCAATTTCATTACCCTGAATGCCCCTGTGACCAGGGACCCAGCAGAGTTTTACATTAAGTAGACCGCCAAGAACCCTCAGCTCTTTGCGGCACCGTTTTACAAGCTTAGATTTTATCTCGACGGCAGAGATTGCTTTAATTGCAGCTTGGCTATCAATGAAAATTGTAATATCATCACGTGATATCACCGCCATTGAGGCTTATTTGGCTGCCTATGCCACTACCAATATCTCCGCCTGGAAGACGCTGCTGTGATCAGGGAGTCAAAATGTGCTTTTTAGCTTTAGTGTTTCTGAGAACACTCCAGCTCCAATGCCTACGTCCATTTTCGAGCCATCTGTGTAAATGGATATGGATTCGGTCTATGGAAGTCAAGGTGCGGCAGCATGTAATCAGTAGATACATTTGAGCCTAAGTATTTACTCAGAATCTGTGCATACCCCATTGAGTTCGCTTTCCAACAGTTCAGCTGGCTGATCCGAAGGGCGCTTCGTGTCGCCGATTCTTGCATGTATAGGACCAAAGGAAGCAGGTTGTGGATGATTTCCAGCCCCGCCGTTGTGGTGGTTCTCATTGCACTGGTCGTGCCTAGACACGACATCCTTTATACCTTTGTCATGTTTTTCAAGTGGGTGACTTTGTTTGTGGATTGCCACCAAACAAGTCCTCCATTTGTCAGTATACGTCTTACTATCGCTGTGTACATCCATAGAATATTCTTGGGGTTAGGACCCCAGTTTTTTCCGAATATTCGACTACAGGTATAGAAAGCTATTGTGGCCTTTTTTATACGTTCACACACATTTAATTTCCAGTTGAGTTTCCTGTCGAGTATGACACCTAAGTATTTAGCGCACTCGGATAGTTTGAGGGTAGTCCCATCGATACCCGGTAAGTTGAATCTTGGTATTGCTCGTTTGTTGGCAAATAGAACCAGTTCTGTTTTTTGGGTGTTAATTCCTAGCCCACATTGCTTTGCCCACTAATTAAGAGTTTTAAGAGCACGTTCAAGTAGCTCACTAATGGCGTAAGCAATAACTTTTACCCCACTGTATTGTAGCTTTATGAGTATCTCGTTAATGACCAGTACCCACAACAGAGGTGAGATAACCCCTCCTTGTGGTGTGCCTCTAGATGCGATAACTTTGAGGTGTGTGTATCCCCAAGCTTTGCATTTATTTAAATTTCGCTAAGCATGTTCTCTATGAATTTAATTAGAGCATGATTTACGTTAGTCTTTTTCTAAGTTCCTTTTCACCGTGCTTGTCTCTACATTGTTGAAGGCTTCTTCAATGTCGAGGAATGCAGCCAGTGTGTATTCTTTTTCGTATAGAGATTTTTCGATGGTGCTAACGACATCATGCAGGGCATTTTCAACTCCCCTAACTTTCGTGTAGGCATGTTGTGCCGAAGAAATATCGGTCGGGTCAAGCTTATCACGGATGTAGATATCAATTAGCTTTTCAAAGGTCTTTAGTACGAATGATGTAAGACTTATGGGTCTAAAGTCTTTCGCAGTTGTATGGCTGGGTTTGCCGGCTTTGGGGATTAAAACTACTTTTACCTCTCGCCAGCACATTGGTACATGACATAGTTTCAGACTGTGAAGAAACAGTTTTTGAAGATATGGTATTACAACACACTTCGATTGCTTAAGCATGATCGGAATAATACCATCAATCCCTGGGGATTTAGGTATATGGGGAAAAGGAGTCAATTGCCCAATTGATTCTTTCCTTGCTAATCAATTCATCCGGTACTGGTGTTACTATATGTGAATGGTTCTTTCCAGGTCTCCATTGGAATGCGAACCACAGCCTGGAAAGTGGGTTTCCAGTAAATATTGCAGTGATTCATGACTGGATTGCGTCCAGTCGTCATTCCGGAGCATAAGATAGCCTGGAATGGCCGGTTCCTTGGAAAGTAATTTCCTTAGTCTGGCTGATTCTGTTTTGGTCTCTATATCACTGCAGAATTTGCGCCAGGAGTTTCGTTTGGCAGTGTTTACCGCGCTTTTGAATTTCCTTTGGTTAACCCTGTATAGAGACCAATCTGCGTCTGTTTGTGACCTTTTTGCAGCATTATAGAGTTTTCTCGTCTCCTTTCTAATGCTTTGAAGCTCATTTGTCCACCACGACGGTGACCTTTGAGGCTTCATTGTCTTTAAGGGACATGCATTCTCATAGGCGCTGACTAATGTCTTACCTATGAGTTCCGCCGCGTTGTTAATTTCGGATGGTGTTTCCATCGGCTGAGTTTGAAGGACGTTCTTAATTTTGCCGATCTCCGTAGTGTTGTGATCTGCACAACCACCCACAGTGCAGCCGTCTCTTGTCTTCAACCAAACCAAAACACCATCTCTCTATCCTAATTACCTGGCTGCGGCTATATTTAGGCATCCACTTTGTTCTAATTTCTATGTTCACACATGCTGCCGTAGCATAATAGCATCGAAGTATCGTACCCACCCAATATACACGTAATTCAGCCCCGGTCGACCAGCAGCAAGCCAACATATGGCGAAAACTGCACTGGTCGCATTATTCCGGTGAGTAATACGTTGTGCTACTCGTATTGGCAAATACTGGAATAAATTATTATTATTTTTTGAATGGGTGATATCCGATACCGGCACATGGCCAATGACACCCAAGTTGTCATTTGGCATTTTTTTAAGTGGAACGAATGAGGAAACAATTAAGTAATTGCCTAAAAATAGCGCTTAAGCAATTTACAGGCAAAAACACAGGAAGTTAATGGTACTTGGAAGGGGAAGACAGGAGAAAGGTCATGCCACTGTTTAGTATAAAAGAGGATGATTGTGGGTAGGAAAAGACAGAGAGTAATTTGGAACTTAAGAATTAACACAGGTCGCAGCGACGCAATTGACGGCGGGCCTTTTTGACTAAAATAAGAAAATAATAAATTAAATAAATAGTAAAGGACGCAGCGACGCAGGAGACGGCGGGCCTACTAATAACAAATAATAAAGCTTGTTTTATTTCCTTTCTCTCTCCGTACGGTACTCTTCCCTCGATACCGAGGAAGCACGGTACGCGCACGTAACATTTTGGTGGCAGCGGTGGGATACCCCAAGAGGTCCCAACTACCATAAAAATTAAAATTAATTCAACCAAATTCATTTGAAATTTGAGGCGTTTACCGGGGCTAAACATGTTAGTTAGTTAGTTAGTTATATTTTATTTAACTGGATTCAGTTACTACATCAAATTTACAAATGTTTTTCGTAATATATTATAAAAATAGTTTTCTTTGGACATATATTCAAAAATTTGTTTTGATATGGGTAATAATAGATTTTTTAAATTGTTTATAATTTTCAAGCATTTTTATATTACTCGGTAATTTGTTATACATATCTAGACCTCTATAGTATAAGCAATTTTGTCCGAATACCGTTCTACATCTTACGATATGAAAGTTATTATTATTTCTTAAATTGTAATTTTGATAATGTCTTATATATTGCAAATTTTTACAAAGGTATTCTGGTAGTAAATTGTATTTCATCCTAAATACGAAAAGATATACATTTAGCATTAATCTTTGTTTCACGCTTAGCCATTTAAGTGTATCCAGCATAACTTTGATTGATGAGTATCGGCTGCATCTTAAGACACATCTCATAGCTTTGTTTTGGAGCTTTTGTAGACGATCCAACGCGTAACCATTGCACATAAATAAAATTGTCATTGCATATTCAAAGTGTGGTTTTATAATGACATTGTATATATTCACTGCGTTCAACATATTCAGCCTTTTCCGAGTTTTATAAAGTACACCTATTTTTTTGCTTATTTTTTTACAAACATGATCAATATGTGAATTAAAATTTAATTTCTGATCAATAATAACACCTAAATATTTCATTTCTGTCACCATTTCGATTTGTTGGCCATCTATATTTATTGATCCGTTGTAGTTGCCATTTAAAATCATGGATTTTGTTTTGTTTGTATTTAATTTCAATTTGTTCATATTAAGCCACTTTGTTATATTAATAAGATCTTTATTTAAATAGTTCATGCACTGGACCATATCATTGCTCGAAACATATATTAATGCGTCATCCGCAAACAAACACAATTTACACGATTCCACTACATTAATTAAGTCATTTATGTACAACGAGAAAAGGGTTGCACTCAATACTGAGCCTTGAGGCACACCTATTAAATTTTCCATTGGCTCCGAATACACGCCATTAATCACTGTTTTTTGAGATCTGTGAGTCATAAATGATTTAAACCATTTAAGCTCATTGCCCTTAACACCATATAGGTCTAGCTTATGAAATAACACTTCACGATCGATTGTCTCAAACGCACGCTTAAGGTCTAAAAATATTGCACTTATTTTATGTTTATTGTCTATTGCACATTTCCATTCATTTATTACCCAGTTTAAGGCTGTTTCACATGAGTGCTTTTCTCGAAAACCTGATTGCACTTCTGTGATTATATTATACTTGTCTAAATATTCACATAGCTGTTTTTTAACGACTTTTTCTAGACATTTTTCAAATATATTTAACATGTTGATTGGCCGGAAGTCGCAACATTTTATGGATCCAACCACTTTTTTAATGGGTCTGATAACAGATTCCTTCCAACTGTGCGGGAAAATTCCATTCATTAGAGATTTGTTAATCAGATTGACTAGAACTGGGCCAATTATATAAAAGGAGTCTTTAAGACTTTTCACACTGACAAGATTATGGTCACATTTATTTTTCATTTTGTCAAGCACACTCTTAAGGTCATTCATATTTATACACTTAAATTTAAATACACAACACTGAGCTTCTATTACACTGGAACTATATTGCACATGCGGGATTGCTTGATTTATTACTTCGATACTACTAATGAAATAATTGTTGAGTTCTTTAGCAATGTCTTCGTTTCGGGATATCAGTCTATCGTGGATTTCAACTTCAGTGATATCTTCCACATTTTTATTAAACACATACTTTTTTAGTGATTTCCACATTGAGGATTGGGTTTTCGCAATCTCTATTTGTTTTCTTAGATACCTATTCTTGGTGGTTTGGATAAGTCCTTTGTATTTGTTACGCACATATCTATAAATATTCCAATCACTATCACAATTTGAGATTATTGCTAATTTGTATTTATCGTTCCTGACTTGTCTAAGACGTCTTAGTTCTGTGTTATACCACTTAATATCGACATTATCACATATGGTCCTGTATTGTATAAATTCACTATTAATTTCTGACATTAGATTAGTGAAATTTTTCGCCATATTATCCACGTCACTTATGGTAAATAATTGATTTATTTCAGCACTCTTCCTCCTTAAACTATTTATGAACTTAACTTTATTGTAATTTAGCGTGGGAATTGTTTTTGTTTTGTGTTGCCTGTGTGTAAGGTTTGTAGTTCTATATTGCACTTTAATTGTTTCATGGTCAGATATTTTACTATTTTCCTCTATATGGGCGTATGTGTTATTGTTATTAGTAACGACATAATCAATTATGGTCTTTGAATTTTGTGTTATTCGTGTCGCGTCGTTTATAATCATTTTGCAGTTGTTGTCAATAAATATTTGTTTTAATTTGTTGGTGTATGTATCACATATTTTCCAGTCTATATTAAAATCACCCATTAGCAGAATGCTATGACGCATTGCAAATTCGTCCAATAAGTCAGCTATATAATTGCAAAAGTTAAGTTTAGTACAAAATGACGGGGATCTATAAACAACACACAATACGATTTCACTATTATTAATCACTAACTTGAGGACGAGACATGATATTTCAACACCAACACTAACATTTTTTATCGTCTTGAATTTTAAACCAGAGTTAACGTACACTGCCACACCACCTGTATGCGTTGAATTACTATCACAGCTTATTATTTTGTACCCTTTCAGTATCACATCATTTTTATCACAGTTCGTTGTTAAATGGGTTTCGGTTAGGCATATTATGTCATACTTAGGTTCTAATATTGCACTCTCTAACACATCAAAGTTATTTGTCAGTCCTTGTATATTGCACATCATAATATTAATTTCATTTAGTTGCTAATAATCAGTTTTCTGTCTCGCCATTTGGATCTTTCTTCTATAAACCTCACAATCAGGATCCTTTGCCACATGGTTGCAATCCAGTTTCAAATTCAAACGCTCATTATATTTAAAACAGTTCACACATTTTATTGTTTCATTGTCACAATTTTTAATATTATGTTCTCCCCCACATTTTTCACAAGCTTCTTTATTATTGCACTTAGCTGCTTTATGGTTAAATCCACAGCATTTGTAACATCTGGTCACACTGTTGCATTCATACACTATACATCTGTCCCACTCTATAAATATATTTTTCTTTTCTAGTAGTTTTTTGAATGTTTCTTTATCTACCTCAATTTTTGCGGAATATGTTTGGTTTTTCTTATTATTATATACATGAACGCATTTCATATATTTTGACTCCTCTATCTCATTTTGCCTCTTTATTGTTTCAACGAGTTTGTCTTTGTCACTCATCGCACTCCTTATTCCTACCACTAACACCTTTGGCAAATTCAGTTGCGGAACATTTACTATGTATTCCTCTCCAATTTTATCTTTAAGTTCACTTTCTATTATTTTTTGGGATTTTTCATTTTCACAATTTATGATAATTGCACCTTTTTGCATGTTTTTTATGCTACTAATTTTTAATGCTTTTTCCTTAGGATCCAGCTGTTGTTGCACTTCACTTCTCGTTATTTCATTATTTTGTTGTTTTTTTGGCTTGATACATACTTGTTTATTTTTTGTTACCTCGGCATATGATGCACTTTTTTGTTTATTTATTTCCGTTCTATCCGCGACTTGTTTTACTATTTTGTTAATTTTTTCATCTTGATTTTTTATTATATTGTTTGTGTTGGTTATAATTTTTTCAATACCGTTTAATTTGTCGATCATGTTCTTTATGTTAACTTGACAGTCGGAACACATAAATATTAACATCGACTTGGAATTCAATGATTTTACTTCGTATTCCGTAATATCTACACATTTCATATGAAATAATCCTCCACAAATTCCTTGGCATATAAGCGGATTATCTCCTCTAATTTTTTTGTCACAGCACTTATAATCACCCGCCATATTGCTTATACTAGCAATTGGTTTTTTTTCACTACAGAGTCACTATCTCCTTCAGAGTCAATATCTCTTTACAATCACTTTAATCACTTTAAACTAAATTGATTTTTGTATCACTATTGTTATTACTGCCTATTATAATCAAATTTATGACTTAAAACCTTATATTTTCATAATATTTTACAAAATTACAGGAGGTATAAATTTGATCAACTGATCACTTTGACAGTTCATACTGTTCATCGGTAAAAGTAAAAAGTGGAAAGAAAAAGTTTGTGAGCGTAACTGGGGCGATACATCAGTTAGTGCAGTGAGTGTAAAAGTGCAAAATTGTGACCAAAAGACCAGGAGATCCGACAACTATAGGGCGCAGGCCGCTTACCTGGCAACCATCGAAAACACAGGCAACTACACCCGGACAACAGCTGCATCGCTAGTACCCAGGACCACAGCATCATTATCGTAAGCTACTTGTTTAAGCTAAAACCCATAGGTTAGGTTAGGTTGAGGTGGCTGTTAGCCGAAAGCTAACACACTTAGACCAAAGAGGTCCATTGTGATGCCACTAGGATCGGGAGTATCTACCACTACCCGCTAAAACCATTTGGAGCTTCTAATGAAGCGTGATAGACTTCTAACATCTGAGTTAGCCAAGTCACTGAGTTCATTAAGGAAGAAGGCTCCCAAATAGAGATTTCTTTTATGGGAGAGTGCAGGACATGTGCAGAGGAGATGAAGTGTAGTCTCCTCCTCCTCCTCATCCCTGCAACTTCTGCAGAAGTCGTTAGAATAGACGCCAAGCCTTGATGCGTGCTTGCCTATTAGACAGTGCCCTGTGATGGCACCTATGACAGAGCTAATATGCAGTCGGTTAAGTGAGATCAAACTCAGAGAGCGTCGCAGGTCCAGCTTTGGCCAGATATGCTTGGTCGCTAGACACGTATCACTACCTGTCCACCTGAGGTTTGTACTCTCGACTGCGGCTAGCTTAAGCATGAGTTTACAAGTAGCGATGGGCATACCTAAGAAACCTTTATCAGGTAGAAGAGGTAATGCTGTTCCTTTTTTGGCGAGTTCGTCTGCCCTACAGTTCCCTGGGATGTCTCTGTGCCCTGGCACCCAAAAGAGGTGAAAGTTGAACTGCTCTGCCATCTCCTCAAGAGACGAGCGGCAGTCTATGGCTACGATGGAGTTTGAAGAGACTGAATCCAAGGATTTCAGCGCGGCTTGACTATCCGAGAATATGCGGATGTCCTTAGCGGATATCACGTTTCTCTTCAGCCACGACAAGACTTCCTTAATCGCCATGATTTCCGCCTGGAACACGCTACAATGATCAGGAAGACGGAAAGAGAGACTGATATTAAGTCTTTCTGAGAAAACACCACCTCCGACCCCATCACTAGTTTTTGATCCGTCGGTGTAAAAGTGGATCGAATTATCTTCCATGCAATCAGCCTCCTCCCAGAATGATCTGGAGGGGATAGTGATTTGGAAGTTCTTTTCGAACTGTAGCTGGGGTATAGTGTAGTCGATGTTTCTTGGTAGGGACCCATGGGAGTCCAGAATGATAGAGTGGCCAATATTTGTATTGATCCACTGTGATGTGGCTTTTAAACGGACAGCGGAGCAGGCAGCTGATTGCCTGCTGAAAATATCCAGGGGTGTTAGATGCAGTAATATGTCCAGTGCAGCGGAGGGGGTCGTACGGAGTGCTCCGCAGATACACAGACAAGCTGTGCGTTGCACCTTGCTCAGCTTATCACGGTTTACCGCTTTGTCTAGAGCAGTCCACCAGACAACCACCCCGTATGTCAGGATCGGTCTAACTACCGATACGTATAGCCAGTGTGATATGCGGGGCTGTAGGCCCCACTTATTTCCGATGGCTTTTTTGCAAGAGAAAAGTGCTACTGTAGCTTTCCTTACTCTTTCTTGTACATTGGGTTTCCAGCTTAACTTCTTATCGAATATTAGACCCAGAAATTTAGCTTCGTCGGAAAAGGTTAAGCTTGTACCGTTGATAGAGGGAGGGTCGATATGAGGGACTTTATATTTCCTGGAGAAGAGGACAAGCTCGGTTTTGTGAGGGTTAACCCCCAGCCCACAGCTTCTTGCCCAAATTGAAAGCTTGTTGAGAGCGTTTTGAAGGAGTTCCTTTAGAGTGTTGAGGTATTTCCCTGAGACGGCAATAGCAATGTCATCCGCATAGGCAATCACCGTGCAACCCTCCCCTTCCAGGCATGTCAGTAGTTTATTCACCACCAAGTTCCACAGAAGGGGGGAGAGGACACCACCTTGTGGCGTGCCTCTACTGACAGACCTTCTAGCGGATGAAACGCCCAGTTTTGAATTGATAATCCTGCTTGTTAGCAAAAGACTGATCAATGCACCAAGCGATCCATCCACATTTAGTTCTGTTAGTGCATTTGCGATTGCAGATGTGTCGACGTTGTTAAAAGCGCCCTCTATGTCTAGGAAGGCAACCATAGTGTATTCCTTGTGGTGAAGGGAGTATTCTATGGTGCGTACCAAGGAGTGAAGGGCAGTTTCCACTGATTTACCCTTAATGTACGCATGTTGTGCCGCAGACAGCAGTTGCGGGCTTATATTCATGCGAAGATGGATATCAATCAGACGCTCCAGCGTTTTGAGGAGGAATGATGATAGACTGATGGGTCTGAGGTCTTTTGGACTAACATGGGAGTATTTCCCAGCCTTGGGTATGAAGACTACTTTAACTTCCCTCCAAGCCTGAGGAATGTGAGTAAGCCTTAAACAGCTATTCATAATCATCTCCAGTGTTGGTAGAATGATGTCAGAAGTCCTCTGAAGTTCGGCAGGTATTATGCCGTCAGGTCCTGCAGACTTGAAGGGCTTGAAGCTTTGTAGTGCCCAAAGAAGCTTGTCCCTAGTAATCAGATTTTGAGAATTTGTTACCTGTAAATCCATAGGTGACCTGTTTGGGTTACTATGGCCGGTAATGTTGGAGCTACCAGGGAAGTGTGTGTCAAGTAGCAGATTGAGCGATTCCTCGCTGGATGTAGTCCACGAGCCATCTGCTTTCTTTAGGCAGCTAGGCATAGTTGGATTTGAAGCAAGGATTTTTCTTAGCCTTGATGCCTCTGAGGTTTCTTCTATTTTGCCACAGAAGAGTCTCCACGAAGATCTTTTGGCCTTCCTTAATTCTTTTTTGTATGATTTGAGGGATACTTTATAGGAGTCCCAGTCAGTATTGGATCTTGAGCTTTTAGCTCGATTGAAGAGTCTCCTGCAATCATTTCTCAGTGGTCCTAATTCAGGTATCCACCAATGTGGCTTCTTTTTCCCCCTGGGACGAACGAGTGGGCAGGAAACAGCCATCGCTTCCTTAAAAGCCATCGTGAGCTTGTTGACTTTGCTGTCAAGCTCGCTAGGATTGCGTGGGGGACTTAAGAGTTCAGAGGTTATATGTCTGCGCATAGTATCTCTGTATTTGGGCCAGTCTGTTTTCCGAGGGTTACGGAATGTGGATTGGCAGGGGATGTCAACGTTTAGGTTGAAGGTAAGATATCGGTGGTCGGAGAAGGAATGGTCAGACGAAACCCTCCAACTCGATATGAATTTGTGGATGTTATTGGAGACAAGAGTAATGTCTAAGACTTCTTGTCGATTCTTGGTGATGAAGGTGGGCTCATTACCCATGTTGCACACAATGAGGTTAGTACTTAAAATGTAATCGAAAAGTGACTCACCTCTGCTGTTGATATCAGTGCTTCCCCATACGGTGTGATGCGCATTAGCGTCACATCCGATGATGAGTGCAGCTTTCCGCCTCTCTACTTCCGCAATAAAACTCTCCAGGTTAACACCAGGAAGAGGTCCCAGGTTGTCATGGGCAAGATACGCTGATGCCAACCAGTATGTGCTACCAGCAGTCTCCAGTTTGGCAGCCGTCGTATCTCGATCGCTGAAATTAGGGAGTAAATAAGCATTAAGGCTACTCTTCACTAGTATGCACGATCTAGGTTTACCTTTGTCGGACACATATAGTGGGTAGTATCCAGGGGTCTTCAGTCCACGAACCAGGTTATTGACGACCCAGGGCTCCTGGACCAAGACTACGTCTTCTCCGGTTTTTGCTAGACGGAGAATAAGGGCGGCCGAGGCCTTAATCGAGTGTTGGAGGTTAATCTGAATGATCTGCAGCATTGCTACGATCTTGTGGAGAAGCCTCCATCACTGTTTTATTGAGGTCCTCCAAATCAGAGGACGAACTGAGAAGTTCATCCTCACTCAGAGGATCCTTGTTGGACAAGCCTTCCAATACAGAGGATGAGCTAAGGAGCTCGTCTTCCCTCAGAAGGTCATTGTCATTGGTGTCGTGTGTGTCCATAACCGACTGGGAGTCGATCACAGGGGGTAGAGACATGGTTGGTTCCTTAGAGGGCTCTAAAATGTCATCCTCTAGGGAGGGGAAGGTGACTGATGCGCTTGCATCCGACACAACAGATTCGGAGGGATGATGGGGTCGCTTATCAGCGTCCAAATCATCCTTCTTGTAGACCTTCAGCGTGATGTCGTTCCACCCGAACCGAATCATGCCTGCGGTCGCTGCCAGATGAGCAAGGGATTCCTGATTGATGATGATAACAGCGCATCGGTAGGAACCCTTTTGTTCTTCCAGTTTTGCGACTTTCCAGTCGTGAGTCGGAAGGGATGGGTTGCTGATTTTGAGGAGGTGCAGTATCCTTTCAGGGGAGGAAGGGCTAATTGGGATCCAGGCACGCGATCTCGGTCGGCAAGGGATGTCCTCCCTTGCAACAACATCAAGCTTAGCCCCTGGCCAAAGCTCACCAAGCTTGTTGATCGCGACCTTGTAGAGGTCCAATGATCGCTGATCATCGCACGCGATAAGTTTAACTCGTCCTTGATGCCAGCCACCATCATGGATTATTGGCGGTGGTCCGGGGATATCCTTGTAGAAATCCTCGAAGTTTTCCAATAGGGAGAGCATAATGAGATCCCACCGTTCAGGTGAGATCCTACCATCGGCGTCGCTGCGGTCTATAACTGCGACCACAATACCTTTTTTTAGGACGTCGCTAAAAGACCTATGAGATTTGACGGTGGACGCGCTAGGAGGAATACTGGTGTTGTGCATCCTCAGGCGCTTGGAGACCGAACTGACCTCCTCCACCGATCTCTGTCGCTTTGACGCAATGTCTCCGCTGGTCTTGTCCTTTCCTGTGAGTACGTTCTGAGCCCAGGTCAGTTTACTGATCTGAGCAGGGGTTCTATCCAACTCAGGGATAGTGCCGATAGAGCCAATAATGCGATTTGCATTGCGTTTATCCTTGTAGTGCGACGTCGAGGTGTTACGACGACGCCTACAAGACGCGCTGGTGGAAGTAGGACCATGTTGCACAGTCCCACTCCCCCCAGGGGGGTGATTGTGACTGGTAGTAGCATCCAAGCGTTTACTGCCAGCGGAAGGACCATGAGTTTGCACAGTCTTACCCCTGACTAGTGTAGCAGGAGTTTTACCAGGGGGCAGCTTTGGGACACTGCCTGAGGGGTTGCTGCCAGCAGAGGTGGGACCATTTTGCACAGTCCCACTTTTGCTGGGAAATTTATTTTTATGCTCGCAATCACTGACGGAGGAACCACGGTTATCCACAGTTCCGCTGCCAGCTGCCATAAGAGCATTGCCGGTAGACAGCTTTGTCGCCGTACTACCGTCCGGTTTCAAAGGGATACCGGCCTTAAAAATTTGTTTTTGTTTTTGATTAGGTTTCATAATAGTTCCCACGAGTAGCGGAGAAGGGAAGGTCCGTCTGTACAGAGATCCGCATTGTACAGATAAGGCTAGCTGTTCCGGAGGTCGCCAGGTATCCGGATACTCCGCTTGCGACTGAGCTATTTTTTAAACCTGGGCCCTCAGCCAGGCTGACTATCGGCACGGGTCTCCATTAGTCCAGCTAAAACCCATAGAATATATATATATTGTACTAGAATTTTATTATTGTTATTATTACCCACTAAACCACACCACTAAACTAAACCAATATCACCGATATCCCTACATATTCTCTCACACCTCCTGTCACGTCACGTCTTACAACATTCTCACACGAAACAACCGCCGCCTAGCGGAATTTTTCAAGTTTCTGCCCTTCTCGGACTGCGAGAATACTCCATTCGAAAATATGGAGTTCAAAATTAATATAAGCGATATCTATCAGATCGTCCCGCCATTTAGTGGGAATCCCAAAGATCTGAACAGGTTCATAGCCTGCGGGAATACTCTCTTCTCCTCCGCCAAAACCCCAGAGGAGCAAAAATTTTATTTAGAGCAAATAAAAACCCGGTTGGATGGTCCTGCCTTTGAACTTATTCAGTTCAAATCATTTTCAAAATGGGCGGACCTGGTGCAAGAGCTAGAGGCTCAATACAAAGAGCAGAAATCTCGCTCCACGGTGCAAAACGAGTTGTTGGCCGCAAAACAAAATACCCGAGAAACAGTGAAAGAGTTTGGCGACCGAATTACCGATCTCCTAAGCCGCCTGAATTCAGCCACATTGGCAACCATTACGGAAAATGCCGTAAGAACGTTTCTCATCAGAGAAAACGAGGTTAGTGCCATCAGGACTTTCCAAGATGGTCTCCGAAATGAAAGTCTTCGTCTGATAGTACAGACACATAATGGAACCGATCTTAGGCAAATAATAGCATATGCCGAGGAACACTCTACGCGCATAGAGAGATGTGCAGTGACACACAGGACTGCTACTGCCACAAGATCAGCATACCCCTCTTTCTCCCCTAGACCGGTGTGTCAAACATGCAACAAACCCGGTCACACACAAGAAATGTGTTACCAGAGAAACCAGCTCCCTCCTTTTCAACGTCAAAATATAAAAAGGGAAGTGAGTTACATTACCTGCAGCTACTGCAGAAAACCGAATCACACATATAACAAGTGTAGTTTGCGGATGTCAAATAATAGTCAGGGGCACTATCCACAAAATACCCCTGTAAATCCAAACACTAGATTTAGGAACGACCCTGAAAACCCTGGTTACGGCAGAAGCTCGAGGCCTCCCAATAATAATAGGCCCAACAATAATCAAGGTGTCCGGTACTCAAAACGGGTACAGAATTCGGGAAACGACATTATTCGGGAGGAGACAAACGGCAACCCCTCTCGAATGATGGCCAATGCCGAAGTGCACCAAACGAGAAACTAGTTTTCTACGTATCGTTTTGTCCTGAATTTGAGGAGCCAACGATACGTCTAAAATTCAGTCCCTCGGATAAAAAGTACACAACCTTGCTTATTGATACCGGAGCCGATATAAGCCTTATAAAAAAATCTTCTTCGACCAAAAGTCCGGCCAGTCATGGTGAAAGATACACCATATCCACCATAGCAGGGGATTCGTTAGAAACCCTGGGAGTGGTATGGGGTACTTTAGAATTTAAGACTGAGGAACATGCTATGTCATTAAACCACCCTTTCCATCTGCTTACCGATCGTCTAAATCTCCCCTATGACGGTATTGTGGGAAATGACTTTTTATCGAAATTTAAATGCATTGTGGATTATCGTAACAAATCATTGCACGTTCCTTTTAGTAACCCAACTCTCTATCCAAATCTCCAAAATAAAAATTTAAAAAAACATTTCAATGTACCTGCTGAGGTAGAGATTAACCAGATAAATAAAAGCTTAGCAGAACGTAAGACTATGGTAAACAAAACCATAGCAGACAGTAAGACTAAGGTAACAATTAATAAAGATATAATCAGAAACTTAGCAGAACGTAAGACTATGGTAACCAAAACCACAGCAGACAGTCAGACTAATGAGGAATTTAAAAGAACTGGAATTATTAAAAAATCTAGTACCCGAGCACCGCAGAGAGTACAGAAAAATATAGCAGAGGGTAACAGCATAAACGAAGAGACGGATACCCGACTAGGTGTCCTTTCCATGAAACCCAGTCGACGGGTAATGAATACGGTTAGAATACCACCTCGAAGTAGTTTACTCGCGCCAACGACGTTGTAATACGGAAGAAACAGGTTTCTCCTGGGGTCTATTTGGCCTCTTCCATAGTAAAGTCGGGCACAAATCCTACTAAAATTTTACTCCTCAATGTTAATGAAGTGCCGGCAAATCTCGATACCCGAAATCTCAATTTTGAATTTGACAAATTAGAAAACTTTAATTTCGTCACGGCACAGACGGAAGACGACCCGGTTAACAATAGATTAAAAAATCTGGAAAAACTAGTTGATATAGACCATTGTAACCAAGAAGAAAAGGAATCTATAACCCGGATATGTCGAGAGTTTAACGATCTGTTCTATCTTCTTGGAGATAAGCTTACTTACACGGATGCAGCCACACACCAAATAATAACAGAGGTAGGAAAACCTCCAATATATGTAACACCTTACAGGCTACCCGAAACCAGTAGAGCAGAAATAAACAGGCAGGTGAACGAGATGTTGGACAACGACATAATCCGACCAAGTCCTTGGAACTCTCCTTTACTTCTAGTTCCGAAAAAACCTGATGCTCAGGGGAACAAAAAGTGGCGAGTTGTGGTAGATTACAGACGTCTTAATGATGCAACTGTTGGAGATGCATATCCGCTCCCAAATATAACAGACATTTTAGATCAACTAGGTAAGTCCAAATACTCCAGCACGCTGGATCTTGCCAGTGGCTTCCATCAAATTTTGGTTCACGAAGACGATAAGCAAAAAACAGCGTTTAGCACATCCACCGGTCATTGTGAGTACAACAGAATGCCAATGGGGATGAAAAACGCTCCTGCAACTTTCCAAAGAGCGATGAATAACGTTCTGATGGGTTTAATTGGTTTAGAATGTTTCATCTTTGTCGATGATATTGTCGTTTATGGTTCCACCCTGGATGAGCATAATATAAAGCTCAGAAATGTACTAACCAGGTTGCGAGACAACAAATTGAAACTACAACCAGACAAGTGTCATTTCATAAAACGAGAGTTAATGTATCTAGGACACAGTATTAGCGACGAAGGAATCAAGCCAAACCTGGAAAAAATAAGAGTAGTGAAAACTTATCCTAGACCAAAGAAAGCTAGAGATATAAAAGCTTTTTTGGGATTTGTAGGTTATTATCGCAGATTTATTCCACAGTTTGCTTCCATAGCAAAACCTTTAAATAATCTTCTGAAGAAAAATTTAGATTTCAAATGGGATGCACTCTGCGAAGAAGCATTCACGGTACTAAAAGAAAAATTAATCACTTCACCAATACTAACATATCCAGATTTCAAAGAGCCATTTTTAATAACAACAGATGCAAGTGACTACGCGATTGGAGCAGTGTTATCACAGGGAAAGATAGGCGAAGATAAGCCTATATATTACGTTAGTCGCACTTTAAATTCCGCTGAGATAAAATACACTACAACAGAAAGGAGCTACTCGGAATTATATTTGCCGTAAAACAGTTTCGTTCATACATTTACGGTAGAAAGTTCACCATACTTACCGATCATAGACCACTGCAATGGCTGTTAAATCTTAAGGATCCAACCTCCAGATTGGCACGCTGGCGCATATCTTTAGAAGAGTATGAGTACGAAATCAAGTACAAACCGGGCAAAATAAATTCAAATGCCGATGCTCTAAGTCGAATACAGACTGAAGAAAAACCCCAGGTACGGGTAATAACTAGAAACCAACAAGCACAGTTGGAGGAACAAAGTAGAACTCAACAAAGAATTCAATCGTCTTAAGACGAAATCCAACAAATTTCCAGTTTTATTTTAACAGAAGAAAACGGTGATATCCACAAAAATCATCAGTTACCATTAAAAATCATAATTTTACCCTTAACAGATTCGCCAGATGAGGACCTACTCAACAAGCTGATACCAAGTTTTGCAAAACCAGAAGTAGGTAGTAGTCTTGAGACCCATCTCGGTCATATTTTTACCTTACCTATACCCATAAGAAACCCTAGAAAATAAGGAAAACGCTGGTCTACCCACATTAACCAAACATGATGTGCATCACTACACTCTAACCTATATTATGCTATTAATCATTGTTCTAGGAATAGGCCTAATAATTAGATATCTCAGGGGCAGACACATTGAAACCCCTAAGACTGACATGGAGACACCCCATACAATTACAACACCCGATCCTTCTCCTAGTATAAAAACCGATCCAGAAAACCCTCTCCAAATTCTATCCCTAGAATGGTACTGAGTACCAGAGACTAAATACTCACACACCTATCAAAAAACAAAAAAAAAAAAACCTACATAATACGTATAGACAATATAACATTTAAATTTATTTAACTCAAAAAAAAAAAAAAAACATAATAACCTAGAGATAAGAAACTAACATATAAGATACCTACATATAAACAAATCCAAATTTTAAGAACTAAGCGTATTGTAACACAGAAAAAAAATATATAACAATAATTAATAACCTAGAAATAATAACATACCACATAAGATATATATATGAATAAAAATAATCATATTTCAAATATTGTTCCTACTAGAAAAAAAAATTCATATCAAAATATATAAATAAGAAAACTCCTCTCTTGGGGAAGTGCGTCACTATAAGAAACCAAAATGTAAATGAAAAAAAAGATATGTATACACAAAAAACCGTAGACCTCCTCAAGGTCGGAAATCATTTATATTTCCTCGTTAAAACATAAAAACGCAACCATTAGGATTAAGCCAATCTAAGTTATAAGAACTAAGTGTATTAAGAACTAAGTGTATTAAGAAAAAATAAACCAGCCATATTGTAAAATAATCTTTCCTCCTCACATTCATACCTACTTGCAGAAAATTCTAACCCTTCAGGTAAGAATTTTCTTTTTCCAAGGGGGGTGGGATGTTGTGATCTGCACAACCACCCACAGTGCAGCCGTCTCTTGTCTTCAACCAAAACACCATCTCTCTATCCTAATTACCTGGCTGCGGCTATATTTAGGCATCCACTTTGTTCTCATTTCTATGTTCACACATGCTGCCGTAGCATAATAGCATCGAAGTATCGTACCCACCCAATACACACGTAATTCAGCCCCGGTCGACCAGCAGCAAGCCAACATATGGCGAAAACTGCACTGGTCGCATTATTCCGGTGAGTAATACGTTGTGCTATTGGGAAATACTGGAATAAATTATTATTATTTTTTGAATGGGTGATATCCGATACCGGCACATGGCCAATGACACCCAAGTTGTCATTTGGCATTTTTTTTAAGTGGAACGAGTGAGGAAACAATTAAGTAATTGCCTAAAAATAGCGCGTAAGCAATTTACAGGCAAAAACACAGGACGTTAATGGTACTTGGAAGGGGAAGACAGGAGAAAGGTCATGCCACTGTTTAGTATAAAAGAGGATGATTGTGGGTAGGAAAAGACAGAGAGTAATTTGGAACTTAAGAATTAACACAGGTCGCAGCGACGCAATTGACGGCGGGCCTTTTTGACTAAAATAAGAAAATAATAAATTAAATAAATAGTAAAGGTCGCAGCGACGCAGGAGACGGCGGGCCTACTAATAACAAATAATAAAGCTTGTTTTATTTCCTTTCTCTCTCCGTACGGTACTCTTCCCTCGATACCGAGGAAGCACGGTACGCGCACGTAACAGTAGTAAACTTGTCCCATTCAGTTTTCCTGCGGGCGCGGTATTGCACTAAGAGTTTTATACCGTCGTTTATTTCGAATTCAATTATTCTGTGGTCAGAGTATGATGTTTCTGCTGAAACTTTCCAATGACTCATAGCGAAATTCTGAGAATTATTAAAGAGGGTAATATCAAGGACCTCTTGTCTGTTTTTAATGACGAATGTAGGGTCATTACCTCTGTTCGCTATTAAAAGGTTGTGGTCTATTATAAATTGAAACAGGGACTCACCTTGTAAGTTGGTATCAGTGCTACCCAACTGAATATGGTGGGAGTTAGCATCACATCGTAGAATTATGTCCCATTTATCTCTATCCGCTTTTTGGACGATGGAGGCTAGTAGTGCGGATGGTGGTCCATCCGGCGAATCGTGTGGCATGTAGACGGCCGCGATTGCTACTGGGGAATTCCCTTGCCGCTCGTACTTTACGACTGTCTGTTCATGATTGCTATATGTGGGTAGAAAGAATAGGTTAATTTGTTTCTTAGCTACAATACAACTTCTAATCTTACTGTTTGTGTCTGTTTGACAGGTGTAGTATGTTGTTAGCTCTCTGGAGTTGAGCCCTTTAATACTGCCTCGGAACACCCAAGGTTCCTGTATAAGGGCGACGTCAATGTCATACCTCTTAATTAGGTAGACAAGATTGGCGCTGGCCGCCTTACTGTGATGAAGTTTTTTAGCTGTATTATCTTCATGGCGGCCAGTAGATCCCCCCACGCTTCTTCTCACTGTAAAGGGCCTAATTTTACATCGGGTAATTCCGACTCGTACTTTGTACCCATTTTTCCGTAGCAGTGGCATTGACCTGTGGCTGAGTAGCACCACCACCTCCGTACCGGATTTGGTGTGTTCTCCAGCCTCTATGACCTCCCAGTCCTTGTATAGGAGTTCTGGGTTAAGGTTCCTTATGTTGCGCTCAATTCTATCCCTGGGAATACACGGTCCAGGAATAAGGATGCGACCTTTAGGTCCTGGTGATGTTCAGGAGTTCTTTTTTTGTCGACAACTCGGAGATATGCATTAGACCACGGAGCTTTAGTGTCCGCTGATGAACTTTTTCAGCCACCGAAGTGGTGTGTTCATTGTCACATTGAACAATCTTGAAACCCTTGAACGTAGTCAGCTGTCCGAAGAGCGGGATATTCCCAGCATCCTTCAGGATAGCGTCATTCACACCGTCCAGGATTCGAATCTCGATCAGTTGCCATTGGTCAAAGGATAGTCTCCCGTTCTGGGTTGCCAAGGTCGACTACTGCGACCCGGAAACTCCTTTTTCGTTTCGGTTGTCTGCCAGCGTTTATTCTAGGCCTCATATTCCTACCTATTACCGGAGAAGCTGTGTCGTCATGCCTTCCGCTCTTGGATGTACCCGCAACTGGCCCAGGTTCGGACGCATCCTTGCCTGCACT